>JAHQRK010000007.1:2400000-3046785 GCA_019828595.1 Aphanomyces cochlioides | reverse complement strand
CCCCAAACCCCCAAACCCCCAAACCCCCAAACCCCCAAACCCCCAAACCCCCAAACCCCCAAACCCCCAAACCCCCAAACCCCCAAACCCCCAAACCCCCAAACCCCCAAACCCCAAACCCCCAAACCCCCAAACCCCCAAACCCCCAAACCCCCAAACCCCCAAACCCCCAAACCCCCAAAAACCCCCAAACCCCCAAACCCCCAAACCCCCAAACCCCCAAACCCCCAAACCCCCAAACCCCCAAACCCCCAAACCCCCAAACCCCCAAACCCCCAAACCCCCAAACCCCCAAACCCCCAAACCCCCAAACCCCCAAACGCGAATGGAAACCATCTCCGGTCTACATTCGGAACGCTTCTTTTCAGCCACCTCCAGCGTCCCGCATACTGGAAGAGGCTTTAGACACAACTCGATTAGCTCTTAGATCTATCGTGCTACCTTCACGAAACAAGTCCAACTTGAACCGTGAACACAAAGCTCTCCTTAGACTAATTCGAACGTCCAATCTACATGTATTATCCACGGATAAAAATCTTGGTCCAGCTATTATGACCAGAGAACAATACATCCAGTGGTGTCTCACACACTTACGAGACACTACAACATACAGTAGATCCCTATCACCACTCAATGCAGTCGTTCGTTTGTTACGCACGCGCGTCAGACGCTTCTACCAAACGATTCGCGACGACTACAGTCATCGACATGATTGGAAAGACACAAAAATCATCCAACATGAACTGGAATTTAAGGATATCAATAAATTCTATGCTTTGGCTAAAGTCCACAAGCCTACCCTTCAACTAAGGCCTATAGTGTCCAACTCATACACTATATTTGAAGGCTTGTCTAAGTGGTTGGACTTCAAACTGAAACCATACCTCTTGCAAACACAATCATATCTCAGAGATTCCGACTCCTTTATCGATGTCATTTCGACGTTGGATGCGGATGATGATGATATGCTTGTCACGTACGATGTAACCTCTCTGTATACAAACATCCCTACAGATCGAGCAATACATATCATACAGTACATTGTAAGAGACGATCCATGGTGTGACGCCATTGTAAATGGACTGCAGTTACTTCTCACGTCCAACTATTTCACATTCGGCGACACAATCTGGCTTCAGATAAACGGTACAGCCATGGGAACACCTGTTGCACCCACGTACGCTTCGCTGTATCTAGCTTATTTTGAGGAAACAGTACTACTTCCCATGTTTACTTCCCAACTGAAGTACTACACTCGATACATTGACGATGGATTCTTCATCGTTCGTAATTTCTCAACCAATCGGTTTCTTGCAAATCACCTCTTTGCACTATTCCGACGAGAATCGAAGCTAAGTTTCACCCATACACTGGATTCAAACACTATCCCCTTCCTGGATTTATGGGTGATCAAAGACGGATCAAAGTACACACATAGAACCCATCAAAAGGCTCTTAACCTGTATTTATACATCCCTGCAACAAGTGCACATCCTCCTGGTGTACTCAAAGGACTCCTATACGGACTTGTAAAGAAATATCGCAAACAAAACCCTCGCGATAGTGACTTTAAAGACTTTATTAACAAGCTTTTGACTCGCCTTATGTATAGAGGCTACCGAAAGGAACTTCTCTTACGACTGTTTCGTCAGGCACTTGACGCAGTCACGAAACCAAAAGCACATGAGAAAGTCATATACTATAAAGTTCCGTATGATCCAAACGGGCCTTCTTCTCACGAATTGAAGAGACTATTATACTTTGATTCATATAAAGAAGGTCTACGACAAATCGGGGTAGATCGCATAGCAATATGCTATCTCAAACCACCAACCTTAAAGTCTAAACTTAGTCCATCTCGACTCAAACTAGACACCACCCCGACACCTGCTAGTCTACTCGACAACTAGTACAGGTGTCGGGGTGAAACCACCAACACCCGAAACCCCCAACCCCCCAACCCCGAAACCCCTAAACCCCAAACTTCCATGGAACTTCCTCCCCAAGGAACTTCCCCCATGGAAATCCCCCCAGGGGCCCCCGAAATCCCCCCGGGGCCCCCAAATCCCCCTTATCCGGATATCCGGATAAAGCTGGCAAGCTTCTGAACTGACTAACTGATCCCCTCAGTCACTTCATGCTTGCACAATCAGCGACATAACTCACACTGAAGAAGGCAAACGAAAGGACCAATGAAATTAGATTACGAGTGCCTACAACCAATTAAAACGAGCCCTGGGAGGCTCCGCCTCCCAGACCCTCCGGACGCCCTTCGGGCGTGACGCGCTAAAGCGCGTGGTCGCTTCGCTCCGTAGTTGTAGCGTTAATTTTTAATTCACCCCTTTGTGACAAAGCTCGCTTCGCTCGCGTGGTCCCGTCGCCTCTCCCTGCTTACCCCCAAACCCCCAAATTTACTCTTCCGAGCACTGATGCTTATGTTAAAGTACGCTAAGCGATTTACAATGCGCCGCGTCAATTCAATTATTTCTTCCCATGTAGCAGCTCCATCACCGATGTCATCAGCAAACGAAGTCCTGTTCGCAATTGGCAAAGAATCTTTATTTTCATACAAATATCCCATTTTAAACATATCACGAGGTTCACCATGTTCATCGAGCGCATCAAGTCCTGGTGGGAGATCTACAAAACCATAGAGTGCATTTGTAATTACTCTCTGGTAAATCATGGGGGCGTTTTTTAAGCCCTGAGCCATTCTCGTCCATTGGAAGTGTCCTAATGGACAAATGAAAGCACTGACATGTCGAGCACGTTTGGTTGCCGAGACAACCCAGAAACCACTGGAATTATCTAGTGACAAAAACCATTTCAAACCATCAAATCCTGCAAGCATGGAATCCAGGGTAGGCATGAGTGAAAGCATCAATTCAGTTAAATCATTCAATCGCCTGTAATCAATACACAAACGAATGTCTTCTCCACCCTTTTTTGGGACAACTACGATAGGAGATGCCCAAGTGGAATTTGAAAATTCGATCAACCCAAATTTCATCAGCCCTATTAATAATTCGAAAAGTTTGGGCATATATTCGGGTCGAACCCTTCTTGCGCGTTCTGCAATTGACTTGGAATTACCTACGTCAATGTCGCAAACGGCCCCCCTTGCTGGTGGAGGCAATCCGTTTCCTGAATCAATGAAATATTTGGCTTTGTCAGCCAAAACTTCAATCATTTGATTCCGCTGTTCGTCAGATAAACCACATTCTCCAATATCTAATTGAGTGATGTCGAAGGGCGGTAAATCAATTGAAACTTCAGGTATCATTGCTAATTGATTAGACATTTCCTCTGTTGTCATGTCAATCGCTTCATGCAATATAATTTCAGGTTGAAATTGAGTTTGGTCGACTTCAGGAACAGAATCCAGTGAAAATATAGATGGACAGCAAAGATCTCGGTGTATGTCGTCAGCAGTGTATGGAAAACTCTGAAATTTTGGAGTTTTCTGGTTTTCGTGATTATCACTGTTACTCTTTATTTCAGGACATCCTGAGAGTCGTTGGATTTGTTCTCCAGAATTCATCCATTCCTTTTCGTGAGACGATATTGACTTATTGTTGACAAACCACGACACTATCCCATCTGTTGCCTTGGTAAGAACTGATTTAATTGATGACAAGGTCGGCAAAGACGATTTAGTGCTTGGAGAAGGTTGAGGACAAGATTTACCCAATTTCTCAGGAGCGTCAACATCCGGTGTTTCCTGGGAATTTTGATACTCTGTGTTTGAATGGAGTTCAGAGTCGATAAACAGTGTATTATCACCAGTGACAGAGATTTCAGGGATAGACTCTAAATCCGAACGCTTCGTAATTTTTGTTGGCCTACGATATTTTGGCTTGGGAACTGCAGGTGGTTCAAGCGCTTGTTGGAAAGCCCGAAATTGATTTAACATTCGTTGAGTCATGTAAGAAACACTGCCTTCCCATACTTCGGTTTGCCAATCTTTGTATCTGTTGCTAGAAACTCGTACCATTGAAGAATTTAATGGGCGAACACCAGTTCCTGCAACAGCTCCAACAATTGTTCCAGCAGACAGAGTTAACAATCGATTGCTGACATTTGTAATTTTATACGCGTATGGGACATCATTTTTGTTCCCCAACACTGTTGGAATCCATCGTTTTGATCGATCAACCCAGTATTCGACCCCAGAGGTAGGCAATACTTCATGTTTTGGCAACTCAATAATCATTGATTCACCGGCTCCAAGCTCTATCGTATTTCTGAGCTTGACATACGAAAGGAATGTCGTTTCGTATTTAACTCCATGAGTTAGTAAAGGAACGAATTCCCCATCAGGTAGTTGGATTTCCCGGGAAGTAGTGTTGACGATAAACCCAGCTTTAGACATGAAATCCATTCCAAGAATAAGATCAAAATCAACTTGTCCAATATCGCAACCTGCCAAGGAGAAAATAAAAACAATTCCATTGCCAATTGTCAGCTTGATTTTTACCATACCAAATGTGCTTATACTGTTCGGGCCGAGGCCGTTTATACCAATTTTCTTGGAGCTATCAATATTCAATTTCAGAGAGTCTGCTAATCTTCGATGAATGACACTAAGGTTGGCTCCTGTGTCAGCTAAGATCTTTGCAGGTTGATTGAATATGAAAGCTTTTAAGAAAGCTTGCTCACTCTTCGGGATGTCATTTGAATCAGATTTCTTCCAAAATCCTAATTGTTCACCTTCTAACAATCCAAAATCACCAGGGAGAGAATCAATCGAGTTGGTAAAACACACTTGAGGTGTAATTGGTGGAGGATCGTAAGATGTATTGCAAGTTAGTATTTCTCTTCGATTTTTCTGTTTCTCTTCTTGTTTTTTCCATGCTGCCACAGTCGTCAGAAAATCTTGAATTACATCGGCAAGTGGATCCAGTGGTAGTTCTCCCAAATGTTTTGGGAAAACCTGGGATTCACCGGAAGGTGGTTTGTTTCGGGAAATTGGAGTTTGTTCATTCACATAATCCATCCTACCAATGATTTTCAAATTTCTTTCGATTTGGGTTGATTTGCTTGATATGCAGCCTGAGGCGATTTTTTCTTCGACATGTAATTTCATATGCAATTGTTTTCCATCAGTCTCTATGTTTGCCTGTCTTTGTCCGGCGCAACTAGGGTGGGGCAACACCCTCGGACTTAACAGTTTAAACGATCCAGGTTGGGTAAGGCATCGATTTTTCCTTCCATCGACAGCTTCTCCAATAGATCCTTGACTGCGTTGATTTGTTCACGCCCTTCACATCGGTCGTATTTATTGTGGGTTGGTTTGCAAAGTTGACATGCTTTGGAGCATTTTTCTGTTGGATGTCCATTTCTTTTACACAAAGCACAATATTGATCTCTCCAGCATTCTCCATTTACTCGATAATGCTCTTTACTGCAGTTGGAACACCATTCTCGTTTGCCACCCATTGCAAAAATTTCATATTGCTCGGTGGTCTTTGCTGGAGGGGACTCTGAATTGTCATAGTCACTGTCTGCAGCCACAGCCATCATTGATGCAGTTTGTCGTTCTCGATTTTTTTCACGCTTCAAAGGTGTTGACGTTTCTGTGTAACGATGACGGGCTTGTCTAAGAACTTGCTTCTTTCTTTGGGCATCAAGATGAAATTCCAGTTCTTCAATGGATTTATATGTTTTCTCGGCCAAACGATCACCCACGGATTCATCTTCAAGAGCAGAACAGAAACGAAGAATATGATCCTGCAAAATCCTGGGTTTTTTCCAGTATTCCACTTTTGCATTCTGAGCCGCACTGTTAAAACGATAAAAGAAGGATTTCAGTGATTCTTTGGGCTCTTGGACCATTGTAAAATATTTGTCAAGCTTTGGAAGAGGATTCAAAATCCAATCTTTCACAAATTTTGCGTTTGACTTCTTTCCAATTCTTTTCTTGGCCGGGACCAATTTGAGAGTACCATGAACGGATTGTTGGACTGAGGTATAAGGGAAACCAGGCAATACGTTCTTTTTCTGACCACCCTGAGACTCGGGCTAGTTGCTCAAAGCGCTTCAACCATTGATAAGCTACCTCACGACTTTCATCCCTTCCACTGAATATTGGTAACGAATCCACAGATAGGACATGCACAGAGCCAGAATTCATTTCAGGTAATTGATTCCAAAACTCCTCATTGCCTTCGTCTTCCGAATTTACATCAGACTCAGATTTCCTTGATTTCCCCCGACTTATTGACTTTCCTGACGGTTTGGAGGATTCCGAGTCATCCGATGGAGAGCTGGGATTATTGTCAGCCGCGCGTCTTGACGATTTCTTTGGCTTAATCCGATCATATGTTTTGGATCGTCGCGATGTTTCAGCTTGTCTATATTTCGTTTTTGAGTCTATCGTCGCTTTTGATTGACAAGATGATGACGACATTCCATCGAACTCTTCATCTCTGGAATATACAGTGCGTTTTGAACTTCTCATTCGCATCGACTTCACTGATTGAGGTTTGTCCTGCTCTTTCTTCATTGATTTTTCTACAGGCATCGCGGCAGGTGAACTTATATTTTCAATCATATTCCGAATGACGTCGAATTTAGCGTTGATCAAGTCAGTCACCAGAGAAACATTCACCGTACTAGTTGGATCATTCTTTGTGGTTTGATGCGAATCCACTGATTGTTGATATTTCTTGGAATTGTCGGCATTGGCGAACTCTTGGCTCTTAGCGGTTTGGAAAGACATAGCTTCTGACTGACGTGGTGTATTCTTAGGCGTTTGGAAAATTTCCAACACATCATCGTCAAATTGTTCAAAAGGATTCTCTGGCAGAGCAACTTGCGTGGAGTTGTCCATTTTCTCTTTCAGAACTTTTACATTTTTTCCTTGGAACCCCCACTGTTAGGAATTCCAGGGATCTCTCGGTCGACCACATCATTTGGCTGGTAAAGGTATAAAGCACAGGAAATAATTTGATACAACAATTCTGTCGTCTTCAAAAGGGATTGGTTGTGTTTCAAATGGATTTGAGGGTCAGATTCATTTTTGTAATTGTGCAACCACCACAGGAGAAATTCATCTTCGTCTATCTCACGAGTTTTTGCGTTGACCATAGTAAACGCCATTTTTAGCCATTTCAGAGCTAGCAGGACATGGTAAAAGGTCAACTTTTCGTACGCGTGAGCAGAAAAACGTTCCAATTGGTTGGTTTGTCCAGTGTCTGCAGTGGAAATCACAGCTAACTCTGGTTGAAGGAATTTTGATACCCATACGTTTCGTTCATCCAACATCACTTCAATAAGCTCATTCTCGAGATGTGTGGGCTTTTCTTGATCCCCAAGTCGTGCGATGGTATCCAGCATCAAGCGCACACGGTTATTCCAGTCATTGGCATCAGGTGAGTCGTCAGTCTTGAGTGAGCGCTCAGGATTGATAAATCGTATGCCAATACACTTCAATGGAGGCACGAGAGGGTTCCATCTTTCCGGTTTCCACTCAGAGGCCTTCTTGTTCTTGAAATGAGAGCCCGACGAAGTTGTAGCTTTCAATTTTCCTTTGATTTCTTGGGACCTCTGGGATCGCTTAGCTTTGAGGCGATTTAACTGGATGATAATGTCCGAATAGTCTTCCAGTTCAGACTCCAATTCTTCAACTGCTGTCAAAGGTTCATCTTCCTTTCGGAAGGAAGTGCTTGTTTTGTCATTCCCCTTGCGGGAAGTAGTTTCTGTTGCCGTTTCCGCCCAATCTTCGTAAGTGCTGATATCTGATAAGCGCGACGACGTTGACATCGGTGAATCCATTGAGCTTCCTCCCGGCAGGCGCACCAATTGTGAGAAAATGAGGTCACAATAATAAGACTTCTCGGGTTGTTTGGGAGGCTAGGAACCAATGAAAAATCGATTCTTCGAGGGCAGCGATGTTGCGCTGTTTCTGTGTGTCGTGTATGTGTGTGATGAACTGTAGCTCAAGTTCTTCCGCCTAGGACTTGGCTGGCGGTGCTTATACAGAGCGTTGAATGTGGCACACTTGGTGTCGAGTCGTATGCCAGACTCCTACGTAGCTTCTTGGATTTAGTACTCGAGTGATTTCAACTGCGTTGGCTTATTCCATACACAGCAAAATGTCGAATACATTATCAATCTTATGCATGCTAAAGACTCTGGAGCTTAAACGAATCTGACGTCACTCGTGATTATGCGCATGTGGGGATTTTGGATGTATATAGTGGGATGAAGTGGACTCCCAAGGATTCCCAGGTCGCTCAAATGTTCTTTGATGTGTCCAAATGAGATGCCACTCTACACTATACCGACGTCACAGTGGAGTGGTTGTTTCAAAATGTTGGTGACTGGACTTTTTATGACACATGATTGGTAAAACAATTTCAACTGTCATTTCAACGGTCTTTCCACTTTCCGATTTGTCGCGTATTGACCATGGCCAACATGTCGATGCAGTTCCTGTGCAACATGACGTTCACACCGATCATAGCTGGAGCGGCACCAGCGGCCGCTGCGCCGGCGAACAACAATATGGAAACAGCGACCCAGCGACATCGCAGATAACGAGCGGCATAAGTGCAGCGCCGCTTTGAAGCATGTGAAGTCCGTCTCAACCGTCGATCTTATGACCGCAATGACGAGCCAAGAGGTACAACAACAGACCTTATTACAACGACCGCCGCAACGCTGACTACTCCTATCATGGCCGTGGTCGCGGCGGTCGAGGCGGCAGCCGTCGCCGGTCTCAATCGCGTCCAAACGACCGCGGCCGCCGCCAATACTCACCCGCTCGTCGTAACAACCGCGACCCCCGGACACCTCAACATGGGTGGGGTGAATTGGCACCTCAAACAGCCGGTGATCAAGATGCAATTCTCAACGGTGGGTGGCTCGTGCCAATCGTTCCTGAAGCCCGACGAACCGTTGACGTGGCAGCTCCGATTGATGTCTCGCAA
Source organism: Aphanomyces cochlioides (assembly GCA_019828595.1). Taxonomy (NCBI): domain Eukaryota; phylum Oomycota; class Saprolegniomycetes; order Saprolegniales; family Verrucalvaceae; genus Aphanomyces; species Aphanomyces cochlioides. The sequence goes on along the minus strand of JAHQRK010000007.1, from coordinate 3,037,852 downwards.
AATGTTGCCGCACAAGCGCCGCCAGAAAACCTTGATGTTGCACCGCCCGTATCAGTCGAAGTCATTGATCTTGTTTCGCCGAAGCTGTTGCCGTCGCTGAACCGTTTGAAGCCTTGGAACCTGTTGATGCGCAAGCGCCGCTCGAAGTCCCGGAAGTTGTTGATGTGAATGCCCAGGAAGTTGCCGATGAGCAAGCGACCGCCAATGTTGATACTACTGCTGGCGATGATGATCATGCAGCTGCGCCGCTCGATGCCGCTGGTCCTACACAGTAAAGATAAGTTCATCGCATGATGTGGCGTGTTGTGGATTTGAATTCAACGGTAATTCTCAAGAAAAAGTTTAAGTGAGTACACCGGTCTTATCTACGATTGGCTAGAATTTATTGTTACTACAATGCGAATCGCACGACAGTGGGTGATTTTTATTTAAATTACTTGTTGAAGTTCAAAATGACGGTTTTTGATTGGACAAATTACTAAGGATTTATCCTACTGTTTGTCTCTTTGAGTGGCTTAGCCGCCAACCTGCGAATCGCAGGGCGGCCCACACGAGAGGGTTAACTTGATTAAAGTATGAATTTCGTTTTGACTGAAACTGTAGGACCGAAATTGTTTCATTGACCAATCATACATCTATAAAATCTGTTTATATTGACCAATCAGGTTGTTGGTATCATCTATCGAGTGTTTTGAGCGTGCACCAAAGACCACGAGCCGGTCAGAGCAGCACGGCATGCATGTGCACTTTTTACTTATGTAAGGCGAAGTCGCCAGAAGCTTCAGGCGACAGCTGAAGCTCGATATAGAGAGAAATACTTGAATAGACGATCATGGTTTTGATACCCTCAACCAAAGGACACTTGCCGTATCTCGCTTCCGACCATAACGTTCCTCAATAGACAGATTTCGCAATTCCACCTCTCCCACACCCTACCCGTAAATTCGTTTGTGGCAACCCATGTTTTCATCATTTCGCAAATACGACAGTTCCATAAACTATAAATGAAACGACGTTCCGTTATTGTGGCTTCAGCGTTGTGTTGTCTTTATGTCGTCGCAAATGCAAGACTCTTTCCTAGCTCTCTCCGTGTACAAATGGGCAATGAGAAAGTTCAAGAATGCAGAAAGAGTATTAGAGATTCTGGAAGCTTCATGTGTATGCCCAGTCGAAAGACCAATTGTGCCATCAACGCGATTCTGCCTGGACACTTTTTGTGATGGCGACTTGAAATTACAATTGCGATTTGACAGAAAAGGCATTGTACGCTTGGTTTCTCTACTTCGAATTCCACACATCGTTATTACCTCGCATCGGGATCGTGTATTTGGCGTCGAAGCCTTTTGTATCATGTTGCATCGGCTTAGTTATCGCACAAAATACTACGCTATGATGGCCAAATTCGGTCGCTCCAGAGAACAGCTTTGCAGAATCTTTGTTTTCATGGTGGACTTGATCTATACGACGTGGAAAGGCACCATCTATTGCAACTTGGACATACTACTCTGGTCCGCATTATGAGCAACATTTGGATTACACAGTATTTGACACATTTGTTTTTTGTATACTTCATTTGTGACACTGGGCACTATTTAGTGCCAACGTAGTTGATGAGAGCAAGATTGTCGTCAATAGCTGGTTGGTGGAGCTGTTAAGAGGTCTATTTAGCTTCACATAGACGGTATACAACCCGTAGATCTGACAGGGTTCCTGTCTGATGATTAAATAGAGCTTGAGAAACTCAAACCTTACCATTTAACAGCGTTTGTGCTGTGATGAACGTATTGTGTTTCCGAGCGGCAATTCTAGCTTGACCACAATGTAGTACAAAGTGTGCTTTACTTAATTACTCTCTCTCATAAGTCTAAGCTTCGTCTATTTGATGGCGCACATCATAATTTACTGGTCGTCAAATTTTTGGAATTTTTACACTTCTGTCATTTCACAACCAGAACTCCGTTTGAAGATCAAAAAGTGTCCAATCAAAGCTCTTTTTCTGCTCTGTTTTATAAACCAATCAGCATCGATTTTACTGTAGAAACAGCCTTAATCCACCAATTACACCCCAAATGTTGCTGATATTATGGACCAGAGTAGTACTCAGCAATCGAATAGATAGGTACGCTCAAGCCATTTTCGATGCAGGTTCACCAATGCGAAATATCTGGGCTTTTCCAGACGGGACAAAGATCGAATCGTGCCGCATCGCGGCCAAATCAAAACATGGCAACCATAAAAATCTACAAAAGCGGATTTACTCTGGCCACAAGAGAAGGCACTGTATGAATTACCAAGGTTTGACAACACCCGACGGCTTGTGTATCCATTTCTATGGCCCTATCGTTGGAAGTAGGCATGACAGTACACTCTTGCGTCAGAGCAAATTGCTACAATTCTTTGAAAATCACCTCGATGTATTCAACGGCTACTGCATTTATGGTGACCCAGCTTATCCCATTTCAAAATGGATCGTATCGGGATTCAAAGGCAACAACTTATCGCCCCTTCACTTGGAATTTAGTCAATTACGCATCAGTGTAGAGTGGAATTTTGGTCGCATGCACTTTGGGCTTTCATAACCTTCAAGATGCAGCAAAAAGTAATGCTCTCAGCAGTTGGGAAGATGGTCAATGTCACAATGTTCTTAACAAATTGTCATTGCTGTTTCAAGAAGGGAAATCAAATATCGCGCTATTTTCATATGGATCCTCCATCGTTAGAAGTATATTTGGCATGCCCGAATAGCGATTAAGTTGGTTCTTAGATATTCCTATGATGACATGAATACATATGTATTTGAGAAGCGTTGATTATTCTAGCCTCTCTTTGAATCAGCTAAAGCCTTGATGAGTGTCATGATTTTATCACTCTCGATTTGGGCTAATTTCAATTGATGGTCTCGTTCAGCAGCCCTGTCTGCAACTCGCTCTTCTCTGTCAAGTTGTTGTTGGATGATGCTGGCTTCAAGCTTGGCTTTCTTGAACGATAACTCTTTTTCACGCCAATCAGCCTCGCGTTTAGAGTCAGTGTCAATGGCTGTTGCAAGACTTGACCGCTTGTTTTCGCTCTTGCTGTCACTCGTTTCGTCTTTTTTTTGTCTCTTGCCAAGAGACTGCAATGCCATGTCACGAATGCAGTGTCCATCCTCCTCGATCTTCATTTGATCTTCCTTGGCTTGCGCTGATTTAGACTGATCGACAGCCTTTGCTTCATCAACTAGTTCTAGCACGTTGTCGAGCAATTGAATTTTCTCGGCTTCGTCTTCATTCACACCAGATATCCGAGCACTTGTACGATTGAATGTCTTGTGGGCTTCACAAAGAGAAAGGAAACGATTTTGACATTTTTTACCATCTACCTCTCGTGTGAAGCCATCGCAGGTCTTGATCGTCTCAGCCAGGGTTGTCCAGGCATCCGTAAGTCTTCGTGGTCCAGCTGCAAACGGGGCTTCAGCAACCACTTGCTTGAGGAGAACTATATCTTCTTCAAGCGTCCAGTTTCGACGCTTCACGGTCTTAGAAGCAGATGCCTGGTTTGTTGTGGCGCTCATGGTCGACTTGTTTTGTGGGAATGGCACATCGTGCCGTAAAATCGAACAAATCCACGGGAAGAAATATTGATTTTAAGAGTTGTGCCGCACATTTATAGAATGTTGAAGTATTTTCTGTGGGAGTGGCTATGGCATGAGTTGTGAAATCTGCCTAATGACTAAATAACTACGCATTACATAGGACACCGTAGCTCCTCCTTCGTTGTAGGTGTATAATCTAACCACTGTTTGACTTTGTTCATATTCGTCTCGTGATGAATAGACCATGAGATGAGTATGAACAAAGTCAAACAGTGGTAATGCAAACTGAGCCGTCAGACTGCATTTCATATCTCTATGCATGTGCGCAGTATTGAACAGCCCCTCTGAGTAAGGTGCTTGACGCAATCTAGCAATGCTGATACCTTTGCCATGAAACAGGTATTCGCGACACACAATCGTGATAGTGTATTAAATTCATTTAAAAAACGATTTGTTCGGCATTAGAATAGTACACGTCTGAGCTGGATACAAGCTCCTGGTGTTTGCTAACCTGGGCGGTGCTCGCAAAGTGTCAACTTGGCGCAACAGCAAGATCTCAAATCAATTCAAATTCAGCCAATTCAAATTGAAATTACTTTGATTCGTCAAAGAAATGTAGGCAATCTGTTCCTACGATTTCCAATCACAATAAAATATATTGGGGATTCTTTTGACTATTAACGCAAAGCGTCAAATTTTGGTCATAATAAAATCTGTCTTCGGGCACATTTCGCGCTGCTTCTCACGCTCCTCGCATCCAATTTTCGTTCATGAAGAAGATCCAAAAGGAATCTATTGAATTTCGAGAGAATTAAATGATATAGACACTATTTTTCTACAATTTTATGCGTCAAATTTTGGGCGCATACAAAATGCATAATAAATTATGTGAAAAATATCTCTTTTTGAGACCAAAGAATATATTAATTTATAAGGAATATAATAATTATCAAGAGAATGCATTATACAGAGTTTTATCAAACATCTACAGTATCAATAATCTTCATTTCCAAACTTCTTTGGTCGCTCCCATGTACGTCTCGTGTCTTGCTATTGCCACTCTTCGTAGGCCTCTTGGATGAAGCCAGCTCGTCAAGCAACCTCAAGTCCAAGATGCGGTCACCCACGCGTATCTTCTTGCGTTTTGGTGACCGCTTCGAAGCATCGTGCAATGTCAAGATCGTTTGACGAATGGACTCTTGCGCCACCAGCCAGTCAGGCATACCGAACGTCGCCGGAACGCCACCGCAAGCGTAACGCGAAAGCCGCGCATGCATTTGCTCGCTCGAAAGCGGCAAATGCCGGCTTCCGCAAAGCCCGATTTCATGTTCAAAGACGATAAGTGCTGCCGCCATGCTTTTGAAGCGATTTTAAGCGCCGCAGATTTTGGAATTGTCGAAACGTCATCTAGGATAATCTTTAATAGAAAATGTTTTTCTTTTGCGTACCGTCTTCAATCATATAGTCAGAGATTCCTTCACGGATTGCGCGCTTGAACGGCGCGAACACGCATAAATCCAGAGGCTGCAGTAAGTTCGTCGCATTTTCTAGGAGTAATAAAAAATTTTGACTTGAAGTTTTTCGCACTTCTTGAAACATCTCGCTGATATATGACTTCCGTAATTGTCCGTAACAAGTAGAATTGGACGCTTTATACCACAGACATGAGCTGAAAACCAATCGATCCAATTGTAGAACAGTTCTTCGGTGATAAAGCCTTAGTTGGAAGTCGTAACGGCGCTTCCTTCGATTGCATCGCAAATTTCAAGATCCCGATAAAGTTCGGAACCAGGAAAAATAAAAACAGGGGGCAGCACTGTTCCTGAGGCACTTCCGCAGACAAGTTGGTAGACACGGACTTAGACCAATCGGCCTTCGAACAACGTAAAGCGAGGAATTTCTGGCTCTTGCTCCGCGAGTCTAAGGCCGTTTCGTCCATGTTGAAAATACGCGTCTCGTCCAATTGATGCTCCTCGATATTTGACGATAATGAATCGTAGAAAAGATTCATGTCTTCCGAAGTCACTGAGTTGTGCGCACGGTTAATCTTTTGAGATGTTCGTGTGACGAGAGTTGGATTCCGTTTAAGGAACCGATGAATTCAATGTCGGGATAGTTTTGGTTTTCCAAGCCGCTTACATGTGCGGTTGGCTTTCACGAGCAGCTTTCGACGGGTGGTGGGATGACCTTTGGTTTGCATAGCACTTGCCCAATCGAAAAGGTCTGTTTCAATTGGCTTAGGAATAGCTGGTGGTCGACCAGCAACCTTTATGGGAACATTAGAACGCGTCGCTTTTACCCTGTTATCAAGGGTATTGCGCGGAATCCCATGTTTTTTGGCGGCAGAGTACACATTCATGCCGTTCTCGACAACGTCCGTGATTGCTTCCAGTATTGTTTCGGTTGAGTAGTTCTTGTATTTCATGGGAAAGAGATGAACCTTTTTCATTTAGTGGATTAACAATGTCTTGGCCATCCAAATTGGCGCTGAAGTCTCGCGCCAAAATCGATGGTCAGAAACAACAAACTTTAATAATATATATTTGATAAGTGTATACTGTTTAACAGGTAATCAATAGATAAAGGTTTTGATCCTGTGATTCTATTGGCTATTGCGAATGTCCCCAAAATTTGACACATGCCCAAATTTGGCACTTTGCGTTAATAGTAGAGTGGTTCTGCAAAGCAACTTGTACGTGTAGAAAGTACACCATAACCCAAACCCTTCACTAAACTTCGATTTACACGTTCGGGTTCTTTCCCCAAAACGTGTAAAGAAAATTCTACCAGTTCGATCGTGTAAAACCAAACTGCATGTGTAATCCATGTTACTTTCGCCACACACGTCGTCATTTTGTAATTCTTTGAAAGCGAGGCATGGATCCGCCAGCAAAAAAGCGCAAGACTCAAGTGCGATTCGATGCCGAGACGGATTTAGATCTCGTGAAAGAGGTTCTCGCTCAAAACCTTACGACAAAGGATTTGGTAAGAAACGAGCCGTATGGGATTCAGTTGCGGTATCCTTAAACATTGACGTTGATGGAAGGCGTAGTCGTGAGCGTTGTACTTTGCTGTCAGACGCGTATGCCCAGAAGCAGAAGGAGATGCATAAAGCATCGGGTGTAGAAGACCGTCGACTTACATTGGAAGAAAGGCGTCTTGAGATTGAAGAACGAAAGGCCGCGCACGAAGCTGAGCGATTTGCGCTTGAGAAGCAAGAGCGCTTGGCCTTGATCAACCTCTTGAGCAATTCGCATCGCAAAATGGATCATGATTTTAAAAATGTTGATTGAAAACTGTTGCTAATTAAATTTGAAATATTGATGAGATTAATATAAATTATTTTAAATAGGCATATATATTTATTATTTATTATAATTGATTGTCCTTGAAACATTAGAAGCTGCAGATAGTCATTTTAATTTCATAATGAATTTTATTTCCAAATAATAAATTAAACATTGTTGTTTATTAAAAAAACGAATTTAATAAAATATTGATAATCAAATTATTTATATATTTGCTACGTACTCTTCCAGACTTGGAGGAAGAAGATTGAAATGACGGCTTACCTGGTTTGGGTTTGTGCAGTTTCTCATGTTCGTCAGAATAACCGCAACCAAATAGTACATGGCAACAGGGGACGAGTGTAGCTTCATGGACATTCTGTTGTCGATGAACGGCCAAAGTCGGGTTATCAAACCGAAACCCCACTCAACTGCAATTCGTGACTTGTTCATGAACACGTTGAAGTTCTTTTGGCTCGCATTCAAACTTCTTTGCTTGAATCCGACGACAAGATGCTTGTGATTTGAGTAAGCAGGATCGCCATAGACGTAGAACGATATTAATGTTCGTTCGGACAGAGATCTCAAACGCTGTAGCAGATTGCTCCGATAGAGTAAATGAGAAGCATGACGTCTCCCAGCAATAGGTCCATAAAAGTCAATAAACAGTCCATCAGGGGCCATAACGCCTTGATACTTCAGTGCATGTCTTCTCTTGTGGCCATTATAGACGGCCTTTTGATTGTATGTTGGTCTCAAAATTGCACGAACAGTGCCGTCAACAAATCCAATGCGTGACTTCAGGGGTGCTCCATTTGAATGAATAGAATCAGCGTACATTAGACAACGATCGAGGTTTACTAGTTTATTATCTAAACTTAATAAGCCCTTGAATCCATTGAAAAATGCATTGGCTGTCAACAAAAATATCACGCACAGCACTGACGGGGCTCGGCCAAAGAGAGCAGACAAATCACAATAGCGGCCAGGATAGGCTAGTCTTCTCAACAAGATACAAACAGCTTCGACACGTGTTGCGGTAACACGATTTGGCAGTCGGATTATGTCAGGGAACTGACAGAGCTGGGCAAGTTGTAAAACATGAGTCTTCGCGAATCGAAAATGAATGCAGCATTCGAATTCGCTGAATCGATCGATGTTAAACAGATCGCCAAACGTTATTGCGCGTGAGGGCCTCTGCATGACCATCAAAAGAGGAAGGGCTTCGTCTTCGCTCAGAGCATCGCAGAGAACAAGCATCTAAAGAAACTCTCGTTCCATGACTTGAATAATGCTCTTACTTTCTACTGTGAGGAATGAGTAATGCATAGTGTGTAACACGTTAGGAAACGATCGCAGCGATATTCTACACGTTTGTGTCTGCAAAACCACACCAAACACTTTGAACTTGTACGTGTGGCAGGTACGAATGCTCAACCCTAGCTACACGTACAAGTTCATTTGCAGAACCTCTCTACTAGAGAGGTTCTGCACGCCAAATTTTCCACGCTCATGCAGATCGTTCTTCTCGGTTCAGAAATTTCTCGATGACATGTAGAGATGACAATTTGGGACTCAACCAAGCTTGCCACGTGTATTTTTAGACCGTTGTAGCTATTTTGATTTCACCTTCATGGAAACCTCATTGCAATTCGTGCCATGGTGCAAGCGTGGGCACTGGTGCTGCTGTTGAGCGGTATCGTGGAGGGCTTGCAATTTCAACTCTACGGCCTCAACTACAATGTGCGCCAAGGCCCTGATTGGGACCCCAATCGATGCAAAACGCAAAGCCAAGTCAACACCGACATGCAAATCATCGCGACAGTAACTTCACGAGTGAGAATATACAGTTTGGCTGATTGCAATCAAGGCAAGATGGTTCTCTCGGCTGCAAAGCTGGCAGGTTTACAAGTTTGGCTTGGTATGTGGGTCACGAACGATGCAATGTCCCTCACAAACGAGCTTAATGCCCTCGACAGCATGGTTACAGCAAAATTGATCGACAGCACTGTCATCGGACTTCACGTTGGGAGTGAGAATCTGTATCGCAAAGACATCACTGTTGACAAGGTATGAAAACGTTTGGTGACTGTTTTATCACGGCATCACTATGTAGGCCATAAACTACTACGCGTCGATCAAAAGCTATTTGTCGTTGAAGAATTTCACATTTCCAGTTTCCATCACTGACGTTGGTGATATGTTACTACAATATCCCCGAGTCATCCAAGCTGTGGACATTGTTATGGCTAACCAATTCCCATTCTGGGAAAACGCCTCCATCTCCATGGCGATCGGTAAATTTGAATCAAAGTATAACTCGTTGGTTGGTGCAGCCCAAGGAAAAGAAGTTTGGATCGGAGAAACAGGCTGGGCATCGTCCGGGACAAATGTCAATGCCTCTGCCGCCACTCCAGAGAATCAGGCGGTAAGCACTGAAATCTAAGTTTAATCTGACGAGCACGACTCTCAGACCTACGTGGCAAATTTTGCTGCCTTTGCCATTTCACGACAGCTGAAATACTTTTATTTTGCTGCCTTCGATGAAGATTGGAAAATTGCACAAGAAGGTGTTGCCGACACAGTCGAGGCGCATTTTGGTATTTTTGATAAAACAGGCCAACTCAAGCCAAAGTTGGTTGGTCTTTCATTGCCGCCTCCGACGTCATCTCCTCCAGCTACTGTACCAAGCTCGACAATGACAAACAAGACTCCAAGCACTACCCAAAGATCGCAATCGTCGACTCCCTCGTCACCAACAACTAATGTGCCGGGGACGTCGCAAGCGTCGACACTGCCTCACAGTGTCTCCTGCTTGATTTTACTGTGCTTTACAGTTTTGTATTTTCAATAGATTTTGTCAAATGAATACTGAAATAATCGACCAATTCATGCACTTTTTGTTGTCTCAAACCATCGATCGTGGACACTTGTTAACGCAAGTAAACATTAAAAGTGTTTTCAGTCAGTCCATGACAACTCACTCCACCGGCAGGTATACACGACATAGATAGACTAAACGCACAAATAAGACTACTCAAACAATATGGACCAAAGAAAACAAGATATACAGATAAGAGCAATCTTCTCGGGCATATAAGGTATTCATTGTCTTCATCGCGACTATAAACTCAATTCACATATTTTCTTCAAATCAGAGCAATCCCAGTTTTGCTTCTCCCCGCGTGCAACAAGAAGGCTGAGAAGTGCTGAGCGACATCCTTGATTTGCTACAAAATGCTTAACGTGTTCTTGTCGAGTTTCACCAGCGATCATAGTTTCTCCGTTATATAGCTTGAGTGCAGTCGCTTCATTCGTCAGGTTGAACGAATGCTGACATTGACCATTTGAAAAATGTGCTTGAAAGGCCAGCCCCGATAGATGGACAAAACCATCAGACTTGTCGGGATTCTGCCACAAGAGGCCCAAGATGGCATCGGCTTCTTTGTCTGACAGGAGGACCCACTCGCCACTCGGCAACACAAGTGCTGCATCAGCTCGTCGAATGTATTCGAGGTTTGAAAGTTTGACCGTTGAAAAGAAATTGATTGTGCCATATACTGTTGATGGCCAATTTATCAATGCCAGTCCCTTTGCCAAACCCACATTTGCTGAGTACGACAGGGGTTTGAATGCGACACAAAGATCGTTTAATGATGATGCATCCAGGCAGTCGAATAATCCCAAGGAGCTTCTTCAATTGCATCCTTGTTTGGAAGTTCATGCTCTAGCTCTCGCTCCTGCTCTTCTTCAAGCTGGAGTTCTCGTTCGCATTCTTCATTGTATTGGAGAGCAACCTCAATTTCTTGTCCAAGTGCTTGGCATCGAGCATTAATTTCTGCTGCTAATTCACTGCCATTGTGAGTTGATTGTACAGAGGAATTAATGACTGCTGCAAGGGAATCTTTACTAATTGCAGCTTCAAACAAGTCTTGAAGCTTCCAATTCTCGTCAGTAACTCCATTAAAAGTACTTTCTTGGCTCTTGCAAAATTGAAGCCCTTGTTGCGACCATGTGAGAAGTCCACGCTCAATGCTTGACACTGTATTACCAACAATCCACTCCAAGGTTGATTGAATTGTAAACGGTTTCAATGCTTGCTCAAGATCGGATGGAGCAACAAGTAAGAGCTTTTGGTTATTTCCCAGCTGTCGCATTCGCCCTGCTCCCTGCATTAGCTTGTCTTTTGTCAATTTGGGGCCAAGAGTGAGTACAGCAACTGCGTCTGGTTGCAAATGCATATCCGTTCCACGTGAACGAGCATCGTCAAACAGAACAAAGCAATGACGCTCCTAGATCGGTGAAATATGAAGCTCTAAAATTTGTCGGGTTTGACGATTGAGAACCATCCATTGATGTTGATTCGGATCAAAATATACCACGCCATGGTATTTTTCGCTGAATGCATCATGAGCAGCCATAAATTCTGCAATGTCTTGGTTTGACACGCCGGCTAAGAGTGAGCCCGTGTCAATGAGTGCGTTACTCTCGGTATGAAGAGTAAATTCAACGAGCCTTTTCCACAGTGGCCTCGAGTTGTTTGACTTCAAGAAATTGCATGATAGTGTGTGGTTTAATAGCTGAGCCACCATTCGCCCATTGGTGCCAAGAATTGAAGATATATTTGGATTGTTGGATGTAATTTGTAGTGGCAATACAGAATTGGTGTCATTCGTTCCCGAAAAGCCTTTTGCATTATGAGATTGGGCCAAATCCCACGACGATGCAGCAATACGTGCTGGATACTGTGCTAAATCCATCTCAAAGACACATCGCACGAGCCAAAAATTGATGAGTTCCTGCGAGTGACTCAATTTAGATGCCAGCACGTCCATTTGCACTGCATTTGAGAGATCCAACTTTGAAACGTGCTCAATCATGGACAGTTCCTTCAATGACAATTCTGACCGCAACGGCGATATAACGGCGCCGTATATTGCATTTTTTGGCGGGTCGGCCTAAGGTAAGCAAAATTTTAATTGCTTCAAAGATCTATGAAGATAAATCAATATTGCGATGGCAAAGCGAACGAACCTGATCCGCGGATAATCCATGATAATAATAAGCAAGCGTCGTCAACACCAGCCCAACATCAGGGTGACCATATTCCGACCGTTCAGAAGGCATATCTGCCGCTCGAAAAGGTACAGCAGTCCTTTTGTTTCGTCTCGAATCAATGCCATAATCGACACGGTGACGCTGCTCAAGGGCATGTTCCAGAAGACCAAACGCCAAATAACCTCTTAAAGAGAGGAGATATTGCCGATGGATATCGTTCTTGAAATGATATCGAAGTAAACTAGCTGAAACTGACACATCGACAAGGTTCGACTCGATCCATTGTACACAAGAGGGATTTTTGTCGCACCACATCTTCAGCCACTGAAACTCTCTTGGTGGGTTCGCAATCAACGCTCGTAAAACCAAGAGCCGAAATCACGACGACAATTTGCATCATTTTCGCGCAGTCGGATAGCACGGAACTTGGATGTCGACTGGGCAGGTACCATGGTGGCGTTTTGGTTAATCCATTGATCAATTGCTGCATCACGAGAATTTAAAATTCTCAATAATGCATGACCTGTTGTTGCGCGTAGTTCACATTGTTCGAGAGGAGCAGGCGTACCCACAGCATACACTAACTGGTAGCGATAATGGAACAAAGCGTCACATTCGTCAAAAAGATCAACAAACTTCAAATCTTGAATTGTGGCACCGAGCGTTTTCGTCAAGCTATTTTGCTGGTAAGCCCACTCTCTCACTTTCATCTCGAGTGACAATCGGTGCTCCGACGACACAACATAACAAGAGTTGATAATTTGTTGGCGTAACACATCAATTTTCTGAGACGACAGCTCAATTGCCGATGGAACGGTTGCTCGACAATTTCGATCGTCATTGTGCTGGCGGTGAGCCTCAAGTGCAAAACATCTAATGCTTCTCGCAAAATAGAAGGAAGGACATGCACTCGAGGTACTTGCCCAAGGCTTGTATAATGGAGGATTAGCATGGGAAGAATAACACGCATCTTTCCCAAACCCATGTTGAGTTGACAAATAGTACCTTGTGGACTTTCAAGTAAATGGTTCACGATGGCATATTGCTCGGGACAGATTTGAAGATGTTGTTCGACCTCAAATACCAGCCAACGGGGATGCTCGTCCCAAGACCAAGTTCGCTTACAAAGTAGCTCTTGCATCAAAGTCGCTTTTGATTCCGAATTGAGCAATAGGTGTTGCAAACGCTCCAGCCGATACGATAAAACAATCAACGCTAGATAAACACGAACAGTTGACTGAAACGTGCGCCTGGCGTGCTCAGAGAAATACGGATTCAAGCTGACAAGTATACTCTCGTCCACAGCAATTCGAAGCCAGTCGTCCATAGAGACACATGCACGTTGATTGCTGGCATAAAGCAAGTCTGAGGTACATTTTCTTCAACTGGCACGGCATTCTTCACTGTATTTCGAAGATATATTTCCATTCCTTGACGATATTCTTTCACCTGTGATTTCATGGTTTTAATTCGACTTGTCACCTCTTCAACATTTTCAAGTTTGAAATCAAGGTTACTCTTATGGTGCGACCAACTTGACTTTAAACCCTCTGTAATTTCAACCCCGATGGAAGTTGTGTGGCTTTCCATCAGGGGGTATGTGTCGTCACCAACCGTTTCGTTGTGCTCAGCCATATTGTATAATTCATCCTCCAATTCGAAGATAATGGAGGCAGATACTGGCGGAGAGTCTAATTTTTCAATCGAGTTTTCACCACGGTAGTTCTTTGCTCGCCGATGTCGCGGGGGATAACGAATACACTTTTTAACCTCTCTTTCATTCAATCCTCGTCGCAACGTGTTCCATGGCTGAGGTGATGACATGTTTGAACGTAACTCTGCCTTGGATACGAGTATACGATCATCCGCTCGAAGTGAATTGTTTTGTGCATATGCGAAGAGAAAAGCACGATGTTGGGTCTCAAATTTCAATTGTTCTCATAACACTGCAAGAGCAGGTTCTTTGAAGGCAAATTTTGTTAAATTGGCCAATTTTGTGTCCTCGTCAGCAGTATTGGCGAAGTAAAACAAGCGCATACTCACTTCCTGTCATTTTTAAATGTGGATCAGGAAGGTTTGACGATGAGGCGGCTAGTATGGTAGCCAATTGATACCGACCAGCGATAGTTTTGGCGCAAAATTGTTTCGAGTAAGGTGCTTCTTCATAAGCAAATGCACTTAAAGACGCATTACAATCTTTTGGTAAATTGATGAATGCCTTTTCTAGTGCGTTCACATCAACAATACCATTCGGCACCAAAATCATCCTCGCTGGTTGACAGGGGGTACTCTTGATTCGGTCCAGTACAATATACTGAGTGAAAAATCCAAGTGTGTGGTCAAACTGTTGGCTGCCCGATAACCTAAAATCGCTGAATTCTCGACAACGCAAGTATTTACCATCGTTCAGCTTGCTTGAAATAAAAGTCAAATTAAAACGAGGTAATTGAAACCACACTTCATCGTTCGGTGCGCGGAGCACGTGAATGAATTGCGCAAGCTCGAATTTTGATAAGGCGTAAACCCAGCTGAAGTCTGACGAATCCAAAAATATGGTAGAGACGAACGCATTTTAGCCAACATTTCAATACTCATATTTGCATGAATGGATGGGACTTCATAGCAATGGATTTCATCACAATGTTCGTCATCTGTGGCTTTTAATGCAAAAAAAGAAATGTTTCTGTCATTGAATGGAATTCCACGAAACACGATCGATTCCGAGCTATAATCAACCCAAACTGAGTGCATTTGGCGCAGTCGAGTGGGTAAACTTTGGAACCAAGTCGAATCGTCGAATTCAATAAGCTCCAGCACGTTTTGATTTCGTGTATCGATTTCTTGTATTCTCATGGCGCGAGGTGAATCCCCAGATGAGAGCGAAAATTCATGAATAAACTCTCCATCAAACTTTCGGGTCGTGCGATAAACCACGTTTCCCCCACTCTTGACTTGAATTACTTCAAAATCCTGCTTGCTGAAATATTTCTTATACGTCGAATGCTGCAGAATATCACTGGGCAAACGACCAGGTGGAGAGCCATTTAAGAGAATGCAACCAGTTAAAGCATTGACCAAATAATGCTCGCCAAAACCACGTACTCTTGCACTTGCTTCGAAACAATAAGAGTCATGGATGTGACTCCATCTTAATTTTTCTGGCGCAGGAAGCACGCTTTGTACACATTTGCTCAAGCAATCATGTCCTGCTGAGCCAAATGCAAACGATCCGCGGAGCCAATCGGTAATTCGATTTACATGAGCCGCCATGACTCCTTAGACGTGAATGTCCATCCGTTTCAAGTTGTCCAACGCGACAGTGCTTCCGTGGCCCGCCAAGCGTCCATTTTTGAATAAGGCCATGTGTGTCAGAAGCGATGCATGGTCTTGAGTTGTAAACTCTTAGTACTTCCACTCTCCAATGCAGAGTATTGCGTATCCATGCATAAGACATTGCTTGGCTCGAAGGTCCATGATTTGAGTAGGCGATGCCGTTGACAACTGTAGATCAATCGAATCAATCCAGCCCTGCACGATATCAAGCAGCTTACGCGACAACTGCCTAGCCTGGGGATAGTATTGGGCCAAGTGAGCTGTGATTTCAGCGAGCATGATAATACTTTTGTGTTCTCGCGGTGTTTCCTGAATGTCACTTGCTCGTTTCTCCAGTGCCTCAAGTATACCTTGTCGTCCTTCTGCGCGCCGCATGTCAGATCGCCAAACGGGTTGCGGCTCGTTTTCGTTTGATAGATTTCCAGTATGATACAATGCCTGGCGAATTGCACTCTGAACCACTTCGTGGTCTAGTTGCAACGTGTTGTCCATAAGACCAAACATGAGCTTTCGAAACTGCTGGTGAGGATACGAACGGAGGGATCCAAGAGCCAAAAATGCTGCTTTGGCCATTTTGTCAGGTTTTTGCCTTAGCTTGGAATAAACCATGTTTGCACGAGTGTTTGAATCTTCACATGGCGCGTCAACTCACCACTGCAAATAAGTAAAATTGCGAAGTTGGGAGGTGTAAAGTTTTTGAGTGCTTGCGCAGTCGATGGGAAATGACGTTCGTCCAGTAACGGAAGTCAGGCGGTGATGTCGTGGTGTGGGGTCCCAAACAAAACTCGTATCGTCGTCTGCAATGTCGTCAACAGAGCGAGGGCCAAATACTTGGGGAACGACCAGATCGATAGGCATGAGTTGAAAATGACCCTCAGTGGCAATGTCTTGAGAATATGCATTGTAATACTTTGCCCATGTATGGTACACTTGGGGATTTCTCGTGGCTGGCCTTGATTGCAACATTTCCAACGATAGTTCGGACAATTCCGCCAGAATATTCAGCCGATAGGGAATTAAAAAGAAGAACAATACAGTTAGCGCGTAGTGTCTCGCTGTAGGCAAGGGGCTGACAATGAAACGAGGAGGAATCTAGCTCTTCTGAATCTCACGGTTGTGCGCATTCAATCTATTTCTGGCGAGTTCCAGAGTATGTGCACTTTCGTTGTAGTCATCTCTCAAGTCGCGGAAAATGTGGTACTCGTGCCGCCCAGAGCGGTACGTTTCATTATACCTCTCATCTCGCTCTTCAGTTGCTTCACTCACTGCTCTCTCCAAATTGGGAGTTTGCGCACGAAGTTGTGCAAGCCTGGCTTTCTTTGTCCGGACCTCTTGCACGTAAGTTTGCATTTTCAGGTTCAATTTGTGTTCTTCGGTTTGCCATCGCTGGAGCATTCTCTCGTCTTGCTGGGCAAACTCACGTGCAAAGTTATCTGATGTGCCAGCTGGTTCTTGTATCGAAAAGAGTCGCCATTTTTTAGAGCTACGCTGACGAATGTACTGAGCAACAAGCCGCAAAGCTTCGATAGCTTTTCGGTCCGAGAGCACAAGATGGCGTAAATCTTCCCAGTTCAACGCTGTTTTGTATTCTCGTACAAGAGGATGCTGCGCCTCACACGTGTGATGAATAGTGCAGTAAGCCACCCACGTAACCAGCATTTCTTTGCTGCGAGCAATGACGTCAACTTCGCTTGTGACTTTGAATCCACGAAATGAGATCAATGGGTAGCATACTCATGGTAGTGTCATCCAAGACAAAGCTTTTTGCGTCTCGTTCGAGACGCATTTTGTACGTCAAGTCCAGTCTTTGTCGTATATTTTGAATGCGGTCTGTCCACTCAGTGCTGTTAAATCCCATCTCATTCATCGCCAATGTGTCGTTGACAGCGTACGTCAAGAGCGCAAATGTAATGTTGATGTTTTTCGGCGTCAGTTTGGCTGCTGTCAAGGAGAAGCATTGCCGCTCGGCTAGCCATACCAACAATTCCAAACGAATCTTCGCAAAGACATTGCCATCAGCAAGCAACATGGCAAGGACTGAAGACACTAAAAGGCCAGCTAGTCGCGCGTGGTTTGAACCCGGTGTGTTGGCCAACGTCGGTCGTGCCACCAAAGGGTAAAATTTCCGTCGGGGGCTCCTCGGTCAGTAGAGCTTCACGAACCAGGCATTGAATGAACGACAGTGTCTTCTGATGTCCTTGCTTCATCGTGGCGGCAGTTCGCGCGTCTCCCTTCTTTTCTTGGGCGTTTTCTAATAATCCATCGACTTTAGCGAAAAAGGAGGTTGTCGTGTCGCTTTCAATGGTCCCGAGTTCAAGAACAGTGTAATCTTGAGGTGTTGCAAAGTAGTGTATATCCGACTCAAAGCCCATCAGTTCTGTCTTCCATGCATCGGGGTAGACCATTAATAGATCGCACCATCCCGTATGCGCAGACGGCGCAACAAGGATCGCACATCCATACAATGGAAACCATTTACACGATGTATTCATTCCTCGCACCACTTGCTGCAATGCAGTTCGTTCCGTGGCGGCCAGCGACGGCGCACTCGTGGAGAAATGTGTCAAGACTGCAATACACTCTTGAATTTGAGTCACCGATTGACTCGTGGAAGGCGATACATGGCGACAGGACACAACTTCTCCAACGAGACTCGCGTCCATGCCGACACACAAGTTGGAAATGCTTGACTAACTGTCGGTTGACGTATTGACCAATCACAATATACTGTATGCTAGGCGACAAAATTGATGTGTGCGGTGGCGTGGTTCAGACATGCTCCGCCACGTCACAGGCTTGTTCTCTGAACAGCCGAGTGTCTGCCGCCAGTGAATTGCACGTTGAAGCCACTTCAAGATCAAGACCAAGATTCAACGACCAAGGCTCAGCCGGAAGTCTGCCGTACGGTCGGTGAGAAGACAATCAAGAGTTCAACAAGTCAAGGAAGAGAAGATGAAATTTAGATTTTAGTCTCATTCTGTGTTTTGCTAGCTACTGCGCAAGTCAATCAAGTGCATATTCACGGGAGGCGGCACTCCCCTATCTGTGTGTTTGAGTGACGAAACGCGGTGGTGTCAGGGAAACAGCACAAAGTATACTTTAGTGATATTGTACCGAGCACCTTTGGTTATCCGGATACCATGGATCCAACCGGAGCCGAAGAGAAACACAAGGAAGGACAGTTTGGAATTTGCACGGAGATGGAACACCCTGGGACTGTCTTGCCGCAAGGCAATGACGGTCTAGGTGAACCTGAGGAAGCGGCAGCCGGGCGAGAAGATGCGACAAGAGGGGACAACGCGGACGACGAAGCGAGTTCTGAAGACAGTTCAACGGACAGTTCAGACGGCGAAGTCAAGGACATGAGCAATGTCTACATTTCCGAAGACAAAGATGATGACCGCGACCTGGACGAGAAGACGCGGAAGCTCCTCGAAATGCGGAAACAGAATCGGATCAATGGAGAACGACGTGAACGCCGAAAGATCGAGAAATATGGGCCGAATTTCCGTCGTGCAGAGTCAAATTCCTCCGTCACATCCCTCAGCGGCGAAGACACCGATGAATACAACCAGCGTAAGTACCAGAAAGCGCAAGTGAAGAAGGCGGAACAAAAGCGCAAGAACAAAGAACTCATGCAACGCAATCATCGAATGTATTCAACCGTGGTTGTTACATATATCAAGCACCCGCGGATCACGAACTTTGATCGCCAGTTCCTATTCGAATGGAAGAAGAAGCGCCTGCAGTACGAACGGCTGCTCCGAGACAAGTGCAGACGTGCGGGCAATGCGAAGAGCCAAATGGTTGGATACATCGAGTCCTGCGATCCAAGTCTGCTGCGTGCCATGTGTGAAACGATCTGGTTCGAACCCGACATCACGGAACAGCGGCTGCGCGAAAGAATTGAAGAAATTCTGAACACGCCGTCTCATTCATTTGGAATTACTGAAGCTGATTTAGAAGACTACTGCCACGATCTGCGCATGCCGGCTACAGGCTCGGTTGCCAGTTGTCTAGGCCTATTCATGATACAAGTCAATGATGTCATTGACAGATACGCATTGAAGGAAGACCTCGAAGTGAAGGGAAGTCTGAAGATGTTTCTGAAGCAGTGGTTTACCGAATTGACCCACCTGAACTGTCAAATCTAGTGCGAGACCAGATCAAATGCGAACCGGTCTCCACGATCGTCGAATTTGCCAAGGTTGTGCGGGAACAAATGGACCGTATCGAAGCGTCGGATCGACTGGCGCAGCAACAAGGCCTGGTCAGCAAGAAGCGAAGCCCGCCGATAGGGTGGACCAACAGCGATGTCAAACGACGACGAGGAACGCCAGTCAAGGTGCATTTTGACAAAGTCACGGGCTGGGGCAACGAGAAGGGAGTCGTTGGAGCAGGAAGTCAGTATGCTGAAGAGCAAGCGTATGACCTACTCCGCAATCATGAAGAACGCAAGCAACGCGCAGAAGAAAGACGAAGAGTCTTGGAGAACACGCGCTACAATCGAAATTCGGCAAGTCATGGTCGCCGTGGCCCCGCTGGTGGCTACGGGTCAGGCAATTCGAACTCACCCTTTAGGAACGACAAGTATGGACCCAAGGACACGCAAGTGAGGACAGACAAGCCTGGTTATCGCGAAGGCAACATAGTCTGCTATGCATGTCAGAAGCCGGGACACAAGTCGAACGAGTGCCCGGAAAACAGTCCGAACTCACAAGTCAAAGGGTACCGCAAAGGAAAAAATGCGATAAAGCGTTTCAAGCGGAACAACAAGAAGAAGCCGAAGATCCAGCGTGCTTGGCTAAAGGCAAGAGCCGCTGTGACGAACGAAACAGAGGAAGAAGAGCGATGGATCGTGCTGAACGACGCGCTTGAAGTGCCATACTGTCCAGATACTGGCGCCGATCAGAACATTATTCCAAGACGAATGGTGGATGCACTCATCAAGGAGCGACCAAGCGTGAAGATCGTGACGCTGGCTGAACCTATCAGTGGAACAGGATGCAACGACATGCAATTTGAAACGAAGTCCTACGTCGAACTGAGACTCAGTTTGCAAACAGCAGCGGGTATGGTCAAGATCCCTGGAAGACGAGTGTGCTACATTGTTGAAGAAGGCGACGAATTCCTAGCTTCCCACGACACACTCAAATCGATCGGGCTCGATATTGATCGGTGGTTGGAGCAAGTCGCGATTCAGCAGCGTGAAGCGGACGGCGACGATCTGGGTGCTGAGTCTGACGCCGGCATAGTATGTGCGCGGAAGTCGACCAGCGATGTCGAAGAAGAGGAAGACCGCATGTGGAGAGCGACTCGAAGAGAAGAACACGATGACGACGATACGCATATGTCTGACCCTAGTGGTCATGACGTCGGTATGCGATTGTCTCGTGCGCCGAGTGATGACGTCGATACGCGAGTGTCTGGCCCTCGAGGTCATGACGTCGGTAGTCGTATGTCTTACTCGAAGACCGATGACGTCGATACGCGCAAGTCGGGCCAAAGCAGTCATGACGGCGGTAGTCGTGTGTCTCGGTGGATCTTCGATGACGCCGGTATGCGCGAGTCGGACCTATGTAGTCAAGATGGCGATACGCGAGTGTCTCGAACAAGAAACAGACGAGTCAAGAACGTGCGAGTCTATTCGATACAGTTGCGATTACCCGCGGCCAAGAACAAGCTTGAAGAAGCTCTACAGGAGATGGTGGTGAGTGCTGTGAAGAACGGTTTCCCACAAGAGCTGGCTGCGCATATGTGGAAAGTGCTGATCGAATACGACATCTGGAGAATCAAGTTCAATGGGTCAGATCCCCCTGCGAAGGTCAAGCCATTGCGGGTGACACCCAAAGTCGGATGTGTTCCATACCGATGCAAAGGAAGGAAGAACAATCCGCTGGAAGAAAGATTTTTGCAGCTATTTGCTCAAGAGTTGCTGGACGCAGGAGTCATCAAGCGCAACCAGCAGTCAGCGTGGTGCAGTCCAGTCAACCCAGTCATGAAGCCTGAAGGACGAAAGTCGTTGAAGACGGCGGACAAATGGACTAACGATGATGTATTGAAACATTTTAGGCTGACGAACGACTATCGAGTGGTCAACAGCAAGACAGAGCCGAAAGCGGGCACAATGCCGTTTCAAGCGACAATTACGCAACATCTCAAGGGAATGCAAGCGATGGGAGTATTTGATCTACCCAAGTGCTTCTGGCAGTTTCCGTTGCACGAAGACAGTCGCGACATGCTCTCATGAACGGATGCGTCTACACACCTGATCGCGTTATGCAAGGCCACGTCGACTCAGCTTTATACGTGCAAGCGACGAGCGAGGAGTGCTACGCTCCTCTGCTGTTGAAGCACCTGCTTGTTTGGATTGACGACATCCTAGTGTTTGCCAAGAACGCAGAAGAGTATCTCGAAACACTCCACAAGTTGTTTGGATTAGTGGATCGTTATGGTTTCAAGCTACCGCCGTCGAAGACCGTGCTATTCACGAAGGAAGTCAAGTGGTGCGGACGAATACTGAGCGGTGAAGGAGTCAAGCAAGACCCGGAACGGATCGAACAACTTTGCGCGATCCCATACCCCACGAACGCTGGCGACCTGCAACAGTTTGTGTGCGCCGCGAACTGGATCCACGATTCGAATACGGAATATGCGATGACGGTGGAACCCTTACAACAAGCGCTGAACAACGCTCTTGAAGGCAAAGCGAAGAAGAAGCGAATCGCCTCGGGTATCAAGATCGAGCTCACTGAAGGTGGAAAAGCTGCATTCGATGCTGTGAAGTCCAAGATGCGGGCGGCGGTGGACTTGTCGCACCCACGTGCTGACGCCACGCTGTGTCTGTTCACGGATGCCAGCGATCGAGGATGGCCTATTATTGTTACGCAGTTGACACGATTGACGAAGAGAAGGCGATGCACGAACATCAGCACGAAATGCTCGTTTGTCAATCTGGAATGTTTACTGGAGCGCAGAAGTCGTGGTCCGTGATCGAGAAGGAAGCCTACCCTATCGCGCGTGCATGCGAGAAACTCAACTATCTACTCATGCGTCCCGACGGCTTTAGGATGTACTGCGATCACAAGAACCTCATCCACATCTTTGCTCCCAGCAAGGAATGGCCTGAACACACGCGAGGCAAGCTCATGCGTTGGGCTGAAATCATTGGCGGCTATCGTTATACAATTGAGCACATCGACGGCACCCACAACTTATGGGCGGACATGATGAGTCGATGGGGTCAGCCGGCTATAGGCAAGGCGATCCAGAAGGTCATGGCGGCTAGATGGACGAAGAAACGGAAGAACTAGGGTCCCAGACCAGCGCCGAAGCGAAATGTTTTGCGACCGCTCGATGACGAAAAGTTTGTTTGGCCATATGTTGAAGACATTATCAAAGCTCAGGCGTTACATGCAGCAGCAAGACCGACGCGTGTGCTACGGACCTCTGACGACCAACCATGGGTTGTCGAGGGCCGAATTTGGATTCCAGCAGCGGCCGGAGAATTGATTCAACGCATTTTGGTTGTGGCACACTATGGAAGCATGGGTCATTGTGGACAAGCCGTGCTGGTCAATCATCTCAAGCGATTATTTTGGATCGAGCGGCTGCAAGACCTGGCTGGAAAGTTTATCGCTGGATGCCTTCTATGTCCTCATGTGAAAGGGGGAGAGTGGTGCACAGACCGTATGCACCGATTTGGCACGCGAAACGAAGAAACGAAGGACTACATTTTGATTATCTCTTTATGGGAAACTCTTTAGGTGGAGCGAAGTACGTGTTGGTACTCAAGGACGACTTGACACACTTTTGCGAACTCGTTGCATGCGATGCGCCTACAAGTCAAGTGTGCGTTGATGCGATTGTGAACTGGGCGAAGCGATTCGGAATGCCAAGAGTGTGGATCAGCGATCAAGGAACCCATTTCAAGAACGTGGCTGTGAAAGCACTGGCCCACAAGTTCAAGGTTCATCATGATTTCACTCTAGCGTATTGTCCCTGGCGCAACGGAACAGTCGAGCGAATGAACCGCGACATACTACAAGTCATGCGAGTGATGCTGCGCGAATTCCGTTTGGCCGACCATCAATGGGACTATCTACTGTCGGTGGTGCAAACGAATCTCAACCAGACGCCAGTGCCATCCCTCGCAAACAAGTCGCCTATGGAGCTCTTTACAGGATTGGAACCCACTACACCCTTGGATGTGATTGTACTAGGTCTCACTACACCCTTGGATGTGATTGTACTAGGTCTCGATGAAGGACTTCGTGACGTCGAGCTATCCAGCGTCGATGTCCGAAGCAGCTTTGAAGAACTAAGAATAAGTCTACAAGCGATGCACAAGTAAGTCCTCCAGAAGAACGAAACAGTGCACAGAAAGCAACGGCTGCGACTGTGAACGCTGAAGCCTGCAATGTGTGCGAAGGAGACTACGTGCTATGGTCAAGAGTCGACGAGAATCATCATCTAAAGCTTCTCGTGACATGGCTTGGACCCTATCGAGTGACAGAAGTTGGCGAGTACTCAGTCGAAATCAAACATCTACTCACGAAGGAGCGACGTCAAACCCATCTGTCAAGGATCAAGCTGTATGCTGAAGAAAGCTTTCAAGTCACGGAAGAAATACTCGAGCACATCTCAGAACAAGGTATTCTATTGAAGGTTAGGCCTATTCTGCAGCACAAGATCGATCGAGACGCTGGCGAGTATGCCCTGCTTGTACGCTGGGAAGGCCTTGAAGACATCGAAGCCTCATGGGAACTGCTCAGCAAGTTGACGAGCGAATGTCCTGCAGTGGTGCGAGCGTATGCGAAGACGATCAAGTCCAAGAAAGCGCGAGAAGACCTTGAGGCTGCGATGGCGAAGTAGCTCATGGTTTCAACCAAGCATGTTTCCTTGCGGATCATGGCTTGGGGGGTGTGATGTGTGCGGTGGCGTGGTTCAGCTATGCTCCGCCACGTCACAGGCTTGTTCTCTGAACAGCCGAGTGTCTGCCGCCAGTGAATTGCACGTTGAAGCCACTTCAAGATCAAGACCAAGATTCAACGACCAAGGCTCAGCCGGAAGTCTGCCGTACGGTCGGTGAGAAGACAATCAAGAGTTCAACAAGTCAAGGAAGAGAAGATGAGATTTAGATTTTAGTCTCATTCTGTGTTTTGCTAGCTACTGCGCAAGTCAATCAAGTGCATATTCACGGGAGGCGGCACTCCCTATCTGTGTGTTTGAGTGACGAAACGCGGTGGTGTCAGGGAAACAGCACAACCATCGACAAGACCAACAATTGTCCATACGACACCTCACAGAGACGAATAGGCTCAGGTCTTGTCGATGCTGTCGTTCGGTGTCATCGATCTGACACGCGACACCATCGACAAGACCAACAACACATGAGAATACCTATTGCGTCGGGGCTAGTCGATGCTGTCATGCAATGAGTGTTGCGCTACTGTCGACAACCACGAGAGTCGAATGATTTGATGACCTGGCCGCCATGGGGACGGCCAAGTGTGTCAAAAGGAAGATCGCTTGGCCTCAGACGAGGACAATGCGTCCGCAAGGAGCTTTGCAATGGAATGGATGGCCTCAGTTTGTCCGTAATTCATTCGCTCCGTTGGTTGAGGGATGGCAAAGCGTGCCAAATTACTCCACCGCTCATAAACTCGAGCACGATGCTGCGCGTGGCTGGCTTTCCCTGCGTCACCAATCGATGGCTCAACGCACGTGAGTTCTGCCAGCAAGTGCAGGTGTGGGTGGTCGAGTTGTAACGTCGTGGTAACTGTGACGCTAGTGCAAAATCGAACAATGGCGAGGACGCATGGTATGCGTCGAACAACGGCCGTCCTCCGTTGGCATTGTCTTCTCCTCTCGTCATAAATCAATTTTGAACTTGCCATGAAGGTCGTGGGGGCCGTCCTTCTCGGCACCAGCGTCGTCGTCGTCGTCGCCCGTGGCTCTCTCCTCGATTCGTTCAGCTTCTTGCGGACGGATGTGTACAACACGCCCGAGGAATTCCTCACGCAAGTCATGAACGACCGCTCGTATCAGTACTGGCCGTCCAGCGACGGTGGCCCGCCATACCAATGCGCGACGAATCTGCTCTGGGATTACAAGCCGCCTCGCGGATGCATTGTCTGCGTGGAGCCGCCGACACCTGTGGGGGACTGCACGCCGTCTGGGTTGCGCCTAGCCACACGTCGAGTGATCAAGGCCGGGTCGGACGACGTGCCGTGCTTTGGAGACCCGTCGAAAGACTCGATTCCGGAAATTACGACGTGTGAGCCACTCGCACGCCCTGGCTGCTCGTGGGGCTCGGTGCGCTACACTGGCTGGGACAAGAAAGCCCTCGCTCCTTACGGTCTGTACGGCGTCGAGCGCTTCCAAGTGCAGACGAACAACCCGAGCCTGCCATGCACGCTGGAACCGTCGCGCAATGTGATCGTGCCGATCCCCGTCGACTGCGTTTTTGATGCAATCAGCGACTGGGGCGCCTGCAATGCGTCGACCAACACCCAAGAACGCGTCATCCGCGTCACGACGTGCCCCAAGAACGACGGCAAAGCGTGCCATGACAAGCGCACGTGCATTCAACCAAGCAATGTTGACTGCGTCCTCGGCGCGCCGTCGGCATGGTCGGCGTGCGTCTACGGCAAGAAAACACGCACTCGCGCGATCGTGACACCACCCAAAGGCAAAGGCAAAGCGTGTGATCCCAACCAAGTGACGGAAACGATCGTATGCGACGCGGTCGATTGCGTCGTCGGCCCGTGGTCTCCATTTACCTGCGACCCCAAGACATTTGTCCAATCGCGATCGAGATCTGTCATCACACCACCGTCGAACGGCGGCGCGGAATGTCCGCCGCTCGTCGACTCGTCGTTTTGCCTCAAGCAAGATTGTATCATGAGCGATTGGACGTGCAATGCGACGCTCGGAGTCTACAGCGACGCGTCCACGATTCCTGCGCATTTGACGTATCGCCAACGCTCGATCATCCGCCCTGCTCTCAATGGAGGCGCTCCTTGCGGCCCTATCACCGACACTGTCCCGTGCAACGCCGTCGACTGTAAACTCACCGACTTTGGGAACTGGAGCACTTGTGACGCTTCCACGGGTCTCGTCACGCGCCGCCGCTTTGTTATTACGCCGCCCAGCAACGGTGCTCCTCCTTGCGACTCGCTGATTGAATCCAAACCTTGCGAACCCGTGCCTTGCCGCCTCTGCGAGTGGTCTGAATGGTCTCGATGCGACCAAGACACCAAAGTCCGCACACGAACCCGCGATATCCTCCAGATCAATTTGTACGGCGCACCAGATTGCGGCAAGACGATTGAGACTGCACCGTGCGATCCTCGGCCTTGCGAGATCTCCGAGTGGACGGACTGGAGCGAGTGCGACCTCGACACGAACTTGCAGACACGCACGCGAGACATCCTATCCTTTCCCAAGGACGACGGTCCAGCGTGCCCCTCCAACGTTGTGGAGAGCCAACCGTGCTTCCCAGTCGACTGCGAGGTGTCCGAGTGGAGTGAGTTTGATGCGTGCGATCCCGTCGCTGGTGTCCGGACACGTACGAGATCGATTTTAACCGAGCCGTTGAACGGTGGCGCCGAGTGCCCGACGGATGTGATCGACACTTCTCCATGTCTCCCCGTCGACTGCGCCGTGACTTCGTTCGGAGACTTCACGCTTTGTCATCCAGGGACCAAGACCAAGTCGAGAACGCGCGAAATCACGCGGAAGCCTCAATTCAACGGCCAGGAATGCCCCAATCTGACGGATACGATTCCTTGCAACCCCATCGACTGTCAACTCGGACCATGGGGCAATTGGTCGTCGTGCGACACAACTCGCCATGTTCAGACCCGCCGCCGTGAAATTCTAGTCGCCCCGAAGGACAACGGCAAGCCGTGCATTGGCGCGCTGGTCGATACGACGCCATGTCTTCCCGTCGACTGCGTCTTGAGTGCGTGGTCGAGCTTTTCTGCGTGCACGAACAACCGTCGGACGCGCACACGATCGATCCTCGTCCAAGCCGAGAACGGCGGCGCTCCCTGCGATGCCAATCTCATCGACGACGATGTTTGCCACCCCACGGCGTGCGCCGTCAGCGCGTGGTCCGCGTTTTCCCCATGCGTGGATGGCAAGAAGACTCGCACACGCGTCGTCACCGAGAACGAATTCAACCAAACGTGCCCGCCTCTCCTCGAGACGCTTCCATGCTCGCCTTGCATTCCATCTCTCTACGACGACTGTTCTCGCAAATGCGTGATGGGCAACTGGAGCGACTGGGGCGAATGCCAAGACGACGGCCGTCAAAGCCGTACCCGGAGCCGCGTAGGTCAAGCGATGGACTGTCCCGAAGATGTCGAATACCGCCCCTGTCGTCCTCTTGACTGCGTGCAATCTGCATGGTCACCTTGGTACTGCGACGGCACCAAGGCACTCCGCACGCGCACGATCGTTCGATCGCCGCAATTTGGCGGCAAAGCATGCGATCCCCAGCTGCTTCAAACCAAGCCGTGCAGCCTTCCAGTGTGTGAACTCTCCCCATGGAGTCCATGGACCGCCTGCGACTACTCGACGCATCTCGAGACGTCGACGCGGTATGTCATCGCTGCTGGGCGATCCAAGTGTGGCGCGACTGTCCGCACGCGGCCGTGCGAAGCGGTGGACTGTCAAGTGTCGGACTGGAGTGACTTTGGCGACTGCAATGCTCTCACGGGCCTTCGGACACGCACTCGGTCGGTGACGCGGCCGGCCGTGGGCGACGGCACGCCTTGCCCTGGTTTGTTGGACTCTGTCCCGTGTGATGGCGTCGACTGCCAAGTGTCGGCGTGGTCGTGCTTTGGTCCGTGCATCGACGGCGTCAAGTCGCGCACGCGAACACTCCTCCAGCCGCCGCTGTATGGCGGTGAAGCTTGTCTGCCGCTCGTGGACTCTGTGGCGTGCACACCCGTGGACTGCCAGGTGAGCGAGTGGTCCGAGTGGTCGTCTTGCGCCAACAATTTGCAATCTCGCACTCGATCCATCACGCAAGCGCCGCTCGATAGCGGTGCTCCATGCGGCGATCTCGTCCAAACGCGACCGTGCCTGCCGCAAGACTGCAAACTGAGCGAGTGGAGCGACTGGACCCTCTGCGACGACTCGACTGGGCAACGTCATACCACGCGCACGGTGCTCCAACCTGCCGCGAACGGTGGCACAGCTTGCGGTCCGCTTGTCAAGACGGATACGTGCACCCCCGTCGACTGCGTCTTGAGTGCTTTCTCGTCGTTTTCCGACTGCGATCCTGTGACGTTCATGCGCACGCGCACTCGCAACGTCATCTCGCGGGCGAAATACGGCGGCAAGAGCTGCGATGTCCTCTTTGAACAGCAAAAATGCGAACCGCAGAACTGCGCGGTGACCGACTTTGGTCCGCTCTCGACGTGCGACTGCACCAAGCACGTCCAAACGCAATGGCGCGATGTGAAGAAACCATCTCTGTATGGCGGATCGCCCTGCCCGCCGCTCAACAAGACGGTCGAGTGCCCCGCGGTGGACTGTACCGTGAGCGACTTTGGTCCATGGACCGGCTGCGACCGCGACAAGTACGACCCCAACGCTGTCTACGTGAGAAGACGCCAAGTGCTCACCCCAGCGAGAAACTGCGGCCGGGAATGCCCTGGTCTGACCGAGACCAAGCAATGCGAACCCGTCAACTGCGTCGTCACGGACTGGTCGCCGCTCTCCGAGTGTGACCTGGAGACACATGTGATGACCCAGACACGCAGCGTCGTCACACCGTCCATGTGGGGTGGCATCGCGTGCGGGGAGCTCAAGAAAACGACGCCTTGCCCAGCCCAGCCTTGTGTCTTGGACGACTGGAGTCCATGGTCGCAGTGCGATGTCGTGGCCCACAAGATGAACCGAACGCGCAAAGTTGTCGTGGCCAACAAATACGGCGGCGCTGCTTGCAACGCCACCGTCGAGTACAAGGACTGCTTTCCCGTCGATTGCGCGCAGACTGCGTGGTCAGAGTGGGTGTGTGATGCGACGACGGGCAACAAAACACGCACGCGGACCACCACGACGCTTCCTCTCTACGGTGGTCAAGCTTGCGGCGCGACCAAGGAAACCAAACCATGTGATAAAGTCGACTGCATCGTGTCCGAGTGGAGCCCGTTGTCCGCATGCGACTGCACGACGCACGTGCGCACGAAAACGCGAAGTATTGTCAAGAACGCGCAGTTCGGCGGCGCGCCTTGCGGCGATCTCACGTACACTGAGCCTTCTCCTCCAGTGCATTGCGTCGTCGGACCCTTCTCAGCGTGGTCAACGTGCGACGCGAATCAATACGACCCGAACGCAGTGCAGGTACGCACTCGCAACGTCACGACACCGGCAGCAAACTGCGGAGACGCATGCCCGGAACTCAAGGAAACCCGTCCATGTCCTCCTCTCAACTGCGTCGTCGGGGAATGGAGCCCGCTGTCACCATGCAATTTGACGGTAAGTTGATATTCCCGAATTTCGTGACGACAATCACGTAGACGCATGTCAAGACGCAAGTCCGATCGGTGGTGCGGCCAGCGTTGTGGTGCGGCCAGCAGTGTGATCCCCTCGTCCGCACGGAAGCGTGTCCTGCCAAAGACTGCGTCCTGTCGGCGTGGTCGGCGTACGGCGAATGCAACTTGACGACGCACACTCGAGTCCGCACGCGGTCGATTGTGTCCGAAGCGCAATACGATGGCGCGCCGTGCGATCGAATGATGGAGACGATCGAGTGCAAGCCTGTGGATTGCGTGCAGTCGCCGTGGTCTGACTGGGTTTGCGATCCCACCACGGGACAAAAATCGCGTGTCCGGACCATCCAAGTGTCGCCTCTCAACGGCGGCACGCCTTGTGGATTGTGCAAGGAATCGCTGCCTTGCGACAAGGTCGACTGCGTCCTCAGCGACTGGTCCCCGCTCTCGGACTGCGACTGCACGACGCATTGGCGGACGAAAACGCGGTTTGTCAAGACAAACGCGCAGTTTGGTGGCGCTCCTTGCGGTGAATTGAAAGCCACGGAGGCTTGTCCTGCCGTGAACTGCGTCGTGAGCGACTGGACCGAGTGGACAGGATGCAATCCGTACAGCTCCAACTTCCAAGACTCCCAGCTGCGGTCGCGCCGCGTCATCACTCCCGCGGCGAACGGCGGCACGTCCTGTCCTGGACTCGTCGAGTCCAAGCCATGCAATCCACTGGATTGTACCATGTCTGCGTGGTCTGAATGGTCAACGTGCGACTTGAAGACACATTTGAAAACCCGCACGCGAAACATTGAGCGGCAGCCCATGTGGGGTGGTCAACCCTGCGGCGCAACCACCGACACGACGCCATGCCCACCCAAGCACTGCGTCATGGGCAATTGGTCCGACTGGTCGGACTGCCAACGCGGCACCAACCAAAAGACACGCACCCGTAGCATCATTGCGCCACCTGAAAACGGCGGCGCCGACTGCGGGCCAACCATTGACACGCAGAGTTGCCCGCCCGTCGACTGCAAACTGAGCGACTTTGGACCGTGGACATGCGACGCCACGACCGGCATGAAGACGCGCACGCGATCTGTCCTCACAGCATGCGTCAACTTTGGGAAACCGTGCGAGCCCCTCGTGGAGACGGCGCGATGTGATAAAGTCGACTGCGTCCTGTCGGAGTGGAGCCCTCTCTCGGACTGCAACAGCACGACCCAAGTCAAGACGCAGACACGGACGATTCTTGTCAGTCCGCTCTACGGGGGTCAAGCTTGTGGGCCGACGACGCAGACTGTCCCGTGTCCGACGGTCAACTGCGCGGTGAGCGACTGGTCTCCATGGACGGGATGCGATGCCAAGAAGTACAACCCGCTGGACGAGCTCACGCGTACGCGGAACATCACGACGGAGCCGCAAAACTGTGGATCCAAGTGTCCTGCGCTCAAGGAAACGAAGCCATGTCCTCCATTGGATTGTCAGTTGGGTAGTTGGTCCGCGCCGTCTGCCTGCGACTTGACGACGCATCTGAAGACGCAAACGCGAGGGGTGATCACGCGTCCAATGTGGGGCGGCAAGGCGTGCGAGAACACGACACAGACGATTCCATGTCCTGCCAAGCACTGCGTCATGGGCAACTGGTCCGACTGGTCGGATTGCCAACCGGGAACGAATATGAAGACACGCACGCGCTCGATCGCCACGCCAGCTGAAAACGGAGGCGACGCATGTGGCTCTCTCGTCGAAACACTGAGTTGTCCGCCTGTCGACTGCAAACTGAGCGACTTTGGACCGTGGACATGCAACGCCACGACCGGCATGAAAACGCGCACGCGGACTGTCATCACGGCGACTGTCAACTGTGGAAAACCGTGCGATCCTCTCACTGAATCCGCGCCGTGTGATAAAGTCGACTGCGTCCTGTCGGAGTGGAGCCCTCTCTCGGACTGCAACAGCACGACCCAAGTCAAGACGCAGACACGGACGATTCTCGTCAGTCCGCTCTACGGGGGTCAAGCTTGTGGGCCGACGACGCAGACTGTCCCGTGTCCGACGGTCAATTGCGCGGTGAGTGACTGGTCTCCATGGACGGGATGCGATGCCAAGAAGTACAACCCGCTGGACGAGCTCACGCGTACGCGGAACATCACGACGGAGCCGCAAAACTGTGGATCCAAGTGTCCTGCGCTCAAGGAAACGAAGCCATGTCCTCCATTGGATTGTCAGTTGGGTAGTTGGTCCGCGCCGTCCGCTTGCGACTCAAAGACGCACATGAAGACACGGACACGAGAGATCATCACGCGGCCAATGTGGGGCGGCAAGGCATGTGAAAGCTCGACACAGACGATTCCGTGCCCCCCTGTCGACTGTGTCTTGGACAAATGGTCCTCCTGGTCCGAATGCGACGGAAACACGCACACCAAGACGCGCACGCGCGGTGTTGTCGTCGCGCCATTGAATGGCGGCGCTGGCTGCGACGTTCAAATTGAAAAAGCCGACTGTCTTCCCGTCGATTGCAAGGTGACCGAGTGGGGACCGTTCGAACCATGCGACCCGAAAAGTGGCCAGCAGACGCGATCGAGGTCGATCCTTGTCAACGCGACGTATGGCGGCAAGTCGTGTCCTGGTCTCGTGGAAACCCAATGCTGCGCGCCCGTGGATTGCAAATTGAGTGAGTGGACGACGTCCGAGTGCAACATCACGACGCATCGCAAGACCAAGACAAGAACAATCCTCACGGCGCCGCTGTACAACGGCAAGCCATGCGATGCCCTCGTCGACTACGAGCCGTGTATTCCCGTCCACTGCCAAGTGTCCGAGTGGACCGAGTGGGGCAAATGCGACTACTCGACGCGGCTCCAAACAC
This sequence comes from Aphanomyces cochlioides, assembly GCA_019828595.1. Classification (NCBI taxonomy): domain Eukaryota; phylum Oomycota; class Saprolegniomycetes; order Saprolegniales; family Verrucalvaceae; genus Aphanomyces; species Aphanomyces cochlioides. The sequence goes on along the minus strand of JAHQRK010000007.1, from coordinate 3,005,233 downwards.
GCTCCCGCACGATCACAACGGCGCCTTGCTATGGCGGCAATTCCTGCGGCTCATTGACAGAGACGCGTCGGTGTGATCCTCTCAACTGTGTCATCTCGAGCTACGCGTTTGGTGTGTGCGATCCCGCCACCGGTACAAAGAAGGGCGTTGCGACGATCACGACGCCAGCACAGTTTGGTGGCGCAGGCTGTCCGCCCACGACCATTGTGCAGCCTTGCGAACCGATTGACTGTGTCCTTGGTCCATGGAGCAACTATTCGGACTGCTGCTTGAGCACGCATTTGCAGACGCGAACGCGCAACATCGTCACGCCTCCATTGTACGGCGGTAGAGCATGCGACAAGACGATCGATACGTTGGCATGCCCAGCGCAAGATTGTACCATGACTCCCTTCTCGGACTGGAGCGCATGCGATCCCACGACGCACATGAAGTCACGGTCGAGATCCATCGTGTCCGCGGCTAAAAACGGCGGCGCTGCGTGCGGACCGTTGATTGAAACCGCAGTCTGCCCCCAGGTCGACTGCCAGTTGAGCATCTGGGGCGACTGGAGTCCTTGCGATGCCAAGACGGGCCAACAATCCCGCACCCGAGACATCCTCGTTCTCCCAGAGAATGGAGGTTGCGTCTGCGGCGAGACCAAGCAAACCAAGGCATGCCCTGCCGTCGACTGCCGAGTTTCCGCCTTCTCCAGTTGGTCCGACTGCGATTTGACGACGCATGTCCGGAAACGCACCCGCACTGTGGTCCAACCTGCGCTCTACGGCGGCGCCTCGTGCCCACCGCTCGATGAAACAACGCCATGTCCAGCTGTCGACTGCCAAGTGAGTGACTTTGGACCGTTTGGCACGTGCTGCCTTGATACACACAAGAAAACCCGCTGGCGTACAATTGTCACTCCAGCGCAAAACGGCGGCAAAGCGTGTCCAAGCCTGTCTGATGACATTGATTGCCCTCCGATTGATTGCGCTGTTGGCAACTGGACCGAGTGGTCCGACTGTAGCTTGTTAAACCCTCGCGATGTGAGTTCCCGGTCAAGAAAGGTCGTGACACAGCCCGAGAACGGGGGACAACTCTGCCCAGGTCTCAACGAGACACGACCTTGCAATCCTATCGATTGCCAAGTGACAGCCTGGGGACTATACTCGAGCTGCGACCTGAATACCCACAAGATGACGCGAAGTCGCAATGTTTCTCGTCCTGCAATGTTTAATGGCCAAGCTTGTCCGCCCCTCGTCGATACGCTCCCGTGCAACCCCGTGGATTGCAAAGTCAGCGCGTGGAGCAACTGGACAGCGGGTAACAGCACGACGGCTGTGCGCCAACGCACGTCCGTGATCCTGGTCAACCCTCAATATGGTGGTCAAGCGTGTCCCCCACTCGTTCAGATCGACAAATGCCCAGCCATTGATTGCGCAGTGAGCGACTGGACCGCATGGGGAGCCTGCGACGCCTATGGGAAGAAGAACAGAACGCGTTCCATCACGACGCAACCAGCGAATGGCGGTCTCACGTGTCCAGGATTGACTGAAACCGCATGCTGCGATCCAGTCCATTGCCTCTTGGACAAGTGGAGCGACTGGTCCGAGTGCAACTTGGACACCCACAAACGCACGCGGACTCGGAAAATGCTCGTCGCTCCATTGTACGGCGGACACGCGTGCGATGCTCAAGTCGACTACTCTCCATGCCCTCCAGTGGACTGCCAAATGAGCTCGTATGGAGAATGGAGCGCATGCGACTCTGGCTGTGGCAAACGTAAGAGGACGCGAAGTATTCTAGTCGCGCCACAAAATGGGGGAGCTGCTTGTGGCCCCACGACCGACATCCGAGCTTGCCCTGCTGTGGATTGTGCTCTGAGTGCTTGGAGCAGCTGGGGCGAATGTGATGAGAATGGAATGCAATCCCGATCGCGAATTATCACAGTCTCCCCGCAGTATGGCGGCGCTGGCTGTGGCCCTTTGAAAGAATCGCAGCGGTGCCAACCTCAAGATTGCGTGATGGGCGACTGGGGAGCCTGGAGCGCGTGCTCTAGCACGACCGTATCCAGCGTACGCGTGCGATCGATCGTGAAGAACGCCATCAATGGTGGTCAACCCTGTGGGCCAACCACTCAAACCCAACTTTGTCCTGGCACGGATTGTCAACTGAGCAACTGGACAGCATGGGGCGGATGTGTCGATGGCAAACAAACGCGTACCAAGAGTGTGTTGGTTGCGCAGAGCGGCTCCGGCGCCGCATGTGGCCCAACTGTCGACACAAAGCCTTGCGATCCGATTGACTGCGTCATGAACGTGCCCGATCCATGGTCGGCGTGCAATCCATACTCTGGTACGAAAAGCCGAACAATTACAATCAAGACGCCGTCGCAATACGGTGGCCGGGCGTGCCCAACTACAAAAGAGACCGCGTCATGTGATCCTGTCGACTGCCAAGTGAGCGAGTGGAGCTGCTGGAGCACGTGCACATTCAGCAAGCAATTCCGATCGCGGTTCATTACCCGATTGCCAGCCTATGGGGGCAAGGAATGTCCCCACCTTCAAGAATCGCAGTCGTGCGATTGCTCTCAGACCTCAATCCACTTGTGGCTGCCCTTCTTTGGCGGTCGCAACTAAGGCGCGTGGTTGCCATCGCGCTGCACACCCCATGCATAAACCTTTTTGAGTTCATCCCGATGGACATTTTTGCCAATTTTGTACTAATGAATTTCATCTACTCTTTACACTTTACATTATTCTTTACGTACACTTGACATGCCAAGTGTCAAGTAAATGAAGTGGTCAAAACGCGACTCCGGAGAGCACATTGTGACGTTCAGCTGTATTCACCCATGTACTATACGTATATTAACACTACGTAGTACGAAACATCAATGGAGGGGTTGTCTCTCTCACAAGAAATATTTTACACTTTACACTTTCGTATACTTTCACGTGAGAAGTTGATGCTCAGCTGCTTCATACTTCGAAGTATGAATATTGACCACTTTACCAAGTTTTGTCAAGTGTCAAGTGGACGTAAACTGAACGCTTGGTTTACGTACACTGTGGAGCGACATCACGTAACAGGAGCAACCCATCATGCACAAAGATACGACATGGACAGCAAGGGCCATCCGTGGAGGATTTCGCTTCCTCCACCTCACATGCACAAAGACACGCTCATATCCACATCCTCGTGACGGATCATTTCTCGATTGCATCGACGATGCTCATCCTGTATGGATCACAGACTGGGACGACGGAGGCGTACGCCAAGATCGTCCATTCGTTTGCGATTGCGCGCAAGCTGTCGCCTCGTGTTCTCGCCGCGGACGACTTCAATCCATCGCAATTGGTCCATGAAGGAGTTGTCATCTTTCTCACATCGACGTTCTACAATGGTGAGTTTCCGACCAACTTTATAAGGTGCTGGGAGTGGCTGCAACATACCGACGCGACGCTCCACGCGACGAAATTTGCCGTCTTTGGCTTGGGCAATAGCCACACCAAGGACAATTTCAACCATGCGGCCAAGCAGCTCGATGCCCGATTGGAAGTGCTTGGTGCCACGCGTCTGATCCCACTTGGACTTGGAGATGAACAAGCGCCATGCGGACACGAAACTGCATTCCGGCCGTGGATCCAACACCTCTGGATGAAATTACTTGGTGGTCACGGCAAGATGACATTGCCAGTCCAATACTCTTTGCATCGTCCTGATACAGTCGCAGTCACGACAAAGCGGACGACGCTAGGATTTCACAATCTCCGAGTCATCTCCAACACGCTCTTGACGCCTGAAGGCTACGAACGACCGACATACCTGTTGACTTTGGAATTGCCGGAAGGAGAAATTTACCATTTGGGCGACCAAATCCAAGTGGCATACACAAACTCGGACAACCTCGTCGAACGTCTAGCCCGCCGTTTGGATGTCGACTTGGACATCACAGTCCAGCTAAGGCCAATCGGACACTCGTGTTATCTTCCGACGGAACCGATTCTTTTGCGAGATTTACTGCGAGATTATGTCGATCTGTCGTCGCCTCCAACGCGTTCGTTCCTCGAAGGTCTCTCAGCCTTGTGCACCAATACAGAAGATGCCGCGGCCCTGGAAAATCTTGCCGAGGACATGACAATTGGCAACATGTATTCCCAATACGTCAGTGGAAATGCTCAGCGACGCACTCCTTTCACGTTGGTTGACGTCTTGGAGGCCCATCGATCCATTCAAGTTGGCCTCAAGCACATTCTTGGAAACGCTCCAATTCTTCGACCGCGATATTACACAGTTTGCTCGAGCCCGTTGGCTTCACCGCGTCATGTCCAAGTGGTTTATATGGTTGAGACTTGGCATAGTGGTGCCGACCCAAAGAAAGTCTTTACGGGAGCAGCCGCCGGTTTTATGTCTCGACTCAAGGCAGGTGGCATCATGCATGCTGGACTTAGTCGAGGATATTTTCGATTGCCAACGTCGCTCGAGACACCCATCCTTGGCGTTGCCCTGGGCACTGGCATTTCTTTCTTCCGCGCGCTCTTGCAACACCGAGCTTATCACCAAGACAGAAACGCCATCGTGAGCAAAATGCGCTTGTATTTTGGAATTCGTCACGCCAAAAAGGACTTCTTGTTTCAATCCGAACTTGAGGCCTACATTCAACGGGGGCTGTTGGAGCTCATGCCGTCTTGTTCCCATGATAGCAACAATTTTGTCACTCCAGTGACCATGATACGCGACTTCCCCACACCAGTTGCGGAATATCTGGACAATGGCGGTGTATATTTTTACTGTGGAATCGGTGGCACGGTGCCATACTTTCACGAAGCGGCCATCGAGGGAGCTCTTCAGACTTGCCACAAATCGACCATTAGCCAGGAAGTCGAGACAGTCGAAGAGATGAAACTCACAGGTCGTTGGCAAGTCGAAGCATTCTCGTCCTGCTTTGACCACGAAAATGCCTTGCAACAACAACAAAAAATCCAAACCAAGAAAGAAGATACACCCATCAGCGACATTGTCGGCGACTGCGCCATGTTTTGTTTCCAATGCGGACAAACCAACCAAGGCATTGGCTGCACCAAGATCGGCGTCTGTGGCAAGACCCCCACCGTCGCGGCGCTGCAGGATCTTCTCGTGGATCACCTCAAGCAGCTCAGTTGGTTTGCACATCAAATTCGACTTGTCAATCCAGACGTAGACCTCAGTCAAGCTGACCGGTTTTCCCTCTCTTCTCTGTTCTCGACCTTGACTAACGTCAACTTTGATGCTACTCGCTTTGTCACATTCATCGAGCAGACCAAGGAATTCACGGATCGACTCAGCAAGCAATATGTCGACATCTGTGCATCGAAAAACCAAACTCCCGCTCGTGTGCCTTGGAAACGTACCGAGGCCAATGTCGTGGATATCGAGGAACTCGTTGCTTCGGGGCGTAAAGTTGGCGTTCTTTCACGACTCCGTGCTGGTCGTAACGACGCTTTGGTGGGTCTTCAAGAAATGCTCGTCTACGGTTTGAAAGGTCTTGCTGCCTACACTGACCACTCGCTCCAATTTGGCAAAGAGAACGTCGAGATTTATCACTTCATTCACGAAGCCTTCAACTTTTTGTGGACTCCAGAAGCATCCAAGATAGACAATGTCGTGGGGATGCTCATGCGCTGTGGTCAAGTGAATCTGACGGCATTGGCGCTGTTGCACGAAAGCAACAACTCGTACGGCATTCAATCTCCAGCTGTAGTATCATGCCTTCCACGTCCTGGCAAGTGCATATTGGTATCTGGTCATGACTTGAAGATGCTCCATGACGTTTTGGAAGCTTGTGCTGCATACAAAGCCGAGCACGGTGTTCATATCAATGTCTTCACCCATGGCGAGCTTTTGCCAGCGCATGGCTACCCTGCACTTCGCGAATCGCCTCATTTGGCTGGTCATTTCGGCGCCGCATGGCAACGTCAATCTTTGGAATTTGCTCACTTCCCTGGCTCGATCTTGATGACAACGAACTGCTTGACACAACCCAAGATGGAATACAAAGACCGGCTATTTACAGCAGGAGTCGTGGGTTGGGGGGGAATTCATCATTTGACCGACGATTACAAACCTCTGTTGAATGTTGCTGTGGCTTCGAAGGGTTTCACGGAGAACGACTTGAAATTCAACTATCCACCGAATCCATTTGTCAAGGCGGCCGAGCAATATCACGTCGGATGGGGCTCTGAAGCAGTTCTTGATTCTGCTTGGACCGTGTTAGAAGCAGTTTCCAACGGGACGATCAGCAGATTTTATGTGATCGGCGGCTGCGACGGCTACGAAGGTGAACGCAGCTATTACACAGACTTGGCCGTTGCACTTCCTTCCTCGAGTGTCGTCTTGACGGTTGGCTGTGGCAAGTTCCGCATTAACCACTTGGACATGGGCACGATTGGAGAGTCGGGAATCCCTCGGTTGTTGGATTTGGGTCAATGCAACGACTCTTATTCGGCTGTGCAAATTGCGCTGGCCCTTGCGCAAGCTCTGCAATGTGGCGTGAACGACCTTCCTCTGTCGATTGTTTTGTCATGGTTTGAGCAAAAGTCCATCGTGGTCCTCTTGTCTCTGTTGTCCCTTGGTATTCGAAATATTCGCGTCGGTCCATCCGTGCCTTCCTTCTTGCGCCCATCGGTCCTGAAAGTCCTCCACGAAAAGTTTAACCTCATGACAATCGGCGCCGACGTCCAGAGTGACATTGAACAAATGATATCGGGCGATAAGCCCGCCGCCGCTCCTTAACCAACTTAGAGTACATATTTGATGAAAATATAATTATACCTTGCGTAATTTTGCTCTTCTTGGCGGCACAGGAGTCTGCTTTGCATTGACTTCGACTTGCGCAACACAAAGGCTGCAGGAATTGCCAGCTGCGTCGCGGTAACATTCATGGATGGATGCTTGGAAGAGAGGTCGGACAGTCGAGTGTGTCGCAATTAGCACCTACTCTCTCCAGTCACCCATTTTGACCGCCAAAGAGTCAACCGACGACATGGAGTTAACTATCCATGGCTCGTCTTGACGGTGTTAATAGATTCTTTCAACGGGATCGTAGTTACTCCTGGACAACCGCATGCAAGAATCAAACTCATGACGTTATCATGACCAATTCAACAGCGCTGGAAGGTTTTTTCTCCGGACCAAGCTCCCTCTAGCTGGAGAGATGCTATTTCAATCGTCAGGTACATTATCACTTGGGGGGACCGCCTTCCCCCACAGCACGACAAGCGTCCGAGTCTCCATTCTCTCACAAGGGCGCCACGAATTGGGTTTGTGTTTCTCTTGCCCTTTCAAAAACGCTTTCAAGATATGCAGGGGGCACTTCCTTGTTGACAAATCTTTGTAGGGTTGGACAATCGGGCTTGGCCGCACAGATTTGCCGTACAGTGTACATAACGAATCAGCACGGCTTGGAAGCTGAACACTGTTGCAGATCGCGTGGCTACGACACCAAACGCTTCCTTGGCAGTCAATCCCCGCGTGAAGGCTCAACATAGTCGGCCGTTGAACTAAACACCCTCGTCGTGTCTCGGTGTTTTGCAGGGCTCGTTTCATTTTTTATGCCACCGATGTGGCTGGGCGACTTGGCAATTCGCTGATTGACCGCGTTGAACTAAACAACTTTGTCATGTCTGGTATTAGGTCAGATTCAAATTTTAGAATTTGTACTCACATTTACTCTTGCATCGTCGCTTAATATATCGCATGGTGCATTTTCATGGGTGGATTTTATCCAAATGGAGCAAATTTTTGTGTGGGTGACATGTGGCAATAACAAATCCCCCATCTACAACCTCGCACAAAGATACGAAGATATTGCCTTACCAGAGTTGAGTATCACGTCTTTGGAGTGGAACCTTGAGACTTTTCCAGCTTGAATATGGCAATTGTGTTATCCGCCCAAGGTTTTTGTGGTCGAATCCACAACTTGTGCATAGACATTGCAGTTGGATTCCATGGATCATTGCATCAGTTGGCAGATCGGTTGGTGTGATTCATTGTCACATTTCCTCTCCAATGCTCATTTTGTACGGATCTCAAACGGGAACAACCGAAGCGTACGCGAAAATCGTGCACTCGTTTGCGACGGCACGCGGTTTGGCCCCACGAGTTTTGGTGGCAGACGATTTCAATCCATCGCAACTTGTCCATGAAGGGCTCGTCATCTTTCTCACGTCTACGTTTTACAATGGAGAGTTTCCGACCAATTTCACGGGATGCTGGGAGTGGCTCCAAAAGACTCAAGAATCCCTCAGCGCGACGAAATTTGCCGTCTTTGGCTTGGGAAATAGCCACACCAAGGACAATTTCAACCATGCTGCAAAGCAACTGGATGCCCGATTGGAAGCTCTTGGTGCCGACCGCATCATTCCACTTGGACTTGGGGATGAACAAGCTCCGGCTGGACACGAAACAGCCTTCCGTCCTTGGATTCAACAACTTTGGATCAAGCTTCTCGGTGGCCATGGCAAGATGACGTTGCCAATTCAGTATTCCTTGCTTCGTCCTGGAGTTCCGGCAGCAACTACCACCCGCACGACGCCTGGTTTCCACAACCTCCGTGTCGTAGCCAATACTCTATTGACCCCTCAAGGCTATGAACGCCCAACTTATCTCTTGACCTTGGAATTGCCAGAGGGAGAAGACTACCACTTGGGCGACCATATTCAAGTGGCTTACACCAACTCGGCCAATCTTGTGGAGCGTTTGGCCCGCCGCTTGGGCTTGAATTTGGACGAAACAATTCAGCTTGAACCAGTTGGTCATGGCACGTTCCTTCCTACTGAGCCAATTCTTCTTCGCGATTTGTTGCGCGATTATGTCGATTTATCCACACCTCCATCGCGTACCTTCCTTGAAGGTCTTTCTGCCTTGTGCACCAATAAAGACGAAGCCGATACTCTCGAAAATCTGGCCGAAGACATGACCATTGGCAACTTGTACACTCAATACGTCAGCGGCAATACTCAACTTCGCACTCCGTTCACTCTCATTGATGTTTTGGAGGCTCATCCGTCTATTGAATTGGATCTCAAGCACATTCTTGGCAATGTGCCGCTTCTTCGTCCTCGGTACTACTCAGTCTGCTCGAGTCCCCTGGCTTTGGGCCGCCATGTTCAAGTGGTCTATATGGTTGATACGTGGCACTGCGCAAGTGATCCCAAGAAAGTTTTTATGGGGGCAGCTGCAGGCTATATGTCTCGCCTCAAGACTGGAGATGTTGCCTCCGCTGGGCTAAGCCGCGGATATTTCCGATTGCCAACGTCGCTCGAGACACCCATCCTTGGCGTTGCATTGGGCACTGGTATTTCCTTCTTCCGCGCTCTATTACAACACCGCGCTTACCACCAAGACCAAAACGCCACTGTCAGCAAAATTCGCTTGTACTTTGGTATTCGCCACGCGAGGAAAGATTTCTTGTTTCAAACTGAGCTGGAAACATATATCCAACGTGGTCTTTTGGAACTGGAGACGGCATGCTCTCACGATAGCGCCAACTTTGTGACGCCCGCGACGAAGATTCGTGATTTCCCGATGGCTGTGGCTGAGTATTTGGACAACGGTGGCGTGTATTTCTACTGTGGTATCGGTGGTACTGTGCCATATTTCCACGAAGCGGCCATTGAAGCAGCCTTGCAAACTTGCCACAAATCGACCATTAGCCAAGAAGTCGAGGCCATTGACGAAATGAAGCTCACTGGACGTTGGCAAGTCGAAGCTTTCGCATCGTCCCTCGATCACGAAAATGCCTTGCAACAACAACAAAAACTCCAAACCAAGAAGGAAGATACACCCATCAGTGATATCGTCGGCGAATGCGCCATGTTCTGCTTTCAATGTGGACAGACCAACCAAGGTATTGGCTGCACCAAAATCGGTGTTTGTGGCAAGACCCCAACCGTCGCGGCGCTCCAAGATCTTCTCGTGGATCACCTCAAGCAGCTTAGTTGGTTCGCGCATCAAATTCGTCTTGTCGATCCTGATGCAGATCTCAACCAAGTTGACCGCTTCACGCTGGTTGCTCTCTTCTCAACCTTGACGAATGTCAACTTTGATGCTACTCGCTTTGTCACATTCATCGAGCAGACCAAGGAATTCACCAATCAACTCAACAAGCAATATACTGATATCTGTCCTGCCAAAAACCAAACTCCAGCTCGTGTGCCTTGGAAACGTACTGAAGCCAATGTCTTGGATATTGAGGAGCTCGTCGCCTCGGGTCGCAAGGTTGGTGTGCTTTCACGACTCCGTGCTGGTCGTAATGATGCTTTGGTGGGTCTTCAAGAAATGCTCGTCTACGGTTTGAAAGGTCTTGCTGCCTACACTGACCACTCGCTCCAATTTGGCAAAGAGAACGTCGAGATTTATCACTTCATTCACGAAGCCTTCAACTTTTTGTGGACTCCAGAAGCATCCAAGATAGACAATGTCGTGGGGATGCTCATGCGCTGTGGTCAAGTGAATCTGACGGCATTGGCACTTTTGCATGAAAGCAATAACACATACGGTGCTCAATCTCCAGCTGTAGTATCATGCCTTCCACGTCCTGGCAAGTGCATTTTGGTATCTGGTCATGACTTGAAGATGCTCCATGACGTTTTGGAAGCTTGTGCTGCATACAAAGCCGAGCACGGTGTTCACATCAATGTCTTCACCCATGGCGAGCTTTTGCCAGCGCATGGCTACCCTGCACTTCGCGAATCGCCTCATTTGGCTGGTCATTTCGGCGCCGCATGGCAACGTCAATCTTTGGAATTTGCTCACTTCCCTGGCTCGATCTTGATGACAACGAACTGCTTGACGCAACCCAAGATGGAGTACAAGGAACGATTATTCACTGCTGGTGCTGTGGGCTGGGAAGGAATTCCACACTTGGAGAACGACTACAAACCATTGATCGATCTTGCTGTGGCCTCGAAGGGCTTCTCTGCTGACGATGTCGCTTTCAGCTATCCTGCGAATCCATTTGTCAAGGCTGCCGAAAAGTACCATGTCGGCTGGGGCTCCGAAACAGTTATTGGCGCGGCACCAACAGTTCTGCAGGCTGTTTCGGATGGACACATCAGTCGATTCTACGTTATCGGTGGATGCGACGGCTATGAAGGTGAACGCAGCTATTACACAGACTTGGCGGCTGCACTTCCTTCCACCAGTGTCGTCTTGACGGTTGGCTGTGGCAAGTTCCGCATTAACCACTTGGACATGGGCACTATCGGCGAGACGGGAATCCCTCGGTTGTTGGATTTGGGTCAATGCAACGACTCTTATTCGGCTGTGCAAATTGCGTTGGCCCTTGCGCAAGCTCTACACTGCGGAGTGAACGACCTCCCTCTGTCGATTGTTTTGTCTTGGTTCGAGCAAAAGGCTGTGGTGGTTCTTTTGACTCTTCTCTCCCTTGGCATTCGCAACATCCGTGTCGGTCCTACCGTGCCAGCATTCTTGCGTCCATCCATTTTCAAAGTCTTGCATGAAAAGTTCAATCTCATGGCGATAGGAGTCGATATTCACAAGGACATTGAAAATATGATTGCCGGCGACAAGCCAGTAGACGCCTAGACATTTTGTAGTTCACAAACCATGTTACCTAAATGCATGTTACCTAAATGATATATTTTTCTTTCAGAAATCTTCCTTCGCAAGAGCGGCTGCTTCTTCAAAATCACTATACCAAGGGCAGATATTTTTATCACGAAGCCCCATGCAACCTATTGAAAGATTCACATCACCCATGTAATTTTCAAATAATCAGCCATATTTACAGTAGAAGATTTTGTGTTGCGGTTGTTGAATTACGATCCTCTTGACTTGCTGAGATGTGGTGCCCTTGCTAGGCTTACAAAGCAACCCACTCCCTGAGAATAAAAAACGTACTACTTCTGGCAAAACATGCTCAAGCAAAGTATTCCGCTGAAAGATTGAGATGCCAGATTCAGCTTGGAGCTTTCTCGTTGAATCACAGAAAGTCGTGAGAAATCATGAGGTATCTCTTTTGGTCTTTCAATCGAAGAATTCGTCGTCGATCTTGCAAAGAGCGTGGGACAGTTCCTATTCCAAAAGCAGACATGATATCTTCACTTTCGCTGTCCCCATCGAGATATCGTCAAAAGATTCATGCATGGTGCCGACGTCGATCGTCGAGGTCTAATCCTACAGGATGTTTCGCGCGCAAATTTGAAAATGGCAAATTCCGGTTACAGAACAATTGATTATCCGGATAATTAAGCAGTTTTCGAAATGAACGGGCTTGGAACGGATGGATCGTCCAATGAGACCGAGATGGAAGGGAACCTCCATGTCCGCGCCAAGAACATGAATGTGTGGAAGAAACGGCGCTTCGTCTTGGCAGGGAGCATTCTTCAGTATTTCTCTCTCAAGAAATCGCAGAAAGGCATGCTTGGGAATTTCTCAGCTCTCGGACTCAAGAAGAAGGAAGATCATATCTTTGAGCTCGTTCAGTGCAGCATCAAAACTGTGCATGAATACTTGTCGAGTCGGCAATACTCATTTCAGATCGCCTCCGCGTCGTTTTTTCTTCTTCTCCATGCCGAGTCCCACGCAGAAATGCTCGAGTGGGTCACACGATTGCAGCAAGCTGCACAAAACTCAACCATCCATCGCAATTTGCGTCGCACTTACAGCTCTCACTTACTCTCGCCGTCTTCTGCCATGATCAAAGTCGTTGCGCAATCCCAAGAAGACGATATCCATGACTTTTCCGTCGCTCATCGTCCAACCATCCACAGTATTGTGTCCGTCTGCCGCCAGGCCGGTGACCACTTGATCGTGCAGAGACCAATCTCCGTCGAAGGAAAACAACTTTCCCGAGGTAGTATTCTTATTGCAGTGAATGGCAACTCGGCCCAGCGCTTCCACCACGACCAGCCTCTTCCAGCAACGTTGCAATTTCTTCGATGTCGGCGGAAATGTGGCGTGCTCAAGAGCCAGTCGTATGAAGCACTTGGACAAATGCTCAAGATAACAACTCGAGGCACAGCTATCATGGGCTGGAAAGATCTCACTTGCGAGATCGACGGCGATATGTTTGAATGTGTCCGTCAGCCAGTCACATCGTCCAAGTGGGGGCAGTCACTTCTCCAAGAATCCACCAAGACATCGTTGCCCTTGGCTGGAGCATCCGTGCGTCTCGTGCATGAAGTTCTCTCAGGACGACCTTTTTGTTTTCTCCTATCCAACCCCTCGTCTAGTCTACTGCTTCAAGCTGCATCCGATGATGATTTAGTAGACTGGATGGGGGCTCTTGTACATGCAATTGACCTCGCAAATGGCGTTGTTGTTGGTGGCGGCGTGAGTCAGAGCCCGATGATGTCCTCGTCCACTGCAACGTCGTCGTCGTTAGCGACCACATTTTTCCCCCAGAACGGCATTCAGCGCAATCTCCACGCGCGTCAAGATTCCATTTTTGGGCCGTCGAAACCATCGACATCTGCCCAGCTCTCTGCGACTGAACTCGTCGACATGCTGTGCTTTTGCCAGCGGGAAGGACGATACACTGAAGCTCTCCAGATGCTCACGCAGTACACTGGTACAAGAGCGCTCTATTGGCCACATATTTTTGGATGGGCATTGCCGCCACTATCGACACGAAACCAAGTTGCCGCGCTCGCCATGCAACGCATCTCGGACGAGTGTGTTATCGCTCACTCTTTCATCTCTAATGCCTGTGTGTAGAGACGTGACTCAACTGCAGAAAGATGTGCCGCGGACGGCGAGCTGGCTAGCGGGATCGGAAGGCGCGCCGCCATCGACTGTCCAAGCATCGTCAGAGCGACTCGCCGCATTGCAGACCGTTCTCCATGCATTTATTGCGAGCAATTCCACGAGTACTGCGTACCTCCAAGGTATGAACGGGATTGCATTTGTCCTGCTCGAAGTTTTTTCCGACGACGTCGCCTGTGTCTTTCGGTTCTTGCATGGCGTCGTCCATGGCATCCTGCCCACCATCTTTGAAACCCAAGTGGATGCAGCGTCGAATGCGCTCGTTCAAACTGGCGTCCAGCTCGAGAGCATGGTCGTCTCATACCTCCCAGCACTCTCGCTCGTCTTTGAACAGGTCGGTCTCCCCGTCTTTTTGTTGGCCTACAAGTGGTTTCCGACACTCTTCTCGGATGTGTCGCTGCAAGCAAATCGCCGACACAATCAGCTCCAGTACGCCACGCTGCTTGTGGCTTGGGACGTTTGCATGCTGCTTGGCATTGAGGGCATCTACTGCGTCGCCCTGGCATTGTTTGCCGCCGCCGATCATGCGATTCGAGCACTTTCATCGCCATGCTTGGCTGAAGACGTAAGTAGCGCTTTCACGAGTGTGCTAGCCCAGTTGACACCTCAAGAACTGGTACTCCACGTCTGCGAAGTAGTTGAAACGTGCCAACATCCACTCTTGCTTCAAATGCGCGATAGCCACCATCGGAATCTGCATGTTGTCAAAGTGAAAAACCTTGACACTGGCCAGGTCTTTGGTGTTGGTGCCAATGCCAAACTTGTACCGCTCGAAGATATTTAATTAAGACATTCAAATATGTGAAGATGGGAGTACTGCCCCAGCATCGGTGGAAACGGGCACAAGATCATGGAACACGTCGAAGTCGATCCATACACCATTTGTCACGGCATGACGCTTGACACAAGGGACAAATGTGTGGTCCCAAACTATATCACCGAGTTGGTAAGAATGGCGCGCCTAATTCAAGTTAGAACGAGGACATGGAGATGGAAAATGAACCTGAGCTGTGTTTGACGTTGTGCTGTCTTCTCCCTCGAGAATGACCAACACCTCCAAGTTGGTTCGACGAAAATGACGCTCGATTTGCTCTCGAGTTGGTGTCTCGGGTAGAGGAGCTGTGGAGTCGTAGTCGCGATTGCCTGTGTCATGATCCACAGCACGCTGGAGTGGATCGGGGAATGCGGGCATTGTTGTGGCATTGTAGGGTGAAGCAGGCAGACATTGCGGAGGAAACAAAGGACTCCATTGGTCGATACGGTGTACAATGAGTTGTGGCATTGCCATGAGCAAGTATGGACCGACATCATCGTCAGGCTGCTGGAGGCGCATGGTATGTGTTTGAAAGAGTGTGGATTCTGTGCCGTCAGTGCTCACTTCATCACGCACGGCATAGCAACGAACATGGGCCTCCACAATCTGCAAAAAAGTTGGTTTTCATATCACCATTAGGGAAACGCACCTGATGCTTACGTCGTTCACACACTTGAAAGATAAAATAACATTCACCTCGAATTTTGCGAATGACTGCATTCGTTGTGAAGACGATTGATTGCGCGCGAGTCTACACAAGTCTGATCGATGCCCATCATTTTACTTACCGAGGCACGTGAAAAGTGAATAAAGAACATGCCAACCATGAGCGCATTGATGAAAATACCCGAGAAGCTCTAGAATACATCAAACAATTAAGTCAAACAAACGATAGGTACGGACCTCCAACGTGAGCAGGAGAGCCATAGATCCACAACCTCCATAAAAGATGTCGTTTGTTGGAGCACCATAGCCAATTGTCATCTAGTGGAATCGCGTCAAACGTGCCAATTGATGGGGAATACAATGGTTTCGATAGAGAATATATATGCTTCAGTTATCGATTTGATGCCAACATTGCATTCAGGATCTTTCCATGACACGAACAAGTATAAGAAAGCAAACAGCACGGTCACAGCAATATACGATACGACAACACCCGCAATCAACGTGACCGTCTTCACGTTGATCAATGTATGGTACAGGTCGTTCCAATAAATTTGTCTCAAGTTGCCTCCCGTGCGTTCAATGCTACTTCAACGTTCACAATGCACATGCCTGAGATGACTTACTTGAGCACTCCTCGAGACATATAGCCTGGATTGGGTCGAGTCTTGGTTGTCAACACTGGCTTTCCCTTGCGATCGACAAATCGTGTCGGTTTTCCAGGCGGAAGTGGGTTCTTCAGACATTGAGGCAGCATGTCGTCGTCCTTTCTCGTGTTCTCTCGCATCTTCCTGCGCGCAAAATCAAAAGTGGCAATGAAACGCCGTTGTCTTTCGTATCCGGATAAATGTTTTATCCGGATGACCCAGATCAATTCAAATGAGTGTGGGGGAGGAGTATATCGTCATGATGAAAGCACATGCATGCGAACGACGCTACAAATCGAGCCGTCTGAGGCGTGCCGTGTCTCCTAGTAGCTCGTGGAAGAGAATAGTGTTATCAAAAAGATGATCTTGAAATGAAGTGTTGGACTGTAGTGTGAGATTCGACACTGCTTGTCCCATTCTCAATATCCTCGACAGACCTGCAAAAATGTGTATTTTTACATTTTATATAAGTTTTCCATTTGCATTAACTATGTGATATTTTATTTTCCGATTATCTTTTTGCAGAAATTCGATGAATTATTAATTGGTGTTAAGGGTTTTTAAGACGAAGGTGACAACACAAGGATAAGATTTCAACAAAACTACAGCTCGACAGTCCGATTTGACTTTTGGAGAAGCGCATCACGGCGCATCTGTCGGATCATACCATGGAGAGACTGCACGGTGGATTGGACGTATGCATCGCCCATGAGTGTCTGAATCCGAGGGTGCGTGATGTGATCTTCCACAGACATGACCAGTGCGACAAACGCTTCGTCGCCAATCCAAGGCGTGGCCAATGCAGGTTCCAGCGGCATGGGAATATCGTTCAACAGCGACGTTGGAGGGCCATGCAAGAGATCGTCAATCTCGCGTTGAAGTTCTTCGCGCAAAACGCGTGAATCGTTGTCGTCGATCGCCATCCATTCGACAATTTCTGTTGAGATTTCACCATACGTACTGCTGAGCGAGATGCAGCTCAGCATAGCGCACATGTCATGGACAATGTGACATTCTTTGTGTTCGCCAAGTCGATCGAGGCCAGGAACCCATGTCGAGGCCGCCCATGTATTTTGGATAATTTCACGCGGAATCGAATCCCACGCAGCTTTGATTGCCAGCATTGCATCATACACATGCGGAGAGCGACCAAACTGGAGACCTGCAGTTCCTTTGGGCATACTTCGTGCACGCTGCTCCAGCTCGAGGCGCTTGGCATCTGGGAGAGACAAGACAGCAATCAAGTCGGAAAAGACGGAGTTCTTGAACTCTTTTTTCAAAGCGTCGATGATTCCCATGTTGAGAGGCTGAAAGCGCGAGCCCATGTTCATCGGGACGAATGTGGCGCTCACATTGTCCAAGTTGAATTCATGATATTGCGCTCCATGTTCCAACAAGAGGAGGACAGGCTCTGACGTCCTTCGCTTCACTTCCGGCACGAAAATGTGATGCACCCAGTGGTTAAACACGGTCACGTCGAGCCACGCTTTGATTTGAGGCATATAATGCACGGGGAGGCTCTTAAAGCCCGACGAAATCGGTGACTTCTCCTTGCCAATCATGAGCAATGGAATCTTGTGCGTGCCGGTCGCATTTACACACACGACAAGCGAAACACGTTCCATCTTGCGTTGCTGGACTTCGGCGCTTTCAAACGGACACAAAATGTTGTAGGATGGCACGAGTTGGTAGAAAAGCGCTGTCTCGCACATGTTGTAGATACGATCGGGGCTGTAGTGGATGATTTTGTCGCGTAGTTGCTTCATCTGAACTTGCATGTCCATGGGCGTCATATTCGCATAAGCATGACTGGGAGGACCCACGTTGATGTGATAGCGCGATGCAAACTTGCTGTACCAAGCTTGAGATGGCTTGAAATCGCTAGATGGGTACTTGTCAGCGAGTTCTTTGGCTTTGCGTTGGATCATCGGCGGTGGCACAATCACATTGCGCGATTGCAATGCCGTGATCCATCCATAAAGCTCCGAATCAAACGATGCAGTCGATACTTCATTCATGACTGGGGTAACATTTGTAGACGACGCCGACGACGCTTGTTGTTTTCGCTTCGAGTTGTTGGACGACACGGATGGGATGCCATTTGCGACTCGCTCGAGAATTTTGTCTTTTTTCTGCAACAATTGTCGGATCGCTGCTTCTGTGATGTTGTATCGCCGCCCAAGCTCGACTTTCTTGAGTGTTGGATCGCGGGCGACGGCATTAATGATGTCGAGGCGTTGCTTGTCGTTGAGACGTAATTTCCCTTTGCGACCACCACGCCCACCTCCACTGGACGGTTGTGTCGGGACAATCGGTGCAGGATGTGGCGTCGGATGTAGATTCAAGAAGCCGTCGTCCATCGTCGGTAATCGATCTTTTGGGTCGTCCGACGTCGGGTTCGACTTCATGTATCGTTCGAGGATCACGTCCTTCTTTTGCAGCAACTGACGGATGGCTGCTTCCGTCACGTTGTACCGCCGACCGAGTTCGACGTTCTTGAGCGTTGGATCCGCCTCCACGGCTCGGATAATGTCGACGCGCTGCTGATCATTCAGTCGATGGCGTTCTTTCTTCCCCTTTCCTTCGACGTCCGTCGGTTGCTTCGCTTCGACCGGACCTCCTGTCATGTACAAACTTCGACTCTCTTCTCACCATACAATTTTTTTGTATAAAATAAATGAAATTCGAAATTTGAAAAATCGAATTTGCCATGTTTGAACACGCGGGTTCAATTTTTTCGCCCCGCGGGTTCACACCGAGATCGCCGCGATCAAAGATATCGACGACGTTGGAGAGAGAACTCAGAGCGATCCCTCGATCAAAGTCGTGGCTCAAGGAACGCGCAGCTATATTCAACTGTACGGCGAGCGTCTGTGTCAAGCAATTATTGTACGTAGCATCGAAATGAGCTCGAAACATCGAGATCCAAATTCCCCGATTGAACCATTGTCCCCGTTCATCATGCCCTCCACATGATGACCAACGTCTACGATAATCTTTGCGTTGTCTCTCGCATTCAAAGCTTGTACATATATTTCTCCCCAAGTTGTCCAAGCCAGGAAGCCATTGGAGGCTTGCCTTGACTGCTGGTCCCCAATGCGCAGATTGCATCGCTGGCGCCACGAGACGAAGGGTAGGAGATCCTATACTATGCTCCTAGGGAAGAAGACGACTAGTTCTGTCACTCAGTGATGATCGCAGGCATTGATTATCCAGGGAAGTGACGTCTCAGCGCGAGCCCCAGATCTTTGTTTGGGTTCAATTCCATATTCAGTTCAGAAGGTTCGACCCGCGGGTTCAATGTGGAACACAGAAAGTACACACAGAATATCATTTTTCAAAATACCGAAACTGACACAGGACGCGCGCAATCCAGAGGGGCGGGAGAGAGGTCATGGAACTTGTCAAAGTCGATGAGTGCGCCGTTTGTCGTGGGGTGACGACTGACGCATCGCGCAAATGTATGGTGCCACTTGATGTCGTGCGATGTGTAGGAGAAACGCGCCTATTCGCCCGATTGGCATCGGAAAAGACAGGCAACGAGTCTTTTACCTGCATCGTGTTGCCCGTCGTGCTGTCCGTTCCTTCAAGAATGACGACGACTTCGAGCTCGGACTGGGCCAAATGCTTTTCGATCTGTGCTTGCGTTGGTTTGTCAGGCACAACGCTTCCAGGATTGTAGTCGCGATTGCCGTTTTCGTGGTCGATTGCACGCTGCGACGGATCTAAATGTCAAGAAACCACTCAGGGAAACGTGGGAAAGGGTAACAACCTGGGAAGGCAGGACACGTTGAAGCATAGTATTCATCGGGGATACACTCTCGGGGAAACATTGGACTCCATTGATCAATGCGATGGACCTATATGATCGAGACATGCCGAAGAATTGACCTCGGATGCGTACCACAACTTGAGGCAACGCCATGAGAAGGAAAGCTCCTATGTCGTCATCTGGCTGCTGAATGCGCATGTGGTGGGTTTGAAAAAGTGCTTCCTCGGTTCCGTCGGGGCTGATTTCATGACGCACAGCGTAGCACCTGACATGTGCTTCTGCAAGCTACAGCTATGAGTCAAGATTGGAATGCGGCATGGCTGGTACTTGATGCTTGCGGCGCTCACAGACTTGAAACATGAAGTAGTAGTCGCCACGGATTTTGCGAATCACAGCATAGTTGGAGAAGATGATTGAGCATGCTCGAGTCTAACAAGTGGTTAGACACTCGATATCAATGGACGAGCCACACCGTAGCTCGAGAAAAGCGCACGAAGAACATGCCAATGCACACTGCGTCCAAGAAGATTCCCGAGAATGATTCGAGCGTCAAGATCACAGCCATCGATCCACATCCACCGTAGAAAATATCATTGGTGGGAGCACCATACCCGATAGTCATCTACCACAACCATGTCAATCCAAGGAAAGCCTTCCAGGAGCATACGATTGTCTCGACGGAGAAAATGTAGGCTTCCATGAGCGTCGAAATGCCGACATTGCATCGCGGATCGTTCACAGAGATGTATCGATAGCAAAGCGCAAAGAGGAAGATGACAATAGCATACTAGCACCCATCGCCGAGTCACAAGAAACCGAGAGTGAATGAATCGTACCGCGACAAACACACCGACAATGACGCGAGTCGTGCGTGTGTTAATAATCGTGTGGAAGAGATCGTCCCAGTAGATCTTTTTCCAGTTCCCGCCGGTGCGCTTGATGCTGTTCATGGCACATCATGTCATTTCTCATGCGGAGGATCGCGTACTTGTAAGATCCCGTCGTCGTCGGGACTCCATCGTGGTCGAAGTACCCATCGCGGTCGAGGATTCGCGCGTATCGCTTCCGTGGCTGGGATGGATCATCAAACGTATGTCCGCTTGTCAAGTTGATCTCGACGTGCTTCTCGAGCAAATGGCGCTCGTCTTCAGACGCTGTCTGCATCTTCCTCCCGCCGTTCTTCTTGACAAGTAAATCCGCTTGGCATCTTTAGTCCAACTCGTTGAACTTCACCTTGTATACAAATTTCCATATAAATCTCGAATCTTCAAGTGACTGGACGATACTATGCCGGAGTGATTTTCACCGCGACCAGATATTTATAAAATAAAAATCATGCATTTCAATTCTTTAATCAAGTCTTAATTAATATTTTGATTTTATTATTACACAGGATATCATGGTATTCTTGGTCGTCATTGGGATCTGTGCTGGATCGTAGAGATACCGCCTACGGTACCGCTGTACAGTGTACACTGACGACGACTGCGTCCTTGGAGGCGAAATCGACTGGTGTTCCTTGCTTGGATCGCTCTCTGTTACTCCCAAGCTGCCTCGAATCAAATCCTCGCGGCGTTTCCCGACGTTTCCGATGGTCTTTGGTCATGTAGAGGCCAGGTGTTGGGACGAACAACCTCTCGTATAGTCGTGGCAGACGCTCTGCCTGCCTCGATCGCGTCTGGATTATTTACAATTTCAGCATGCACAAGCCGCTCTTACAAGGGAAGAAGGCCGACTACTCGTCCATTTCCAACCACGGCTATGTGAATGCTCCCCTCACTCGCCTTGTCGATCGAGGCGGAGCGTTTGAACCCCATGGAAAACAGCCTCGCGCGACTCGTGGACTCTACAAGTACTCGCAGCTGTCTTGCCCTCTCTTACTTGTTCTCCCTCAGCGTGACTCGCGTCGGCGGGAATTGGCGCAAGATCTACTGGGATGATCTCTTCCACACGATTGTCAACACGAGCACGTCTCGCATCTTGTACGGCATCTTTGTCGTGGTGAGTCCAACCTCCGAGTCTCTACCGACGCTGAATCGAGCTGTAGTACACTGCTGTGGTTTTCTTCTTTGCGGTCTGCTACTACGCCGTCTCCCGTCATGACGAACGCTGCAACGTCGGCATCACGACAATCATGGAAGCGTACATCTTCTCCGTGGAGACGATCGTAGCCTACCATTCTTCCAAGTCCGTGGTCTTGACGACTTTGTAGATGACCATCGGATACGGTGCGCCGACCAACGACATTTTCTACGGCGGGTGTTCGTCCATGGCGCTGCTATTGACCGTGGAATCCATCGGCGGCATCTTTCTCAACAGCATTTGCGTCGGCATGTTCTTTGTCCGCTTTGCTCGAGCCACGGTACGCCGAAAAACTCTGACCATCCTCATTGCCGACAATAGAAACGTGCGAACTCGATCATCTTCTCTGAAGTCGCCGTCGTCCGTGAGATCCGCGGGGAGTACTACCTCATGTTTCAAGTGTGCGAACGTCGTCGTCACCAAGTAGACTGCGCTCTCTCTCTGTCCTCCATCTAACTTTGAGGGCTAGCTTGTGGAAGCGCATGTTCGTTGCTACGCCGTGCGCAACGACATTAGTGCTGACGGCGAGTCGGAATTGCTCTTCCAGCCCCATCCGATGCGCTTGCAACAGCCCGACGATGAATTAGGCGGCGTTCTCCTCATGGCGCTACCGCAGATGGTTGTCCATCGCATTGATCCATGGAGTCCACTGTTTCCTCCGCAGTGTCTTCCCTTTGTTCATGAAGCGTCGACAACGCCAGGATTCCCCGAGCCGCCTCAACGAGCGGTGGACCACGACAACGGCAATCGTGATTACAATCAAGCTAGCGAAGTGGAGCAGCCGACTCAGGACCAGATTGAGCAGCATCTTCTTCTCTCGGAACTTGAAATCGTCGTCATTCTCGAAGGCACGGACGCCATGACTGGCAACACCATGCAGGTATGGTTCCGTTTCGCGTCCCCTTGGTATTTAATTGTCGCGATTCCAGGCACGCTACTCGTATACACCACACGACCTGCAATGGCACCATGCATTCGAGCGCTGTGTGTCGCGCGATCCCGTCACGCAAGGCCCGCTCATCGACTTTGACAAATTCCATCATGTTGTGCCCAACGTGGTATGAGTAGTTCGGTTATGAATTCCAGCCAATCAAATCAACGTCCGTTATTTTTTCGACCAATCAAGTTCCTCGATTCATATTGTCCAACGAACGAACGACCGATCGTCGTCGCCAGCGATTTCCATGCACGAACGCATGGAACCGCATGGACTGCGCCGCCAATATCAAGTCGACGAGCATTGTGACATGCGGCATCGCCTTATAGACTTGAAAGATGCATACAACGAGTTGGAGAGACGATGATTGCCATCGTCGAAACACACGACGCTGCGAATGTCCAACTCGACGTCGAGAGGTCATCGAGAACACATGACGTCACGGTGTTACTTGCTCGCTGATGCATTCGTGGCCACACCTACGCGTCGTCAACACAACGCGCACGCCAGATTCGGGCTGCCTATCCCCGCTTGACTCACCCCGTGGTGGCTGTCAACTTTTGACTCAGTGTTGAATTTACCCCGGACGTCCATCGCCATGCGTTGCACCTTTAGCTTGCTTGCCGTCATGGCTGCTGCCGCCGTCGCTGACAACGACACGATCACGATCCCATTTACGCTGGAAGCTCCCTCGACGCTTTTCAACCTCTCTATGGCGCAGAAAGGCTTTGCACCGCCGCGCAACTTGGATGCGTCCGTCGGTGACATTCCCATCCCGACGAATCGATGGTGGGGCAATCTCATCTCGACCGGCAAAGACGCCAAGGAAGTCCTCCGCGTGTGGACCAACCCATATGCGATCGCGCCCCTGCCGACGGGTCTCCAGATCTCGTATCCAGCGTCGACGCGCGCCTTTGGCGGCTCCTCTGGCAATGGCAATGCGAATCGCTACTACCTCCACGCTTTCATCAACGACTTGACGCTCTCGGCGGCGGAATCGGCGCGTGCCGACGCCACGAGCTTCCGCGTGATGAAATGGGACGACTTGGGCGTCAGCATCCGCAAGGACGCCGCCTCGGGAACGGGATCGATGGAAGCCACACTCGTGAGTGGCATGGCGTTCGTGACCGCCAAGTACACGCAGCTGTCGCCGATTCTGTCGACGGAACATGCCATCACCGCCGTGAACGACCAGAAGCTCTCGGAAGGCCAGACGATCAGCGGCACCACGTTCACCATCGCGATGAACAACGCACAGACGTGGGTCGTCTACACCTCCAGCTCCATCACGCTTCTCCACCACAACTCGCAGCTCATCGCGACGGCGCCATTCAGCGGCACGGTCCAAGTCGCGATGGCCAAAGTCGCCGCCGACGTCGCGGTCTATGACAAGTACAAGGACTGCACAGTCCAAGGCGGTAAAGTGACCACGGCCACGACCGACTACACGTTTGCATGGACGACGCAAGGCGCTTGCTCGAACGGTCTGCTGCATTTCGCATTGACGCACCACAGCGACTCGATCGACGGCGCGACCGCCACGGCCGTCCAAGGCTTGAGCACGCTCGACTCGACGACGCGCGGCCGCATGCTCCCCTTCGCGACCAAGACGACGCCGCCGGTGTGGAAGTTGCTCGAGCCGACACTGGCCAACCCTGGCTTCTATCCACGCCAAAAGCCGACGGCGGACCGCGTGAGCAAGACCAACCTCCTCAAGAACCTCAAGAACGACATTGGCGCCGCGTGGTCGTTGCCACTCGATGGTTCGTACTATTTCAACGGCAAGGCGGCGCAAAAGTACGCCTCGCTCTGCCTCATGGCCAGTGACGCCTCCGTCGTGGGCAATGACAAGTCGCTCCTCGCGCAATGCCGCGTCAAACTGGAGACGATCTTGGCGCCGTTCGTCGCCAACTCTTGGAAGTACCCGCTCGTGTACGACACCGTCTACAAGGGCGTCGTGAGCTCGCAAGGGTTTGCCGTCAACGACTTGAACGCCGACTTTGGCAACACCGTCTACAACGACCACCATTACCACTACGGCTACTGGATCGTCACGGCCGCCATCGCCAACCTCGTCCACCCGACCATGAAGAACTTAGACTTGCTCAATCGCCGCATTCAAATCCTCATCCGCGACGTTGCGAATGACAACGCCGCCGATGCCAAGTTCCCCGTCTTCCGCATGTTTGACTGGTACCGCGGCCATTCGTACTCGCATGGGATCACAGCCTTGGCGGACGGCAAAGACCAAGAGAGTACGTCCGAGGAGACCAACTTCCACTACGGCGCGCTTCTCTTTGGCCAAGTGACCAAGCAGCCAGCGCTTGAGCGGCTCGGTCGACTCATGCTGACCGTCAATGCCCGTGCGATCAACACGTACTTCTTGATGGACTCGGCCAACCGCGTCCATCCAAAGGAGATCCTTCCCAACAAAGTCCCCGGCATCTTCTTTGACAACAAGGTCGACTACGCGACGTGGTTCAGTCCGGACAAGTGGTGCATCCACGGCATTCAGATGATTCCCGTCTCGCCCGCGACAGAGTATGTGCGTTCGGAACGCTTTGTACAGGAAGAATGGACGGATGTCTTGGCGCTGACGTCGATCGTCGCGGACAACTTGATGATGAATCCATGGCTCTCGTTGTTGTACACCAACTACGCCGCGATTGATCCTCAAACTGCAATGGAGAAACTTCAAACGGTCGCGCTCGATGATGGCTTGACGCGGTCGTGGGCTCTCTACATGGCAGCTTCTCGGTACATTTCTTAGCTTCTCCTCCTTAACGTGAGTCCAACATGATGAGATTGTTCTTCCGAAATGTCTGTCGTCGGTCCTTCGACCGATCTTCCATTTCTGAAACGTCTGCAGGAAGGATGCTCTCGTTGTCGACTCGAGCGGCTCCAGAGTCGGAAGCACCTCTGTCGTCATGCAGGATGGGCTTGTACGGTGTTGAATGGTACGTGCCGTTGGCTGCAAGGCCATATCTCCCGCCGGCGGTCTTTTTGCCGCCTCTCGTGGATTCCAAGCCGTCCATTCGGTTTCTCATTGCACTCCGGTGTATCGACGATGGCATCTTTACCTACTTTGTCGAATGTGTCCATATCAACAGCAACGACGACGGCGGGAGCACGAGCGTCTTTTCCTTTGCGCGCTATCTCCACTTGACCGTCAAGCTTGCGAGACATCTACTTGACTCACTCCGAATGTCACCAGAACACCACGAATTGGCCCATCTCCATATTCCCCATCCGTACCAAGTGTGGCTCGTCGGACGCAAACGTGCCGCGGTCCTCGTGCTCGAACTCCTCCGGTATGCCTTTGACACGCCGCGCATCCTCGCCGATCCAATCCTCCACGACTGCCTCGATCTCAAACTCATGGAGCGCCAGACACTGCTCGAACTCGCGTTTCAGATGCACGTGTCGAGGCAACGCTTGGCTCAAGTCCGACATAAAGCCATGCGCCAGATGCGGACGGTAGTCCATGCCATGCACATCCACGACTGGGAGTACGCGTCGATGGCAGCTCGTCTCATGGAACTACGACACATGTACGATTGCTCGCAGCCTTTGCGCTTACCACTCGTCATCTTTGACCACGACATGGCAAGTCTCGCTCATATCGCAGCAACACAGAGCTCATGGAATTCTCTGCGTAGGAATTCCATATCATGCTGCCGCAAAAGAGCCGCGGAATTGGTAGCGGCAGTGGCCATGTTGTCGGTCCCGGTGGCAAATTCTATTTTGTCGTTCGTGACAACTGGACTCTTGTGGATGCGACGTCCGGGACAATAGTCGCTAGCATCGTGACGGCGCCGCAAGGTTTGGTCATTCGACGGGCTGTACCTTGTTGCATGACACACGCTGGAACAATATCGAGAGATCAATCGTCAGTGCAGGACGTCTTGCTCGCCATGCGCTTCGCGAACGACTCCTCCGATGTCTCCAACATACAGCTGACAGCATGTCAAGGCCATCTTTCCAGTGGACTCGTCCTCGGCCTGTCGAACTTCCAACTGCGCAAGCGACGGCACCACAGCCGTCCGATTTCAACCAACCCTCTCCAAGAATTGGAATGGATCGGCGTTGACGCCCAAGGCTTGACGTATTCCATCGGGACATTCAAACCCTCGACATCGATCGATCCAGTGACAGGCGCACCGCCGTCTTCGTTGAGGCATTATACGTACGTTGTCTGTCCAGGCCATGATCTCGTCCTTTCTCTAGCGACATCGCTGGCGATCGCGCAACTTTATCTTTGAGATCTTGGTCTTGTGCAGGGGTTATAAACCAGGGTTTAAACTATTGAGGCGTGCAGGGGTTGAACCCTCTCGATCCACCTTGCCGTGATTGCATCGAGGGTCTATTAATAGTACTACACTCCACCATAACAAAGACATTTTTAACGTGAGCGCTCAGATCTCCCACCTTTTGTGCTTTTGCGTTGCTGTCTGGGGCTGGGGACGCCCTCGCTCCTACATCACTCGTACAACACTGTTCACCCCATGCCAAAACAAGCTGTCGAGCCTGCTGCGATGGAAAGTGCATTTCTCATGCCCCAAGCTAAGTTACCCTCTCGTGAGCTTGACCACGAGACATGCTACAATTCATAGCATTCCGAGATCTACACTGTCCGTTCATGGGGGTCGTTTGACTTGTGCCCTGACCGTTGTCTCACATGGAGAAAGTCTGTTTTCCCCATGAAATTCTGTTGAACTTCTCCATGAAAGGCTAAAAATGGAGACGCCGGGGATTGAACCCGGGGCCTTCCGCATGCAAAGCGGTTAACTGAGTATATTAAAGAATTAATATGGCCCAAAAGGGCCGCAAACTAGACTTTCGATTTTGGCTTCATAGGTCGCATAATAAATATGTGTTGCGAAATGTGACCTTGGAAGGTTCTTGTGGAAAATCGTCCAGTGTTGCTTAACCGAAATAGACTTGGGTGAGGGGTAATTTGGAGGGACCATGGCAGAAAGTAAATGTTGCAAGGCGATTCAGACTGTGAAAAAATCAACAGTATAGAGAAGAGCCATACAAGCAACTTTCTTTTCATGACCATATTGATCCGAGTTGATGGTGGCGAGATACAATGCGATTTCAGGTTGACCATGAAGGATTTGACATTTTGTATACAAAAGTATTGATAAAAATTCCAAGGGAAGGTATGAAGTGAAAAAGGCCAAGTAAATAAAAGCTTGAGTTTGGGTCGATCCATGAATAAATAAATCGACCGGCGAGAAGGCCAAAAATTGCCAAAAGGGTCGAAACAGAATAAAATCAGGCCCAAGGAAAATAAATTGGTAAGGGGTAGGAGCCCAAAAAATCCAAAAGAGGTCGTGGCCAATTTAATTCGACCTCAGGAGGCCGAATTAAATCGCTGGAACCATAGGAAAAGCTGGGTTTGAGAGAAAATACCATCCAAAATAAAATGTTCTTGGACGATTTGACCAGCCAAAAAAATCAACGAGGTCGGTCGTTCCGTGACAAGCAAAGTTGTTTTCAGGAGCGTCTTCATCGGAGTTGATGGTGGCGAGATAGAGGGAAAATCCCTTGTGGGTTGGGCATTTGGAGAAAAACCTCCCACAAATAATAAACAGGGTAAAATATTTGGGAGATGCCATTTTGACATGCGCCATGCGCGGATAGGTCTCGAGCGCGAGCATCGTCGGAGCTGGATTTCGAACGGCGCCACGGTCCATGGAGCCACTTGGCAGGATCGTAGCCACGATACGTACGAAGGATAGCGCACCATTAGAATCGCCATAGGTAGCGTGTAGCGGGAGAGCGCTAGCCAAAACCAGTGATTTTTCCAATCGGCCGTCTCGGCGGCGAAACTTGATGGAGTCATAACTTCCGAACGGCTATGAGATAGATAGCCATGCTTGGTGTCCTCCATCAATGAAGGGTAGCGATGTACGCACCATATTAATCGGTGCATACAGAGTCGTGTGGCTGAAATGAGCTACGATGGTCGTTTTAGAGCCATATCGGCTCAAAATGGTTTGGAATCGGAAGTTGGGTTCCTGTGCTGCTATCATGGTGCTTGATAGCTCAAATCCCTCGCGAGGACATTCTCGAGCCTCTCCAACTCTAAGTTGGACGATCGGAGTTGATTTGCATTCAGGAGCCATTCCGATGAGTTTTACCATTTCACCAAAAGTTGTCGGGGCGACGGCAAGTAGGTTTCAGGGCTTCAATCATCGCTCTTGATGGCTTAAAACACTCGTCTAGCCATGATAGGATGGAAAAGAGTCGTAGCCGGTCGATTGGAAATGATTTGCGACCTGTAGCCGACTTAAGGTTTTGTAGCCGGTGGATAGGGGTGGTTGACATTTTGGATTGAGGATTGCGAGCAAACCAGGATGTTTCAGGGCGTTCTGACGCTTTGGCTAGTCGTAATAAGTGGTGGAGTCACCCACTAGACCCCTAGATGTCACTCGGTGACCGTAGGGAAAGCGTTCGAGTTGTCCTGGAGTTTCACCGGTTTGGGTGACAGTCCAAAATGGGTTCGTGGTTTTGAACCATAGATCTGCAATATGTGCTAGTTGGTGTCGGCATAGAGCTCAATTCAACTGAGGTAACAAGCCACTAAACGTAGAAATCCACGCAGTAGGTCGAGAGAAATTTCACTTTTGGTGACGGGTTGAAACCGGTTCAAAATGGGTGTCACCGAGTCGAATTTCCTTTCGAATTATGTTTTACGAGTTTGGCGAGGTTTGAGCACTCGCAAACTGGCACATCTTGAGGAGGAGACATGGGAGAATCTTTTAGGCACCGTGGCGTAATTTTCCCGAACAAAAAGTATGCACTCGATTTTGATATTTCTCCCCCAGGGGGAGACGTCGTAACAATTTTCAAAGTGATGTTGTGAGAGAACCACAGCACTTTTTTGCGGTCTAACGCTTGCGTTTGTCTGCTTGGGATGTCTAGCAACCCTGAAGACCATTAGAATGTCTGAAATGATCGTCAGGGCAATGCCAGAGTTGTCGATAGTTTTGCCATTTTGGGTGAACGGATAAAGTCAAGTCGATTTTGTGAACGACTCGGCATGAGATAAAGTTACTTGGTGTGTTCATAGAGCTCTGTTAGCTGGGGCTAACGAGCCATCAAACGCATGAAAAGGCCAAGTGGGTCGCGAGAAAATCCACTTTGAGTTTTCTCATTGATATGGGTGACTTAGGTGAATTTCTTCAAAGGTTGCAATATAACATGCCTTTTAAGGTTCCAAGGTCTCGTTTTGAGATTGTGGTAAGATTTGGGCAGAGAACCACTCATTCTGGTGCAAACTATGAAGCACCGATGTCAAGGAAGCCTTCGTGGAGTCGTCCAAGGAGGCTCGATTGACTTGGTACAGATGCCGCTTTATAATGTGTCCTGCTAAT
Source organism: Aphanomyces cochlioides (assembly GCA_019828595.1). Lineage (NCBI taxonomy): Eukaryota > Oomycota > Saprolegniomycetes > Saprolegniales > Verrucalvaceae > Aphanomyces > Aphanomyces cochlioides. The sequence goes on along the minus strand of JAHQRK010000007.1, from coordinate 2,975,184 downwards.
ATGGATATCGTCATAGGTGTTTTGTTAGGTAAATCTGGACGGTAAATCCGGTCGCACCGAGTTTTCCATATTGTATACCAAATACAAGATAAAAAAATTGGCCACAGCAAATTAAATCCAGCTTGGAGGTCTTTGTCTTGGAGTGCTATAGGAGAGAAGAATATTTTTTCCATGGTAGTTGGCCAAGTAAAGTTAAGGGATCTGGCCATGGATTTAAATGGACTCCAACATGCTCGAGTATATGGACAGTCCAAGATGAAATGTTTATACGTCTCCACTTCATGACAAGAAATACAAGTGTTCGGGATATCGTCCGAGTACTTGAATTTGTATCGGAGAGGTAAGGCTCGTATAAGCAGTCGATATATGAAAGCACTGTACGGGGGGCAGAATAAATTTGGGCTGCCTGTAGAATGCGACCACTTTAATATTTTCCTTGTGGGCATAAAAATCCGAGGGTACCAATAAATGCGCTGTGGGTAAAACCTCCTGAGCTGATTTGGATTTAAATTCATGAGTTAAATCATCCAAGGTGGCATCAATAAAGGGTAAAAAGCCATCTTTAAAATTTCCAACCCAAGTAATTTCGGTAGCCGTTTGCCGATAAGGTGTAGGCTGACGAAAATTAATTTCTGTGTCCTCGGGTGGAGATGGTAGGATAGATTTAAGTCTTCCGTGTAGAGCATACCACCATTTATGATCGGGAGTGGCTAAATGGCGTCTTGAGCATTGAGATATAATCCAATCTAACAGGATTTTCCGATCCATAAGATTGCCATTTTCATCGAGTAGGTGGCGAACATGGGTAAAATTTAATTTTGCCAGTGATACAGCATAATCATAAGTCTTTGGATAGCAGTGTTCAAAGACAGTTTTCTCCAAGGGTAAGAATTGATTGTGCCAAAGCGGAAAATTTCCATCGACTTGTACTGTGGGAAATTTAAGTGAGTTTGGAGATAAGGATAATCATAGTCGAGTAAATGCTGACCAGAGAGGTGGAACCTTATCTTGGTGTAATATGGCTTTGTACATACTAGAGTGTGGACTCATGAAAAGGAGATCATAAAAATTTCCCCATGGACTGAAGGCTCTGGAGAGTAAATATTCTCCAATGGATAGCCATGCTGGCAATTTCGTTTGACCATACGAGTTGTGAGGTGGTGCTAGGAGTAGCTTGAGCATTTAAAGGTCATGACCCGGTGTAGTTTTGACCACCAGTGGGTAGACGATTTAAATCCGAGACCACCTTGTGCTTTTGGAAGGAAAATAATGTCCGCGTTGAATTGATGCAAATGACGTTGAGTCGAATATGGATCAATTGTATCGCCGTGAGTAAATTGCTTGGCGGCCTTGTCGAATAGTTTGGCATATTCTTTGTCGATCGGAATAAATTGGAGTTGATACCAGAGCACAGGAAAACAAATTGACCTTAGGATTGTCACTTTTCCGGGTAGGGTTCGTGCTCGATAAGACCATAATTGTGTTCTTGAGACCAATTTCTCCAATAGCGAATTTAAACGTGTTGTGGCTGTGATGTTGGGAGATTTTTAAAGGCCCAACGATTTAGCAGGTTTGTCATCAGTAATAGCCAAAGGTGCCAGGTCTGGAGGTAAATTGGCATGGGTTAATAATTCTGTCTTGGAGAGATTTAACTTGAAACCAGAGACATCACAGAATTTTTTGACGATGTCGAGTTGGAGTTGCAACGTCGATGCATTTTTGGAGTACAATTGGGAGTCGTCTGCATAATAGCTCCCGGTGTGAGTGTGATGACCAATTCGTATGCCCAAATCTTTTCTCTTGCGTATGGCTAAACACATAGGTTCTAGCACCAAGACAAATAAAAGAGGTGATAATGGGTCGCCTTGTAAAACACCACGTTGGATCTTAAATGGGTTGGATAAATGTCCATTGACAATAATTCGTCCACGACGATTTGAATAAAGCACTTTGACCATGTTGAGAAAGGACGGTGGAAAATTAAATTCCTTCAGGGTTGCCAATAAATAGGAATGGTTGACCCTATCAAAGGCTTTTTCAAAGTCCAAGAGGGCCACAATAGACTCGGAGGGAATAAAACTTCATAAAGTGATTCAGGTCTTCCAAGCGCAGTAAATTGGTTTGGATTGACCGACCACGAATAAAACCTGTTTGATCCGGGTGGACTATCGACTGAATGATTCTCTGCATTCGTTCTGCAAGGACCATTGTGAGGATTTTCACGTCGATATTGACCAAGCTGATGGGACGGTAATTTTTTGGGAGTAGTTTGTCGTCCTTTTTGTACAGCAGTACAATTAAACTTGTCAATTGGGAGGGTGCCAAGTTGGAGTGAGAGTTGATTTGGTAATAGTATAGCATTTCCAAAGCCAGGGACCATTCATGGGGAAACATTTTCAAAATTTCGTAGGGCAGTGAATTTGGCCCAGGAGTTGAATTCCGTTTGGAGTGTTTAATGGCAAAATAAAATTCGTTTGCCGTGAGAGGAGCTCCAATACATCTCTTGTCGTCGATATTGAGTCGGCGAGATCAGAGTTTTTAAATACTTGGTCATTCTTTCCTTGTCAACTGCCTCATGGTCGCCATACAGGTCAGAATAAAACTCGTGGAGTGTCGAGGAAATTGATTGTTGATCAGAAGCAATATTTCCATTGGACATTTTGAGTGCCTTGAAGGGAGATTTTTGTAAAGGGATTGTGCGAGGTGGCTTCAGTTGAAATTTGGTACACCTTTCCGCTTTCTCGAGATGAGTTTGCATAGCAGTATCTTCCCGTAGGACTTTTTTCCTGTCATGATATTCATGTATGGCAGCTTGAATTGTTTTGATACGTGCCATCAAGGACGCACATGGGGCGTTTTGGTAATCCCGAATCAATAAAGCCAAATCCATAGATAATTTCTTGAGAGGCCTTTGTTGATTTTCGACCAACTCGTCGTGTAGGTATTTTAATTGATTTCGCATGTTGGTGATCATGGTGTCGAAATGTAGACGAACATTTGAGTTTAATTGGGTCTTGGTAAGGAAGGTTTCAAGTTGACGAGAGATAATTAATTTGGCCTTGTCATTGTTGAGAACCCATTGTGGTGTTTTCCATGGACCAGGCCCCATTGATACTGCTGGACGTTTGGTCAATAATTTGCAGGGAGTATGGTCAGCATGAGGAATTAGTTCCAGGTGACGAAATTTCAGATGACGTAGGGATGCCATAGCAGACGAGATGAAATTATAGTCAAGCCGATTGACAAATTTTGGACTTGTGAAAGCACGTTTCAGTGGATTTTGTTGACGAAAAATGTCAACGAGGTGTAAATCTTGTAGCCATAGGTTGAGTTCATATGAGCCATGGGTCGCATGATTCGAAGGACGGCATGAATCTAATGCTGGGGAGAAAATAACGTTAAAGTCGCCACCAACAATATGAAAGGCTTCGGGTGGAAAATCAGTGGATTTTTTTAATGATCTGCGAGGCAGATCATTAAAAAAATCCACACGGTCGTGATAGTCGTACGGAGCATAGATGTTGTGAATAATAACCGGGATATTGTCCAGAGTGGCCGATATAAGTAAATAACGACCACGGAGGAGAGGTTTGTCCCAAGAGTGGTTTAAATTGGTGCAATTGTCCAGAGGGCAGTCAGGATGAATAAATGTAGCAAGGCCTCCAGTAGGATGAGAGGTATTGCTGATGGAATAAATTGGCTCCTCGTAGAAGAAAGTGCCTTGTTGGTTGGTATGTTTTTTCCAGTAGAAATTGATTTTGCCATGGTCGCTGGGGTAAGGCAGTCGAGTTTCTTGGATAAGTGAGATAGAGTTTTTGAGGAGAAAGTTCTTGAGAAGGTGGTGGAAAGAGTTGGAGAGACCATTTGTGTTGAGAGAAAACAAGCTAATATCCCAGTCGATAATGGCTTGTGGTAGCGCGTTAATTGTGGTCACGGTCATGATTAATATTTGGGTTTTGATTTTTTGACTTCAAGTCGTTGTGTTGGTTTGGGTCGGGGTGTGGTGATTGTGGTTTTAATTGATTTTGTGTGTTGGCGAGTCAATTGGAGTCTGCATTGTCACCATCGCCAGAGTCTTTGTATTCGAGTTCAGGAGCCTTTTCGTCCGGAAGTAAAGTTAACAAGGCATCAGTATCCGAGTCAAAACACTTCGTAGGGTCAATTGTTTGGAGTGCCAGATCTTTCACAATATGGCTCAACTCTTCTTCAATTTTATGATGTTGCACCAGATTTCCAGCAGCAGGACTGGAAATTAATTTAATCAAGGAGGCGTCCGTGATTAAATTGCAATTGGGCCAACGGTGGACTTTGTCTTTCAGGCACAGATTGATATACTCATCGTTCGTATAAGCTTCAGGTGCTCTGTTGGACAGAAATAGATCGATTGCTGCTAGAGATATTCTCATGTGGTAGTCTTCGTCATTTGGACACAAACTTTGGAATAGATTTGTGGGGGTGTAATTTTCAGGAGGAGGATGGCCATGCTGTTTTTGGTAGTACGAGGTAAATCGTTCTTCATCAATAGCTTGCATGGGATTTTCTCCAGCCATTAAACGTATAATTCCTCTCGAGGCAATTAAATTGGATGCGATTTTGCGAGATTTTGGGTCCATATAGATATTTCCAATAATGCCAGGTTGGTTGAGGGTTTCATCATGAAATACCAATGGGTTGGTGGATTCATTCAGTTTTTTCTTCAGCTCTGTGATTTGAGCCTTCACTTTGGCTCCTGCTGGTTTCGTAGAGGCTGGAATTTTTTTGGGTATCGTTGATTTTGGGGACGAAGCAGGACGTTTTTTGGGCGTGTCGGTAGGAACGATATCAAGATGGAATCGAGGAACCGTTGTGCCTGGTGTTGTCACGTCAGAGTCGTCTGAGCTGAGGATAGCGAATCGATTTTGTGTTGGAATCGAGGTAGCTGATATTTTGTATTGGGGACCTTGAATAAAACCGGCTCGAGTTGGTTTAAATTCGTCCTGGGATAAATTGGGTTTGTCTGTGAGAATAATATTATTCTCGCTCGAGCCCTTGGGTGATTGTGGAGGATTTAATATCTTCTTGGGTTGAGCTACCATTTCTTCCTCTTCGATATTTGATTTCTCCTCTTGTTCCATGTCCACATCGCTTGACAGGTCGACAAAGTTTTCCTTGTCATTTTGATTTTCCTTGGGATCGGCATTAGGGGATTCGGAGTTTCCAGTTGTGCCAGTATTTTCCTTCGGGGTGTTGGGTGGTTGGTTTTCTGTCGATGGATTTTCGGGAGCATCAGTTTTTTCCTCTGTAGCGTTTTCCTCGACTTGGTCTGTATTCTTTTTAGCGTCGTCTTTTTGTTTGGCTTTTTCCAGTCTAGCTTGAACGCTGGGAGGGACCGTTTGATTGAGGGACCGAATTTTATGTTGAAAACATAAACTTGGTTTTGGATCTCGATTTCTCTCAGAGGCTCGTCTCCATCATCTGGTACCAATGCCAAAGGAGGAGTTTCGGAGTCAAAAAGGACTCGAAATTGGGTCGAGCGTAATAAATTGTCAGTACTGGGGTTAAAACCAACAATGACGCAGTGAGTGAGCTCTTCCAACTTTTTCAAAATCGCTTTTTGAATATCGTGATCCACCAGGTTGTTGAAAGTAATAAAATAAAGTTTCGAGTGGGGAGAATATTCAGGCACAGTAAATTCTTGTTTTCCCAGACGAAGGGAGGTTCCACAAGTTTTGCGCAATAAACCATCGTCATAAAACGTCAAAGAGAGAGTAGTCGGGTTTTTCTTGTGGAACAAAATTTTCTTGAATTTCGATTCCCAAAGCGTACCCGGGTTTTGGGTAATTAAATTCGCTCGGATTTGGTAGTCCTTGACTTGACGGAAAGCTTCTCCCAGAGGAATGTCCACAGTGCAAGCCTTCGAGGATGGAGTTTTCAAGATGTCTTCAATGAATTCATCCATAGCAGTAGGGTTTTGCGGAATTCTCGAGCTTGTCGAATTAATTCTTCCAATTCAGAGTCGTCAATGGGATGCCCACCAGTGTTGCGAACCAATTGGGTTTTCACATGACGGGCTCCTTCCCATACATTATTTTTCTTCGAGTTGGTTTTTTTGCCTTCGTTGTTGGACGAAGCTTGTTTTTTGGGGTTGGAGGGTTTGGCAGGAGGGTTTGTCCCAGCTTTGGAGGGATTTTTCGAATTAGGTAAAACTCGTCCATGAGGGGTGCCGTCAGGATGGGTAATATTCTCCCCAGGCTTGTCAGAATCCTTGGGTAATTTGCCACCATTGGCGTCAGAGGCAGGTTTTTCGTTGGAACCATTAATTTCCATACCAATTCCTGCATCCTCGGATCCATTTTTTTGTCCATATTTGGACCAGTGTCACCACCTAAGTCAACACCATCTTGGTTGGAAACATTTTCCCTACGAAGAGAGTCGGACGCAGCGGCGCTGTTCCTAGAGGAAGGAGGTTTTTCAGCGGCTTCTCGGCTCGGACCGGGCGTCGCTTGGCTAGGGTCAGGCGTCGATTCACGTTGAGCGAATCGAGACACCGTCGAAAGGATGATTTTTTTCGCGCTAGAGGCCATGACGTTGTCGAAAGCACCTAAAAAGCAAGATTTTCCGTTGGGGGGCTGTGGTAGTTTAACCTACAAAGCAAAAACGAAAGTCCGCATGCAAAGCGGACGCGCTACCACTGCGCTACACCCCCCAACTTTCTTTTTTACTGTGTTACACATACTGATCGAAGGTACCAACTCTCAAGCACTCCAAGCGCAACGAAGAACGATGAACAACTTGAATCCAATGACGATGAGTCCGCCAGCCATGCGTGTGGACAGCGCGCTCGATATTACGCAAGCTCAAGTGGACGGCATGCACCACAATCCCCGCGAGGCTGGGGTAAGTGGAAATGCACAGGCATATCTTGACAAGAACCCCAAACCAGCCCATGATGCGTCCATGATCGATCGGTCCGAGACAGAATACGCTACAAAACAAGTGAGAAAGACGGAGCTGCCCCCAACCAGTACCGACAACATGGAAATGAATCAAAGCGGCGTGAGGATGAGAGAGCTCGGACAACCTGACGGCGCGTCCATCGCTAGCGATGAGCTCCACGACTCCACTGCTGGGAATTCGCCTCTGCAACCTACCGTCGCTCTTGACACCGGGGAAAGCAAGCCTGCTGTCCTGGTTGGATCGATGGCGCCGCTAGCCGGTGGAGGCCGCTCGGCGCTCCTGGAGATCCCGCCCTTCGCTCCAATTCAAGAGGGGGATGGGACTATCATCCATCAACAACCAATCAAAACGAATGTGACGAATGACGACAACCAGCTGTCCGAACCAAATGGAAACACGGAGCAACCCAAAAGACAAGTGATTGACCTGAGTGAGCCTTCAGCATCGTTCGCGGGTGCCCCAAAGGAAAAGCTTTCGTATGCATCGACGCTGCGTCGTGCCGTTGAACGATCGAATGACAGCGAGGTTAAAGCCTTTCTCACTCGACCCAGTCGTGAAATGTTAGCCACGCTTATGCAGCTGGCCGAGGATGAAAGTACCACGGATGATACGATGTTTTCGGCAATTGAACAAGCCTTACCATACCCAAAGAGAATGGGTGCGGCTACATTCTGGATTGAAACTGGAAACAATCTGATGTCGGAATCGAATGACAAAATCATCAAAAGCTTGTTCAATGACAACAAAGATGCCACATGGAGCCCATTGATGTCAGAATTTGTGTAAATCAATAAGGCCCGTGGCGGAGATGTGGTGGTCACCGTCACTGACGAGACAAGACGACTCGGTATGCTAGGACAAAGCGTGGTAATACTCGGTCAAGAGTATAAAGTCTCCGCTCCTACCCCAAAGCAAGGTCGTCCGACAAACCAACGACAACAAACGGAACTACAGGACTACATGGACGTCGTGGGTACACGCTATAACTTTGATGCTCACGCATTGCTCAAAGCTCTGCGACGATTGAAAACAAATCCAGTTTTCATCAGCTACAAAATGACGTACTCATCGAAGGTACACAACTCAACAGTACATCCCAATCTATGGCGGGTATACTTCAATAAAGCATCACAACCGGCCGCACTACTCATCAACGAGCACCCCGTCGACCAAATTATTCTACAGGGTGTGACATATGGGGTCTTTGTGAAAGACTACATCAAACCAACAACAACAAGACAGAGTCGCCTGTCTTCATATTGCATCGATCTTGATAAACTGTTGGCTCAACCAGCAGAGTCCATGGAGAGCGATGGAAATAAATGAGCCAGGGTTGGCTCCGAGGAACAGGAGAAACACACTGGGGACCAAGTCTCCGATCCTTCCCCGCAACAGAATGAACATACACAAACAACGGCGGAGGCTTTCAAACTTTAGTAACGGAGATGGATGTGGATGAATTTATCCAACCGAAGAAACCTCTCAAACGCTCGAGGGAGGACGCATCCACACAAGGAAAGAAGCCATCATGGATTACTCCAAATATGTATGAGGCGCTGAGCACGCTCACAGTAGCGCCTCGGGTGGTTGCTCTACAGAAAGATGTTACAGTCTGCTCATACATCGTCGACATGCAAATACCTTCTCCCACAACATTTCATGGCAGAACTAGCATCAGACGCATGAGGGTGCGACACAACCGCATGCAATGGCATCCTAACAACATGACGATGAAGGAAATCGTAAAAGAACTGGAAAGTCTGTCGGACTCTCTCGATGACACGAGAAATTCCCAGGAACTAGAGGCAGCCAGTGTCAAGCCACTTGAGGACATTACCGCCTTTTTAAACAATGCCGAACCTGTTGGGTTGTGGCAGTGGATAGGTGCTGACCCCCATAAAGCTAATTGGACACTAGCACGAGCTAGCATGAGCGGCACTGGACATACGGGCCATAGCGCTGCTGCATGCATGGCACAGATGGACGGTAGCATCAGCTCTCCCAAAAGTGGTCTCTTTTCAAGCCACATTCATGGAGATATTTTCTACGCCTCCAACAATGGACTTTTTACAAGCAGCATTTGGAGCTCAGGTCGCTGTTCGAGCGTCTTGTCCCCCAGCGTTGGATATGTCATTGCTGGACATAGAGTTGGCATTAGCAGCACTTGAAATCATTCTTGCAACTCAAGTATCACCATACTACTTTAGTGAAGCATGGCTCGTGTCGGTGAGTAATCAGCCTGTGATATGGCTACCTGTCGTCAAGGCTGCTCCTATGGTAGCTTCCACAACCCTATGGAGAATCCTTCATTCTACGTTTGGACACCAGCTCGTTCAGAGTCTACACGTATCATGCCCCAATGGGTTGACGGAAATTCTAACAGTACTCCAAAAGCATAACTATAGCTATGACGATAGCAGTATGCTTATGTTTATTCCTGGCAAAGTTCCGACACTCGAGTTTGGAACTCCATACCACACGTAAGGCGCATCATTCTCTCAAACATACTGGTCATCCCCTCAACAGCAAACAACGCCAACAATAACTTCCACACTACCTCCGCCTGCAGATACAACCCCCCCACAACCTCACAAAGTCAGACAACCTGTGAATCTCGAGCTCGATCATTCACGCAGCTCATCTCCTCTGAATTGTCCATCTTGACGGTGAATGTCAATGGCTTCAAGGACAATGGACATCGCCTCATTGGAAAGCTCCTAAGTCGCCACACAGTGATAGCTCTCCAGGAAACAAAACTGGCAGACAAATTTCAGTATGCAAAGGTCCGCTACCACTTGGATCATATCCTTGGGGTAGGCAATTATCTCCTTGCAGTCAACGACCACCGAAGTGACGCGGAGGAGACCGAATCTCGAAGAAGTGGAGGGGTCATGCTCCTATTCCAAAAGGATTTTCCTGGGTTCTCCAAACTTACACACTTATCCCAGTATGATGTCAGAGACAAATACATGGTGGTTCACACTCAATTGGGCAACCAGGACGTATACGTACACAATGTTTATGCCCCTGTCTCAAACGCAATACGTGAATCATTTATCCAAAACCTCCCTCGGCAGTTCAACCCAGAAGGCTTACATATCCTTGCGGGTGATTTCAACATCCCAATGGATAGAGAGATTGACGCGTCAGCCAGCCAATGCACTCATCACTCTGGACGAGGAGAATGTGTCTCTTGGCTAGCAAGTTTAGGTGTGGTGGACGCATGGAGACTTCACCACCCTGGGGAACAAGTATTCTCATCACCAAAAGGCAAAAACAGACTGGATTACATTTTTGCGGACGCATTACTCGTAGAAAGGACATACAAAGATTCGAGCTACTTTCCCTGTCCAGATCCGACAGATCATCTATGCCATAGCCTTTTGCTGGAGCCTAGCGGCACCACACGCTCACGCTCCTATTGGAAGTTGCCAAAGGAATTATTGCTTATCCCAGAAGTCACAAACTCAATCAAAGCGGAAGCAAAGGACCTCTTGGACCAACTTCGAACAGCCGACAATGTAGGCGTCGTGTGGGCAGGCTGGAAGAAGCGCACCAGAAAGTTTTTGCAATCCTATCACACACAAGTCATAGCACAAAGAACATACGAGCGGGACTATGCCGAGATTACTTGGCAGAAAGCTCAAAGAGGTCACAATGAAAGACGCATCCGAGATGACGAGCTTAGACTGCCAAAGTAGCATACGAGGCTACCATGGCAGATTGGACTCAACACCAAAATGATATTCAGTTTGATTTCCATGCCTCTCAAAACGAGAATCCAACTGCACCTTCTTTCGACCTCCAAAACGCAAACTATACAATATCCCAATTGTGGAGGTCCAACGCGGAGATGGAACATACACAAGAGACCCAGTCCAAATTCAACGTGCTTTTCACTCCAGGTGGAGTGAGGTTATGTGCGAGAGAGACTTCCAACCACCACCAAGGCGGGAAAGAAGGAGATTCTTACGTCTGTTACGCAAAAAGCTGACGAATGAGCAGAGAGACGGCTTGGATCAACCACTCAATAGTTTGGAGCTGGCCAGCGCCATCAAAACTAGACCCCAAGAAAGCTCCGGGCTTGGATGGATTTTCCGCCGGGTTCTACCAGATAGATCCTGCTCTCTTTGGCGAAATTCTAAGCCTAGTTTTCACGTATCAGCTGGACAGAGGCGAATTGCTCGGCTTTCAGAGACGATCAGCGGTGTCACTACTATTCAAAGGTGGTGACCGCCGCAACACGGGAAACTATCGCCCAATTTCGTTAATCCCAGTCGAGGTCAAGGCATTGACACGAGCCCTAGCTTACAGAGTCAACGCGGTTCTCCCCCAAATTATACACCCGATTCAGAATGGCTTTGTCAAAGGTCGTCGCATTCATGATCATGTGATCTTCTTGCGAGACCTCCAACACAAGCATACTTTGGATGATGAAGAAGGCTACGCTATGTTTCTAGATTTCGAAAAAGCGTATGACCGCATCAACTAGGAGTTTATGTTGGACACTCTCGAATGCTTTAACTTTGGGCCACGCTCCCTTCAATGGATCAAACTGCTGTATAACCTCTAGCCAAAACACACCCCATGCACTCGAGAGAGCTCGACACTCCTGGGAAAATTAGACATTACATGCGACACACAATTCAACCAATCTGGCAACTGCTCACTCCGGCGCAAGCAGATGTATGGTTGAGAGTGCTCTTTCGAATGCTCCCCGTAAACTACTCATTCTATTTCCTACAAGATCAGCACACCGACATTATGGAGTGTACATATCCAAATTGCGCTGCGGTCGAAACTATGAGCCATACATTGATGGAGTGCACCCACATTTCGGATCTGTGGCAATGGCACTCTGCAGCGTGGACACAATTCGGCATGCGATTTGAGTGGGACAAGGTTTTAAACTTGGACAAGCTCCAAATTCGTCAGGAGTTCGCACCAAAGTCTCAATTGCTACGACAATTGTGGGGAATACTTGTGGCAGTCGTACTCCACACCTTGTGGACACACCGCAACAAGACACGATTCGAGAATAAACCACCTCCTTACGTACCAGCTCTGAGACGCACCACATTGCTAGCTTGGAGTGCAGGAGTAAGACGTATGAAGCGAAACACTCTACACGATGCGCATACAAGAAATCCTGGACACACTAAAGAGTCATGCAAACTACGCATGGTTCTGGCGTGAATATCCTCGAGCATTTAAATTACCCCCGTGGATGCTGCTCCAAGAAAAATAGCCCATCTCCCTCGTTCGTGACGAGATCTGACCACAGCAAGGCATCACAGTCGAAGAAAGTATTTAGGGGATATATGTCAAATACACCCCGATTGAACAGTGCGCTACACCCCCCCACTTTCCTTTTTACCGTGTCCATCAAAGGCAAAGAAAGTACCACCGTCTCCTAAAGACACCGACCCGCAGGGACCCACGCTCTCGCCATTGAACCCAGCTACCATGTCTACTCTGTCGTCTACTCAAGACCCCACTCGTTATGCCAGTCCTTCTCCGGCTTCTAAGACGCCCGCCGACCAAGGACTTCCACCACTCGAATCGTCTCCCATCGACTGCGCTCAGCCAACCACGACGCTTCGTCAACAACCAACTCCAAGTCTGCAACAATCTCCAGTCATTCGACCAACTCCTCTCGAACCTACCGCTTGCCTTAGAACCCCGCTTGCCTGCGCTGCCGACGTGCCGCCTGTGCCGGAGATGCAGGTTGGATCGACCATCGCCGACGATGAGAACAGCGTTGCCACTGCCGGGAATTCGCCTCTGCTTGATACCGTCGCTCGTGACGCCGGGGAGAGCATGCCTGCTGTCCTGGCTGGCACGACTGGGCTGTCGGCCGGTGGTAACCAAACCAGCGCTCTTGAGCCGCGGCCACTGAATCTGGCAACGGAAGGGGATGAGCAAGAACTGGATCTTACTAAACCAATCACTGACGTCCATATGGAGAGCACACCCATATCAAGAACACATCATCACGGCGATCCACCACGACCGATCGGTCGAGTGATCGACTTGACCAATCCACCCGAGTTAGCCGAAGGCAATACCATGCCCAAACGAAAAGATGACTCCCTACCGCCGACTTATGCGTCGGTGCTCAAGCAGTCTGCGGACAACACCACGCAGAGTGATGTGAAATGTTACTTATCTCGCCCGTCTCGTACCATGCTACCCAAGCTAATGGAGCTTGCAGAGAAGGATTCTACGACGGATGACGAAATGTTTGAAGCCATCCAGAACGCTTGGCCGTACCCAAAACGAGTTGGCACGGGTATATTCTGGATCGAAACATCAACAGCGTTGATCTCTGAAACCAACGATAAAATAATCAAAAGCATTATGAGCGACAACGGAGATAAACCGTGGATCTCACGCATGCCCGACTTTCTCCAAGTTAACAAAGCTAGAGGAGGGGACGTGGTTGTGGCTGTTACCAGCAAGGAGACCAGATTGGCCATGCTTGGTCAAACTGTCTCTATTCTCGGCACTGACTACAAGGTGTCAGCTCCCAAAGCATCAACGCACAAGCCTTCTTCAAGTAAGAAGGAACAGAGTGGACTGGATGATCTCTGTTATATGGACATCGTTGGCACTCGATACAACTTCGACGCTCAGCTCTTGTTGAGAGGGCTACGCAGACTTAAAACGAATCCTCTGTACGTTAGTGTCAAGTCTACATACGACTCCAAACACTTCAGTACGGTCATGCACCCAAATATATGGAGAGTCTACTTCAACCAGAGCGAGCAACCACCAGCACTTCTTGTCAATGGACTTGTTGTGGACGAACTTGTTCTACAAGGGGTGCGTTATGGAGTCTTCGTGAAAAATTACGTCAAGCAAACAACCCCAAGGCAGGGCCGTGCCTCGCAACACTGCATTGACTTTGATAAACTTCTTCACAACGGCAATGATAATGGCACTAATGAGCCACCTGCCGAGAGCAATATACAGAAACGCCAACGGCTTCCTTCGACTGAGTGTGATGGTATTCAAACACAAACGAAACAAACGGAAACCTCGGTGACCAACATAAACAGAGAGAGCTCTAACGTTGAGGAGGTGTCTGAAATCGTCGCCCCAGTTCCTAGCCTAATCGAGGGAGACAATATCGGCGACTCCCAAACTGCGGGGGATGCTTTCCAATCCATGCTTGAAGACATGGAAGTGGAAGAATTTGTCCACCCAAAAAGACCACTGAAACTTACAACCAACAAACGCACGCGCGACGAAGCAGAGCTAAATAGCAACAAAGGATGGATAACATCCAATATGTTTGATGCTCTTAGTGGGGTCGACATCCAGCCCAAGTTGGTCCAAATTCAACAGGATTCTTCTATTTATGCGTACACCATGGAGATTACGCTTCCTACACCGGGAAAGTTTCATGGACGTACATCTATTCGTCGCATGCGACCGCGTCGCCACAGCATGGTATGGCATCCAAACAATTTAACCATGAGGCAAACCGAGACAGAACTGGCCAAACTCAGCGACACTCAGGATGAGAACATAGCACGGGGACGTATTGAACAAGCCCTAGAGACAACGGAGGAAGAGGTTCGTCAACTCCTTGACACAGCTCAAGCGGAAAATCTTTGGCGCTGGATCAGTCAGGATCCTTGTAAGGCCAATGTAGCATGCACACGAGCTTTGTTGTCCAACCCAAATGACATGCGTACTCTGGCATACCTTCATGCCTGGCATAGGTGGACCGTTGCTTCTACACTCCCACGAGTGACTACATTCAATGAAGCATTCGAATCAATATTTTCAATCAAGCCTACGCCAGAGTTCCTCCAGCATGCTTGTACAAATCATGCAACCATACAGGCGACAACTCCACCGACTCTCAATATCGACATATCAGAGGTGGAGCTTGCGCTCGCGCTCTTTGAAATCCTGTTAGCTACACAAGCTGATCCCTATTTCAATGACGAAGCTTGGTTAGTCAGCATCACAAAGCATCCTGTCATTTGGCTGCCTGTGCATAACGCTCAAAATATGGTGGCCAATGATACACTATGGGGTATACTTCATTCATCAGTTGGACACACATTGGTCTCGAACATGAGGAAAGCAATTCCAGGGGGTCTGCTGGAGGTGCTTGCCAGCTTGCAATCCCACAACTACGCCTACGAGAAGGGCGGCATGATGGCCTTCGTACCAGGGTCAGTGCCAACGTTGGATATGGTTCGCCCGTACCGAATGTAAGGCTCCTCAACGGCATATCTGCACAGACACCGATCTCAACCACAGGAAAACGCATACACGTCGCACATTACAACAGAACTATCTTTGTTGACCGTGAACATAAATGGCTTCAAGGATAATGGCCATCGAGTCATCTCTCAACTCATGTCCAGGCACACAATTGTCGCGATCCAGGAAACCAAACTGGCAAGCAAATTCCAATATGACAAGGTCTGTTTCCACCTTGACCATGTCCTTGGGGTTGGCAACTACTTTCTTGCAACTAACGATTACAGACACAGCTCTCTAACAGTGGAAGCAATACGAAGCAGTGGCGTCATGCTTCTTTTTCAAAAAGACACACCAGGCTTCGAACATCTACAACATTTAGACCACCTGGATATATCAGACAGGTACATGATTGTCCAGACGAAATGGGCCAATCGGGCAGTTTACTTCCACAATGTGTATGCTCATGTGGAAAACGATTCTCGAGAAGCCTTCTTTGAAGAACTCCCAAGAGACTTCCCCTTGGACTCCATTCATATTGTTATGGGGGACTTCAATCTACCAATAGATCGTGACTTGGACTCTGCAACTGGTATCACAAACCATCATAAGAGTAGACAGGAATGCATGACATGGCTCCAAGCGCTGGGTGTCATAGATGCATGGAGACTCCATCACCCAGAGCAACGTATATATTCCTCACCACGGTCCAAGAACCGTCTTGACTACATCTTCGCATCAACAACGCTAGTTGGGGATGCGCACCGAGAATCGTCATATTTTCCATGCACCGATCCGACTGACCATCTTTGTCATTCAGTGAGTTTCCTCCCTGTTGGTGTTCATACGTCGAAGTCGTACTGGAAAATTCCCAAGGAGCTTTTGACAATTCCAGAAGTCCGACGGGTTATCCAGGAGGAAGCAAAAGTACTTTTACAAACAATGGAGACAGCAAACAACATTGGGGTGCTTTGGGCCGGCTGGAAGAAGAGAACACGTAGATTTCTTCAGACGTACCATGCACGATATCTAGCTCAACGCACACGATCACGAGATCAAGCGCTACTTCAGTAGCTACAAGCCAAAAATTCCCACCAAGCGCGTCGTCTCACTGACGATGAACTTCTGGTTGCCAAAGTCGCCTATGAGACGGCCATGGCTGATTGGCAGCAGCAACAAAATGACCTCCAATTCGATTTTCACGCTACACAAAACGAGGTCTCGACCCAACACTTTTTTCGACCACCCAAACGAAAGCTGTATCGTGTACCTATCGTCGAGGTCTACCAAAGCGACGGCACTGGTACATCTGTTCCATCGCTTATACAACAAGCGTTTCACGAGAAGTGGAGCAACGTTATGTGTGAGCGTGACTTTATACAGCCAAACCGTAAGCTTAGACGGAGATTCTTACGACGACTTCGCACTCGACTGACAGATGATCAACAAAGAGATTTAGACTCCCCCATCACAAGTGACGAAATGGCTGAAGCCATCAAAACGATGCATCCCAACAAAACGCCGGGTTTGGATGGGTTCTCGGCTGGTTTCTATCAAATCGACCCGAGACTCTTTGGTGAAATTTTAAGACGAGTGTTTGAATACCAACTCCAGAGAGGGGAATTAATGGGAATTCAACGCCGGTCAGCCGTCTCCCTCCTCTTCAAAGGGGGAGACAGAAAAAATACGGGAAACTATCGACCTATTTCGTTGATACCTGTCGAGGTGAAGATTCTCACTCGAGTGTTGGCCTACCGTGTTAGCTCGCTCCTTCCCAGGCTCATCCATCCTACTCAGACGGGCTTTGTGAAGGGAAGGCGCATACATAACCACGTTATTTTCCTTCGAGATCTGCAACACAAACACACATTAGACGAGGAAGAAGGCTACGCCATGTTCCTCGACTTCGAGAAGGCGTACGACCGAATCAATTGGGAATACATGATGGACACATTGGAAGCGTTTAACGTTGGGCCACAATTCCTCAGATGGATCCGTCTATTGTATAATCAACCCATTGCACACCTCATTATCAACGGTGTACTGAGTGAGGCTATTCGACCAACGCGTGGAATAAAACAAGGAGACCCCCTATCGTCGCTGTTGTTTGTCCTCTCAGTCGAACCACTAAGTCAACTACTCAGAGATCACGAGGAATTGGGCATCGCGTTCTCTGAAACGCAAATTGCAACCACACTTTTGTTTGCCGATGACACTACACTTCTGGCCTCGTCACTGGTAAACCTCGAGTACCAGCTCGAACTCGTGGACGAGTTTTGTGGCTTCTCTGGGGCTAAGCTCAATCGTCATAAATGCAAAACATTGACATTAAACGGAAACCAGAGCATTATTCCACACCCAAAGCTGAATATGGTGGCCAGTGGCGTTCCCATCCGATACCTTGGCATTCTCTTGGGTCACAAACTGGACTCCCAACTACAATTGAACAGTATCTCAGATACGTTCTATAGGACCTTTGTGGAGTGGGGATGTCGGGCACGCACGCTCAAAGGACGTCGCCTCATTGTAAATACGATGGTTCTATCGAAATTATGGCACTAAACGGCTGCGATACCCGTACCTCCGGAATTAGTCAACAAATGGCAAACCATGGTGGCTAAATACATCCTGGGACGGCGTGTCCACAAGGATGACAAATATATTGCACCTACCAATTATGGTCTCGCGTACAATAAAGCCATAGGACTCCGTATGCCTCACATAGCATCACAAATTCGGACACAACGATTACAAAGGTTGCAGCTGCTTATGGCGTCGGAGCACATGAATGAAGAGCTATGGCCAATCCTTCCAAAAGAGATGTGGATTCGATGCACGAAGCCCTACTGCAGACTCACAACATGGGATATGTTGCATTATGTCCCGAATATAAGGACAAAGCTGATCCAACTCAACTCGTTATCACCCTTTTGGCTCGATGTGTGGACAGAATGGGGAGAACCACATACACTTCTCTTTGGCCGGTGGAGCCCACATTTACACAACTAGTCAATATGCCAATTTGGCTACAGCGGCACCCACTCTTCCTGGTTCCAACGGAGGATGCAGACACTAGTCTTGCCATTGCTTTGAGGAATCATCGTGGATGGTACTGTCATTTAGCAGAATGGGGGCTATGCACACTAAAGGACTTTCTCACTGCAGACCACAAATGGCCCTCACCTGTTGAATTTGCGATTAGAATGGAAGACTATATAGCGGTGTATGATCGGCGGGAGCCCAGACCAACATCGTTTGACAGATTTTACTCCCTGCTTACAAAGCTTGCAACAAATATATGGCAAGTTGGAGGGTACATATTGATGGACGCAGTGTCAATACAGTCTGAAAACGTACTGCCGTTTCAAGCACTGCACAAGAAAAAGGAACTTCCCTTCCACCTGTGGCCAAAATCACTAATAAAGAAGGCCTGTTTTCACGCTCCTCCCCTGGTCAAAAGACACCCCATGCGCTCGGACGATAGAGACAGTACAAACAAAATGCGAACGTACATCCAACACACAATTTCACCACTCCTCGCATTGACCTTGCCAATCCAAGCAGATGTGTGGTGGCGTATACTATATCGCATGTTGCCAACCAACTACCCCTTCTTCTTCCTACAAACCCAAATCCCCGACATTTTGGAATGTACATACCCTAACTGCAAAGAAGTGGAAACGATGAAACATGTACTTCTCGAATGCGAGCACGTTGCACCAATTTGGGCATGGCACTCCACGCCATGGCGACAATTTAAGGTGGGTTTTACTTGGAACTTGCTCGTTAATTTGGATTCGTTCACAGTGGCTCGGTCATGGCAGAATTTGTCGTCAGCAATACAGAAGCTCTGGGTCCTGCTGGCGGGAGCTCTACTTCACACTCTGTGGACCTGCAGAAACCAATCAAAGTTCGAACACAAGCCTCCACCATTTCGACCAGCAATTCAACACAAGACGTTACTGCAATGGAGTGCCAGCGTCAGACGTCTGTTACGTCAAACGCAGGGCGATGATTTAGAAACAACCCACCTTCATCGTGCTCTCATTCAACTCTGTCAGCATGACAACTCCAGTTGGTTCAAGAAACAATATCGCAGGGCATTCAGTATATCCACTCAACATGATCGAGAGACTTTATCCTCGAACACAATAACTTAATGTAAATTAGACAAGGAAAGTAGATAGGGGATAAATGTCAAATACACCCCGATTGAACAGTGCGCTACACCCCCGTTTTTATTATTTATTAGGGTGCGTCTGGCAAAATTTCAAAATCAATATGCCATTTTCAGCCAAAATGGGATCAACGATTTATGGCATATTCAAAATGGCATTTTGGGGAGCCTCCACTGAGTATATCCCAACCAAAAATATTGGATTTGGTGCAAAACTCTTGGAGATAAACAAGTTCATATTTTCACCTCAATTATTGAATTTGGCCTCAAAATGGCATTTTGGGCCTATATTTTCGGTTGCCAGACGGGCCCTTAGCACTTTTATTACAAATCACGACATTTAAGGTTAAAGGGGTTCTTTAGGGTTTATAAATCTAGGGTTGTAGGGGCTCCAAGGGGTTTAGGAAGATAGGGGTTGAAGGGGTTATCACAATTAAAAGAAGTGTCGCTATGAGAAGGAAAGTGGGGGGAAACTCAAAAAGTTGATGCGTCTATCCTGCCAGTTTTTTCCGCTTGTTGGGATCTTCTTGGCCTCGCTGGACGGCCGTGATGCGATCGCCAAGGCTCAATGCAATGCCCTGTGTCTTGCTTCGAATGCGAATGTAGCCGGTGATTTTGCCCTTTTCGAGTTTCTCGACGCTCAAGTTGACGAGCGCGTCTTCGCCAAAGATGCTCTTGGCGTACAAATTCGCGGCGAGGAAGTTCGTGTCCCCGCCAAGCGACGCGGTGGGCGTCATGCAGCGCATGTTGGTCTTGTCGACAATGTGCTGGAGGAACGCAAAGACATTCGTCATGTCGGTATTGACCGCCACGCGGTTTTCCCACTCGAATTCCGCCCACATCGATCGGAAATGCGAATCCGCGCAGTCGGCCGGCACAATGTAGTCCATGATGTCCAAGTGGATGTCGTTCAAGTTGACGTACGTCTTGTCGGCGCCAGACGCGGATTCAAACACGATCGAGCCAAAAATGTGGCCCGTTTCGGTCGACGACACTTTGATGTTGGCGCGGATCGTGCGCGTGTCGAGGGGTCCGATCGTGACGGCGGCGGGGCGTTCGACGAGCTTGAGATCGCCCATCGGCGTCAATTCGACGCTCAAGTTGTTGAGCGTGTTGGGCGTGCGGTTCACGACGAGGATCTCGACCACAATGTCGTACGCATGGACTGTGACATAAGCTTCGGCGTAGACGGGATCGGCAAAACCCGTCAGTTGATGGACGGCGCGGAGTTTGCCGCTGTATTCGTTTGGTCCATCGGTGGCGCGGCTAATGTCGGCGCCGTCGTCAATGTCAATGTCGGTCGAACCGAGCGCTTTCTTGCCGCGGAGTTGACGGAAGCTGATCAAATCGTCCACTTCGATCGTCTGGGCGTCGTCCTTGTCAAGCTCGCCCTTGGCATGTTGCTGTTGCTGCGTTTCGAGCAAAGAACGGTACGACGCGCGGCAATCGACCGTCAAGACTTTGCTCACTGACGCCAAGAAGGCTGGATCTGTCAAGATGCGGATACAAAGCATCATGCGGCGCTTCGAATCTTCGTCCAATTCGACGACAGCAGCAGTCGCAGACGCCGTCGCGGGGGAAGTTTGTGGCTCCACCGACAAGAACGCGACAATGTAGCGCAGCGCTTCGAGCACGAGGCCCTTGACGGGACCAGAGGCAGCGCTCGCGGGGTCGTTTTGAATCGCACGGGCGCACAGCTTTGTGATACACGACGACACGGTCGAAGCGAGGAAGAAATCGCCCGCCAGGATCAACTTTCGCAGCGCCAATGGCGTCGTATGGGCGGACACAGCGGCGGCAGCGTCTTGGGCGTATGCAGTTTCGGTGGCGTACGTGCCGTCGGCCAAGACGACGCTCTTGGTGATCGGTTTGAACGCTGCGGCATCAGCTGGCACTCCAGTCGCGGCAGGAGATGGAACAGCCACGTCGGCAAATGGCAGAGGACCCAATGCTCTGGCAATCGCTTCAAAGACGAGGCGAATCGAGGTGTCGCCGTTCGCGTCGTCGCTCGCGTACTCGCCAAGGACCCAGAGCGCGACGCGGAAGACGCGAGCCGTTTGAATGTCGCTGAGGAGATTCATGAGTTTCTCGACAATTGTCGGGCGCAAGTCGGGGTACGTCTCACACATCGTGCGGACGAACAAGACAACGTCCATAGCGCCGTCCGAGCTGACGAATTCCAGCAACAAGTGAACCACTTGATGGGCGACGTCGGGGAACTTGATGGCGCACGAGTGGATCGATCGGATGAGCAATTTGCGGTATTCGTCGCACGCAGCTTTGTCCATGCGGTTCTTGTCTTGCGTCTTGACCACTTCGCGCTTGAGGTGGCCGACAACGTCGTCGATGTTGCGTGGCGTGACGAGATCCATTGCAATGTCGAGCACTTTCTTGCAAATGTCCAAGTTGGGCGACGACAACGCGCGCATAATGTCCATCAAGACTTCCTGGAGGACTTTCGTGTGGTGTTTCTTGAGATCTGCCAGTCGGTCGAGCACAATGAGCTTGACGTTGTTGTCGCTTTGGCTGTTCAAGAGGCCAGCGTATGTTTTGGCGGCGGCACGGACGGCCGTCGGCGCAGAACTGAGCGTCACCAACGTCCATGCGGCTTCGTAGCTCACAGCAGCCGACGACGACTGCAAGAGCTGAAAGATGCAGCGGATAAAACGGGCTTTCTGCGACGGATCGACGCGACATACTTTGCGCGTGAGTTCAAGGATCACGAGCGAGAATCCATCACCAAACTTGGCGATTTGGTCCATCGAGTTCATGAGAAAATTCACCGCGACGTTCTCGGCGCAGTCAAAGAGCATCAAGTACGCATTTCGTCGAGCGCTCGAGTCGGATTCGGTGACGATAAAACGTTCAATGAGCTCAGGGGCGTCTGGAATAAGCGCATCACCAAAGTTCTTGTACATGGTGTAGACTGTCATGACTGCGTTCTTGCGGACGTACGAGTGGCGATGTTCCAAGTTGGCTTTGACAGCATCTTTGAGCGGTTCCAAGAGTTCTCGTTCTTTGATTTTGCAGAGGAAGCGGAGCATGCACCCGCGAATGTATTCGTTCGCGTGGTTAAGGTCGTTGAGCAACGCATTGCAGACAAGGATCATTTCCGGCAGCAATTTGCCTTGGTCGTCGTATTTCGTGGCGATTTCCCAGTAGATCATGAGCAATTTCTTGAGCTGGTGGTCTTCTTTCGTGCTGCAAAAGCGAATGATCTGCATCAACACGCGCGGCAACTTTTCGCCGTTCAACAACGCGACGATTGCAGCTTTCACGGCGCGGATTTTGTCCTCCATTTTTGCACTTTCCAAGCCCTTGAGGATCTCGTCTTGACTAGGAGGCTGCTGGCCGCCCTTCTCGACGCCGGAGAAGAGAAGGATCGTGCAGTTCTTCTCGCTCGGATTCATCGTGCGGCTTGTTAACTGCGAAAATGCCCACCTCTGATGTGGTGGAACGTGATTAGTCAAAATTAAAATTAATACACCAATCAAAATGCATTATTTCAAGAACCTCGTTTTAATGACATTTGAATTTATCCTTTTAGCCAATGAGATATGGATTTTTGCTTTTTTATACCTCGATTTAACGACAAACGTCAAGGCGTCATTACCAAGGCAATACCGGTAATTGGAGCGAAAACTGCCTGCACCTCGGCGTTGCACAAGCAAGTTAAGACTATAGCTTAGTGGAAGACGAAGGAAGACGTTCTTGATCTGGAATTCAAGCGCTTTATTGGATCAGTATTGTTTGTATCTTGTGATACAAATCTGCAAAAGATCGGCAAATTTTTGATAATTTCCAATAAGAATAGCAAATTTCAATGAAAAATTTGCAAAATTTGTAAGATTCAAGGCAATCTGTACCAACGTCGGTAGCAGCAGGCTGATTGCTGGACTTGTTCCTTCTCTACATTAGCTGCCTCTTTGTAAGCGCCGATGCCATGGCCAAAACCCGACTAGAAAGCCAAAGTGCTCCATTTTATCACTCGTAGCTGGAAGTGTATGTAACCAACCGAAGGTACACTTTACGTACAGCGCACTGGTCGTAAAGTGTACACTTGACGTACACAAGCCTGTCTATACTTTACGTACACCAATGAATACTTTACGTACACTCGTACAAACGAATCATTTTTGAAGAATCCAAAGAAGTTATTAAATAAATATTCATTTATTTCCGACGATTACATCGGATGTAAGCCCGCTGGGTCATAAATGAATCATTTATCAAATATTTGGATTCTTATTTAAGTAGAGCATACAATGATTAAGATATAATTCATTTATTAATTGTTTTGTGAATTTCAACATCGTCATCTCCATTTGCCAAGATGGCCAACCATAAGCAAGATAAGCAGACACGGCGAAACGAAGCGAAAGCCAAGCGCCGCAACAAATCCGCGCATGCTGCCTCTTCGTCTACTTCTGCGGTCGCCACGGCATTGCATGCCAAGCAAGTCACAGCTCCAGGTATTGCACCACCCAAGCTCAGCGCTGCGAAAGCTCTGGCGCGTCAACAGATGAAACTCAAGCAGAAGGAGCTTCGATCCAACTTGGTGCAGCGCAACCGAAATACACAGTTGCCAAACAACGTAGCAAAGACTGGACTGAGCTTGGAAGCGCTCGTGGGAAAGGCCCAAGACGCGAGTGCAACGTTTGATGAAGCCCAAGCGTCGGCGGCGACGGAGGAAGCATTTACCAAGACGATGGAAGTGAACGACAATTCGCGCAAGGCGTACATGCGCGAGCTGAAGAAAGTCGTCGAGCGCGCCGACGTGATCTTGGAAATCCTCGACGCGCGCGATCCGATGGGTTGTCGAACGATGGACATGGAGGACTTGATGCGATCAAAGGGGAAGAAGGTCGTGCTCGTGCTCAACAAGATCGACTTGGTCCCGCCAGAAGTGCTCCAGCCTTGGCTCATGCATCTCCGCACGTTCTACCCGACGATTGCGTTCAAAGCATCGACGCAAGACCAGAAACATCTCTCGGGAGCGACCACGAAGAGTGAAAAGACGCACGGGAAGATCCTCGCCGGCAGTCGCGCCGTCGGGACGGAACCACTCATGCAACTCCTCAAGAACTACTGCCGTAGCAACAACATCAAGACCGCCATCACGGTCGGCGTCATCGGGTACCCGAACGTGGGGAAATCGAGCGTGATCAACTCGCTCAAGCGCGCCAAAGCCGCGAGCGTGTCGTCGACGGCGGGCCACACAAAGGTGATCCAGGAAATCCACCTCGACAACAAGATCAAGCTCATCGACTGTCCCGGCATCGTCTTTGACCACTCGGATCCGCACGCGCTCATCTTGCGCAACTGCGTCAATGCCGAAGCGTTCAACGACCCGATTCCAGCGACGGAGGTCATCTTGTCCCGCTGCTCTCCATCGCAAATCCAAGCGCTGTACGGTGTGCCGGCGTACCAAGACACAGTCGAGTTCCTCGTCCACTTGGCGCTCAAGCAAGGGAAGCTCGGCAAAGGCGGCATTCCCGACCGCAAAGCTGTCGCACGGACTCTGCTCCAGGACTGGAATCG
This sequence comes from Aphanomyces cochlioides, assembly GCA_019828595.1. NCBI lineage: Eukaryota > Oomycota > Saprolegniomycetes > Saprolegniales > Verrucalvaceae > Aphanomyces > Aphanomyces cochlioides. Next base: position 2,950,307 of record JAHQRK010000007.1, on the reverse strand, counting down.
CGGCAAAATTCCATTCTTCACGCCGCCGCCCGCGCTCAAAGACACGCGACTCGACGCGGCGATTGTCCATTCCTTTGGCGACGACTTTGACCTTGACAAGGCGCTCAACCCGACGGAATATGACGACGATGCCGACCAAGACGATGACATGGCTGTCGATGGTGAAAAACCACTCGGACCGCAATGTTCCGCTCCCGTTGCCGCATCTGCCGCCGCCACACCGGCGTCGTCGAATGTCTTTGCCGGTCTTGACTCGGACTCGGACGCCGACTCGGACGATGACTTGGAAGACGACGATGCGATGTCGGATTCGGGCATGTCGATCGCCGCCGGTGGCCCGACCAAGCCAAAGTTTAAAGAAGATGCGCTCAACGTCCCGACGGCATTGATCGCGCGGCGCAAAGCCAAAGCGCTGCGGAAACAAAAACGGCGCGCCGCCGCGAAACAGACGACGCTCGAAGATGATTTCTGCGACCAACTGGTCAACATTGACATGTCGGCCGAGTAGACGATGGACGTCGGTAGCTATTTACAGAGGAACAACAAGAAGATCATTGTCGACGATGATGCCGCCGCTAGGACGCCATACCAGGACAGAGAGAGAGATGCTAGATTACAAATAGTCGAGCTAGACATAGCGGGAGGCGGCCATGTAGAGCGCCCACGACCGCGTCAAGCCGTCGTCCAGTGCGACGGTTTGGAGTTTGTCCATGGCAGTGTTGGGATCGACGGCTGCGTAGTTGGCGTAGAGCAATGAGAGCCATGCGTTGGTCATGGTGCTCTGGGCGACGATCGACGTCTTGGAGAGCACTTCCGTCCATTCTTCCTTGACAAACTTGGTCGTTCGGACAAACTCTGTCGCGGGCGAGACGGGAATCATCTGAATGCCGTGGATGCACCACTTCTCGGGACTGAACCACGTCGCGTAGTCGGCTTTGTTGTCAAAGAAGATGCCGGGGACTTTGTTGGGAAGGATCTCCTTTGGATGGACGCGGTTGGCCGAGTCCATCAAGAAGTACGTGTTGATCGCACGGGCATTGACGGTCAGCATGAGTCGACCGAGCCGCTCAAGCGCTGGCTGCTTGGTCACTTGGCCAAAGAGAAGCGCGCCGTAGTGGAAGTTGGTCTCCTCGGACGTACTCTCTTGGTCTTTGCCGTCCGCCAAGGCTGTGATCCCATGCGAGTACGAATGGCCGCGGTACCAGTCAAACATGCGGAAGACGGGGAACTTGGCATCGGCGGCGTTGTCATTCGCAACGTCGCGGATGAGGATTTGAATGCGGCGATTGAGCAAGTCCAAGTTCTTCATGGTCGGGTGGACGAGGTTGGCGATGGCGGCCGTGACGATCCAGTAGCCGTAGTGGTAATGGTGGTCGTTGTAGACGGTGTTGCCAAAGTCGGCGTTCAAGTCGTTGACGGCAAACCCTTGCGAGCTCACGACGCCCTTGTAGACGGTGTCGTACACGAGCGGGTACTTCCAAGAGTTGGCGACGAACGGCGCCAAGATCGTCTCCAGTTTGACGCGGCATTGCGCGAGGAGCGACTTGTCATTGCCCACGACGGAGGCGTCACTGGCCATGAGGCAGAGCGAGGCGTACTTTTGCGCCGCCTTGCCGTTGAAATAGTACGAACCATCGAGTGGCAACGACCACGCGGCGCCAATGTCGTTCTTGAGGTTCTTGAGGAGGTTGGTCTTGCTCACGCGGTCCGCCGTCGGCTTTTGGCGTGGATAGAAGCCAGGGTTGGCCAGTGTCGGCTCGAGCAACTTCCACACCGGCGGCGTCGTCTTGGTCGCGAAGGGGAGCATGCGGCCGCGCGTCGTCGAGTCGAGCGTGCTCAAGCCTTGGACGGCCGTGGCGGTCGCGCCGTCGATCGAGTCGCTGTGGTGCGTCAATGCGAAATGCAGCAGACCGTTCGAGCAAGCGCCTTGCGTCGTCCATGCAAACGTGTAGTCGGTCGTGGCCGTGGTCACTTTACCGCCTTGGACTGTGCAGTCCTTGTACTTGTCATAGACCGCGACGTCGGCGGCGACTTTGGCCATCGCGACTTGGACCGTGCCGCTGAATGGCGCCGTCGCGATGAGCTGCGAGTTGTGGAAGATGAACGTGACGGAGGTCGACGTGTAGACGACCCACGTCTGTGCGTTGTTGAGTGCGATGGTGAACTTGGTGCCGCTGACCGTCTGGCCTTCCGAGAGCTTCTGGTCGTTCACGGAGGAAATCGCATGTTCCGTCGACAGAATCGGCGACAGCTGCGTGTACTTGGCGGTCACGAACGCCATGCCGCTGACGAGGTATGCTTCAATGGAGCCTTTGCCAGCGACGGCGTCCTTGCGGATATTGACGCCCAAGTCGTCCCATTTCATCACGCGGAAGCTCGTGGCGTTGGCACGTTCCGACTCGGCCGCGGAGATAGTCAAATCGTTGAGGGATGCATGGAGGTAGTACTTGTTGCCATTGCCATTGCCAGAGGAACCGCCAAAGGCCCGCGTCGCCGCTGGATACGAGATCTGGAGACCCGTCGGCAGGGGCGCGATCGCATATGGGTTGGTCCACACGCGGAGGACTTCCTTGGCGTCTTTGCCGGTCGAGATGAGATTGCTCCACCATCGATTCGTCGGGATGGGAAGGTTCACCACGGACGAATCGAGGTTGCGCGGTGGCGCGAGCGATTGTTGCTGCGTCGTGGCTGAAAAGAGCGTCGTCGGGTCGTCGGGCATCTTGCTAGGGACGACATCGACTGCCGCAACGACAGCAGCAGCGGTCAAGCTGACGAGGGCAGTGAAGATGCGAGCCATGGAGAGGAAAATGCGCAATGAACGATCGACGTAGAGGCCATGACGTCTCGTAGATCGCCATGGTACTGAGAAAACTCAGATCTTATATCGGTACATACCAAGTACTCCCTGACGTTAATGACATTAACAGTATGTCATACGCCATGTATTGGTATAACTTGGTCGTATAAACTAGACATTTACTTTTGACATTGTTCTTAAAGTGAGGGAACTGGACAGATATATCACCACTGACTGTACGACTGTGAGAGGAACGACGGTGGCGAGTGTGTCGTCGACACGTCGAGCATTTTTTCAAGTCGATGGAGAAGTGCCCGCCTCAATGATATCTCGCCGGCAATGCAATAGCTCGTTGAGGGAAACCCATGCGTGCGGCTATGGATTCTACATGAGACGGACGGTTTCTCCACGATCGAGATATCTTGCCTTGAGACCGTCTCAATCGATGGACATGCATGGATTGCGTCGAGTAGACTTGTGAAAGAACTAGACGACGGAATGGCTGCATCACGTGGCTCTTCTCAATTGAACGCGGTTGAAAAGCCGTCGCTCGAGTTCATCGATGGACATTTCAAATCCGTGAAGTTGATTCGTACCTGTCAGAGTCGTCTGCGATGGACATTTCACAAGTGTGAGATTGATGCACAATCCGCAACAGGTCCGTGTCTTTACATGAGGTTGATCGACATTTCAAAAGTGTGAAGTTTCTAAACACAGCCAAACATCGCGTGGGTCTCCTGGAGAATTGTCCATGATGGACATTTCAACGGTGTGAACTTTTTCGTCCAACTGGACGCCCATTTTTCACGATGGACATTTCACATGTGTGATATTTTCCGGTGCGGTCGTTCTGATTCAATAGACATTTCAAACATGTGAAACTTCACATCTGATCCTGTCGTCTATTCTCGAGATAGACATTTGAAATGTGTGAGATATCCCAACTGGGGTGGATGGACATTTGAAACGCGTGAAGTATCGAATTTTCGCAGTGATGGCATTTCAAACGTGTGAGATTTCGTGCGATAGACATTTGAAATGTGTGAGATTTCTAAGTTTAGACGGGTATCTTGCGAAGGGTCACAGGATGGCCGAGACGAACGACGACCATGTCGTGGTCGCTCAGTGCGTCGACCGCGTCCGTCTCGCCGTGGATGAACTCGCGCATGGTTCTCGCCTCTTCCTCGACACCATCTCTCATCGCCATGGATAGCCATGCGTCTTTTAAATTCCAGCCGACATGTCCAGCGTCCCGACGCCACCGACGATCTTCTCGACGAGCGTCAAGGTCCACAGAGGTACAATGCCGTCGCTGTCGTCGTCTCCTAGCCATTCATCTCCATATTGGTAGTCGCATGCTGGCCAACAACGACCGCGGTGTTCTCCAAGACGTCGAGGTACTCGAGCCCCATGAGGATTTCAGTAGCTGCTCGCTCATCTAGCGCCTTGGTTCTATGTCGATCGTCGTCCTTGGGCTCAATGGCATCGGCTGCATGATCGCGGAAACGTTTTGTCGGAGGTACGCGGCGTCTAAAGTTCCACCCGACGGCCAAGTTGTAGCGGCATTGGAAGCATCACGGTGTGCGACAACACGACGGTCTTCCCCGCCGACTTGGGCCGCTCTTTCTACCGCGCTGATGACGTCGGGAGCACCCGCGTGGACCGCGTCGAAGCCATTCTCGCGGCGATCAACCATTCTGTCGTCGTCCAGAAGCTCCATGTCGATCTCGTCGACCGGTCGCGGGAATTTGAAGCCGCGCTCTTTGCCCAGCCGCAGACACCGCCGCCAAATGTCATCTTTGTCACCGTCGACGACTTGCACGTCGTCCAGTACTTGAACACGCTCTCGCTCAGCCACGACATCGCTCTCGTGCAAGTGTGCATGGCTCCCAACGGTCTCTCCGGCACGGTTTTGACGTCGATTCCAGGCCGGACGCCGTGTCTTCTTGTCAGTCTTGCATTCTCCTCGAGCTCTCTTTTTGACTCTTGTTTCTAGTGCTATCCGTCGCCAGCGTCGCCGTCCGCTCCACCGCCGACGTCCTCGCCGCGAACTCGACGGCAATCCGAGTCGACGACGCCTTTGACTGGCCGCAAAGGGACGCTGCTTCCCGTCCTGCCCGCCAGTTCTCCATGCTTGCCAATGTTTGAAGGCATTCTCGCCGGCGTCGCGGCGCACAATGCGCTCAAGTTGATGCTGGATTTCGGGACAATTGTGCCACGCATTCATTACAAAAGCCTCGTCGACGTCTTTGAAAGCACGACGACACCACGAGCGCCGTCGTGCTTGGCGTGTAGCTCGTTTAAACATCTCTAGCAGCATGTCGACGTTTGTTTGCCAGTGTCTTCGCGTGAAAGCAGCGGCTTGTCGAGCGCGAATCGGGTGGAATCCATCGACGACGACGCGGCCGTCGATTCGCGCTGTTGTTCGAGATCTCGAGCCATGGCGGCGGCGTGGACATGGAGGAGGAGCGTGCCGACGACGTCTGCGATCGGTTTGCCGTTCCATTTGTACGCGACGGCGTTCATCTTGGCCGACGTTCTTGCAAACAAGAGTCCATTCACGCGGCAGAACGCTGCGACTTTGTCGGCGTCGACAAATTCCTTTGGACGGTTTTTCGACGACGTCAGGTCGTCCAAACGCTCAGGCAGCCTGTCAACTTTGTTCTCGACGACGATGATGGCTTTCACAGAATCGCCAGCGACGTCACGGAGGTCTTGAAGCCACGATTCGAGCTTGCGAAAGCTATCAACGTCACCCACATCGTAGACGAGCAAAGCGCCGTCCGCCCGACGATAATGCGACCGAGTCATGGCGCGGTAGCGTTCTTGGCCAGCGGTGTCCCAAATATGCGCTCGGAGCATCTAAAACAACATCCTTAGTCGCCGTCGAGAGAGGCCGCTCACTTTATGGGTGGTCAAGTCGGGGTCTGGCAGACTAAAGGTGCCGAATTCCGCTTCGAGCGTCGCGGCAGGGCGGTCCTACGCCATCTCTCGTCAGCCAGGAAACATGAAAAGACATGCTGAGAAGGCTGTCGCGCCGTGGATTCCTACAGACAAGACGCTGCTTTTCCCGACGCCCGTCGTGCCAAGAAGGATCAGTTTGTAAGTATGAAAGTCTTTGGCGGCCGACGGCGTCGACACTACTTGCGCTGTAGCATTCGTGGCGACTGTAGCCGTCGTTGGCTTGGCTTCAGGGTCGACGAGCAATGCTTCAATTTGCTCGTTCGAGAGCGATTTGCGATTGTACAAGCCTTGTTTGAGCTCATGGAGAGTCACAACGCCGGCGTCCACGTCCACGAAACGCAGTTTCACAGGCCGCGGGACGTGCGTCAGTCTAGCCAAGAAGTTTCAGACGCTAAATCGAGTCTCAAGCGTACTGATGGATAACTTTCTCGCAAGGAACGTTGAGCAGATTCGTGTCATTGATATGCGTGAGGTAGAGCCCGGCACGAAGGAGTCTACGCATGAATGAAGCGTGAGTCGACGCGGAAATGGCTCGCGATTACAAGTGAGATTGTTCGGCCATGAGACTATCGTTGTATTGTTGCGCTGGCGTCTTGGCATTCACGTCGGCTGTACGTGGAACCTCTAGAATTTGAATCGTATAAACGCCATTGCCAGTGTCAGGAAGCGGCGCGGCGTGAAACTTGATCCCGTACTTCTCGGTGGAAAATTGCACGCGGAATGCGACTTTCCAAGGCACTAGTCAAAGCGACATCAAACTCACATGCACACAAAGACGACGTACGTTGCTTGGACTCTTCCATCGTCAAAAATGAACTCGAAGTAGCAGTTACAACCGAATCGGTTACACCTCTTGATGATCTTTATATAGCTCTCCATATGCGGAATTCACATTGTGGCCTACATTTCGAGTTATTTTGTCAATATATATCAAAGTTGAAACACCGTTTTTCTGAACTTGTGTCTAGCTTGCTGTCAATGTTGCTCGTTCAGAAGAGAGCTACACTGTCAGCATTCGACGACACAAGGGCAAAGGCACTTACACAACCTTTTGAGTCGCTTGGTTAAGCTTTTCAACCAAGGCATAGTTCGTCATCTTGGGTTTGTCTTGGGTTTGTCCTTTCGAGCCAAGAAAGTCAACCGATCGGTTTCATCTGAAACTGCATGACTTGGTGACGGCAACGATGTTCTGGAAGACGGAAGTGCCAGTGCCAGATGAGCGGTACGAATGACTACTCTTGGCATTCGTAGTGGATAATCTTGCCCGTAGGATGCTCAAGACGATTGAGAAACTACAGCGTAAGTCGCCTTCCACCGGTACCAATCATGTGATGTTTTGTCTTGCTAGTCAATGAAAAAGATCTACGAACCTTCTACAAAAAGTTTAGTGCTTCGGACAAAGAGGTACGACAACCAACCTGCCATCACCCAGTCTGATGGCACTTGCTAGTAAATAATGCACTGTCAGTGCTGCTTCATGTTGAGATTGATCTGTTGTAGTGGCAGTGGGAGCATCGACCGGGATGAATTCTTCCACAGCTTTCGCGAAGAACGCACAGCCGTCGGCGATGCCGTCTTTGCGCTCATTGGTACCTTGCTTCTAGATATCACTGGGCGTTGTGAAGCACAATCGTAGATATTGATAACAGTGGCGAGCTCGATTTCAGTGAATATGTCGAAGCTCTCGGCGCGTTTTGTCTCCTCAATACGGACGACGTGCTCAAATGTACACGAGTCGTCGACCACCTTGAGTTGACGCGTCGTCTTTGCTCTCTAGTTTGTTTTTTTGTGTTTGACCAAGACAAGAACGGGACGATCGAAGGGGTAGAGAACGTTGAGTGCTCCATTCTTTCTCATCGTTGAGTCTAGAGTGAGCTCGACATGCTGCTTGAAATGCTTCACCAAGATGACGCGACGAGCAACATGGCGGCTGCGATGGACAAGTTTGATTTCAACGGAGATGGCAAAGTATATCCTTCAATCGATGTCGCGGTAAACTTGATGGTAGATGGATTTTCGTGAATTTCAACTGCTCAACCAACAATTTCCAGCCTTGTTGTATCCCGTCTATCGACTCCAACTTGCCATGAAAATGTACTCGATGGGCGAAACGTGGTGGACCAAACGTGCCGAGCTCTTGGCGCATCTCAAGGAAACCAAACAAAATGCCAGCGAGACGCAAGCCGCTCTAGCCAAGGCCAAGGAGCAACAGCGTCAAGCCAAGTACGGATTTTTCCAACGAGTGAAAAATCTGACTTTGACGCATTTTTTCTAGACAAGCAATGGGATGCCTCAAGTATTACCTCTGTCCATGTCGTCGCAGTGCATACATTGTCAACGACATGGATCTGACCGAAGAAGACTTGATCGAGCAAGCCAAGCAGCAAGAGCTGGAAGCGCAGAAGAATAAGTTGGAAGCTGCGATGGCTGCTCGAGCAGTACAGTCTTTGTCGACATGGTTGAATTTCACATATTCTTTGAGTAGAAAATGGAAAAGAAGACACACCAAGTCGTCGCCGTTGATGGACGCAAAGTCATGTCGAAAGCAGAGCGCAAAGAACGCGCACGGAAACGCCGCATGCGCGATATGAAAGACTTGCCATCGAGACGAGTGTGACTTGCAACTTTGTACTTGTTGGTCGATTAGGCCACAATCTGACGGGTGGACGTTTCTGGCAGCCCGTACCAAAAGATGACAAAGCAAGCTGCGTACGACACGCCGTAGAGGCAAAAAGTACCGCCGACACTCAACCACGCAAAGAGCGACAGCATCGTACCATTGATAACAAGCGAAAATGCAGACATGGCAAACGTACAGTAGCTCATATATGTCGCCCGGACGGCACCGTCTTCAAACAGTTCCGACACGATGAGGACAAAGAGCATACCGGGTCCGACAGTTTGAAAGAGCACCATCACGCCCATCGCAGCGAGGAGAATCGTACGCGCGAAAGCGGGTTCGTCGAGGGATGATGGGAGAGCGAGGAAAATGCCGCTGCAAATGGCAAAGCAGATAACGACAACGCCGTGACAGATTAGATAGAAGCGCCGGCGGTGAAACGATTCGGGGAGGCACACGGCGGCATAGACAACAGATACGACCGATAAACCACAGAGGAGAATACCCACGACATTGGATGAGTGGCGAGTGAACGCCGATCCGAGCGTTTGGGAAATGATTTCTGGGCCATAAAAGAGTGTCGGGTCGATGGAGTTGTTCGAGTAGGCCAAGAGGATGCCAAGAAACAACTCATACGATGACGAAGGCACTGTCGATGATTTCACAGATGTCTCGGCGTCGCGTGACTGTCGTGTCGTCCAGGTTGCGCTCTCGCCAAAGTGGTCGGTGCAAAAGCAGCCAAAAATCACCACAGCAGGCAAAGCACCAAACGATAATGTCAAGAGCCAATTCTCCCATAGCAGCATGGGCACATAGGAAAGAACACAGCCATGGAGAACACTAGATCAATGGTATTACTGCACAGAAAAGGAAGAGTGACATACCCCAGTTGGAAAAATGAAATGCATCGACCTCGATGAGTCATGTCGACGTTTTCCGAAATGTACATGGGAATGACAAGAATGGAGAGGGCATTGCTCATGCCAGTACAAAGTCGCCAGAAGATAAAGACGGGAAATGAAGAATGCAAAGCCAGCATGCCCAATGCTCCGACAATCGACGCACAACACGCAAACATGGCCGTGGGTCGGCGACCAATATAATCAGCCAACCGACCGCCCACGAGCATCGTACAGGCATCGCTCAATGTCGCCGAGGCACTCGCCATTTCTTGCTCCGATGTCGATAGGCTCTACGTAGCCATGGTCACAATCAATAGACATATATCACGAATATACCAAGTCGTCAGCAATGTATGGCAGCGACGACGCAATGCTGGGTAAGACGGTCAGGTGGAGTTGGGATTGTGAACATTTACCTGACGTTGTATCCATATATCAAACCGCCGAAAAGACTAAAGGCCAGCCATAGACTTTGCTTGGAAATGCCAGCTACGCCTCCGTTCTTGCCGGTGTCAGGACTGCCACGTGCAAGCAATGGACTTGTTTCCATGTTGACTCAACTTGCACAATGACGACGGCAACCCTGGGAAGACAAAATGCCATGCAAAAAACGCGTTAAAGATATCCTTGCCTTTTTCAATTTGCACATGAGAGTGCACGCCGAGGAACACGAGAGGTTTACCAAAGATAGCTCCCAAGTTGGGCAAGCAGTGATGTAAATCATTGCCCCTGGATCGTTGTATATCGTCTTGCCGGGGTCCTCGCGGTCTGGTCTTGTACAGGTCACGATGCATGCTCCATTCGAGAGGATATGGAAGCTGGAAAGTGAATTTCACCAAGATGAGATACCTACAATGATATTAGACGCGGCGAAAGATGAAAGGGATTTACTGTCGCGCAAGCCATGACACTCCAAAAGCGAGTATGCAATTGCTGCATCATGATCTACTTGAGAATTCATGATGTTTGACCCTTGTAGATGTCTTCCAATCGCTGTATGAGCCGTGGATTCTCTTTTGCAAGCGTGAGGATTCCAGTCTTTCGTGGCTTTTAGCGATGTCGTTGATCTTTGCATCAAGTGCTCTGTGGTTGTCGTCGAAAACTATTGAACCGAATTTGGTAAAACAATAAAAACCGTGGATGCAATCTTTGCCTGAGAGAATCCATGGATATTTTTTTGAAGTCGATAACTTGCACATGCGAAAAGGGATGAAAGCCGATGTGGTTGTCGTCGTTGATGGACTCGTCGGATCGGCCCATGATCGTATCTTGTACACATATCTGAATCAGCAAGGTCAGGAAGCCATCTATTCGATCTTGGCTGACATACACAAGTACACAAAGCTTGACACGCGGTCGAAACGACAAGCTCAAGTAAACATGATCGCGACGTGGGGACCCATCTGACTCGAGTCCTAGGCGGAATTGATTGTCCAGACATATCTCAAGCAGCCTGACGCGATGCTGCTCGATCATCTCAACGTGAAGGACTTGTTGATCTTGCAACCGTTGATCGATGCAGTCGACAAGAAAACGTGCACATTGGACATGTGGGCATCCCTGGATGAACGTCTCAAGCGCAGTTTGGACTGGGCTACCTTTTTCAAACTCGATATGTTTGGGGATTTTTGCAACATGATACGAGAGCTTCATCCCATGACACTGGTGGACGTTTTAGGTGAGTGCAATGCGTCGCGCATTCGCTTCCTCGAGTTGTGGATGCGAGAATTTAATCCAGCTGGAGTTGGAAATCTTCTCTTTTGGATTGACGTGCAAACCTCTTTCCTTCCTCTTGTAATGCACTCGTCCCCGACTGTCTTCTCTGTTGCTCGCTTTGAAGAAATCCAAGTAACAGTGCGCCGTATCTTCAATACATACTTGGCAGACAACAACACGACACATCAGACTGCCGTCGCTGTCTTGGATGATACGAAGAAAGACGTCTTGACGCGCATTCTTCTCTACCAAGGTGAACCGTTCTCTCCTGCTCGGTACGCATCACTCTTCAAGACTGCGCAAGACCAAGTGTGGAAATGGTTGCAACAAAAGATCTTCCCCAACTATCAAAACTCCATGCTGTATATCCAATGGATGGTCGAAGTCGAGCTCCTAGAGGTGGAGCCATATCTTTGCAAAGCTTATGCGGCATATCATGGCCATCACGCTTCGAATCGGCCCAAGGGAACGCTTCTCTTTCCGCTTCCGCCACCACGGGCTCTGCCTTCGATTCCTACTGCTTTGTCAGACACTAAACTTGTACCATCAAGCTTTACCTTGGCATTTCCATCGACCGAAAGCTCTATCTTTGATCGAGTGCTGATATTTTCCATAAAATCGGACGCCTCGGCGGCATCACTTGCGCTTGATCACCTCCGTGTGCGTTTTTCTTTGGACGCATATTGGGGGGGCGATACTGCCGTCCCGGACATTCAGGTGCGTCGAATTTTTTGGTGTCTCCCCTCAAAGTTTTGTAGCCATTTTGTTTGCTACGGCCACCCCTCTTTCAAAAATCTTCACGCACAGCTGCAAACCCGACGCCTCGTATTCATTTGTTTGCTTTTGTCCGCGACTCCACTCGCTTCTATGGCCTTTGCGTGACTCAATGGAGATCGCATGACGACGACGACACAGTCTTCTTGCCTGTGTACACGAGCTTTCTTGCCACGGAAAGTCTCTGGCCATGGAGAACACAACTTCAAACTGCTGCAATCAAAACTCATCAGCTCGCACAAGTACTTGTATCTTTGTCATCTTGGATGTCATCATGTCGTTTAGACGGAATGGTCGCCATCAATATGGGCGGATGCACTTGCCGACACTCACGTCGACTTACCTCTTTTGTCGCCGTCATTTCTAGCATTTGCTGATGGAATATCGCATTGTGACGTTGAACCCATTTTTCGCTCGATCAACCTTGAGGTACGCGCAATGGCTTCAAATTATTCACATTGTGTCAGAACATTGTTGCTATCTTGGCATCACTACTGATGGAACACCGTGTCATTCTTGTCTCAACAATGCGCTCTCGACTCTCTGAGGCTGCTGACGCACTTGTTGATTTACTGAAACCATTTCACTGGATGGTAACATTTGCCAATGTTCTTGTCGCCTATTCATGTTTCCCATTAGCACACCTTTCTTCCGTTTTGCCCACCTACAATGGCCACGAAACAGCTAGCAGACCAGCCTTGTTTTATTGGCATTGAAGGCACAATTGAAATCAAACGATCGGATGCCTCGACTCATCGCATTCGTACGATCAACTTGTTTGCTATAACTTTTATAAATGGCAATAGGTAACAGCCTTTGCAATCTCTCCAAGGTCCATCCAGTAGTAAAAGATGGAACATTCATCTACCCTGCGGAGCTGATCCACCATCCACGCGCAGTTCTTGTTGACTTGGATTTCGACGAAGTATATCTTCCTCTGAAACATGAGCCTCCCGAGCTTCCACGTACGATTCATTCAAAGTATATGTGTATCGAATTCGTAGAGACTGCGGTGAGAACACTCGAACTTGCCTGGCGTCGTGTACTCAATCCCCGGCTTGCTCACGCCGATCATTTTCTCTTTTCACCGCCCCCGAAGTCAATTGAAACACCAGTCTTTGTCAGCAGCATCGAGCGAACGACTGATGGACTTAAGGCATGCATGCTCGAATTCTTGGACTCGTTGTTTGGCCGCACAACCGATTTCTTTCGCACATTTCCCAACAACATTCATCTGGGCAGAAGCAAGCCAGCAATTCCAATCGTAGGGTGCGAAAATTTTGGAGTCTTCGACATCGATGGCTTTTTGGAAGCGTGAGAACATGTCGAACATAAAGTCATCTTACAAAGAGTCTGTAGCCACATTGAACTTGGCTGCCGCGATTTCTTTCGTCAAGTGTTCGCATCAGAGGTGAGACGAGTGGAGGAGCTTTACACCGGTGCTGAGAGCTCACTAGGCGTTCATGGACTTTCTGGCGCGGCAGCGTCGACGCTTTCATCTTGCCGATATTGATGAAAATCTGGAGTGAGCAAAGTTGGCGCGCTTTTTTCAAATCCTGACCCCAAAATGCCAAAAAATGCCCTTATTTTTCATGAAAATGCAATAATGTATCCCAAATGACTTGAAATTTGTATAGAAAGAAAATTATATTTTATTATTGCACTTCAAGCTTATGTTTTGTATGTCATATTTTGGATATCAAAAAAATATCTGGGAATTTGTTTAAAAATTTAAAATTTGATTGCTGAAAAGGTGAAAGATGGAACGAACAATGCGATCCAGGTGAGACGATTTGCGCTTCAATGCAAGCATGATGACCTAAATAACGACGGTAGATCCACGTTAAGTAAGGAGACTCGTATTTTGACACGTTGCCAGCGAAAATCGCTCAATAAGGCAAGTAGATCGATGCCTGCATGATACGATAATATCAGCCGGTTCAACTGGTAGAATTGCCCATGACAAGGTGGAGACGCCGAGCAAATACACAACGAAACGGATCCAAACCGACAATCACGTCGAACTCGTCATCTCGCACGACGTTAGCAGATCAATCATGTGAAGACAGCCAAGACATATCTTATTCGAACATGATTGTGGTTATAAAATCCACGTCGAAGAAACGGAGAGTACCAATCCAGCGACAAGAAAAGACCGAGAGGAGAAGCACACGGACGTGTAAAATGACCAGCAAGAAGCTTCCTACAGGGGTGAAACATATCGATCCAAACAATTACAGCAGTGGCACCGACGAAGACGAGATGGACGAATCTCCCGTCATCGGTCAAGGATTTCCAACATCACTACGGACACTCGAGAAAGACACGCTCCTTATGAAAAGGCAGTTTCCGAGTACAGAGCCAGTGGACCAAGAAGAAGCTTATCGTTCTGTGTAGGCGTGGACACGCACGTGATTGAACAAGTGCTCGTCGACACGATTCCAAAAGAGGAAGATCAGCATTCATACAACGCAATCTTGACAGAAGCGGCCGTTCGGTTGGAAGCGATTCATGAAGAATTGATCGCCGCGCGCCGAAGTACATTGCGCCACGTCGATCCATGAGAAAAACAGGCAGTGCGTTTGATCTGAATTTTTTATACACATAGTTAAATGCATATGTTTGCCTAACCCAAAACCCTGCACCCCCAAGGTGAATACATAGACCTGCTTATTTTTAGATGACCACCAAGCATGGAAGTCGGTCCCGCTGATACATCCCCGCAGCATGTGGATGATTCCGTGCCGCTTGCGTTCCTCCTGGGAAAAAAATTCAACTATTACATGGATCCTCATCTTCATATAGCGACACTTGTTGAGAAGGATTGGCCTGAGGAAGGTTTTGACGCAGTATGTCGTAGGAGAGACCACGTACACCCACTGATTTTCACGACATGAGCAAACGACAGCGAGAACTACGAGCCAAGATGGTCTTGGATCCCCTCTCTCATAATGATGAGATGCTATCTGGCGAGTAAGTCGCTTGCTCATGACAGGAGATGACTTGACTTTGATAGGGTGTTTCAATCCATCCCAGCGAGGAGGACATGGAAAAAAGAGCGCATTAAGACAGCAATTGCTGCAGCGAATGCGACCGAGAACCAACCAAGGGCCTTTCTTGCTGTCGCGGCGAGACCTGTACCAACAATCCATGACAAAGCAAACGGTGCGAACGGATATTCGAGCTGGGGTTCGACGGATCGATCGATGTAGCTGTCCGGCAGGAGGCGCAAAATGCTCGATTGAAGCAGCAATGGCGAATGATTCATGCCCAGCGGATCCAGAGCATTGCCATGGAACAGAGGGAGTATGCTCAGCATTTGCTCTCGATGATGGAGCATCCACGTCAAGCAAACAATACTGCAAAGTAGATGTTCTGCAGTTAGAGGAGTTCTCGAATTGACATTGTAGATCTGCCATGAGTCAAAAACGTGAAGAGCTCGAGCGTGTCAAAAAACAACAAGAAGCGGAGCTTGCGCTCGTCAAGGAGGAAAAGGAGCGGGCACTTGCCGAACTACGACGAGATATTGAATATCGCAACCAAACTGCGAAGATGAAAAAGGTATGTTGTGTCACAAATGATTGAGGAGTGCATGCGTTGGATAGACGGTAGTGACGAAGAAACAACTCCCCATGGAAAAAGCAAAGCTCTACAAACTCGACGAAAATGGCGTGACCCTTGAAAATCAGCTCGATTCAACTGGTATACCTCAAGCGCACGCCAAGGTGAGCAAATTCCAAACAGTTCGTCCTGGGAAGATGCAAAAATACGTGATGAAGAGCCATAGTAAGAATGTCCTTGGTGGGGGTTTCCATACAGCTCATGATGTACACGAAAAGGAAGAGACAAAATCGGTCGACTCATTACCTATCCACAGTCTGACGACTACTTGCTATCCTTACTGACGGGGCGGCAAACCACAGCAGTGCCGTATACGAGGACGGTGCTGTGCAAGCCAAAGACAAAGCGGTTCATTGTTGTATTGATTTCGAACTTTGTCATCACGACAGCAGTTGCGCCTTGCGCCTACAAGAAAGCATGTGAGAAAGGACAGAATAATGACAAATCCAAAAACGCACAATGGCTGCGCCTTTGAGCCGATGCACTGCTTCTTGGGTTGTTTCGTTCATCAAGGACGAATACGATCGCGTCTCGCCGCCAAACACTCCACCCAAGGCAGCGAGAATGTCTTCCAATATGTTTTTCGTGCGGACGACAGTGGCGCTCACGATGCCAATTTCCTCGATGATCTCTCGTCCTTCGATGCAGTCTCGCGTCGAGATGAGCAGCTTGGATGATTTGATTTCATCTGGCGTGACGTAGAGATTCTCCGTTCCATGTGTTGTCGTGGACAAATGGCGCACAAGTCCACGTGGGGCGGCGCGACAAGCCACGAGGCGAAGCATGCTGTCGAAGTCCAATTTTGGGAATGCCCGTCCTAAAAAGGCGTCAGAGTTGAAAAGCATTTTGATTGGTCAAAACAAAGAACTGATATCCGGATATTGGGTTGGCTTATCCGGATATAGAGATGTTCCTCTTGTTATCCGGATACTCCCGCCTTTTCGCGAAACTTGTGATTTCTTCAAATTACCTCGGTTGAACGACATTTTAATGACAAAATTCCGATTTTTTAGACAAAACCTAGAAGAAATTACCTCGTTTTAATGACTTTTGAGAAAAGCCATATGTACAAGATTGCCCACCACTCACACATTTGTCAAGTCAGTTTCAAATTTTCCGTATAAGCAACAGGTCCCAGGTCTCTGCTGCTATTCTCCCACCCCACCGCTACAAACGCCGCCAAGATCCCCCACGCTTTAAAGGTTTCCCTGTCCCATCTCAAAGTCCCATATGATGCTTGCTTCGTCGATGAATAGCCCGTCGTCATCCACCAACGAGTCAAAGAAACGAAAGAATTCTTGCGATGATTTCGCCTATCTCCACTCCCCATCGTCGATGGATGAAGCTGCGTTCCCATGCAAGAAAACTAAAGTACGTTGTCGACTATGTGGACTCGGTCTCACATGTTATGTCTAGGTGACTTTAGAAACTCATTTGAACGTCCCCAAAGATAGTCACCATCCGTCCCATGACGATGCTGGAAGTGAGTGCCACGAATCCACTCACGACGAATACAACTCTAGGGATGCCACCAATGCTCCCTCCACTACTTCCTCTAGTCATGCCACCGAAAATTGCCCTGCTGAAGATGAAGATTGCACGACATCTAATGCTACTACTGCTTCTGAAGACAGTCCAACCCGCGAATCCTACGACGACCAATATGACCCATACGGCCCCGAAGGGTATGATGACTACGGTGATGCCAATAGGAGACGCCGAACATTGTACTTGGAATACTGGACACGCTCAGATGAATGCAAAGAACGCAAGTGGGATCATCTCGACGAGCTCGATGCTAAACTGGACGTCTCCCGTGAAGACCACATTTACAGCACGACGCTGCTAGGTAGAACATCGTTCATGGAACCGAACATGTTTCCGTACGACACACCGAAAGGCATTGAGCATTGGACTCTGTGGAGCAGACTCGAGATGAACCACTACGATGTCCAAGACTATGTCGAAAAATGGATTGACAACAACGCGACTCATGTCCTCGCTTGGAACTACGATGACAACCCGGAACGTTCTATCAACATTTTTCACGTGCATGTCTACCTGCAAGTAGGCGACAATGATTCAGTACTTCGTGGCCGAACTGTGGAGGAATTGACACATTGACTGTGCTAATTGCATCAAATAAATTATTTATCGAATCTTTAATGTCTACCAGCATGCAGAGGAATACGATGAGATTCCAGACAGCGCATTATAGCCAGGTTCAGATTCGACTTGGCCATTGCAATTCCCATGAGGTCATTCCCCGGGACCAACGCCGATACCCAGATGCGATACATTCCGCCCAGTGTGACCTGCAGAAGTCGCGGATCCACCGTCGCGGGGACATTCCTGGTCAAAGTCGACCTTGTTAGATCGTCCAAGCCCATCATGGATTCGGATATGTCGGTGGATGCGGCGCTGACGGCCAGATCCCGATCCCGATTACCGCTAGGCTGCTTTCGACTAGAATGGAGACTGCCAATGACTGAAGTTCGCTCGTCATCAGCGTCACTGTCTTTAGTGTCTTCGGAAGGTGGCTTGAGTTTTTCAATCTGGTCTAGGAATTGATCAAGCGAAATGACGCATGACACGAGCTCTTCCTTGAGGTGGTGTATCAAGAGAAGGACTCGGCTGAGTGGTGTGTTGTGCGCTACGTGGACGAGAAGATGGACTCGTCGAAATGAGCAGTCTGTGAAATTGCGCTGGACATCGTTGGCCAAGATACCATTGGGGACATGAATGACGGCGCCATCCTCCGCACGGAGACGCGTCGAGTGCAAGGCAATGCGTTCTACAACGCCCGCCGACGTGCCAATTGCACAGAGGCTACCCAGTCGAAAAGGTTCGGCAAAGATAAGAAAGAATCCCGCGACAGCATTTTGAACCTAGAATTTCTTAGCGCGATGGAATGGAGAAAGCATACAGTCGTATAGAACGACAAGATGCACACGGCTTCAAGGATAATGAAGAAGACAACGACAATATCGCCAAATGCTGTTGTCGACGGCACAAAGATGGCAAAGATTTCAATCGAAATGATGAAAAAGACAATCACACCAATGCCTTCTGTGACGATAAGTACTCGGGAATAGTCTTCTCGGACCGTGACATCCCATCCAAGACTTCGAATCAACCACTAGATACACAGTGAGGCTGGACAGATCACGCAGAATGCACCTTTGTAAAGACAATCCGAAAAGCACGCGTGGAGAGAATGAGCAGAATACCCGCTGCGTAGAGAAAGATCGTATTGACCGTCGGGACATCATTGTAACCTGCAATGACAAAGCCGACAAAGCACGCGAGAAGCACGATTGCAATCGAAATCGATGTTGTGAAATGCCGTTCGACGTCGCCAAGAAACACCGAGCGACCGAAACGCTCCCGAACGAATCGAAAGAACGATCGGACGCATATATCTCGAAAGTACGCCACCACGACGATCAACGCGAGCCCAATACCAATCCGCAAGATTGTCGCCGTGAAGTTGACCATCTTGCGCTGTTCCTCGAGAATTGAAATATGAAGTTAAGAAACGTACAATAGGATTGGATAAAAAATAACCAATTAAAAATGGATACTCTATAAAATGACAGCATAACTTAACGTTAGCATTTACAGTAGAATCGAGAATGGTACGCCACATTTTACTTCGAGGGTTAGGTACAAAATTTAAAATAACACACTATGATCTTCGAACTTCGCGAAAATATCTAGCCAATCATATCATGTAGAAGTGAAATTTTTTTCAAGACATATTTTAAAATGAATTTTTAATAGGATATTAAAAAAGAGAGTACTCAACAACTAGAAAACGACCTGAATCAGAAACTTTATGATCAAATTCAATGAGATATGAACTCAAAGCGATCGTGTTTTATATTATTGTCTTTATCAATCACAAATATGTTGATTGGAAAAGGGGATAATAGGGGTCAGAATAGTGTAGGGGATTATGGTAGCAGAAATTGGCGTGGCTGATGAGCTCGTGAGTTCGAATCCCCGTCAAGCAATAATTTTTCCATAAAAATCAATAATTTTCCCGCAATCAATATCAATAATTTTTACACAATAAATATATTTTTCGGCTCAAATACAGTGAAGAATCAATTAGCAGACAATCAAAGCCGTTGATGCGTCTACAATGAAGATGATCATTTAGACATGTATTATTGTGTTACTCACTCCGCATCTAACCCACGCCTATCAGGTAATGCCTTTTCAAAACTACGTCGAATGTCGTCGCTACTGACCATACCCCAAGCCGTAATCGCTCGTTTGATGAGTGAGAGACGCTTTTGGCGACACGTAGTTGACTCTTCGTCATCATGATCGTCGCCATCACCGCCAACCAATTCTTCTTCGAGCCACAGGTCGCGCATATATCGCTTGAAGGGAGCCATTACTCCCACATCCAAGGGCTGGAGCACAGACGTAGTATTGGGAGGTAATGGACACAACGTACTTCCCAGTTCTTCCGAGACAATGCGATGGGCTTCTTCGGTCACGTGAGCTTCAAAGTTATCCACCAGTATGACTGACTGATCAGTCAACTCGCCATTCAACACGTCACGTAGATACACCTTCCAAATTTCTGCGTCCATCCAGGCCCTCTTTTGGACCGCATAGTAGTGCCCTTGAGGATACGTTGGAAGCTCGTACGTTTCAATCAGGCCACCCTTTGTACCACGTACCACAAACATGATGGACAGCTTAGAACCATCCGCTCGGGCAGCCAACACCGCCGTAATCCTCAACGAGTTCTTCTCGCCAGCCGATATCTTGGCGTTGCCACCCCGTAGGGACAGAATGTACCGTGGAGGAGTGTCGTAATATTGCAGTTTCGTCAATGTTGATGATTGCGTCCTTTCCATGGCCTTGATATGTTCGATGGAAGTCATCGGCAAAATCGTCGCGAATTGCAAGTAGCTCAGCTTG
Source organism: Aphanomyces cochlioides (assembly GCA_019828595.1). NCBI lineage: Eukaryota > Oomycota > Saprolegniomycetes > Saprolegniales > Verrucalvaceae > Aphanomyces > Aphanomyces cochlioides. The sequence continues at coordinate 2,929,972 of JAHQRK010000007.1, read as the reverse complement.
CTTGATCTTGGACTTGCCTGCTCTTTGACGCGAGAATCCATTGCGGTAGGCAAATTCTCGCAATAGCCGCACCAGACTGTTGTAGCCTCTTCCTTCGGTCTTGTTATCGAGGTATCGGAGGAGCCACTCTCGTTGGTTGTGCTTGACCCAATGAATCAGATGCAGGACAGTCAAGGCTCGCTCAGATTCCCGCATCTGATTCATGAAGGCAAGCAAGCCAGGAGGGACCACGAAGCATGGAGGTCGGCCACCGGGTGTGAGTTTCTTGCGCTTGCAGTCGCCGTTGTAACCCAGGATGGCATCAGCATTGTCGAGCCACGTGCGGAGCGTTCTTCGTGGAAGCTTCGTTTCTCGTTGAACATCGGCCAGAGAAGTTTCTTGGATCCTGCAGAGGATCTTCTTCTTCATGAGCATCGAGTAGGCGGTTTTTGGCTTCATTGAGGGTGTCGACACTCCAACTTCAAAACTTGACTGAAACGCTCGTTTTTTAAATTGAATGACATGGCGGGCGCGGGAATATTATTATGACCAATAATGGTTAAGATATTTCGTAAAAAATTCTATTGGCTAAATTTCGCCAACTTTCTTCGGTGGCGTATCATTCTCGATTTCACTGTACTACACCATTTGCCGGTTTAGTTCGCTTAACTTGCGATATATTTCGTGTCACGTGCAATATATTTCGTATGACTTGCAATGTATTTCATATGACTTGCATTTAATTTCGTGGCCCGCGACGAAAATCGATTTATATTTCGCATGACTTGCATTATACTACCTCCATTCCGAAATAAGTGATCCGACGGGGGATATCAAATTCCACAATAAGTGCACCAAAAGGTCTCTAACATCGAATATATTTTACATTGTCAACATTTCATTCCGAAATTATATGCAAATGAATGAATTTGTATTTAATCGAGTTGTAAGCCTAAAATCGATTCCATATCTTCCATGCCGTCGATTTCAGTGGTCAGCTGAAGATTCTCCAACTCTGTGCAAATGTCGGCCATGCATAAACTCTCGACAACCTCATCTTGCAGTCGCTTCATCATACTCTCCAAGTCCTTCAATTGCTCGAAACCGGCTTCAACGACGGCTTCGTCGACTCCAATTTTCTCTGGTAACATCCCCTCTCGGGCGAGTTTCTTCTTTCTCATGTGTAGAATCTTGTAGTTGTTGTTACCACATGCGCAGATCGTTTCAAGCAAGCATCCCTGCAAGGTCAAAAACGTCGCACTCAGAGGCTCCATGTCGACGTCAAGCCACGCTTGTTCGGTAGCAGCTACAATTTCGACAACATTTCTTGAGTGATTCTTCTCTTGTAGCGTTTGAATCGATCGAAAAAAACCAAGGTCCAAGACATTCATGTCCAGTGAGTTGGGAGGCTGCGACACGACTTCGATTGCCCAGCCCCCTGAGCGACATGCTTCCAAAACAACGCGATCAGAGGCAAGAACGTGTGGTCGGGCGTTGTCTTGTTGGATCATGATGGTACGACGGCTATATTCTTCTCGCCACTTGGCCTTGATGGCTGGGATGACATTGTTGACCAACAAAGATCGGTAGACATCGCGGTTGACGACAACGGGCTTCATTTCAAGGGTTCCACGTGGTCGATTGCGACTTGTACGTTGAGCAGGAACCATTTCAGTGAGGTGCCAGGTACCAATTTTGCCATCAAACCATTCACATTTCACATTGTCCCATCTAGGTCGGGCTACGGCTGACAAGAACATTACCTTTGTTATATGCGCCTTTGATTGGCAAGTTCTGTGGGGTGGTTCCTCGCCTGAAGCAAGGTAGAACGTTTTCTTGACACGCGTCATGAAGAATCACTTTTCATCAACATGAACATAGTCGAACATGTCGTGGAATCGTGGAGATTGAGCATCCCGGACAAAACTCAAGCCCCACGAGAGTCGCGCGAACTGATTGGCGTCTGTAAGTGATAGCTTCGCTGTACTGGAGTATTTGACAAAAGCACCTCGTTTGTAGTATCGATGCAACGTTGACACGGGAATTTTGATCTCACGCGCGATCGATGCAAAACTCGTGCGTTTGGCCTTCTTGACATCCCGCAACAAAGCGGCGATAGAGTTGTACTTCAGCTTACGCCCACAGTTGCCTTTCTTCCTGGAAGAAACATCTTTGGCAATTTGTCGTTGTCCAGAGACGTCAATCTCGGCGCGACGCCAAATACGCTGGATGGTGTGGCGGCTTACTTCAAAACGGCGCGCAACTTCAGCACAAGCACCACGTGGTATTGTTCCATCGGGTTGCATGAATGTCAACAAAATCTGTAGGGCGCCATTGCGCTCGTCGTCCGTGAGGTTTGCTTTTTTCATTCAACTCGTCGTCGAGGAAATGGCGCGCACGAGAGTGACATAATCCGGATAATTGGTAGATCCGGATTTCCGGATAATGGTTTATCTTGACCAATGTATGAAAAGTTCCGGTTGAAATGATTTATGTGATTGGTCAGCTTCAGGCGCGGACGAGTATTCAGTTTGTGGTTTTTTTTATCCCCTACAACCTGATATCCTCAGAATTCACAGTTTTTAAAATTTTGGCCTTCATTTTCAGGTAATATTGGTTGGATCACTTATTTCGGAATGGAGGTAGTATTTCATACCTCTTGCATTTAATGTCGTATTTTTTTGCTTATATTTCGTATCACGTGCATTTAATTTCGCAGAGAAGAGAAAAAGTCCATAGAAAAACTAACAAAAAATTGTTATCGACCTCATAAGAAATTGATGGGACACTTCAATCACCATATAAGTCAATGCGAGCATCAATCAAGCTCGGCAGAGTTCATATGCGCTTGCCCGTCGCAAATTCATAGCTCAAGCCAACACTGCAACATATGTGAAACTTCATATCTCAATAGGACGTTGAATATATTTTGCATTACTACGAATTTAAATGCACGTGATACGAAATATGACATATAAGCAAAAAATTATGAAATTAAATGCAAGAGGTATGAAATATAATGCAAATCATGCGAAATATAAATCGATAAATATATTGCACTGATACGAAATATATTGCAAATGATACGAAATATATCGCAAGTTCAACGAACTAAACCGGCAAATGGTGTAGTACGACAACGTTTATCGTGCTAATGAAACATTCTTGCCCAATGAGTATTTGAAGCTCAAGATGATATTAATACCACCACTATAAGAGTTACACTTAACTTTTTAAGAAGTATAGTAATGGTTTGCTTGTGGTTATCCCTAAAGATATTTGTCATAAAGCATAAGTTGTGTGTCAAAGTTGCTCAAGATTCAAAGTATTCCACGCTGATGCGGCAATGCAAACATCATTGGACAAGATATGCCAGTGTAAAATTGTCACTTCGTAGCACGGAAGAAGTTCGCCTTTCAAGTAAGATGACTACAGTCAGTGTTGGCTTTTAAATTAACAAGTTTGTTGAGTCCCCCCTTGGAGGACATTACGCTGCCCACTGAAAGAAATCGCACTGAGGGGGTTGCTTCCCACACTTGTAAAAGATGCGACCCATGTTGCTCGCAGTGCGTGACGTGAGTTCCGTCGCGGGATCTCCACATGCGCATACGACATTTGCATTGGATGCCTTTTTCTTTCGTGGCGGGGGGACGTTCGTTGAAGATTCGTCTTGCCAAAGGAAAAAATCGCATTGTTCGCCTTGGGGAAGACTGCAGCAATAGAATTTGCGACCTTTGTTCTCGTTTTCTTTGCGGACTTCGCGCGTAGCGCAAGGCTTTTGATGACCCGGGCAGAGGGGTGGTGCACCAGACGATTGATTGGAAGCTTCCACATTTGTGTTTGTGTTGGTATTACCACGGCGAGCGCGCTTTTTGCTCGGCGGATTCGTGATGGATTCGACATACTCGTTGGCAGGCATGTTTCGTCCTGACACTCTCGCATACGATTGATCCACCTGGGCTTGCGACATGGGTGAAGACGAAGGCGCCGGTCGGCTGGACGATGATGAAGAGGATGGTAATCGCAGTTGAAAGATTTCTTGGAGAACATCGTCACAAAATACGCATGCTTCGTATAACTCGCTTCCCGTGCGCTCTTGAACATCAGGTGGCAAAGCGCCAGGTTGAAAGCGCATTTGAAGGCGGTAAATCATCTGCTGGACGTTGGAACATCGAGAACACAAGTTCGGTGTCGCAATCGCAACTTTGATTGATGAGGGGAGCCAAACTGAGGTTGTGCATCTCGGGTAGTCGACACAACCAATCGTGAACTTTGCATTCTTGGTTCGCTTGAGTTTCATAGGGTGCTCATGACATTGCGTGCAAAACTGGACGACGCATTGTTCTTGAGGTCCAGTGGCTAAGGGGCATTCAACCTCAGCACAGTTGAAACATGCCATTTCATTGAGACGTGGATTTGGTGGGTGAGAAAAGCAGTGCGGGCAGACAGGGTACGGGCTGCCGGTCCGTTGGATTTCAACAACTTGAAAGCGACACAGGGGACAAGTTACGTCAAGAGCTTTCACAGATGAATGCATGGGTAATGGAAAGTGTTTACGACAGCGTGCACAGGAGAGAAATCCATTGTCACCATCAGGAGGCCGCCTGGGACCGATGAGATAAAACAAATGCGTGACAAGTGTTACCTCCATTCCATCGACACGGTGCCACAATCGCCGCACCTGCTGATTTGTGTACCCATTAGTTGAGATTCTGCTGGGGGTTGTGCGTTGCTGTTGTTACCGCCTTGGTTGAAATATCTGCCAAATGTTTCGTCCAATATATTGCTTTTGTCGACGACGCTGACAAAGATGGACCGCATCTAGTCAGAATATCGAAATTACTTGATGTGAATAGTACGAAAGGCCACCTGCTCCATGCACGTTTGTATGACTTGGGCGAGAGACTTCTGGCCAAGTGAAATGGCGGTACAATCGCGCTCCATCTATAGCGATATTAGTGATGTCGAAAAGTTAGTCATGGAAATACCGCAGCACGAAGATCAGGTTTTGCAAGTTGATAGCCCATCGTATTGTACGATTGAACAAGTGCCAAACCGAGATCTGTGGGTTTAAACTGCGTATTGTTGTTGACCTTGATAGCGTATTCACGTTTTAGGATTGTATTGATGTGCTCAGCAATCGTTGCGTCAGTGCCAATGCCGTGCTGATCCATCTTAGCAATCAGATCTGATTCTGTCAAAAGCGGAGGCGGTGCTGTCTCGCCATTTTTTAGTTCAACCAGAGTTGGCACGAAAAAATCTCCTTTTTCGTAGACTGGAATGACACTGGCAGCCCATTTTTCATACTTGTAAATATCAAGGTAGTTGCGCGCGGTGATCATGAGCCCGCTTGCCGAGAATACTTCATCGGCCATTTTCATCGTAACTTGTGTTTGATTTCCACGAGCGTCCATGCTGCAACACGCCAGAAAGTGCAGCACTACAAACTCGTACACCTTTCGTTCCTTGTCCGACAGTGTTCCAAGAGGAACTGACTTCGTAGGATGAATCGGTGGATGTGCTTGATCATCGTGCTTTCCGTTTCGTGGATGCTCAAACTTGCCATTTTGGAGTTGAGCAACATATCCACCCCAAGTTTCATGTGTTGCATGCAATGCGATGAGTGCCATCAAGTCTGTGCCTTCCTTGAAGCTGTCTGTCTCTGTGCGGGGATAACTCAGTAAACCCTTATTGTACAGAGACTCTGCAGCTGTCATTGCTTCTTCGGAAGTGATGCGAAGCCATCTAAGAGATCACAGTCAGCATGGCAACGTGATACTTCCAGAACCTAGCTGCTCGCTTTTGAAACTCGACTGTAGTGAGGGGGAGTGGCTTGCGCTTCGAGGTATCCTTGCGAACTATGTTGGTAATCGTTGCCACATGTGCTTCAACACACGTCTCGTAGATCGCAAGGCAAGCCAGGTGGTCATATACACGGTTTCGATTCCACGAAAATTCAATTGCTCCGACGTCCGGTATCACATGAGTAACGTGGAGGTAGTAAAATGGTTCTCTTTCAAATGCTTCAATAGCCAAGTATCTGTCGACAACAAAGCCAAGGGTTGGAAACTGGCATGACCCAAAGCTAATGACTTTGTTCTCTGAAGAGGCATTTGATGTGTGGATGCGTGGAAACTTCTTTTGGATCCGCATTGTCTGGAATCGAGTGAAAGCAGCACCAAGACGTAGATCAATTTCACTTCTGGCGTCGCAAGCTAGGGACAAATTTTCGTTGGGATGAACGAGATGTTGAACGGCATGATGTATATCCCGTGGGATCAGCGCTGAAAAACGTGCACGAAACACTCTCAAACGTCGATTGACATTTTCACACACACGTTTGACTTCAAATGCAATGTTTTCTCCTTCGCGATCACAATCCAGCCACAAGACGAGCCACTATGTCATTGCGGTGAAATCAAAACTATGCTTCAAGATATACCTGCGCTCTTGCAGCTTCGGTTCGCAATGTATGTTCAATCGGTTTTTGATCGCTGCGCACTTTCTTTTCAACCCTTGCTGAAAAAAGTTCAATCGGATCGCACGATTTCCAACTTCTACAATCAACATCAGTCAGGTGAATTAGCACATAGAAGAATGGCAAGGACCTATGAGTGCTTGCAAATTCTAGCTCCATCAAATGCCCTGTCACTGACGTAAAGACCATTTGCACTTGTTGGTTTTGGATCTGGAATGGAAACTCAAAGATCCAATTGTACTGGGATTGCCCTGGTCTCTACACTCTCAGTCTTTCATTGAATCTTGATCTAAGTCTACCTTGGTGCACGCCCCACGCGACAGAATCGCCGAGATTTCCTTCGCCACGGACGGCTTTTCCGCCACATTTAGTACGCGCATGAAGGCGTCAATTCGAAAGTGATTGGTCCGTTGAGAACCAATCCAATACTTTCTTGCAATAATTTTTCGCGCGCAATTTCGAACACTTTCAAATTCGCCAACTCGAAGCAAGTGACCAGAAAGGAAGGACGACGGCGATGCGCCACCTTTGAATCTCTACACACTCTTACTACGTAGAACAACCAAGACTACAATTGGAAAAGAGCCTGGCGACGAAGTAAACTATGTGGTTGAAGAGTTCAATCCTTGCTCTCGATTTGAAGGACTACGTTTCCGCCAAGGATGTGCACAAGGGAGAAGCATCTTGTGGAAGGCTACATTTCAAGGAGTGCATTCGTACCCTGGAGAGTGCTCAATTGTGATCTCCATGTCAACACATAACTTTGTCGGGGTCTCAAGTCGTGTCAGTTAACCAAGAGCACCATTTGATTCTCAACGTCGTTGCTGAACGACGTTTGTCTGATTCATATCCCTGATACATGAATAAAATAAACTAGCTCGTTTTTGGGTTAATATCAACTTTCTCGTCAAAGAGGGGCGAGCCCATGGCGCCACAGTTGATACGGCTCAAAAGTGGGCGACAACAAGCTGAAGCAATTTTTTCCACATATTTTCGTCGAGCAGCTCAGATGTGGACAAATTCCTTCAGATTCAAAGATGATAATATTGCGACAGGTATTTTGCCATCCTACTTCATCGACAAGTTACGACCCACCATGATACAAGTCTAACCCAAATATGAGGTGTATCAACAGTCGAGCCATGGGCTAGTAGCTCATTGTCGATGGTCCAAATACTACCCTTACTCGTGGCTTTTCAGGATTTGGCGAGAATGTTGACACGAGCAGGCCATGAGTCCGGTGCCCACAATGAGCGGGGCAAAGCAGCATTTCGGGAATTTGCCCAAAACCTCGGTCAAATTGCGTCCTTCTCCTCAAATTGCACACTGATAGGCTAACCTCTAATTGCGTGTCCCGAAGAATATGCGAACGTTGAATCGCTGGCAAGGAAATGTTAAAAGTTTCAGCCGTGGCTGCTGATAAAGTTTCCAACATCGCTTGTTAGGCAGCAATACTCGGTTGGATACTGTGTACATGTAAGAAGTTGACCAAATCCATGAGAACATCAGGTTTCCGATCGATTTGCACCACGTCTGGCTCAATGAATAAAATGCCATCTCTTGCGCCGGTGTCTTCCATTCTTCAAGTGCGTGAGCAGCATTGCTTTTGCACCTTAGGAAAACAATGAGAAAGAATTAATGATTCAAAGACCAAGACTGAATGCCAGTGAGTAGTTGAGGCGACGATGCTGGGGTAGAAGTCAATATCCAACGAGCTGAAGGAGAGGGAGAACATCTGCGAAGTCTTTATGGAAGGCGTAGGTGATATTTCAATTGAGCTCGGGCTCTCGCATTCATGCAGATGGATGTGCTTCAGAGACTGTTTAAGAAAAAACAGAATGACATCTCATTGAGATGCATTAAGATCTCCTCCTAGAAATTGTGCTTCTCAACAGCAGAGTCCAATGCTGAGATGAAGTGGTTCACATCCTCTTCTGAAACAATGAGGGGTGGACAAATACGGAGCACCCTAGTTGCAAAGGGTAAATAATGATATGTTTGCAAACGTACTTTTCGCCAGCAGTGATAGCAAGCACGCCATGGTTGACCAATTCACCGATGATAGGAGCAACAGGGCCAACGAACTCGACACCAGCATAAAGACCGGCTTCACCGATGGGAAGTCGAACGTCAGCAACTTTGCCTGAATGTTTCGATTTAATGTTTTTGAGGCCATGAGCAAGAATGCGTCCCATCTTTTGCACATGCTACATTTTGGTTGGTTAGATAGGTATCAAGCTTTCAAAACGCACCAGCAAAAATCCAGGTTCCAAGATACGATTCACGACCACGTTGGCAGCCTCGCAAACCAGAGGGTTTCCTCCAAACGTCGTACCATGGGCCCCGGCAGTGACAGCTTCGGCAACGTGATTTTTAGTGAGCACAGCGCCGATAGGAAGACCGTTCGCAAGAGGTTTGGCCAATGTGATAATGTCTGGTTGAACGCCGTACACTTCGTGGCCGAAGAGCTTGCCAGTACGTCCGAGACCAGTTTGCACTTCATCGACGATCAAGAGAGCTTTAAATTCGTCAGCTAGAGCTCGGAGACCTGGAAGAAAGTCGGCGGTTGCCGGCAAGACTCCACCTTCACCCTACGTCAATGTATTTAGGTAACGAACAATAGGGAGATTATACCTGAATAGATTCGACGATGATGGCACACGTTTGTTCGGAAATGAGGCGACGAACATCATCCAGGTTGTTGTACTCGGCAAATGAAATGCCAGGAAGCAAAGGAAGGAAAGGCTCGCGAATCGCAGGTTTGTACGTCAACGAGAGTGCGCCAGATGAACGACCATGGAAGCCACCCTTAAAGGCAATCACATGGTTCTTTTTTCCTTCAAGTGGTCTGCATATTGGGGTTGTAAGCAAGGAGCTTAAATGACTGAACTTACGTGTCCTTGGTAATTTTGTTGGCGTACAAGCGAGCAAACTTGTAAGCACCTTCGTTAGCTTCCGTGCCCGAGTTGGCGAAGAAAACTTTGTCAAAGCTCGAGTTTTCAACAAGAGTTTTCGCCAATCGAAGTGGAGGTTCCGAGTGGAACAAGTTGCTCACATGCGAGAGTTTCTACTCGACCGGCATGGTATGAGAATGGGTGCAAACAATGATTGGATCTTACTTGAGCTTGAGCTGTAATCGCTTCCGTCACTTGAGGATCCGCATGTCCGAGCGCAGTCACTGCAATACCCGAGTAAAAATCAAGAAACTTATTGCCTCGAGAATCAAACAAGTATGGACCCTTGCCGTGAGTGATGAGCAAGCCTTCTTTCGTGCGGACACCATTCGAGTTGTATGTCTTCACAATAAATTGGTTCTCCGTCGCTTCAGGTGACAATTCTTCGTGATCTTCAACTTTAGAAGCCGCCGTGCTGCTAAAGCTCATGGACGCGCGGGAAAGGCGCGAGAAAGTACTAGCGGCGCGGCGATGGAGTGCAAGCATGGCAGCAAAATCAAAACTGTCAGGGTTCCATGGCTCGATTATGAATAACAGCCAATCAAAACCCATCCATTGCACCATCTTTTGGCAAGAGGAAATTTCGGCATTTCAAGTTAATTCGTCATTTTGGACTAAAATTTTCAATTTTGTCGATTTAAAGTGTAAAATTTGGCAATTTGACCTTGAAATACAAAAATGCCGAATTGAACATTGCGAATGGTTCGCCAAAAGAAAGTTCTGTCAATTCAATATTGGGTGCCTTTCAAGGAAAAGCGCGCCAAGCTGCGCCGTTGCTCTGGACGTCCTTTCTCGCGATACTTGATCTCCATGGATGTAATCTGGTCAATCTATGAGAGAAAGACATGCAGGACAAAGAGATGTCCCGATTCCCGTCTGGTTTTTGTACCAATTTCATGATGCAAGAGGGTCTCGCCAATGCCGAAAGGTGTGGCGTTCGACTGCCATGGATACAGTACAAAATGAAGAATCTATTACACAAAAGTATGCAGGAAGAATGAGGACTTAAATCTCGTCGGGTTTGGCACGTGAAGACACTTCAATCGTTTTGGTTCCTGGAGATGCAGGTGTGGATGGAACTGATTTGTCTCCGTCGGCCGGCTTGCTCTTCTTCGAGGCTTTGTCTACAAACGCAGCGAGCTCGTTACTCATGTAATATTGCCCCGACTCGTGGTTAATTCGGCGATCCTCACAAAAGCACAACAAGATGGTGTCCACTGTCATCTCATACACGCCGAGGAATGCCCCCGAAACAAACCAGGCGAGCAGAAAGCCCAAGACGACTGGAGGAAAAAGAGAAGAGAGCTCACGTGAACCTCCAGTATCAAATTGGGAGTTCTTGTCAAAGTAAAGAAATAGAATGATTGCTGCTGCGATGGAGATGGCGACTCGAGCAACGACCAAAATGAGATTGACAATGGCGGTGGCGACGGCGATTTGGGCCATATTGGCAAATATGAGAGCAAATGCTTCGCGTGTAGACGCACAAAATGACCGACCTTTCATGGCAATCAAAATGTACGCGTTCTTTGAAATAAACTTGAGGCATTTTTCAAGGCACCAGAGGCAGCAAGCAACAACCTTGAGCGCAACTTTCACTGCAAGATTCGACTGCTGAAGCTGTTTTGTCTGACGGTCAATGTAAAGAAGCACTGCGCGAATAAACTGGACGAGGGCAATGATGAACGACCCCAAGGCAAGCGAACCAAAATGGTAGCGGAAACAATCGAGAAAGCTAGCAAGAATGGGGAACCGGCCGATCTTTTTCTTGTCGCGACTCCAATAGTATTTGCACACGGCACCAGCAATTGTGGTCATGGAAACTGCTTGAATCACTTGATTCGTCCAAAGGAAGCCAAAGAAATGATAGGCAACCATGATCTTCATCAGTTGGTTTGGAGTAACGTTGGCTGAAGATGCATTGAGCTGGTTCACCCATTGCAAGTCAGCCTGTGTTGTAGTTGTCTGCCCATTGGCAGAGTAAATGTACGCGCCAATTATTGTGGCGTAGATGAAGAGTACGATAATGGCCACTACGGGAAACACTGGAAACAATACCAGAAAAGGCAATCGCTGGATTGCTCGAGATGCTTCACGGATAATGCCAATTGCAATTTTGATACGTTTTCGCATAAAGCACACGACAAGCAACGCCACAACTGTGAAGAAGATCGAGATGACTGCAGCAGCTTGGAAGACTTTAGTGTTGTTTTGCGACTGAGTGAGTGATGCTGGTACTTGAACACCAAGGGTGGTGGCAGTTTGAATGGCAGTAGTGATTTGATCTACTTGGTCCGAACGAATAAGGCCACCTTTGACCAAAAAGAAGACGGAAAGAATACCGAGAAGAATAATGGTGGCAAACAAGACAAACCAAATGATACAACCGGCACAAAATCGCATCAAGATGAGGAAAATCCATCCAAAAATAAAAGCACCGCCACCACCGCCTGCCAAGAGCTCGCCAAACGTTTTTTGAATGTCTGAGAGGTAGCGACCGACAAGAGCCGTGGTTGTCTGGAGCGAGTCCAAGACTGGATTTGAATTCGCCTCCCCGATTGTTTGTGATGTCGTAAGCGTGACCTTGACAGTGCAATTAGCATTCGGTACTTTGATTCCGTTCGCTGTTGTCGTGTAATACTGCGGTGCGTCTGCTGGAGCAAGACACTTTTCAGTACTGCTGGAAGTGGTGACTTGCATCGGAAGACAACGAAAAGCGACCGCCTCAGATGGAAGGGATACAAGCCAGCAATCTGCCGATCCGAACAACGAGGACGAAGCACGAGCTTGACGCTTCGCCATGAGAGTTGTAGCATTGGCGTTTGGATTACTCGAGCGAATTTGGGCCTCGGCTGCATACGTGCAAATGTAATCCCCCATTTCAGGGCATTTGTTGACACAAAGACCGTAAAACTTCATGCTGAGTGGCTGAATGCCTTTAGCCGCTTGCACTTGCATGTCTTCATTCATTCGAGGATAGAAGATATACTTCGAATCGGCTATAGCTCCAGTACCACAGACTGTGCCATTAAAATCGGTGCCATACAAGAGGCTTTGAGGGGTACCATTGGCGACACCAACAATAGCCAAGACCGCCATCCCCAGCCAGAAGACGATAAAGATGACGCAACAAAGAACATCGCGGCATTTACGTATCTTGGTTGGCACAACGCCACCCGAGCCATCGGGGACGACGTCCTCCTTTGATGAGCAGCAACCCATTTCAATAGTGGTTTCTCAAGGTATATTTATATGAATTACTGGAAGAACCGCCGTAACTGATGCCGTAATGACCAACCAAGAATGCCTCCAACAACTGCCGCTTGGACCAACTCGGCCGTCGTGAAGGACGTCCGCAGCCATTGCCGAGACTTGCTTTCTTCGTCTTGCCGTGGCGACGTGAGCATCGCGGGGTTAAAATGATCAACGCAAAATTCTTCCAAAGTTGACGTTGAAATCGCTTTGGAAAACTCTTTCGACAAATTTCGTACAAAGATCGGACTGATCATCTTGCCACCATTGAGAAATTGGCTTTGAAATGTCACGATGGCCCGTCGTGATGCACTAGGGCTACTCGCCCGTCGTTTCTACACACAGATATTGTTTATCGAGAGCAAATTCAACGCTCAATCATACCAATCGAGATCGCACAACACTGAGAGCTTCAATCAACGACAATACTTCGCTCACGCTATCCTACATGACGATGAAATATGCTTCCTTGAAGACATTTGGTAGATGATACCAAGTAGTATTGTGCTGCACTGGGTTTTCGCCCCACCGTGCACGTCAAGACCACCGGTGTTTTTTCAGCATCGGCAAATGCTCGAATTGCTACGACCCAGGCAAAATCAAACACAACACACGGTCAAGATGCGAGTACGTACTTCGAAATGCTTGTTCATCCGACTCATCGTCGCCAACGCACAAGATAAAGTCAGGAGTTGCAACTTTTTCCTTGCAAAAGCTCAAAATCATCGACACTGCAATGGCTTTGTTCACGCCAAACCGATGGACTTCCACAAATCCTTTGCCGCGCTCAATTGTCGTCTTCTCCTTCTACACAGCCCAGTCGATGAGTACTACAATTTTTCAAGCTGGGACTACCTTGAGAAGTTGACTCAATTGCTCATACAATTCAGCAGCTTGCATTTCTCCGTATTCCAAGTCACAATTGTGGTAATCAAACGTGACTGACGTCTCATTTACGGTAACAAACGACCCATTCGTGCGGGCGACGTACGTCTTTATGATATTTGTCACTTGTGTCTTCCATGCAAAATCCTCCGGTGCATCGGCGTACAAAGATTCCCATGCTAGTGAGTCGGACTTGCGGAGAAAATAGCCATTATCTGAGACTAAATTGAGTCCTGCAATGCGACCGAACTCGGCTTCCAATTCCAATCGACGTGCATTGCTCCATACAAATACGACATTGTTTGGATCTTGACACAGCACTTCCAAGCTTGCTTTCGTTGCAGCCGACACAGGTGTGCGCACCTGGCCATCCAATTTGCGAATCGAAGCAAGCCGCCCATCATCGGTGCCGCCCTCCTTTGTGACGTTGTTATCTTCGTAATAATGCATCGACGCTTCGTCGTCCATCAAGCATAGCGTCCAGCTCAACGTACCACCATAATCAAAGATCACGAGTCGTTTCGTCGACGAGGCGTACGCTTTGGCTGTCTCATCGACATTTATCGGCGCAAATCCTGGAGAAAATTGCATGACGCGGTAATCAAATCCAAAACCAATTTCGAGGAAATCCCCGTTGGCCTTGTCGGACGCTGACATCAAGTTGGTCGACATGGCTATTTTCCCAGCGCTTTCAATATCGGCGAGCATACGACTTCCCCACTCGGAAACGGGATTGTCGATGAGAAATTGAAAATTCAAGTGTGCCCGCGAGCGCATTTCATATGCTGGCATTTCGATTGCTTTCACAATCGCACCCACCACGTCGTCTGCTTTCCATGGATTGACCAAGAGCGCGCCATTCAAAATTCTCGAGTAGCATGAAAATTCCGACGCAACCAAGACACCAGCATGCGATGGATGGTTATGATGCGCAGACAAAAATTCAAACGGAAGCATGGTCAAACCACCGCGGACACACGTGTCGAGGAAAATATGCCCTGTTTGCCACAACACCATGCGTTCCAAGGCCATCATTGTCGGTCGCTCTTCGTACACAATGACAGGAGCTTCAGGTGAGCCATATCGTCGATTGATTTCGGCGACAAATTTCTCAACATACGTCCTCGTCTGACGGTAATCGTTGGGCCGACAATCGAGCGAAATGCCATACTGCACGAGCACAACATCGCGTCGACGGGCAGGATACATGGCAAGGAATCGATCAAATGCTCGCAATTTCAGCGGCACGCCATTGAGACCTTCCAGCCGATCGACGGATGCTAATATGATCTTGTTGGCCGCTACAAGTGGTGCAAATGCAGCTTTCATTTGCAATGCACGAGTGTCCGTGTCCATTCGAGCCAAGAGATCGTTCATGTGGTACAATTCCGTGCCGCAATGGCTACATGTAACGAGCACGAGGCGGCCATTGTATTCGACAGCCAGCATGCCATTGTGCGCCGTTTTGTAGTTGAGGCCGAGGAGACGTTTGCATGCTGTGAGGAAATGCCGGGCGTGTTCAAAGACTAGAAAGCCAATGTGGTTGGCGCACAGCATAGCTCGAAGTAGTTCAGTGCGGACGGTCAGCGTACGAAAGATTTCACTCGATGGAAACGGCACGTGCATAAAGATCGCAATCGATCCCGCGCGGAGTTTCCGCAGCAAGTACGACGCCAAGACGAGCAACGGGTAGTCGTGAATCCAAATGATGCTGCCAGGTTGCCAATGCTCAATGACTTTCTTGGCAAACAAGCGATTCACTTGGCAGTACTCTTTCCAGCACTTGTCTTGCGATGCTGGATTCCACGACGCAGGTGGCAGCCATACCGTGCGATCTTGCTCGGCATTCTCCCCACGGCTCTCCGTCGCATGGTTTGGCGGATCGACTTCAGCAGGGTAAGCATCCAGCGTCAATTCGGCCGAGTTGTAGACATCGACAACGTTGTGAAAGATCGGCCAGAGGACCCCTTTGCAAAAACCTTGAAAGTGACGGTGGGCCAACGTCGTGTCCAGGAAGACGGGAATGCAGTTGAAATCATGGAGGAGCAAGAGGCGGACGGCTTGTTCGTCTTGCTTTGGAATGTACACTTCGGGACAGCCGACAAAGATGGGTTTGTATCGTTGACCCGCGACAATATGGCGGAGAAACAACCCATACGAGCTGGTGCTCCATTCCACATGCCACGGACACGTTTCCGTCAACGGGGCACGCGTAAACACTAATGGAAGCACATTGATACACACAACTACCGACACGTCGCGCGGACTTGCCGCTCGCAGACCGTCCATCGTCGAAGATGAAAAAATGACTTTTTGTAACTGTCGTTTCCAGCGATTGATACTTTTTTGCACACACACTTTCAATCAAGTAAATATCCGGATAACGGGGAATTTTTCCGGAATACTCCTGACGAGCATGTCTGGCTGGTGCGAGGCAAATCGACGGTAGCTTCGTGCCCGAGGTAGATGTTGATCGCCTCGTTGATATGAACGTCTTCCTTGGTAGTAGTTGGCAGCTTATATAGCTAGACCCACGCTCGGGCTTCGATAAAGCAAAAGATCAACCAGCGAGAATTCCGGATAGGCGATGCGGAAGTTATCCGACCTCCCCGAGTCAAACGACATCAAAGCACGCTATGGCAAGTCTGGGAAATGCCCCAAGACTCCTCAGGCGTCAAGGCGAGTGGCGTATGCTTTCCGCGCTGTTTTGAAGTGCAGGATAGTTATTTATACACGCCCATACACTCACATTGTACTCCTTTTCAACCGGATTTCGTCTCCGAATAGGTCCAAGCCCATCGTTGGAACCGGCGGCTGGAGACACACATCCTCGGTTGCTTTTGGCACTTCTCGGCGCTTCCAAGCTTCCCAGGAATACTTGACTGGGCCTGCTTGACAGCATGAAGGTGTATCCGCCGCGTTCAATAAAGTAAACTCGGACCCAGCCTTTTCTTGTGCTTTATCCGGATATATTTCTCTTATCCGGACGATGGATTCACAATCCGACGACACATTCATGACAAAAACATCCAAGTCGATGGATTCTTTATTACAGGATGGCAGAGAAGCCCACGCTCGATGCTGTTATCGTCGGTGCGTTGGATTGCGTGGCGGCGCTCTTTGTTTGTTGGACCATTTGACCAAAAGATCAGCATGCGTCTTCGGGCAGGTCTTGCCATTGAGCTCAATTGCTGCGAGCGCGGCTTCGTGTGTGTCAAAATGGAGATGAGCATGGTGTTCGCTTCGCTCGATGTGGATGATTTGACCGCACTTGGCAAACACTTGACGCACATCCTCGTCTGTCTTGAGCTTTTCAATTGCATTGCCGAGATAAATGACAGTACGATCATCCCGTCGTGGTTGAGGTGGTGGCCGAGATTGGTGGCCATCGTGCGCTCGTCGGGCGTTGTAACGTTCCATACTGCGGCGTGGATGGTGCGTGTGATGATGATTGAGCTGACGTGATTGATCGTTGCCGTATTTGTTTCGAGACATGGGCGATCGAGGTCGACCCCGTCGATCTGGACTCCCACGACGCTCTTGTGATCGTCTCTCGCCTCGATGGTGCTGCTGCAGGTGGTCTTGACGGTGGTCATAATGTCGACGATCATCATCGGGTGGTCGATGGTCGCCCCATCCTTTGCCTTCACCGTGTTTTGGCTCATGCTTCGACACATCATGACGGCCTTGGTCATCACGACGGTCTTGGTCAGGACGGCTTTGATCATCAACTGGTTTGTTTTCATCGACTCGAGGTGGTTCATCATGTCTTGACTCGACTCGAGCGTCTGAATCTCGACGTGGCTGCGGCGATCGCTCTCGACCATGTACCCGAGGGGATTGTCGCGTCTCCACCTCCTTGTCGCCTTGTCCATCTGCGGCATCATGTATTGAATCCTTTCGCGGAGACACTTGGGATGGCTGACGCGGCGTGTCATTTTGACTTGTCGACCGTGGTTGGAGGTCTTCGGCACTAGGTTCCGTGGACGCATTTGATTCCGTCGAGACGACAGGTAGCTTGGTGTCTTGACTATCATCTCTTTTCGAGTCGAAATCGCGACTGTCTTCGAGCTTTTGACTGTCTTCAGGACTGCTATTTGGCGGATGTTGTCGCGATGCGTCTTCATGACTGCGCCAACTACCTTTGCGCCGTGGTGGCGACGAAGGAGACGGCCGAGGATTCGACCGATCCCGTCGTTCTTCTCGATTCCTTCGATCAGGCGATGCATCTTGCTGTTGTCTTCGACTTCCATTCGACTCTCGAGGTCGATCGTACGGAGACTGGCGACGACTATAGCGCTCTTGACTCCTTCGAGAGTACGATGGCGAGGATCCTCGCCGTGGGGGTCGTTCGACGGAGGTTCGACTGCGAGAGCGACTACGGGATCGACTGCGGGATCGACGACGAGACGTAGCCATGCTCTTGGGCGGTACAAAGTATGCGTCTTGCACGATACTACACGGTGCACCATGGTCGTCGCGATGGTTTCGCACAGCTTCTTCGGCATCTTCCATCGAGTGGTAATGACAAAATACTTGGGCGACTGAGCCGCGCTGGAGATCTTTCCATGACTGGTTGGGGATGTCGACGCAAGGTTCATGGGTCTTATACACTCTGAAGCGATGGGCAAGTTCCTTAGCGTAGTCGTGGCACACGTTGCTAGCATTGAATATGATACCGCCCGACTTGTGCTCGTAGCGCATGCTGTGGAATATCACCGTGCACCGTCGTCGAGCTGCCAATGGTTGGAACGTGGCACCATACAGTCGTGTTTGAACTGCTCGGCGGGTTTCCATCGTCAAATCCACCAAGGTACCAAATGCATCGTTTTCTTCGGCCAAGCGTTGCGCATGGGGCTCCTTTTCAAGTCGAAGCGGCGCCGAACATTGCAAATCGATGCCATAAAATGCTGGCAACTGCGAGTCAAAGTCGCGAAATGTCGTTTTACGTCCAAGGGCATGCTTGGGATTGTTGAATTGATTACTGTCAACTTTGTAGCGTCCTTGCGTTCCTTTCTCGAGGGATCGAATAAACGACCCGTCGACGTTAACGCTCTTGTAAAAGTGCTTTTCATCGCGCGAGTACTCGTATCTTGCAATTGATTTTGATGGCTGGCGCGTCGGAGGAATGTAAATTGGCAACGACGGACCTCCAGCCGTCGATGGAGCGAATCTGTTGTTGCGAGGGGGTCTTGTCACGTCCATGCCAATTTCGCCCTCTTCTTTGTAACTTTCCTTGGCCTGGCGTTTGGGAATGATAAATTCCATCTCTGCCTTGGCTCTCTTTGGAATTGGGACGTCGTCAAATATTTCCGTAGGGGCCGCGTCCTCGTCCTTTAGTCCCGACATGCTGCCGTCCGAAGGTGGAAGCGCCTTGACTCGCTTTGGAATGGGAATATCGTCCACAATTTCGTCATTTGGTGTCTCATGCTTGACTGTATGACCTTCTTTGGGTGTTTCAGTCTTGGGACGCTTCGGAATGGGAACGTCGTCCACATCGTCTTTGAGAGTATGAACATCTTTGGGTGTTTCAGTCTTTAGACGCCTTGGGATTGGAACAACGTCAACTGCGTGGCTCTGAAAAACTTCGCTTTCATCAAGGTGAGCAGATGCGAAAGGATCGGCTGGTAGCGCGTCAACAGGTGCAACTGGAGATGGAAGCACGGGGGACGCCCGTTCGTCCACAGAGGATGGCAGCACTAGAGTATTCAACGAGTCCTGAGGAATAACATTGCTACCGGCATTTTCTGTGGCCTCTTCAGGGACAGGCAGTAGGGAAAGCTCCACTTTTGCCAGAGCCGTCGTCACAACTTCTTCGACAATAGATTGAATTTCGCCTTCCTCGACTGTTGAGTCATCGACTTGAGCGGCATTATTCATCGACGAAACTTCGTTTGGTGGAGCAACTTCGGCTGGAGTCGGCTTCTTCTCAACAGAGGTGGGTTGGGAATTTTCTGAAGGCACAACATGTGGCACTTCATTGACAACCACGCTTCGCGCCAACACTTCGCCGTGCTCGACTGCTTCACCCGGTTTGCCATTCGTTTCTACTTTTGTAGCCAAAGACGCTTCATCGCTTGCTGCCACTGTTTCAGGCTTCTTTTCAATAATTTCAGATTGCTTGGCTTCTGTCGTAGAGTCGTCAAGGGGCTTGGTCTCTTCAGACGTCGAATGGGTTTCCTGTTGATGCTCTTCATGCTGCTTAACTGGAATTGACACATTTTTTTCTTCTTCTTGCTTGACTGACGTGGATGGCTCTTGGTCTTTTTCTGTTGCTGGTGTGGATTTTGCTTCCTGTATGTCTTCTTGCTTAGACCGTCGAGGTTGTTCCGGTCGATCGTTGGTATGTTTATGTCGCTTGCCATTGGATTTACCAGACTTATCAGTGGGTCGCACACGTTTTTTTGAAGCAGTCGTGTTTGGTGTGTCTTTGATCTTAGTCGATCGTTCTGGTGTTGACGGTCGAGGACGTTTTGACGATTCCTTGGGTTTCTCGAGGTCTTTGTCGAGCAATCGCCGTTGTGGTTTCTTTGGTTCAGTGCGCTGACTGGTCTTCTTTCTTTTTACCGGTTCTTCCTTCTGTACGAGTTTTTTCTTGTCGCGGATGCGAGATTCTTTCACACGTCGGTTGCTGCTTTCGTCGCTGACTTCTGTCGAGACTTTCTTTGCGGACGACTTTTTCCGGTCGTGCTTTTTGCCCTCTGACTTGACGGGTTTTCTCTTCAGTGGCATGTGCTCTTCATAAGCTTCGTCAGGTTCGGCACGTATCTCTTCGGACGAATCGTCGTCGTCATCGTCATCGCTTGGCGGTTCTACCATTTTGGGCTTTGTTTTCTTCGCAGATTTCAAAGCGCTCGAGCGTTCTGTTAGTTTCTTGACCTCTTCGTCGTCTGATGACGGTGATTCTGACGAGTCGTAGTCCTTGAGAAGTCCAAGAAGTAGCAGCTTCGTCCTCTGCTCATTTGTGGACACAGCCATGGTTGATTTCGCGCTTTTTGAGATAAATAAATGAAGAAATTTATATGAATTGTTCAAATTTTAATTATTTATTTTATTAAAAAATCGACATATTTAATTTGACAGGTAATCTTTATTTGTTTCCACAGGAAATTTTGCTCCATCGACATCACAATTCAAAGTGACCATGGAGAACGACATGAGCCACAGCGGAGACGCGACGAATATGAACCTTCATATCGATATTGCTGTAGCCTGGTCATCCGTCGGCTGTGTCCGCAAGTCACGGATACCTTGTCTAGACGATCGTTCCAAGGAGACTCGTGCGAGCTTTTCCGTCCGTGGAACAACAGCTTTGTGTGGTGGTGCCTTAGCATACTTCTTGATAAATCCAGGCCTACTACGCCTTGGGTAATCTTCGCTTTGTTATACCCCTTAAATGATTTGGCGTACTCACGGAGGAAACTCCACATTTCAATCTTGCAGGTGTCGGAGATCGCAATTCGTTATTTATCAAATGGTCCATCAAAGAAGAGCAGAGTGTGATCTAACCACAGCTTTTGATCCTTCGGTCGAGTTCGACGAGGCGATGAAAGGAATTTGCAAGTGCTGTTTCCGCGCGACATGCATTGCTTGCAACAGGCTAGAAGGCATCAGTGTGTCCTGTATGCACATACCGGCATGTCATGCTTGCCCTTGATTGAAATCGCTTGCGAGTCGTCCACGACGAGTCTCCACTCTGTACCTTAGTCGAGATCTTGAATGTTCAGCTGACCATAAGCTTCGATTTTGACGTGCAAATGAGCAGCGTCATGCCTGGTGCTATTCCGTGGATTGGACTACCCGTAATCGAGTTGAGATAGCTCGGTGATCTTATGGTTCTACGATTCCATGGGGTCGCTGGAGGTGTCGAGATGAAGCATGCCACGTGGACATGGGAAACTTCTAGAATTAAAAATCCAGTCCAGGTTCAATACAATACTCTGACATTTTATAATTGTATTAACTACCAAAGGCAGTTATAATTTAATAGAGGATTTACTATCAGGATGGTGACCTCTCTAACAGCTCGTTTCTTAGACACTATGAAAAAGATTTTGGAAGATTTCACTGTCCACTTAAACTTGGCTTTCTAGTTTGCTGTACTTTCTTGATCCACCAGAGTCTGTAACCTTGACAAGAAACCTCGTATACTTTATAAATGCATACTCATCAAAATATTATATATCACAGGTATGATTTAATAAAAGTAATTTTCAAATCAGTTATTGCTGGTGTGCCTAATTAGGCAAAAGATCTCTCAGTCGAGTATTTGCGGAAGTGGAGCCACGAAGCGAGGAATGCGCGCGCCATTCGTGCTCTTAATCTGGCTTGCGGTGCTTGCCGTTGTGAATGTCTACGGAGGAAGAGATCTTTATGAAGTTCTTGGAATTGCACGAGATGCGTCGGCTCCTGAAATCAAGAAAGCCTTCCGGAAACTCTCGCTCAAGGTTTGATAACCTCAAGCTCACGCGTTTTGTGCTCACTCTGGTTTATTTCATAGTTGCATCCAGATAAGAATCCCGGCGATGAAGATGCAGCAAAGAAGTTTGCTGAAGTCGCGAGCGGTACACCACTTCCCTTGATTTGCTGCAGAATGATGTCGTCTTGTCTACGTAGCATATGAAGTCTTGTCGGACGAAACGAAGCGGAAAAAGTACGACATGTACGGCGAAGATGGACTAAAAGATAATGGTGGTGGTGGCGGTGGACACAATCCATTTGATATTTTCTCTCAATTCTTTGGCGGTGGACGTGCTCAACACGCCCAAGAACCGTCGCGTGGCAACGATGTGACAATTCCATTGCGTGTGTCGCTCGCTGATTTATACAATGGCAAGTCGATTCCCGTTTCGATGCGCCGAAAAGTTTTGTGCCCTCACTGCCACGGCAAAGGTGCGGCCCACGACCATGATGTTCAGACGTGCAATGTCTGTGGTGGTCATGGCGTCAAGGTCTGTCCTTTCCTCTTAAATATCTTGCTATATCCCTTGTCGTAGATTGAAACCCGACGCGTTGGTCCTGGATTCATCCAGCAATTTCAAACCACGTGCGACAAATGCGGTGGTAAGGGAAAGATTATCACGAGCACGTGCCCAGTATGTGGTGGCTCGAAAACTGTGTTTGCCGACATTGAAATGGACGTCGATGTCGAAAAGGGAATGGCTGATGGCCACGAAGTCGAATTTGAGCATTATGCAGACGAACATGCGGACCGTGCGGCTGGGCATGTTCGTTTCCGTGTATCAACTGTCCCTCACGAGTATTTCACACGCGATGGCGATGACTTATGGATGGACATGACGATTTCTCTCCGCGAGGTATATGGCTAATTTGTCAGGAAGAATGCATCTAATGATGTGTCCAGGCTCTCGTAGGGTTTACGAAGTCTTTCCTCCATTTGGACGGACGTCAAGTCAATGTGACGCGGACTACCATCACCGAGCCCAGTCAAGTCGTGACGCTCCCTGACGAAGGCATGCCGCGCCATCAAATCTCGTCAGAACGAGGTAAGCTCCGAACTCTACTTGGTCACACCCCACCGATCGTCCGATTCTAGGCCATCTGCACATCAAGATGCACGTCATTTTCCCCGACTCGTTGACACCCGAGCAAAAGGAAGGATTTCGAGAACTTTTTGCAATGCAATAGATAGGACAGACCATCATGCATGTTGGTGTTAAGCACAAATTTAATGAGCCGCAGCAGGCTTGCCGGTCACACCCAATTGAGCCGCCTTGGCATCAATGCTCAGGCCTTTCTTGAGATCTTCCTCAAGCTCAATGAGCTTCCACACGCCGTTAATCATGGTTTGGACAAGTTCGACTTCGGAGAAACCAATGCGCGCCTTGTTCGAGACATCAAAGACACCACCAGGACCAGGAGGAGAGTGTTCACCCTAGACACATTTCATGTGACGGTGGCATCCAGAGATGGGTGATACCTTGGAGCCACGAGCTTGGAGGCCGAGAACGTCACAGAGAGCATAGAAGCGATCCAAATTCTCCGAGAGTTTGGGAAATTTGATCATGACACTTGCGCGAAGACCCGTGCCAAGATTAGATGGACACGTGCAGAGAAAGCCAAGGTGGTCGTCGTACATGTATTCACGGCCTTCAGCCTTGACGACCTTTTCGACGTCGGACACACCACGGCTAAAGCGTTCGAAGACGTTCTTGACGTTGCCAGTGTTCTCCATGGAAATGACGCGCATGTGATCTTCTTCATTCACCCACACCAAAAAGGTCTTTTGATCGTTGTGGAAGATACCACGACCATCAGGCCAGTCGCGTGCGGCACCGGCATTCGTTAGAAGGGTACCACCACCGGGCTTTTGGAAAAGAAAATGATCATCGATCAGTTGTTGCTCCTCTTGCTTGGTCATCTTACTCAATGGGTAGTACTTGCCACGGAGATCATTGGTCAAGTTGCTGAGAGCCTTGGAAAGTACGCGTTCAACTTCACGACGTTCACCACGAGACGTGCCAGGGGGAAGAGCAAGGCCACGGACGCTTCGGCCAGCACGAATACGGGTACTCAAGACATACGACGAAGGGATGTCACCGTTTTTAATCTTGGTGTAGTCCAAATCAGAGTGATGTTTGTCCGTGGGCTTGTATCCATGCCAGCCTTCAATAATAGGATCGAACAATTCCTTAAAAGTGACATATGACTCCTCGTCGCCGGCGACAATTCCAACACCAAGGTGAGGGGTGTCGATGCCCGTTTGAATAGCTTGGTCCAACGTGTAACCGAGGGACGTTTGACGGTTCGCAAGCTTGTTGTAAATTTCAGGGGTGATATGCTGAGCCATAAGCGATTTATGCTTGGGGGTGAGCACGGGGTAGTTGTTGTACTTGGGTTTGCCTTCTTCAGGCGATTTCAATCCCAAATCTTGTTCAATGGCACGCAAACGGACGGCAATTTCTTGGAGCGCCGAATGTGTCGATGCACTTTCCGAAGCAGGGGTACGGTTGAAACCACCAGCCATACCGAGCGTAAATGCACCAACACCAGCCGCGAGGTGCGCATTCTTGTTGCGGAGAACTTTAGCTACAAGAAAATACATGAGACTTTCGCGCCCTTTCTCCTCGTGGACGTCAACGCACCAAACATTGCTGTGAGCTTGCAAATCCAAAAGTGACAAAGATCTGACGACTGTTCAAAATAAACGTCGTTGATTGGTAGATTTATAAAAGTAAATCGACCAATCATTGAGCTTCAACGCTAATTTCGAAAGATCGTGTCATTTTCGATTTTGCAACGGAAAGTGCGCGAAACACCTTGTCGTCGGTGGAGATCGACACCAACAGAAAGGACTCACTCTTGCTGGTGATGGAAGGAATAAGATTCTGAACGCGAGAGTACTAGTATATGAATATGCAAATTGTTAATTATGTCCTAATAGGCGCTTCAATTACGCACTGTCGTCAATGGTGGACGAGCTTGGTCGGTTGCCGGGAACGTACTGGGGGTGAAATCGCTCAATGCATCGCGTGTACACAAACGCGCCAAAGAGACCGCCGAATATAGGGGCAAACAAAGGTACCCAGAAGTATCCGTTGCCGTAGACGAACACTTTGCCACCCCATCCGGCCATGAGGGTGAACATACGAGGACCAAAGTCGCGAGCAGGGTTGAGGGCGAAACCGGTGTTGTATCCAAAAGACATGGCAATACCAGTCAAAAGCATGCCAATGATGGCAGGGCGACTTCCAACATCAGCAGGATTGTTGCGCTTGTCCGTGATAGCAAAGATACCGAGTAACAGCAAGAACGAGCCAACGATTTCGTCAATGAAACCTTCCGTGAGTGTCATGTGAGGCTTGGGATACGTGGCAAAGATGCCGGCAGTGGTTTGGTCCCAAATGTTCAAGTCCACAAACGCGGGGCGGTATCCCAAGTAGACAAAGACTGCACCGAGGAACGCGCCGACAGTCTGCCCACCAATGTAATACGGGAGATACGACCATTCCAATTTCTTGAAGACGGCCATCGTGATTGATACAGCTGGGTTCAAGTGGCCACCACTCACACCACCCGACACATAAATGCCCAACATGAGCGCAATACCAAAGCCGATCGAAATGGACATCCAGTCACCTGCAAACGCAGTGATATCCATTGGGTTTCCCGTCACGATCGAGTTCTTGAGCTCCATTTGTTGCGAAATGACGGTTTGCGCGACGACCCCATCACCAATCAAGACGAGAATCATCGTGCCAAGGCCTTCAGCAAATGCTTTGCGCAATTTGTCTTGACGATCGTCGCGCGTCTCTGGGATGCTGCTGATCACGCCTTCTTCTTCAGGTTGGTCCGAGTCTTTGTACATCATGTTTGCAGGACGCGTAAGATTCTGAAATGGCCATCGAAATAGATTGAAACTCCAAGTCTATATTTAGATCCGTTTGGATTTTATCCAATCAAAAGGCTTGAAATCCAATAAAAGAATTTTAATTGGCTGGCATTTTTAGAGAGAAGATTTAATTGGCAGTTGGACAAAGAAATGTAATTCGGGATTTGTGAAACTGCCAACCGCGCGGACCTTGAACAACAAGGACGAAGAATGCTTAGCTAGATGATGTAGTTGGTCCTGCTACTCTAACACGAGCCATGGCTTGGTCAACGAGGGTTTCCGTCAATGCCCGCGAGATCGCGACTTGCTCGACGTTGATACAAGCGCGCTGGATCACATACGGCAGGAAGGCATTGTCGACTTCTTTCTCGACAGGATCTTGAAAGTGGCCAGACTGAATGAGCGAGGAGAAGACTGACGTGTGCAAGTCGGCCAAGTAGTGCTTGGCAAACGACCGTGCCGCGAGCTTTTCTTGCAGCTCGGCTTGCGCGACAATGCGAGCTTTCTCTTCTTCGACACGACGCGCTTTTTCGTCCTGCTTTCGCTTCGCTTCTGCTTCGAGTCGTTGGACTTCGGCGAGTTCGGCATTCCTTGCTTGTTCAAAGATCTCTTGACGCGTACGCAGTTCGTGGATTTCTTCCTCTTCGAGCACTTCCATCACACTCACTTCGAGCGTCTTGCCGACGAGCACTTCTAGAATCGGCGCAACTTCCAAGTCAAAGTCAAAGAGATCTCCATGTTCGATCTGCGTCGATGCGTCGACACCACTCTTCTGTGGCACAAACAGCGGCACGGGAAGTTGATCTAGGAACGGTTCTGTTTGCGTCTCAACGTCTGCCTCTGGCACTTTGTCTGTGAGTTCTTCGAGGTAATTTTCTGTTTGAATGTCCATGTGCTGCCGTCCATCGATCGGAGGCGGTGTTGGAGGGCGTTCGTTTCGTTGGTCGTCAGTGTTGGGTTTCTTCTTGGCCTTGGCTCGCATCGGCGATGACTGCACTGTTTCCTACAACCATCGTCACAATCATGTTGAGAGCCGCAAGTGGAGAAGACACACAACCTGGACGGGAGCTTTGGCATATGTGCTTCCTCGGACGACTCGTTTGTCATACATGAGATTCTGTCCTCGGTCCATCCTACGATACATCGCATGGAAAAATCAGTCGAGAATGAAAGAGATAGGCAAGTACGGAGCATGTGGGTCTCTGGCTTTGGATCGTTTGACCGCCACGGATCTCGGCTGGGCGGCATACTCAAAGCCGCCGCTGCCTTGCATGGTTGGAAGAGTCGCGAGATGTCTTTTCACGACGCACTGAAACGCTCTCCAAGCTAAAAATAGACAACAACACGGTCACGGAGAAAGACGAGAACTCGCAAGTCAAGGCACAGTTGTTTGGACGAGGAGCATCACGACATGGTCTATTCTGAGGTAGATTTAATGTGTCACGACACGACGGCTCTGGCTTTCTTGCCCACATCGACGTCGTTGTCGCTTTTAGCTTTTTTGCTTGACGTGGTACTCGACTTGCTTGATTTGCGCTTTAATACCGGAGACGACGGCGGCGTGATGTCGAGCGTCGGTGGTGGTAGCAGTGGATCTCTTGTTTCTAGCCCGACGATAAGCGATTCCAGCTTTTGGCCCCATGCGCACGTGAGTGGCATTTTCAAATACTCGTTCAAAAAGACTTGAATCTTGGCGACGTCAATCTTCTTTGCCGAGAGCAGCTTGGCTACGCTCTTCTGTGTTCGACTTTTCCATTGATCTGTTCTCTGAAGCACGCCTTTTAGAGGTAGCAAAACTTTGGATTCATGTAGACTCTTTCGAAGGATTGCATCCAGAGCATCGTAGGAAGGTTTGGGATGGCCGTGGAGAAGTGCAGACGCTTCGATCGTCCATGGAATGAGCAACAATACTTTTTGCATGGCAGCGACGGCAGCGAATTTGTCTTGAAAGTCTTGGCATTCAGCAGCCCAGTGGACGAGTAATGTCCGGTCAAAATGATCCTTTTCGACAAGAAATTGCGACAGTACTACGTGGACTTGTTGCCACCACTGTTGGGCTTTGGGAAGGAGGACGTCATGGTTGGTCACTAGCGCATCCAGCGCAGCTCGAGCGAGGCCCAGTCGTTCTTTGCCTTTGTGGAGCGAGCTCTCGGCATCCGAAGCCATTTGCTTGAGCTTGTAGTGTTCCATTTTGAATCGCGTGATTTCGATCTCTTGCGCCGACACTACATCTGGTGGTTTGACTTCTTTGAGTGGAGGCAAAGTTGGTCCCAGAGTCGGAGTGGGTGGTGGCGGCGGCATGGGTTGTAAAAATGGGGGCTGGGAGGTCGATGAAGTTGCAGGCGACGGAAATGTCCGCAAGATGGGCTGATAGCCTTTAAACAAGTTGATTGGTGTTGAGGGTTGATGATGATGTGGATGGAGAGGAATCGAAATGGATGGCAATGTCGGTTGTTTGGGCTCTTCGTGGACCATTTTCTCCAGGTACTGTACATGTTGCCCGATGGCTGTCACTTGAGCTTGGACTTCCAGCAAGCTCATTTGAGCTTTCTCAACGTCTCGCTCTTCCCTTCGAAGCTTGCGCAGTGCCAATCCAAACGACTTCTCGTGGTTCTTCTCTTCGCTTTCAAACAGTTGGCGTGAGCCATCTTGAGCAGATTGCACGAGTGACTTGAGCTCTTCCAGCAGACTGCAAGATGGACAAACATAATTGTCGACCTTTTCAGCCTTTTCTTTGGAAATACCGACACAAGTGTCATGGAACCAATCGTCGCAGAGTTCGCAACCGATCATGAATCCATCGTACGGTTGTCGGCAAATGCAGTATTGTTCCGTGGCAGATTCGACGACATCCCGATGCATCTCCAAGTCAACGAGAAAATGTGCGTCGTGGTATTCTTTGAGTAAGTCCACGAGGAAAGCAATCTTGGCGTGGCCCGTGTCAAGGCCAGATCCCTTGAGTTTGGCTTCCCATGCGACCGCTGCATTGTAGTTCGCTTGCAACAACGTCCAGGCTTCAAGTCGAATTTTGCATTTTGCTCCCTCATCAACCAGAGAGCCCATTGTGTGCATTGCAAGTTTAGTCTTTTGTTTCGCTCGAATCGCCTTCTTGGCTTTTAGAAGCCATGCTTTGGCCTTCTTGAGTTCTTGCCATATGAATCGATCATCGGCTTGAACACTCTCTCCGTCTAGGAGTGTCATTTCTAAACAAGTCAAGTCGAGTGCCCCTTGACTGATCTTGTCTTCTACATTGGCCAGCCACTCTTTAGTCGCACTGCGTTGAGATTCAAGCAACTCCAGAGGCCAAAATACTGTTGATATCCACGCTTTCCCATCGAACCACGAAGGGAAATCAGCATTTTGGAGTTGAGTGCCCATTTCGATAAGCTTAGGCAAGAGCGTCGAATTTACATCCCCTTGGTACATTGGTCGACACTCATCAAGCCAATCGATTGCTTTGAGCAACGTGGACAAGACCATTGCTTCGTCGGTTGCGATGTGGTCATTCGATGATGCCAAAAGCGTCGTCAGCTGAGCTTTCCACTGATTGAGTTGATCTTGTGCCTCTGCTTCTCGCTTTTCGTCGTCTTCGTCGGTGATTGCATCATCCAAGTTGACTTCTTGTTTGGCCTTTGCATCCAAAGCCGCAATAAAAGCAATCCCGTGCTCAAGTTGGGCGATGATTGGAGCCCAATCTACGATGCTCTCCGCCTTCTTAGCTCCTTCTACGCCTTTGATTCGGCAACCAGACAAGCTTTGAATCACTTGAACAATCGCTTCACCCATCGACGTCGCTTTCTCTTCAGGCTGTTCGTTCTTAATGGGTTCGACTTTGGTTTCCACATCTTCCACTACATTTTCATTTGTACTGTTGATCACAGGTACTTCAACTTGCATGGGCGACTTGAGCACGTCTTCCCGTCGCTTGGTCCAGACAGATTCTCGTCGCTGCTTGCGTTGCAAATCAATTGCTTTCAAAGCCTCGCAAGCAGCAAGGGCTGCTGGCATATCTTGAGCCAAAGCCTTTTGTACTTCATCACTCCATGACTGTACATTTGCCAATTCAGCAGCGAGGAGCTCTTGATCCTGACGAAAGCGAAAGGCGAGTTGAGTAGATTGCAACTCTCGAAGCTCATCAAGAGTTACTTGGTTGGATTCATTGAGAGTAGTCGTAGCCGAGTTTTTCTTTGTAAGTCGACGATTGTTGGATCCTAGGCCTTGTCTTGAGCAAATCGCCCGTACTCGAGTGAGCCAGTCCTTGGCAGTTGTGACCATGCCCCGTAACTCTTCGCCTAGCTCCACTGAGCACGGAAATGCGTCGATTGTTTCAAGGAGCGCTGTGGCTTTTGCATAGGCATCGTCCGCCTCTACATTTGCAACAGCATCAGCACACGCCGTGCGGATTTCGACTCCTCTGTCGAGGAGGTATTGCAGCGGTGTGGTGTAACCAGATAAATCCACGTTGGGTGGTGATTGTAATGCAGCAGCGAGAGCTTCGAGCGGTGCTTTGGTCGGTTGTTTGTTGCCTTTGGGTCGTTCTTGTGGAAAGAGTTTGGTCCACAGAGCTGTACCAAGTAGCTCTTGCAAATTTCCGAGCCATGCTTCGGCTGCTATCACATTAGCCAAAATAGACTGCTCGATTTCAGGTTTCCATGTGTCAGCGGAAGGCAGACGTTCGCGAATACTTTTCGCCTGGAGACAGAAAGTCAATGACAAATAGGAAGCTAATTACCTCGTCGAGCAGATCTTGGAGTTCTTCGAGTGTACATTGTTGTGTTTCTTCTGTGGCCTTTTCAGCAGAAATTTTCCATTCATGAGCATCAATGAGAGCGCTGAGGCCGGTCGTGAGCTCCATGACAACAGGCATTTCCATCCCTTCTTCGAGGTATTCTTTTAAGGTTTCTACTGATACATTGGGATCTGCCATGGCGTCTTGAACTTTCTGTGACCACCCTTCTGCGTACGCGAGGAGTTCTTCCATTTCTTGCATCTCATTCGACGCTTCATCTACAGGTGCATTCTTGACCAGTTCTTGTACAGCATCCAAATCCATCTTGCTCTTGCTGCCATCGACGGCAATGCGAGAGCTCTGTCGTTTAGTTGGCGGCATGCATTTCCTTGCCCGTTCAAGCCATTTCTGTGCCGAAACCATCTTGTCTTTGAGAGGCTCAACAATATTGTTCAAGTCCACAGGGAGCGCCTCGACTCGAGCCAGCACTTGGCGAATCGCAGGTACACTCACCTTATCTTGAGCTAACAACTCTTCGACTTGGACATGCAGCTGTTCAGCGTCAGCGATCACAGCTTCCAAACTCGCTTCTTGTGAAAATGCCACATGGAATGACTGGACTTGGTGAAGTAGCGTACGCAACTTGTCAAGGTTGATCTTGCTTGGTTTCTTGCCCTTGACGGAGTAGTCCATTGCTTCGAAAAGACGAGCCCTAGCCAGAGCAAACGCTTCTAGTCGAGTTGCAAGCTCGAGTGCTCCTGCAAGCTTTTCACAGCGCACGTCTCGTGCTTTGAATAATAAAGCATTTAGTTCTTGTTGTGTGCACTTTCGGCGGAGAGCGGCTTCGCAATTCGCCTTCCAGTCTTCGATCCGCTCGATGTTAAAGCGAAGAACATCGAGTTCTAGAGCATTATCACCAAGGGGACATGATCGACCAAGAGAGCGAAGTGTTTCAACGTGGTCTTCACTGAACGATGGTGTCGAAAACACTGAGAAGAACTTGACAAGCCATTCCTGATGCTTTGGTTTGAGCTTCTTCTGGTCGCTCTCATCATCATCGTTATCCAATGATGGATACGCATGCGACGCATACAGATGACACGCTGCGGACTGAACGTTATTGTTGTGTTGATGGAGAATCTGCAATGCTTGTGCAGTAACGGCATGAGAGGTGCCATGGACATATCCCGAGCATAGTGACGTGGCAAACTCGAGATATTTGTTCAAATCTGCGACTCCTGTACAGATAACGTTAATACTGGGATTCGTACGATATCGAGTCGTTACCTTGGAGTGCGGTGGTCGAAAAGACATGACGGGGACCGATCAACTCCTCGTCCGTCGTGGTGGTCGAATCCAATCCATCTTCAGGATCGTTCGTACATTTACTACCTTCTTGAGATACACTCCGTAGCTCAGGTAGCGATGCTTGGTATCGTTTGCCCAGTCTTACTTTAGAATTCGATCCGCCAGACGGGGCAGTCCATTCTTCCGCTTCTTTCTCGAGTTCCAATGCCCTTCTTTTCTTCACAGAGGCGTTCTCTATCAACAAATCGCATGAGATCTATATAATGTACGCATGCGCGGCCACGTCCACGCGCTACTTGCGTCGTTTCACTCGTACCTCGACCGACACGGTCTCCCATTCCTTCGTCTCGGCGATCAAATGCGAAAGTTAGCTTGGCATCCCCGCAAGTGTGCATTATCCGGATTATCCGGATGGATTCCTGCACTTTAATTGGTTAAAATCCACCTCATCCAATGAAAAAATGCACCGAGCGGCGCGAGTACCGTGACCTCGATCTGTCTCTCCTCTCATGTCCTTGCCCTCTCTCATCCGTCACCGACGTATAGACCCTCAGAAGGAATCAGACAATTTAGATTTAATGTTCCCAAGCTTGCCGTCCAGTTCGTGATCGCGATCCAAAGACGAGCCACTCTGTCACTCGAGCGAGTAATGAATCCGCATCAGGTTGGATCTCAAGCCCAATTGAGGCTAGAATCGATTTGAAAAGCCACCTACTGGTAATGTACACACTTTTGCGTGCGAATATATGTGTGGAATATTGAGAGGAGATTTCCCGAGTGCAAGGCGACGCGGCAAATAGCCCTGGCATGCGCATGCTGTTGGCTTGATGGAGATTTTTTAGCTTAACTATCCGGATACCGGTTGAAGCCCGCCAATGAGCTTGGAGTTATCCGGATAATACAAGTATACTGAAGTCAAGTCAGATCGAAAAAACATTCCGCGAAATGAACGACGACGATGGATGGGACCAAGCGCAGGTCGAGATGACGAAGAAGTTATCGCAGATGCACGTCCAAGAGCCACGTCCACGATTGACAGAGAGAATGTGGTATCCTCCACCGCCGCCAGGCTCAGAGTCGCACAATATGGCGTTCAACATGGCTTCATTTCCGAATCGACTAGATACCAACCATGTGTCGTCGTTGTCGTCTTCGGGATTGAGTCCGTTTAGCCGCGTGACAATGAATGCCGTGTCACCGTTGGATCCAGTATTACTCGCTGCACTCGACAACTCACGCGAACGATTGACTTTGCTCAAGTTTGAAGATCAGATCATTCAATTTATCAAATCACCAAGGTATTGAGTAACTTTCGCGCGCATTATATTATCCATGCTCATAGGGAACACGAACTTGTCTTTCCACCACTATCGTCGTACCACCGATTGATCGTTCATCGCCTTGCAGAAAGATGCTTGCTAGAACACCAGACGGCCGATTTTCATCCGGTAAGCAATGTGTGTCCAGCATTGTGGATGTATGACTCCCATCATATAGATGAGTGGCTACGACACGAATGCAGCACGCGTTGTCACGTTGTTCAAGACCCCTCGCTCAATAGTGCCGTCTGTCTTGCTCATCGATTTATCGTCAGAACAGAGTCAACCAAGCAAGACAGCGCCACCGAAAATCATGACGCGAAAACAGTCGAAAGGCGCTTCGTCGTCGAAAAAGGCGCACAAGACGTCATCGAGCGACACACGCACGATCCAAGACCGTGAAAAAGCATACGCTGAAGCCCGTGCACGAATTTTTGCTGCTGACGAAAAGCGGATACAACCAACGCCAGAGACAACGTCGACGACATCCACGTCACCTACCCCAAAGCCTGTATCCACGACCAAGACTTCACATACACTCGACTGGACGGAAAGTAAAGCGCAGTACCGAGATCGCCAAAAGGAAATGAGCGATCCCGACTTTACGCGCCAACCACGTGGCAACTTCGTGCGCTACGCACCCGATTATTCGTCATCGTCCATGCGCAATTCAGATTATGGACGAACGTCAGACTATGGTCGCACTTCCGACTATGGACGCTCGTCAGACTACGGACGCTCTTCAGACTATGGTCGCAATTCTGACTATGGACGTACAGCAGACTATGCACGGATGCCACCACCGCCTGATACAATGCGTCGACCCAAGCCGCCGCCGATAGTCTACTCGGAGGACGACTTTCCGCCGCTAGGGCAATAAGATTAATGTGGAAAATGCGACTTCCATCTAAATATTATTTTTGGAGACTCCCCAATAAATTATTGCATTTTTGGGAACAAGAAAATAATTGTATTGTGATAAGATAATAAATTATTCATTTGCGAATAATCATTGTCAAGGACACTCATCGATGCTTGAGCGCTTTCTTCTCGAGATGCCGCCGCCGCCGTCGTGCTTGTTGCTTTTGCTTGGCCAGTTTCATGTACTGTTTGACAGCGACAGTGTCTTGACTGGATTCGACTCTCTGCATGTTTCTAAACAGCGTATCCATGAGATGTGTAAGATGACAAGGCCAAACCTCAAAACTTTAGTGCGCAAGGTGGACAAAGCCGCATTGGTCGTTTGGCGAACGCGGTTGAATTCGTCCACGAGACTGTGGATATGCACGTCGAGGGAGAGCGACGGATCGCCTTTTATTGAGTCGACAGTTGCGTCCTGCATGTCGCTCGTTTCCCAAAGTGCCAACACGGCCAGTTCGTTCTTCAAGTACTCTTTCTCAAGTGTTTCAACGTTCTCGTCAACAATTGCATGTGAGGTGCTTTTCGACGACATCGTAGCAAGTTCCGCATTGTCAGGCCTTGAGCTTTTGAGGTCGATCAATGCGGCAAGGAGTTTCTGTACGTCAAAGTGAAGAGAGGGACCCAGCGCAACAATCATACCTCTGCTAGTGCAGCAGGTGGCGGTGGTGTTTCCACGTCTTCGCTTTCGAGTTCGTCGATGGGGGCTAGCGCAGTCTGGATTTCGTCTTCAGTGAGAACGTCAAAGAAACGCGCTGCTCGAACGAACTGCCAGCATTCTGTGGTTGTACAAGGAAGATCTATCCATGACGATTGTGATGGGGATCAAGGACCTTACACGTACCCAGGTCCATGGTATCGAGATCAAACGTAGGCAGTGTAGATGACGGCAAATCGGCCTCGCCATCGGACAAGATTGGACTCATCGCAGTCTCATCCAAACGCGGCGGTCGCTTGTGTTTTCGCCTTCGCTTTTGTTGTGGGACATCTGCCGTCTCGTCGTTCTTCAACTTTATCATCCACTCTTCGACTTCTCGAAGATGCCTTTGAAAGTCTTGTAGCTGACTCTCGACCACAGATCGCGCTTGACGCAGTTCATGGAGCACGCGCGCTGCATTCTGTTTTCGAATGCCTGGCGAATCGTCCGTGCCGGAAGCTCTCTTGATCGACAGGTATTGATCGTGGCGTACCCAAAACCTCGCGGGAACGACCACAGCACCATTCTCCCCGATTGCATGACTCCCTGGGATCGCACCTGCTGCTGTCGCGAACGATTCCACGCCGCTCGGCGCCTGGCGAAAGATGGATGGAACGTTTCCCCGCTTCATGCAATCTTATTGGAAGAGTATAAAAAAGAGAACAGTCTTGCCTTTTGAAATTTCAAAAAATAGAATGAAAATAATTAAACGTTGCATATTTTGATATAGATGTCTGGATTTATTATCCGAATATTGATGATTTTTTAAGACTAGGTTCTAATTGCTTTCAAGGGTGAGAGCACGCTGCAAAGCCTAAGATATCTTGAAATTTAGCCCCATGTTTCCGTAGCCATAAAGTTGCAGTTTGCGTTGCCGCTGAGTGCTTGATTTCAAAACACAAATAGATTTACCCACCGAATTTCAAATTTCAAAAAGTCAATTAATTATATCAATTTGCATAAATAAAATGAAAAAACTGTGAGATTTGGGACATTTTTTCAGCCTGACTTGGCACTGCAAACTACAGGCTTTGCTGTCAAACAGCACTGTGTATTAAAGTGACTGACCGCTGGGATTCTTGTTAAGCTCGAGAGAATGCATTTCAATCCAACTTGGACGAGAATATGGTGCAATCAATAGCATCCACTAGTTAGTATCAAATGTTGTGTCCGGAAATCGTAGAAAGGATTTGCCTACTGTTTTTACTCTAACTTGATTGGCTTAAAATCAACAGATTTTTTGGTGATGTCAGCTTCTAAACGCACTGTGTTGCCTGCCCATCGAATTTCTCTCACTACTGTACTAATTAAGATTAAATAAAGGGTGATTTAGAAGATGCTGTTAGACCATCACATCATCGATGATGCATGACACCGATTCACACTTAGAAAAAAGCGCCTAATGTATATGATGCGGCAAGCATTGAAACAAACTTATGGACTACTGCTGCGGATTAAAATCTGTCCTAAGTGAATACATATAATTGCAATGATCTTTGCTTGCGTTTAGCAGGAACTACAGCAATAAATTAACATATACTTAGCATGCCATTGGTGAGGCTAGGACTCAATTACCTCGTTTTGATGTATGCTTGCAATGCGATGCAACTGATCCAGTGGAAGCGTTTAACAGATTTCAAAGTTACATGTCATTATGTTTGCAGTTAAATGACGCAGAAACACCAAAATGTAGCTAAAGTACATGTAACCACGACTCCACAATACTGTGTCCATGATTCAATCGCAATTGGCTTAATGAACTATTGTAAACTCCAGTATTACACGCCAAGTTGCAATATGATTTTAAGAGTTTAACACATCGTATACACCACAAAAAAGAATGACAATCAAGTATGTGTTGAGGGTAATTTGTTAGCTTTGTATTACTCTATTCAACTATGAACTTGTTGCCCTGTCGTGCTTGATGATGGGCTTGATCATCAAGCCTTGATGACCAGGGGCAAAATCGGAAATTTTGACCAATTAGAGATCAATATGACTGGTAGAAGATTTGATTCTACGATTTCGATAAAATTTCAGACTAAATTTTTGACTTGGTTTTATTATTGAATCTACTCAAATTCAAAAAGGTGAAACAGAAAATGTAGAAAATATCCTTCTACTTTTTGCCATACGACAGCAATATTTTCCTACGAAAGTTGCATTATGATTTTGATGCTTAGAATTTTAAATCCATTTAAAAAAGCAATCTTCCTTTTTTTGACATTTTGACACCTTTTTATCAACATGACGTGGCAACAATCGGAGGATGGATGAGTGCATTGACATCAGCCAGGATGAGCGTCTGGTTGGGAGTTGGTGGTGCGTTTAGCTTACCAGGCAAAGACAAAAGCAATTCGATACTCTTTTCGTAGTCCTCCACTTCCCAAAAACAGCGTGCCATGTGGAATACGTTTTCCCATTCGGCGTCGACGTTTTCCTACACACTCAAGTCGAGGCGATCAACGAAAAGAGGAAACGAACCAGTCGACTGTACACTTGCAGAGCCATGTCGTGGCGGCCAAGCATCGAATAGACTTCGGCCATGAGAATTGTGTTTTCACGCACTTCCATGTCGTCGTACTTCAACGCGTTTTCAAGGTAGCTCAAGATTTGCTCGAGGGTTGAGTCGGTTTGAGTCTCAAGCAACATCGTATGGGCGAGGTGAGTGTACGCTCGTCCCAGTGTCGGGTCATTTTGGATAGCGCGTTTGAAGGCCTCACTACATATTTTGGTCCTGAGCTTGATGGCAGCTTCAACGAACGTACCAAGCGCCATGGATGTCGTCGAGGGCAAGACGTGACAGGGCATAGGTGAAATGCAACATGGCAACTTCTCTCGGCGAGGTCTCGTTGTGTCTGTCCACAATGCTAGCCAAAGCGTTGGAAGTTTTTTCCACTTGTTTCAGCTCCTCGTCACTCAGCTTGTTTGAATCTCGCACATGAAACAGCGACCTGTCCAATGGTTCCAGCGTCGGCGTGGCTCCTTTCTTGAATTTCAGCGCAGCTTTCAGCCCAACCCAAAACGACGAGTCGTCGAATTTCTCAGGCGGTGGAGTCGGCGCAACCACCGGCACTTCAGCGACCACGACCACAGGTGGGGCCGCCTTCAGCCGCTTCCTTCGGAGGAAGCTCAGCCGGTTACCCATGATTGAAAGATGAAACTGTCAAACTAACAAGGGCAAGTGAACCCTTTCAAGCAATTGCTTGTGCAGAGATAGTGAGCAAGTTGCTTGAAACGGCCAAGTTTTCGGTAGGAAGCGGTTTCATGTGGTGCTCCACCCTCGGAGAATCCTGACATTTGAGAAGTGTGATATTTATACCCAGCTATATCTGCAACAGCATTCTGAGTATTCCTTGCTTTAACGGCATAAGTTTCCACATAGCTACGCTACTTGTGGTCTTATCATAAGATATTAGTCGTTAAAGTCAGGATACTGTCAACCTATGCTGTCGTTAAAATGAGGTGAAGAGACTTGATCGAAAATAATGTGAATGACATGAAATAGCCATATAGGTATGGATATTTATCCGGATAAGTAGTTTCCCTCCATTTTCATTTTTACCCACAGTGAAGAAAGGACATGAGGGTCGAGACGCCGGAAATCCGATGGCATCATGGACCGACCGGGCTGAATGAAGCAGTACTTACGATAGATTTCTTGCGGCGCCAAGTCTCAAAGGCAGATGGTCGCATCCTACCGACAGTATTTGCCACTGGTGGAGCTGACAAGGAGATCAAATTGTGGACGTGGACAGAAAACGCGCCAAACTATGTTCACAGCTTGTCAGGACATGAACGCAGTGTAAACTGTGTCCGATTCTCACCTGATGGAAGTTTTTTGGCTTCGGCTAGTGACGACTCGACGATTGTGATTTGGATGCGTCCAAAACATCTTGGTGAAGGCGAAGCATGGGATTGGAGTGGAATTGCCAACAATAGCGATGTATCCAGAGTGCTCTTGTCTTGTGGCCACAAAGGTGATATTACAGACTTGGCGTGGTCTCCTGACTCTGCCTATCTTTGCTCTGTCTCGATCGACAACACCTCCGTAATATGGCATGTTCCGTCGGAGAAAGTTGTGGAGAAGCGAAAAGATCATTCTCAATACGTCCAAGGCGCTGCATGGGATCCACTCAATGAGTTTCTCGTCACAGAAGGAAACGATCGCTCATGCCGCGTGTATTCCCTCGTTGGCTTTACCAAAAACGGCAAGAAGAAAAAGTGCCAACTCCTTCACTCAAATCGGACGCGAGATATAACTGGCGAAAAGACTGAAGATGACAAACAGCCCAAGCATTCGCTCTTTCACGACGACACATTTCCAGCATTTTCAAGACGTCCTACTTGGACTCCAGATGGCAATTATTGCTTATTTCCCACAGGTGCAGCAGCTCGTCTTAGGTATGACAACTTACTCCATGTTTACAGGTCTCTTCAAGTCAAACAGTACATCAACAACTGCCAATACTGTATATGTATACGCGAGGGGCAACCTTAGCCTGCCAGCTTTTCATCTGCCTGGTGCTGAGAAGCCTTCCATGGGTGTGCGATGCAGTCCAGTTCTGTATACACTTGCAAAAGAGCCAAGTGTCAATGTTTTTGCCCTCCCGTACCGAATTATCTTTGCCGTTGCGACGTTGAATGCCGTCCTCGTTTACGATTCTCACGTTCGTGTGTATATTGACGACAAATTCCTCATTGTGCTATTCTCTAGCTTCCTCATCCCGTTTGCGTCATTGATCGCATCCATTACGCCGATCTGACTGACCTAAGTTGGTCTGTTGATGGACGAGTGCTAGTTGTTTCGTCACTGGATGGTTATGTGACCTTTATCACGTTTGATGAAGGTGAAATCGGTGAACCCTTGCCTGCTGAAGGTACTGACAGACCCGCTGGACATTTAATTCATCAGCCCCGATAGAATTGCCACAATATTTGGATCGACAACGTGCCACAATCGAGCAGAATCAGTCGCAGCCAAAGAAAAAAGTTGAAGTCCCCAAGAAAGATACACCGAAGAAACCAGAGCCACCCAAACTCAACAGCATTCGACAGTTCACGGCGGTGATTGAACCTGAAGCCGCGTTTGATCCGGCCAACATGCCTGTGATCTTGCCTACATCTGAACCTCCGGCTACAGCAGCGACAGAAGTTTCAGCTACAACGACAGCAGCTCCAAAAGCAGACGTCGTACATGTTGTGCCCGTCCGAAAGAAGAGGAAAATCACGCCGATTTTAATGTCGAGTGCACCAGTACCAGCACCAGCGTACGAGACGGTGGACTTGACCAATGAAGAATAGATATCAGTGCTTAGCTCGAATGCTTTGATTGTCTTAAAGAACAAAAAGTACCCATACGCACTACCAAGCCCAGCAAGGACGAGAATATTGATCCAATTGAGCACGGAGCGACTCTCAGGGGACGAAATTTGAGCACGGAGCATGACAATCGCTTGGAGGGAGAAGCACAAGCAGTATGCTTGGCAGAACGTCTTGCGGATGAGTCCAACGCCGATCAAGCCAAAGTCAAAGCGTCA
The DNA here is from genome assembly GCA_019828595.1 of Aphanomyces cochlioides. NCBI lineage: Eukaryota > Oomycota > Saprolegniomycetes > Saprolegniales > Verrucalvaceae > Aphanomyces > Aphanomyces cochlioides. The sequence goes on along the minus strand of JAHQRK010000007.1, from coordinate 2,889,561 downwards.
TACAAGCGCACCATTTCATGCACCAAATGGTTGTACTCGGACGTCTTGAGCGCTGAGATGGCTAAGAAGCGAGGACGGAGCAAGCATGCAGCGCCGATCACGATAACAGTGCATCCCAACCTGCGTCTTGATGAACTCGCAAAAATTACAAAAATGCCAGCAATTCCATGAACTTGATCAGTTTCAATTTTGACTTGATTTTTCGTCCACATTCTGCGATGTAACTCGACGAAAACGAGCAATCTATAATACAGAAAAACCTGCTAGTTTAAACTCCTCGGATAGCTAAACGCCTTTCGAACTGAACAGGTTTTCAATCCACGGATTTTGGGTCAGCGACACATTGTGGGTCAAACTGTATACAAAAACTATGATTGGAAAAGATGCGAGTGGTTAAAAATGAGATACTTCAAGTCGTCTGATTGGCTTGAAACTTGTAAAATATAATCCTTCAATTCTCACGAATTCTGAGGTATTTTTAGATCATTCTTATTCCCTCATGCGCCAAAGTTGAGCAAGGCAGCATTCACATACAAAACTTATGTAGCTTCGTTGTGCAATGTCATGAGCCTAAGTGAACTACGCTTTCTTTCTTCTTTGTAGTAATGTCATCTATGACTATAGATTCCACGTGGAGGCGAAGATATCACCCGCTAGTCTTTTGACCCACTACTTGTCGCTAGTGCACAGCATTTTTCACAGTTTAAAACATTTTGCACATTTTTCACACTTTTTCACAGGTAATATTAAACACTTGTGCAAAATTATTATCCAGATGTGTCTGATCGTGCCGGTTTTATCCGGAATTTCCCATCTTGTGGAAAATCAACTTGAGGTACCAACATTCTCCCTATTTTTCACCTTGTGAAAACCGTTTATCACAAAAGTTTTAAACGTTTTGCACAAAAAACACGTGAAAAATGTTTTGCACAACTCTACAACTCTACTTGTCGCTAACGGATACGGTATATGTCGACCCTGGTAGATTGAACAAAAACCTCTCATGCTAAACGAAGTAATTTGATCAAATATGAGTTGTACTACGTAACGTCAGAACACATCGTTGGTTAGCCACACATTGTTAGTCTTGGTGGAAGGATGGTCGACTTGAGCATGGAAGACAAAGTCACCATGCTGAAGATGATCGATGAAGGCACCCCATACGAAGACATCAAGAAGCGCTTCAAATGCTCGGTTGAGACAGAGTAGAGTGTACTAGTATTGATTGATGAACGACAGACGTTACTTATGGAAATGTCCTGATACCATACGGTAAATTAGTAACTTGAAATTTGTATGTCTATACAAACGCTTCGATAAAGCTATAGCTGAACACCTTTGGAATTGAACAAGAATCCCACTCCACCGCGCGTTGTTCAAACAAGCAGGTTTATCTGTAGAATGAATCGACATTTGGCAACGCTTTCCTGAAATTAGGTCATCTTATTCTATCGCAACAGTGTGGGATTGCCGCAGTAGATCAAATTCTCCTGATTTTCTGGCATCGTGTTGGAACTTTTGTGGTCGTCAATGCTGGTCGTCATCCTGTCATTTCAAATACGTGCCATGTTGTGTATAGATAATTCGGGGTGTACGACACTTGCATCCGACAATACTATGATTGGCAGATATAATTATTACTCACTCACTTGCAGACTGACGCACACAGAGAACTGATCCTGCGTGGAATCCTGGATACGATGAGAGACGATGAAGAGATCGCCGTCGACGAGGAGCTGGCTGCTGTTGTCATGCTCGCCAAGGTTGCCTCCAGTGGTCGGTATAGACGACGCGTTGGGTGGTCTCCCAAAGGTACATCAATCGTAGCACCTATACTGCAGACGTCATACACAGCCAGTTGAAGATTTGAAGCAACCCAGCACCACGCACACTCGTGCCAAAAGAGGCAACTGGAGCTTTGAATCATCCCTTCTTCATGAACGCCCGTGCAACATGCTCAAACACCTCCCATCGTCGTGTACACCAAACACAAGACCAAAACAGAAGACCAGATGTAGATAGACACATGCATTGACATGATTATAATCGATTCTCTCGCTTTCTCTTTCGTACCTCTCTCAACAAACTAGAATAGCTGCTTGTGTGTCCAGCATAAGCTGCTTCGAACTGCTCCAAATCGGTGTAGATTGCAAATGCCAGACCCAGCGTGTGCCTTTCTGAATAACGCTTGCGACCTCTCTTGATCATCTCACGCGAGAAATCTTTGATTGCACAAAGCAGCCCCTTCTTTTGGTCAGCTGTAAACCATTGGCTCCAAGCCTCGCTCGCATTTCGTGCTGTTGGAATGCCCTTGGGTACAACATAGTCTTTTATCGAGCTTTGATGCCGACGTGGGGATTCAATTTTCTTGCATAACCTCACATTCCTTTCCTCTCGAATGCACTTTCGGATTTCATCGAGCAGAAGCTCCCAGTTGTCCACAACAGCTACATGATTTAGGACACCGCTGTGGCTTGGAGTCTTCATTCGAAGAAGATTTCGAGGGTCAATTTTGTCGTTAATACTCTTAGTCACAAGATATCCCGCAAACGTCTTGGCATCCTCCCTCCGGCACCAAGTCATCAGTTCTCTGAAATTAAATTTCCGCTCGGTTGAATCAAATACTCAGTAAAAACATCCACCACGCCTCATGCTGCTGGCCTTGTAGAGAGTCGACGGAGGAAGTTCTGGTCAAGAGGCTTCAACCAATCCAGCTTCACCGCACCATCATGGAGTATTCGGTACGATGGAAAGACGTACGAATCTTTCGAAACATTCATGTTTGTGGGTAGCACGGATTCGATCAAGGTAGCCATCATACAGAGCACAAATTCGCAAGCAGGGGTAAAGAGATTCGTCAATCAAATGGTAGATTTGGCATTCTTTTTCTACACTGGCCTTTTTGTGCCAGCGCAGTCGAATTGAGATGTACTTTCCATGCTCGTCTATTCCCATTGCAACATCAGTCCATTTCAGCGCAAGCACTTCGCTGATACGGAAGCAGCCGAGAAAGCTCGACGACAACAAAAACTGCACCATAGAGCCAACAAACGGATTGTGCTCGGCAAATAAGTTCATAATCATGGAAAATTCATGGACGGTCAGGGGGTGCGTCTTTTTTTCGTCGTCAATGTTGTTGAGCCTGTTATATTTCTGGAGCCCAATGACATAGCGCTTGGCTAGTATATCTTGTGCTGGATTTGGCTGAACGTTGTGCTGGTTAAAGTATGAGACCAAAGCTGTTTTTGCTGCATCAACAGTTCGGGCTTTTCTGCCCAAGGAGTACAGATGATGAAAAAAGTCCGTACAATCGTTTGCAGTGGCAGTCACTGGGCTCAAACCATCCTTTTTCTCAACGCAATACGCCTCGAACTGCCGCTGATACGTGGAATATGCTCTCCTCGTTGAGGCACCTTGGAACGAGTCCTGGATGACCTTCTTGGATGGGACCACAGACATGAAAATGGGAGCATTCCACACTCAACGCTATGTGGCATGCAATTTTAACCAATCAAAACATGTATATGTGATATGTTAATGATATGTGTCGTGTACGACAGTTTCCTCGTCCAATCAAACTTCACTTGTACGATTTCGACCAATCAGTTTCGTTTATTGTGTCGGTTCTCCAATCAGCGCCTAGGAAGTTGTCGGTTTTGTGTCGTATCTCAGGTATATGTAATTATGATTCTGGTGGGTCGGGGATTCTATTACATTTATCCGGAAGCTGAAGGTCAAAGTTTAAACAGTTCGAAAGTCGAATTTTGGGATTTTGGACCTGACCAGATTGGAGGTCAAAACCGAAGGTGTAAATGAAAGTCAAAGGCTTTTCGAAAATTCTCTATTATTCTTGGGTGGTCTTATATTTCCCAGATCACTGTATCCAATCAGATATCTATTTTACGGGAAGAACGTAATACCGAAAGACAATTGGTCAAAATCAGCAACGGGAGTTGTCATGTTCATCTCATTCGCGAAATTTCCACGAAACCATGACCGAGGTGGAGTTGATGTGCGCGGTGTACGGCTTAGCGACAGTGTTCCTTGTGAAGATCGCGCGCGATGCGAAAGTGTGCGCACTGCAGAATGCCATTGTGAACAAGAAGAAAGACGACAATGCTCGCTTCAAAGTTGATCCAAATGACTTTCGCTTTAAGCTTTACTTGGCACGGAAGAATGGCAAGTGGCTGACTGGCGGTCAAGATGTGTATGATTTGCTGCTCGGACAAGTTGATACAGCGTACACGCAGATGCTTCCGTGGTGGAGCCTCGATAAGCTGGAACTGTTTGGACCGACTTTCGAGCCTGGAAAAGACGAGATTCATGTGTTGGTTGAACTCCCAGAAGCTCCGGTTGATGTGTTGAGCGAGTTGGCAACATCGAATCAAATGCTCAAGGAAGCGCACGAGGAGCCTGTGCAGTCACCCAAGCGCAAGCGATACGTACACTCGGAAATGACTTCAAACAAGGGAAAAGAGTTTCTGCAAGACTTAGGCATGCGAATCGATCTTGTGGACACGGATTCTCCGGCAATAGGAAACTTGACTCCCGTTGAACCATTCAAGTGGGGTGCAGCTAAATCGGGCGGCAAGGTGATCAAGCTCTACGAGGAACAGCAACGTGACCAATACCGTGCATATGTGGAAGAGAACATTGGAGCTGTGCTCAAAGATCAACGTCTTTGTGTGTTCGGTGTGGAAAGGAGCAAGAACCTTCTCTGCACTTAAGTCCCTGGCTACGATGTTAACCTTTTTGGACGCACGGATCTTGTCATCATGAATGATAAAGTCAAATCTTTGTCAGACGCTGTGGATTGGTTTCCTGACGCAAGGATGCTCATTGAAGTACAGAGAAGTATCCAAAACGGCGCAGTCTACCAAGTTGCATCGGAACTAGTGGCATTCGATGTCCTTGCCCAGAAACCAGTTATGGCACTGCTGACCAACTTGACGGATCGTTGGCAGTTTCAATGGATATCCGAGAAGAGCCACAATCACATCAACATTCAAACAGTGGTTTTAAGCAATCCAAGTGAGGCGTTCGAGGTGGTTCGAACGCTATTGACGCAGGTGTCATCTGTCGATGGTGATATCCATCTTCCGTTCATCCGAGAACCCGTGAAACGACGCAAGCTTGAGCAGCTGTTTCCATCTGTCAGCGAAGGTGGCGACAGTGGCGGCATTCTTGAAACTCTCCAACAATATCGCGATATCACTAGCTTGCTGGGTCAACCCGACATTGATATGGCGCGTGAATTGGGCAGGCGGCTTCTTGCTCACTCAGTGCCCCTCGACGTAAAATTGATGTACACATGAGGTCCGCAATGCTAAGATGCAGGTTGGGATGCACTGTTTGGTGTTCATGCGGGCATTTCCATCGTGATCGGCGCTGCATGCTTGCTCCGTCCTCGCTTCTTAGCCATCTCAGCGCTCAAGACGTCCGAGTACAACCATTTGGTGCATGAAATGGTGCGCTTGTATGGCGCTTTGACTTTGGCCCAAGGGTGGTTGGTATGGAAGACACGCTTGGTCGGCGATGGACTCATCCGCAAGACGTTCTGCCAAGCATACTGCTTGTGCTTCTCCCTCCAAGCGATTGTCATGCTCCGTGCTCAAATTTCGTCCCCTGAGAGTCGCTCCGTGCTCAATTGGATCAATATTCTCGTCCTTGCTGGGCTCGGTAGCGCGTATGGGTACTTTTTGTTCTTTAAGACAATCAAAGCATTCGAGCTAAGCACTGATATCTATTCTTCATTGGTCAAGTCCACCGTCTCGTACGCCGGGGGTTGGTGCACTCGTGACGTGACTTAAGTCGAAAACAGTCGTTGTTGCAAATTTCGACCAGGCCCTAAGCCCGCACGCGCTGACATTGAATCGCTGACACCAGCCCGTTCATATACCTGGCTTCACAGTAGGTTTCCGTGGAAAAAACCACGACCGCCACAGGTACTCGTCACGTGAAATCGGTGAACCCTTGTCTTCTGACGGTATTCGTCAGGTGAAATCGGTGAACCCTTGTCTTCTGAAGGTCTCTGGACGTTAATCTCATCTGACTGATCTAAGTTGGGGTGATGGACGAGTGCGAGTTGTTTCGTCACTGGATGCCACAATAGAGCAGAATCAGTCGCAGCCAAAGAAAAAAGTTGAGAATGATACACCGAAGAAACCAGAGCCACCCAAACTCAACAGCATTCGACAGTTCACGGCGGTGATTGAACCTGAAGCCGCGTTTGATCCGGCCAACAGGCCTGTGATCTTGCCTACATCTGAACCTCCGGCTACAGCAGCAACAGCAATTTCAGCTACAACGGTAGCAGCTCCAAAAGCAGACGTCGTACATGTTGTGAAAGAAGAGACATCAGTACCGATTTGTCTTGTTAAGGTAGCTCGAATGTTTTGATTGTCTTAAAGAACAAAAAGTACCCATACGCTCCACCGAGCCCAGCCAAGACGAGGATATTGATCCAATTCAGGACCGAGTGACTCTCCGGGGACGAAATTTGAGCACGGAGCATGGCAATCGCTTGGAGGGAGAAGCACAAGCAGTATGCTTGGCAGAACGTCTTGCGGATGAGTCCATCGCCGACCAAGCGCGTCTTCCATACCAACCACCCTTGGGCCAAAGTCAAAGCGCCATACAAGCGCACCATTTCATGCACCAAATGGCTGTACTCCGTCGTCTTGAGCGCTGACATGGCTAAGGAGTGAGGAAGGAGCAAGCATGCGGCCCCGATTACGATGGAAATGCCCGCATGAGCCACAAAGAGAGCATCCAAGTGCCGTCGTGCTTCCTGCATCTTGATGATCGCTGTCTGGTGAAAATTCGCGAAATTACAAAAAAAATTATCATTAAATTAATTGAAATTAAAATTAATTTCAATTTATTCTTGATTTTTCCATATTTCTTTGCATTTTGTAATTTTGTGCAACCCCAGATGAGACGGTTGCTTGTGTTTGTCCTTACAGCGGCGGTCGTGACGGCCATCACGACGGAAGTCCACTCTGGATTGCCAGAATGCTACTTTCTGGATGCACAAAAGTACAAGGAAGGCTTGTCGCTCAACTATGAAGTGGTACGAGGCTTGGGAGATGAATTGGAGACAACGTTGAGCAGTCCAAGTGGCATTACTCTCTTTCACAAGACAGGCACGTCGGGACGTTTTGTAAGTCCTGTACCAGAAGATGGTGCCTACCGTGTATGTTTCACACAAAAGACGTTTGTTACTATTCGCGTTGGCTTTTCCTTGCACGCCGACGATCCAGCCCACGATGTCGTCTCGAATGCCGATGCTACGAAAATTGGTACATAAGCTCTACTCGCATATGTATCATAACATGGTCATTAGAACAAGCGCGAGCTGTGGAAGACATGGTGTACGAACTCAATACCAACTTGGATACGGTCAAGGACACGCAATCATACATGAAAGCCAAATCTGTCTACCATCACTCGAGTAGGATACAATCTTCATCCTCTCGCTCATGTATCCTTGTATTTTTGTAGTCATCGAGAGCACCAACAGCCGCGTCATGATGTGGTCTTGTATTGAAGCTGTTGTCCTCATCGGCCTTGCTTTCTGGCAAATGTCGTATCTTCGCCGCACGTTTGAAGTGCGTCGCGTCTTCTAGCATCTTCATCATCTTCCCAAGACACCAATCCATCGACACATAATTCAACGGCATCATATCCACTTTCATCCATCTTTTTGCTGCCATCTTCATTTAACAACGCATATTGCTCATGGCCTGAACTCGATGGGGGGGGCACGTCTCCTCTTCACTGACGTTTGTGATGCAAGGGGTTGAAGGGTTAAGGGGTGTGGGGGTTTAGAGGGGTTAAGGGGTTTCGACTGTCTTGGTGCAATCTCCCGACACAAAAGACAGCGCTATCCGGATAATGCTCTCCATTTGCGTACATTGATTGGCTTTTCTTATCCGGATGGCCGTTCTTGTGCATAATGTTCCATTTGGGGATTTCTTAGCGTCGAGATGGGCACGGCGGGGTCCGTGGAGCAGCGGAATGCGATCAAAGACGTGATAGTGCTCGGCGACAGCAGCAACGCGAAGAAGAGGAACAAAGATGATATTATTCAAGTCTTGACGACGTTCTGTACAGTGTTTCCTCTCGAAGTGAGCATGGATTTGCTAGTGACAGTGAAATAACACCGCCTGTCTCTGTGTAGACGTCGACCGACGAAGCACACGAAGGAGACGAAAATGCATTGGATGTCAAAGAGAAAAGGCTTTTTGACGCCGTCCATCGACTCTTGAAGACAGCTGTCGATACAAATGCAACAACGGGAGATAGCGACGAGTCGGACATTGTACTCCTCATTTTGGAAACATTCAAACGACTCCTGCAATGGCGCGAATTGCACAAACTCGTACCAAAATACTCGACCAAACCGTTCCTAACTTGCATGGTACAATCTTTGCTACATGAATTGGAATGAATGCCTTGGTGTGCCCTAGATGTGGTCACCGCAGATGGCTTTGTCAGTCCTTGAAGTGATTCTCATGATGAAAACACGGCCGAATGGTCTCAAGTCGTCTGAAATTGGCGACAAGATCGAAGTGATGAATCGGCGAACGTTTGCCGATGATCAAGGATTCCAAGTTCTGGGAAGTCTGCTCACCCAATACCGCACGGCACCTTATGACAACCTATCGACGCAAATTATGGAGGAATGCCTTCGAATCTTCCACTGGACTTACGTCGCAAGCAAATCGACGAGTGATGCTGTGACTCTTGACCGCGTATGTCTTTCAAGCAATTATTCTGTTCCTTACGTGGTTTTATAGATCACCGACGCACTTTTGAATGCAAGACTAGCTCTACTGTGGCTTTCTCATCATCCGAAAGACTCTCTTCGCATTCTCTCTGTCGACTTGCTCCTCGAGCTATTCTTTGTTGCTGATCTCGCCCAAGTGACCATTCTCCAAGATGCAGCTCGCGACTGTGGTGCTTTGCTGTACATGGTATATTTCGCCGTCGTCGACGACGAGTCCAACGTGGTTGACTTGCTTAATGATATCTCTCACACTAATGATGTAGGAAGGCGAAGATGTGGAAAGTCCTCGCGATTCTTTCCGGGATAAATCCATCCAGCTCGTCGAAATGTTCTGCGCTGGGAATAGCCGCTCCAAGAGTGCTATGTATCGCATCTTACCTGTCGATTTATTCGTCCCCATCGAAGATCGACCTGAACTCATCTCGAAGTATTCCATGGCGTCCATCAAGAAGTCGACAAATATGACAAAGACTCGCTCGATGGACATCATGAGCTTTCGAGAAACTCGTTTCTCGGCGTCAGGGTCATTCTCGGGTACAGCAAAACCAGTCGAATTCCAGGTACAAAATCGATAATCGAGCTTTAAATGATGTATTCGACTAGCGATGGCTACAAGATGCTCGATCACAAGGAGAAACGTGGCAGCAGGTCATGGTCGCCGCGCGACAAGTCCATGAGCGACCCAACTTAGTGTGGCGACGGGATATGCTGGTGGAATTGCAAAATGCGCTCAAAGATGAAATCGATCGACTGAATAACCGCACGGACTGGGATTGCGACTTCTTTCAAGTCACGTACGCGTCGTTCAAAGCTGAATTGGTTGTCCATGGTTACTTTATCGACTGGTTGATTCCCAAACTGGCCGATTTGAACGATCCATACGAAGTTGACGATCTGGTCGTACTCGCGTGGCATCTTTCCGATCGTCTTGGCGTCGAAGAGAATCCGGCATGGCGTCGGAGCTGCGTCAGGTGTCTCCGCCTGATGATGCGGCGATATGCCATGACGTTCAATGGTCAATTGCCAGTTGCAGGACTCCTCCATCGTCTTCAAACTGAAGCGCTGGACCCTGCTTTCGCATCGGAATGCTTTTTGCTCTTCCATGTTGCGATTTCAACAGCGAGAACTCGAGCCACTGACAGTTTAACCTCTGGAGCGATCCTCACCACTGTTGTGGCTACATTGGAACGTGCGATGGAGTCGGCCACACGTCTTTCGAGCTTTAGCCGGGCATCTTCTACCCTCAGCGAGGCTGACAACGACGTCCATCGCCTTACTTTTGCCTCCCTAGACGACGTTGTCGATGTTGTCAATGAAGTCGACAGCAATTCTTTGGACGGCTCGAACCAAGGTGGAGGAGGCGGTGGAGGTAGCAGCGGTGGATTTGACGCAATGCTTCGTGCCGGCATCAACGTTTTAGCCGTCGTGATGCAACGCGCCAAGTTTTTCATCCCTCAAGTCCTCGAAGCCCGCACCGTGCTCGTTCGACTCTTTGGCGCAGCATTTTTGAGCCCACGGACCATCGCGACGCTCTTGCAAATCATCGAGCAGTTGCTAGACAATGTCCAGGACGCCAACTCGTTCAAGCGCACTCTGCTTCCTCTTGTCCTTGTTGCATGTAGCAACCCTCAGAACCGAGGCATGTGCCACGCATCAGCCTCGTTCCTCAGCACATATTACACCCCCGACCAGTTCAAAACGCTTCTCGAAGCTGCAGTCGGTCATCATGGTTGTGGTTTACATCTCGTCCTCTCGGAGCCTCTACTCTTAGCGGCGCTGTTCAATAGTGACCACGTCCGCGCGGCCGATGTTATATGGGGATCGGCGTTCCGCTCGCGGCTCTTTCAGTACTTGAGCGATCAATGCGGCATTGACACAACCGATGGCTTCCATGACGCAGTCGATGCTGAAGAAACTGTCGTCGATGTATGCGTCGGTCATCTCTTCCTTCGGTCGTTTGTCGAGCAAGAAGGCACGTTTCGAACCAAGTGGACCCCCAAGATGTACCACGACACGATTGTGGATCTCCTTGACAAAGTTGGCAAATCGACGTTTCCCAGTGAGGACAGTAGTGCCGATCCGATGGAAATGCAAGTCCTTGTGCTCAAAGCGCTCCTTGTGCTCATTCCCCGCGCGGGCCAGTCCATTTCCATCGAAAGTCGCATCTTTGACACGTTCTTGACTCCACTCAAGCGAAGTCTGCTCAGTGAAGTCGACCAAGCTCGTGGTGGTGTGGGCCTCAAGTTATTTCAGCACATGCTTTCGCCTGAGAGCAACAATGTCAACGCGGATGCTTGTCTTGATACGTTGCTTGTTCATGGCCTTGACGACATGAACGACGCCATCGACAAGACGTTGACGCCGCGCTATCTTCAATTCGTACGCGAACAACCGCCATTCGGTCCTGCTTTGTCGCTCGTGACGGCCATCTTTGATCTCGCCGTGACCATGGCTCAATTGGACCGTGGTCTAGCCGCGTTGCAAGCGCAGCCTCGATTCCTCGCTCGATTGTTTTCACTCGCGACGCCTCATGTTGTATCCTCAGCGTCTCAGGTAGGCACTCCTCTTAAACCACCTCGATGTATCATGACTCGTTCTAGATTGCGCAAGATGCGCTCGTGTGTATTTCAAGACTGTGTAGCTATGACGCTCTGGCTCGGAAACTGCTGGTTGAAAGCGGCGGCATTGTTTTCCTAAGCCAGCTCTGCGCTGTGCTCGACGACACGGATGGATCTCATACAACGACGATGGGCTACGCTGCTGGCATTCTTCAAACTCATGGGCAGAACAACCAAGCCGTCCTCATTCAGCTCTTCACGCCGGGGCTTGCCAAAGTACGTCGCTCCCGTAGCTTTCATGTCGTTGAGAGCTGTCACTGTAGATGCTGAGCAAGGATCCATCGCAATTCTTGCAGGTGCTGCATAACCGCGACGACTTATACTCTGCCCAAGCAATCTGGACGACGACGTACTGCGAGCTTGACGAGATTGTTGATGACCTGTGGTGCGTAGGATGCAGCGGCAATTGAAAGAAACACTCAAGGACGAAGTGGCCAAGATCCAAGTCGCGCTCAAGGCGCCAAGAGCATGGCCTGTGTGGGATCCCGATCATTTCTTGGCCGCCGACTCGTTTCGCTATTTATACCCAGATGTCGCGGACGAAGTGCTCGTGTCTGGCATCTACATCCGTCTCCTCGCGCCCAAGGAAATGACATCGATGGATGAATTAGTCCCATTCACGACGGTAATTCTTTGTTGTGATGGCAAACCATGATGGATATTCCATAGGCCCTGCTGGAAGACTATGGCAAGACAACTGCAGCTCTGAATGCCATGCAATCGGTACGACTGTGGTTCATCAAGGCGGGAGCTGAAATGGCAATGTGTAGCGCGGTGGTTTCTCGCAGAAGCTCCAAGATCGTCATGAACAACTGCGTCTCGCCGTGAGGAAGATCATGGTCGCCCATCCTCAGCTTGAAATGCCGTTCGAACAAGAGTTTAGCGACACAGAGAGCGTCGGCGATGACATTTCCAACCTCGTGGATGACGCGACAAAGCATTCCGACGACGAGGACGAACAAGATCAGGACGAAGGGTCGAGACTGACCAAGCAAGAGTCCATTCAACTCGATGAAATCGTCGTGTAGAGCCATGACTGTGATCTCAAGCCCGTCGAGAAGCATTTTGCATCGAGCGATGTTGCGGTCTGCTGAAGAAACGGAGCGCAAACATGGCGGCAGAATCGCATCAACATATTTGTGTGTTTGTTGTCCGTGTCCAGGGAACGGCGAGATCCACCGTGGACTCTTGTCCAGACGCGACAGCTTGTTGATAAAGTGTCTCTCAATACACATAGACTAGCATTGACGACCGACTTGCCTTTCTTCCCATGGAAAGACATGAAAGATGCCCAAGAAGTCAGCCTGATGGAGAATGATGGAAGCTGCATTAGCCAGATGTCAACAGTTGCATATTTGGAGAAAAAGACGACGTTGATCGAGCGGAGATGAACAAACGACTCAAGGAGCTGCTCCAGAATCTCCTGGACGGCACAGACTACTCGACGACATCGGACGAAGACGACGATCATCACAAAGACAACAGAGAGTCGATGACGTCAACGGCGCGGAAAGAGCCAGTTGTGATTGAACTCTTGGATAAATGGATGAAGACGACGAGAGTCTGTCCATGGATGACGAAGAGACTGCGTCGAGCGACGGCACACTTGAAAGAGACGAGAATGATCCCATGGCCAACCGACAGACCGTCTCGACTGTGTCGGCACGACGAGGAATGGCCGTCGAAGACGAACGAAAGCAACTTCTCCTTGGACTTTTGGACGATTCCGCATCTTCATCCGAAGATGTCCCGTGCAGCAGTCTTTCGATTCAAGCACGTGACAGTCGAGCTGTCGCCAACCGACGTACAAGTAAAGCCTCCACTGCGTTGACTCGACGAGGTACGACCGCAGCAGCAACATCCAAGCAGCTTCTCCTTGGACTCTTACACGATTCCTCATCGTCTTCGTCTGACGAAGATGGCGAAATTGTGATCTCATCTCCAAGAAGACATCGTGGCGGCGCCAAGTCGGCCACGACGACAATCTCGTCCTCGTCGTCCACTCCATCGCCAAGTTCTTTCGATTTGAGGCGGCAACTTCTCCTGGACCTCCTCCGGAACTCTTCATCTTCCTCGTCAGAAGATGAAGTCGACCGTCGTCCATCGGCGAGGGTGTCCCAACCAAGGAAGAAACGCCGCGTCAACCATCCTCCATCATCACACCGTCCATCATCTCTCTTCCCATCGAGCTCACACGATGAACATTCCTCTCTCCTTCGTAACTTCCATCCACTGCCGTCATTTCTACCAAGACATCGTTTCCAAGTCTATCATGCCGACGGTCGTGTCTTCCATGAACCAAAGCCCTTTTCCATCTATCCAGCCGCCATCTTCACTGCGTTTCCAAGCATCTACTGGGTTGACAACACTGCGACTAGCAAGATTGCTGTCGACATGTCCACGTTGAATCCGAACGAAGTCATCATCTAATCACCTTGACCGTCATCCTGTTAACTTATCTAATCCTTCCTGCTGCCTACATCAATGCGCATCGCGGCGCCGCCGCCGCCGCCGCCTCGTCTTCAATCTCGACTTGGGCCAACACGTCTTGGTACTCGTCATAAGTGAAGAGATGGTTCTCGGGGACGCTGAAGATCGATCCGTCTTCGTAGAGCATCTTGTACTTGTTGTCTGGCGTCATTTCTTCCAAGACGCGGCATGGTATAAATGCCGTCTCGTTGATTCTCGTGTACAACACGTCGCCCACGTGGTACTTGCTACTGGAAGATGTTGTCGATTCCGACTGCGGTCGCGGTGGAGACGTTGGTCCAGTCGTCGGCGCATTTGGTGGATATCCATGTCCATGACGTGCTGCGTCTTTCACTGCAGCCGCGTCGTTGACTTGTGCGTCTTGGCGTTCACTCTGTCCTGTTGCGATTGTCGATGCTGCTGGTTTTTCTTCCTTTTCGTCGTCATGCACTTCTTCATGAATGACCAGTGAGGACAACGACGACGACGAAGTGACGGGAGTGTTGCTCGCGTAGGCAAAACGAACAAAAACTTGCCGCATGGGACCTTGGACTTGCATCGCATGTCGGCCGCATTCGTCCTTCAAAACGTCGATGACGTCAGGCGACACTACCTCTTGCAAAGACATCCAAAGTAGCATCTGCTCACTTGCAGTGTGCTCCATCAAGTCGCGCGACAACTGCACGGCGTTGTCGAACTCGGCAATCGAGTCTTCAATATTCTTACGCCGAGTCGGCGCTGAGTCACCCATCAGTTGATCGTGCTTCATGAGCCGAAGTCGTTCCGACTCGGCTTCTTCAGTCGCGTGCTGCATGCGTTGGACGAGTGCATCTTCAAACGACACCAGTTGGTCCATCAAGCGCGGCAGAAGCGACTTGAGCTGCTCGGTTGATATAGCTTGTGCTCGAGCATGCTCCTTGTCAAACTACAACACACCGTTCGAGTCAGGCGAGTTCAAAGATAAAGCAGTACCGCTTCAAAGGCGTGGTCAAGCGAATTCTGTCGTATGGCTACGACGGAGCGCATGAGCATTTGCACGGCAATGTTGAACGCGTCCAGCTTACTCGCAGCTTCCCATGCATCGGTTGCAGTATTGACAGCGCGCTCTGTGGTCGAGTGCTGTTCTCGAAACGCGACGGCTTCGATCTCGTCCGAGCTGGTGAAAACGACGGTTTGTGCACGGATCAAGGCAGCGTCGGCGTGCAACCCCGCTTCCAGGAACGATGTGCGGCGTTTCGTCACCAAGTCTTGCAATTTCTTTGCCGCTTCGCCTTCTTCAGTGCGCGTCTGCTGCAGATGCGCTGCTTTCTCCGATAAATTAGCTTGACCAGTTTGCACAAGTGACGTAACATAGCCCAATTTCTCCTTGAGGAGAAAGGTAATCGTGGAATGCATGACTTCAAGCTCTTTCTTGGCCTTGCGGTATGACTCCAGTCGCGTTACGTGACCATGACAAGCCAAATTTAACGCCTTGATCTTGTCTTCAGGCTTAGGAAGTGCAGCAAGCGACGCTGCCATAGCTGCTTGATCGGATCGATGCACGTCGTCTTCGCTAGGTGTAATACGCTTTTCCTACAAGGATGCATTGAGTTTCAAGGTGGCTTACGGCAGATATACCAAGGCATCCATGTGGTCGACGTGAGGTAGCAACGACAAAATGTCCAAGAGCAAGTTGGATGCTTCAGTGGCGTCAAAGCTGGAAGGCTTCTTCGTCGCAGCATTGAAATGTGCTGTACAGGCTTGTTCAAGCAGATTTTTCACGTCCGAGGTCCAGTGCACAGCCAATTTTTCCAGGACTTCTTCGAGAGAATGCTCTGTCTCCTCCTTGAAAGGATTCAACCGGCTCGACAAATTTTGAGTCAGCAAGTTTGCTGCACAAGTGGGATCACCCTCACGACGGTTAGATTGCGACGGTGGCGACGGCGAGACTTGAGTCTCCTGACTGTCTGAAAGGTATTTCTGGCTATATTGCACATTGTATGCATCGACAAGATCGGTTTCAATGCGAGATGGTGCCGACGCGGGGATTCGCATTGAATTGCGGGCGTCGGCTTCGCGCGCAGCATCAAGTGGAGTGAGGAATCGTGGATATCTCGACGCATTGGCAGGAAGCGACATTCTTCCACGCTTCGGAAATCGCCACGTGTCGTCGTCAAGAAGCGATCGCTTCTTGTTCACTTCACTACGCTTTTTGAGCGCGAGAAACGCCTTAGCTGTGTCAAAATTCGCTGCGCGCAAGGCCGAAATCACGTCCATATCCGTGTAGATCTCATCCAGATCAGCAGCGACAAGTCTCGTGAGAGTGTCGAGGTCGCGGCGTTGCTGGGGGTTCAATAGATGGATCGTCTCGTCGTGCAGCGGTGCACCTTGGCTGCTCATTCCAAACTGATGGAAGAATTGCCCGTTGATGAAGACGATAGACGAGACGGACCAATCAAATCCCAGTATTTTGGAATAATATTCATTGATTGGTTAAAATATTTTATTTATAGCCAATTAAATGACATTATTTCAAAGAGGGCATTTTAATTGACTAAAAATATTATCTACAGAAAGAACTCACTGTTCTCCACAGGAAAAACTCTCAAGACAGTCGTAGATTGAATGAAAACGATGCCGAAATGAACCGAAACGGTCTGCGAGAGTAGATAGCATGTCTGATTTGTATTCTGACGTTGAAGTCATGTGCAAGGCGGTTTTTGGACTCGAGTGGGATAGTTCAGACCATTTAAAGAAACTATTGAAGGGTTAAAAGAACATTAAAGAAAACTTTAATGAATTTAAGAAATCGAGTTGATATATAAGAAAGAGCTGTGAATCCGTCTATTCAAATGTACCTGCGTACAGCACTCAGCCGGATAGAACTGAGACATGGAATGCCAGCGAAAGGCGTTGGGCATTCGCGGAGGCTTTTCTTGCTTGCGTCTTGAAACGAGACAGTTCAGAGAAATTTATACCGCACGGAAATTGAGTTTCGGATTTTTTTATTTTATATTTTTTATATTTTTTTTATTATTTTCGAATTGATTTTTCTTGTCAACTGTGGAAGATGGGCAGTGGAAGCAGCAAACCAACCACGCCGTCGATCCAAGATGGAGGGAATAGTTCGACTTCTGACAGGGATATCCCAGCACAGACCTCAAATGCCATTGAGCAAGCTGTTGATATTGCTCTCAATGTCATGCTTCTCTACGGGACGTACGTTTGCGTCCAATATCTCTACAAGGTAAGGTTTCAAATGAGCATGCGCGCGCACTACGGCCATCATGTGTGCACGTAGCAATACAAACCCATGATTGGAGATATGTATGGAGCAAGCGAAAGCGCATCCAAGCTCAAGAAGCGCCTCAAGGATTCGCAACGCGCAGCGATTACGATGAATTACTACGAGTCAATTATTGCAGCCGACTTGGTTGACCCGGCTGAACTGCACGAGACATTTGCCGACATTGGTGGCCTCGAGCATCAAAAGCGCGAGTTGTATGATTTAGTTATCTTGCCACTGCAGCACCCGGATTTCTTCACGTCGTCCAAGCTGCTCACAGTCCCGAAAGGCATTCTGCTGTATGGCAAACCCGGCACGGGAAAGACGCTCTTGGCGAAGGCGATTGCAAAGGAATCGGGCGCGTTCTTCATCAACCTCAAGATTAGTACGCTCATGAGCAAATGGTTTGGTGAGTCGCAGAAGCTCGTCAAAGCAGCGTTTTCCCTCGCCAAGAAACTCGCGCCTTGTATCATCTTCATCGACGAAGTGGATTCGTTCATGGGTGCGCGTAGCGGTGGCGCATCCGATCCAACATACAATTCCATGAAAACTGTAAGTTTCACTGCATCTTGAAGCCGATTGACGACACAAATAGGAATTTCTAGCGCTCTGGGATGGCTTCGTTGACAATTCCCCCGACGGAGGCTTTGGTGTGGTCGTTCTCGGCGCAACGAATCGTCCTGCAGACGTCGTACGAGCTTTGTTGTTGTATGTGTCCCTTGCTCATTGTGGTTTACTAGGATGCAGCTTTTCTCCGACGAATGCCACGCACCTTTGAAGTCGACCTGCCTGATGCATCGCAGCGCCAACAAATTTTACAAGTGCATCTCCGTGGTGAACCCTTGGCGTCCGATCTCGATCTCGCACAGATTGCCCGCGATACTGTAAATTATAGCGGCAGTGATCTCAAGGAACTGTGTCGCGCCGCGTTGATGATTCCCCTCCGCGAATACATTGCAGAGTTTCGAGCAAATAGTTCAGCCACGCAAGGCAGCGATAGCAACGGCAGCATCCAAAGCACGAAGCGTCCGGTGTCGAAGCACGATTTTGAAGTTGCACGAACGCGAGTGCATGCCACAGGTGCAACAGCATATGCCTACGCTGAACAAGAAGCCCCCCAAGGAAACGTACTGACACCAGATATGTTGGCAGCCATGATGGCGCTTGGCATGCAACATTTCATGCAAGCTGCTGGCAATTCGACACCGTACCAACGCCGATAATAAATCTTGAATCGAAATGCCATTGCGGCTGCACAATAATGCGATTTGGCTTGCTGGGAAAATGAGCGGTATCGCTGCAGGTGGGAGATCTCGGAATCGTGATTTAAGCAGGCAGGAAAACGACCGAGATGGTCATCCAAGTCCATTGAAATTGCATCTGTGTGGCGAAGATGGCAATCACTTCGTATCCGACAACGACATCTTTTGTCACGTCTAGAAGCTGCAAGCATGATGGAGGAGCAAATTGGTTTGGCTTGATGCCTGCTTGAAGTGCTAGGAGCGTCGGGTGTCGCCATGCTGTCTCCTTGCAAGATCCGATAGACATTTGAAGAGTGTGATTTTTCACTTTTTCCAAATTTTTGATACTTTTTTCGACATTTCGTCCATTTTTCCATATATTTCAAGTAAAATCGTTGAAAAGATAAAAAATGTGATACTTCTCTCTGACGGGCTTGTGTGGGTATGACAGTGGCTGAAAAGATAGATGGTCTTTCTCTCGATTCGAACGCAATCCTCGACGCTTCTAATATTGAAACCCGCGCTGACAAAGTCAATTCGAGCGAATAATGCAGCCTGGGCTCTCAAACCCCCTCTCCAATGCCTCCAACTCCCCCTCGATTCCCCCATTGAACATATTCAATCCTTTTGGCCACTCCATCCTATTCTACAGATACGTGTCACGATATGGAGCTGCTGTCACTGAAATACGAAGTACCATAGCGCAATCTAGCTCTGCGGAAGACTCCTTCGCCGGCCGTTGTTGTCTGTTGGAAAAGATGAAAATTATAGAAAATAAATGATTTTGGACATGTTTTTACTATTTCGACCAATAAATTGTTAATTTTTGTCTGATTTATTGACAAACCGAGCCCCAAAGCGATTGGTGGTCCGTCGCCAGTGAGTGCATTTTCAGGTTCTTCCCATCTCAGAGCATGGCCGACACCACCAAAGTCGACGGCGCGCCAAAAGCCGAATATGACTTGACCAACACGTTGGCGCCGTACATGGACTTGCACTTTATGTTCCCTTTGATTGACTTTCTCTCGACCAACGAAATGTACGACGAGAAGCAACTCCTCGCGGCGAAACTCGACTTGGCCAAGACTGCGAGCATGGCGGATTTTGCCATCGAAGTGTATCAATCGCTCCACAAGACGACCAAAGTCCCAGATGACATGGAACAGAAGCGAAAAGCGGTCGTCGACCAAGTGAATGCCGCCAAGCTTGCATGCAAACCCATGTTGGACTTGATTGAGAACCAAGACAAGATCATTGCGTTGCAGAACGATGGCTTGTTGACCGCTGTCTACTTGGAACAACACCATGGGGTATGTTTCCTCCACTCTCTTATATTTTAGCTCATGCGGCATGGATGTAGATTACAACGGAAGTTTTGGACAACTTGTACAAGTACGCCAAGCTCCAGTACGAATGTGGCAACTACGGCAACTGCTTGACGTACTTGACCTACTATGGCGTCTTGGTCCCCAATGCATCGGACAAGTACATCAACGCTCTCTGGGGTAAATTGGCCGCAGAAATCCTTGTTTTCCGATGGGAAGATGCGCTGGCGGATATTACCCGCATCCACGAAGCCATTGACCACCGATCGCCATTGGAACAATTGCAGCAGCGAACATGGCTGCTCCACTGGGCTTTGTTCATCTTTGCGTGGCACGAAGATGGACGTGACGCGATCGTGGATTTCTTTTTGCAGAGCCGATGCCTCGAAGCCATCCAAACGAATGCGCCATGGTTGATGCGGTACTTGGCGGCAGGTGTCATCTTGCACAAGAAGCGACGCCATTTGATCAAAGATCTTTTGCGGATCATGCACGTGGACGACAAGGCGTACCGCGATCCGATCATTGAGTTCCTGGAATGCCTGTTTGTCGACTTTGACTTTGAAGTCGCGCAGACCAAGTTGCTCGAGTGCAAGCATGTGCTCGCGTCCGATTTCTTCTTGGCCGAGAAGAACATGGCGGCGTTCATGGAGAATGCCCGCCTCCTCACGTTTGAGATCTACTGCCGCATCCACCACACGATTGACATCTCAATGTTGGCCGAGAAGCTCGCGATGAATGAAAAGGGCGACGCCGAGCGATGGATCGTCGATTTGATCCGCAACGCGCGCCTCGACGCCAAGATTGACTCGCAAAAGGATGTGATTGTGATGGATGCGCGATACGACTCGGTCTACCGTCAAGTGATCAACAAGACGAAAGACTTGGCGGCACGGACGACTAGCTTGATTTCGCAGTTTGATCGACTTGGGAAGCGTCAGCAGCATCGGCCGCTCTTTTAGCTATAATAGACATGTGTCATTTGAATTAAAGAAGTGCTGAAACGCGCGCCACGACCGCATCATCGTCCTGGATCGCGTCCATATCGATGGAACGAAACGCCTCGCGAAAGTGAGGTTTCTTGTGCGATTTGGACAGGTCGAAATGCTCGAGATCACTGGCTTTACGCTTGGCGGACGCGACGACAGATGATGGAAAGCCGGCCATCTCAGCAACATGAATGCCAAAGCTTTCGAGGCATGGCCCATCGCGCACTTCGTATACCATCGCGATGTGATTGTCGGCTGTATGCGCTGTCACGTGTTTGTTCACAACACCCGATGCTTCTTTCGCCAACGCGGTCAATTCGTGGAAATGTGTTGCAAAGACACACCAGCAATTTCTCTTGACCAAGTAGTCCGAGATTGCCCATGCCAATCCAAACCCATCGTAGGTTGATGTTCCGCGGCCCAATTCATCGATGATGACGAGGGATCTCTCAGTTGCTTTCTTGCAGATGACAGCAGCTTCCAACATTTCAAGCATAAATGTTGACACCCCACGCTGTTGCATATCACCGGCACCAACTCGCACGAGTAATCTGTCTACGATGGGCACCTAAGAGTGCGTAGAAAGTAAAGAGTTTTGTGAGGTCAAGAAGTACCATTGCTGATGTGGCTGGAACATAGCTGCCAATTTGAGCCATCACAACGATTGCACCAAGAGCGCGAATGTACGTGGATTTACCGCCCATGTTTGGACCGGTGATCAACTGAAATCGCGACTCTCGTTCCATTTCCACGTTGTTCGGAATGAATTCAACACCATCCTGCAATTCTACACAAGGATGGCGCGCATTCTGGAGGACGATTGAGGATGTGCCAATGACGGGGCGACAGTAGCTTGCATGAGATGCAACATGAGCAAATCCAAGCAAAACATCAAGCGTTGCCAACAACTTGGATGCCGATTCAATCACTGGTACGTACGTTGCTGCAACTTCGATAGCTGCATTCAAAATATGGGCTTGCCGAGCTTCGTAATCGGCGATGTATTGGAGGTATGATTTACCCAATTTCTTTAGTGTCGAAGTCGTGAAGTAGAGGCCATTTACAAGGACTTGACATATGTGTACGTCTTTCATCTTGGACAACCGTTCTTCTTCCTTCTTGTTTGTAAGGCGGAATACGTAGCCTCGAACTTTGTCCTTTTCACATTTGATATCCCCTCCAATATCTTGCTTGGCCCGGTGATGCTCATCTTCAATAGCTTCTTCCACCTCGTTGAGTGAGTTGCGAATCTCCTGAAGATCACTATCGTGCTTTGCATTCACTGTTACTTGAGGTCGACTGTTCATGTCGACAAGCTCTTCGATAAGGGCGATATAACCAGTGAAATCACGCTGGATTTTACTCAATGGAACTTTGAATGATTCGTGCAAAGTCTCGTGGTCTTCCAAAGCTTCAACGATGCGGGGGATAATGAACTTCGCTGAATCATAGACAGAAACCAAGTGGTCTAGCTTCACAGACTTTTGTTTTCCCAATGAAGCCGCCACCTTTTCCAAATCGGGAAGCACCTTCATGGATTCGTCCAGCAATTCCATTCTCAGAGTTGATTCGTCCACAAAAGTTGCAACAACATTTTGCCTTTCCTCGATAGTCTTAGGGTCCATCAAAGGCATTCGAATCCATCGCTCTAGCATTCGGCGACCCATAGCAGTTTTGCCTCGATTGAGTAATTCCAACACACTTGCGTTTTGAGCTTGAATGCCAATGACTGGGTCTGGGAGAAGATTTAAAGCTGTGAACGCTGCACGATCCAATTGCATGACTGAGTCCACATCGCCAGTTGATAGAGAATAGGCACCGTAGCCTTCTGTGACAGTCATAAGTGAGAGAGTTTCGATAAGAGCTGAGAGCGAGTCCAATGCTGATTCCATATCTAACTCAACGCGATGGGAAGCCTGGACGCTTGAGACACCGAGCAATCGGCACAAATTCGACTCCATCGAGCTCAGTGGAGTTTTGAAGCGCTTTCCAGGGATTGCTGTACGTTCGACGTTGTGTGACTGCAGGAGAAGGCGGAGCACCTTGTTGTCCATGTCTCCTTCAGAAACAAGGCATTCCGATGGAGCTAGCTGTACCAAGAGATTATCCAAAGTCGAGAGCTGGATGCAATCGGTGAAGGAATAGAGTACCAACTCCCATTGATTCTTGTCTTCGTCAGGTGCATTTCGAATGCAGGAATTGCGAACACGTGGCCGGCGCACGGCTACTCCCACTTCATTCTGTTGCTTCTTTGAGCGAACTTGGACAGCCATCAAGACGTCCGTCGAGACAGCGGCATCGTTTGTCAAGTCGTCCTCCATGGATCTTCCAATTTTACAATGACCCAAGTCGCGCCAAACTTCTTTTAAGTGCGTAGTTCAAGTCGAAACGAGGTCTGTACTTTCTCAAATATATTGAATAAAGTATACTTCATAAAAATCGTACTTATAAGAGCCCATCTTCGCGCCAAAATAGACTTTGGCATAATAAAATAAAAATGAATAATTTTAACAGGATCAATGTATTCAACTTGCATACTTTCCAAAATATCTAACATGTAATGTAAGAGTGAGTGCCATATTTAAAATAGCAACCATGGTGACAACCGCTAATCTGACCGACATGTACAACACGGCACTGGGATCTGGCGGACGCGATGAAGACATAGATTTATTTGCAGATGGTTGCATTGAGAGATGTCCTAGCGCGAGCAAAGAAGAGATTTCTGCAATTGTATCGTTGATTGTGCCACACACATCGATCAAAACCATCAAGCAACAACCGGACGCGAAAGTACGGCAGCTCCAACTCCAAGTGATTAGCCGCTTGACGCGTGCGGCAATGATGAAATGTGACCCTATAGACAAGAGCGAGAAGAAAGAGCTGTACTCGATCTTGTCTTCCATGGCAATGACGATGGATGCAATCGCAATGGCTGATCGAAATGATGCAGTTACGGAGCAGTCAGCATTCAACACATTTGTCGTGGATACATTGTCAAGTCGATTTCAAAGCATGTTGCCTAAATCATTCAAGTGGCTCTACAAAAAGCTAGAGCTCTCACCGACTGAAGTACAAACGCCATTATCACAGCGACGGGTAATATTTCACGACACATACCCTAGATCAGACTCGTTTAGGTGGCCAAACTCTCTACGGACGATTCAGATCGAGACTCGCAATTGACATCCGATTGCTCCATCGCAAAAGCATTGCAGGAAGAAGTGTCAATCACATCACGAGACACGCGTACTGCGGCGTTGTTTAAAGAAGTAGTTATCGCATCAAGTCAACCAAAACCAAGTCCACCTGTTATACCAGTTCAAGCACGGAAGATAATTGCAGAGCCCGTGCCTGTGCAAAGCTATCCAGCGCAACCCGTGCGACAAACAATGGTGCTTAAAACCCCGGAACGACCGAAAAGGCCACCCATGAAGAAACGTCTCGTGCACGTAGCCTCGTCACCACCATTGAGGAAACCAGTGAAGCGGCTTGGGTCACTGATGGGTTTCAAATAATATTAATCGCTGTCGTCACTGTAGGCTGCAACTAAACTGGACGTCTTGACCTTTTTTGAAGGTTTGACTGATTCGTCGCCTGTGGCCTTGGTTTTCTTGGTCTTGGGTTTTACAGATGGCCTTATGATGTGTTTTTCGAAGGGTACAGCATTGCTTGAGTCGATTTTGGCCGCAACGACGACGGGCTTTTTTGTCTGTGCTTCACGTTTGAGCATGGCTGAAGCTCAGTGTCATTTGCCATTCAACACATGGTGCACGTACCAAATTTCTCAAGCTCAGCTTCTTGTTGGCGCTTGATATCCTCTTCAATCTTCTTCTGATCATTTTCCAAATTGCGGAGGAAATCAATTTCCTCGTCGTCCAAGCCCTTCGGTGGTGCTATCGGTACAGCATTGCAACCATGGTTCAAAAGTCTATCCTCATACCAAATGGGTTATTCTTCTCCTTCCATTCAGCATCGCGTTGGTCTTTTTGCTCCTTGAGCCGTTCATACAGAGGTCTGCTGTCTATTTTTTCCGGCCCATTGTTCTCTGGGCGATCCGTGATGCGAACTTCCTCGACATTGTCTCCAAACAACTACACAAGATATTTCAACCACTTCAAAGCATGGCCACCATTCTTACGCCATCGGATGACGAGAGCACTGACGTTGAGACAAATCCTGCAATCGGCTTGCTGCGCGGAATATGTCCTTGCTCTTCCTCAACTTGACCTTTGGCTTCAGTCGGAAACTTACTCGCGACGCTGCTGTCGTTAGTTGCGGATGCCATGTCGTTTGGACCGAGTTGGCTTGATGAATAAAAACCAATTTTAAACCAAATATAAAATATTAAAACCAATGTATCACATTTCACAGGTAAACGGGCTTTGCGTATTGCAGCAAGTTTACCATTTAATGGAGAGACTTCATATAATGCGAAGCATATAGGGTGGCAAAAGCGATGACTCGTTGGTTTTTGAGCTTCATGGGATATCACTGCAGTCGTTTGGCAACGATAATATCGTGGACGTCCCAGTCAAATTAGCTTGCCGTCTTTCTATATTTCAAAATGCCTTATTTTTATTGAAATTCCTTAATGGAGGGGCTATTTTGAAAATTAATTAATTATTCATTTTTCAATTTGATTCAAAAGGTTCAAGCCTTTGGAGCCAATCCATTGGCGGCATTTTGATCGCGAGGATGGTGAAGAAGCGCCATGGAATCGACGAGACAGATAAAGCGGCCAAACGGCCCAAGAACGACGCTGCTTCTGCACCAGCGCAGCCACAGAGCCAACCACAAGCTCAAGCACCACCCGTTGCATCCAATGCAGTGCTGCGAAACCTGCTCTTGAATGTTCAGAAAGGACAACTCGATCCTGTCGTGATCACACTGAGAGAGTTTCTTACTGCCGTAAGCCCAGAAACCACATCGTGCTCGTTGCTGCGCGCATATCTTGAGATATCTCCACAGTCGGAACCTCTTATCGATTTATGGGGCAGTACGTTGTGGACCGAAGACAAATCGCGCCAGATCATTCCCATCACAATGGAATTGCTCCAACGAGTGATGGAATACCTTTCGCACCACACTCCATCTGTGGCAGAAACAGTCGCAATGAATCTGCTCAAGACTAAGATGGAGCACATTGCCAAGCAATTGAGCTGGTCCGACAAGCCTTATATTGTCTACTCGACGTTGGCACTCTGTACGACCATGCTGTGTATCCATGCGCGCGTAGCCCGGGAATTTGTCCGCCTGTTTGACTTTACGGCGAAATCATTTGAAGCTTTGTGTGTTCGTCGCTCCCGCGACTTCGACGTACCTGAGACTACACGCCAAATCAACGTCCGCCATGCTTTCATCACCTTTGCATTGGCATTGACCACATCGTCTGACCCTCACGTGCGTCGATTTGCAGTCAAAGCAGACGGAATTGCTACTGGTTTGTTCAAATGCATTGAAGACGACACGTTTGACAATGCCAGTCTCATCCTCTCGACGCTTACGTCGAGTATTCTAACCAGCGATGGTATTCGAACCAAGCACAATGTGTTTTCAACGACGACCATTTCACATTTGATCAAACTTCTCGACTCATCCGACGAGAAGTCCGTCCAGTTGGCTCAAGATTTCTTTGACACACTCTTCTTTACACCGACGTCGCTGTATTACCTGTCCCAAGAAGCGACAATTACAGAACCATCGGCATCCAACGAATCGCATGATGCAGCTTTCAAAGTGGTGTCGAAAATCGTGTCGTCATTTGACTTAATGTCGACGATGACACACACTGCTCGCGAAGCACTGCTTTTTCGCTTCCTACGAGCATTTCCAGCATTGATTCTCGTCGTGTTTCAATCGTTTCACGCCGTGATGGACCCTCGGCCGTCCTACAAATGGTTTTCTGCCGCATCGTTTGTACTCAAAGCATTGCATGTCCCCTTGACGCCTTTGAAAGACATTCGTTGGACATCGCAACACCATGACCTCCTCGTCAAGCTTGTGTTGCCGCTGGGATTGCAAAAGAAAGAACTGAGCAAAGCTGTGCAGCATACCAATCTCTTGGTCGTCCATACGTCACTCAACTTGGTTTCCGTTGTGCTTCGTCGTTTTGCTTTTCTCAAACTATGCGTCGATGACAACAATGGTGATGCCGTCAGTCTTGAGAAGGATGTTCGGACGCTGTTGCCGCCACCCGAATTGATTTTGACACTTTGCACAAAACTTCGACCCGCTGCTGGAGGTGAAGACTCCAAGCAAGCGATGATTTATGCCAAAGCGCTCTCAGTACTCCAGTTGTACTTTGAACACTTGCCAGCTGTGATGAGCGAAGTCAAATTTGACATATCCAAGTTGATCGGCGTCGAGACAAACGTCTTGCTGCAAGGTTCGCTCCTTGGTCTGCTGGAACATGTCGATTCGTCTCGTTTGGGATGGATTGTGTCGGGCGATGCGACGAAGTTCCGCATTCTCTTGGGATATTGCACGTCCAGCCAGTCTGTGATCGCTGTGTTGGGTCACCGAGTTGTCCGTCGTGTCTTGGCATGTTTGCATATTTTTGGTCTCACGAAGCCGGACGCCCAAGCACCACATGAGATCGACGCGTGGTTGCTTCACCTGAAATCTGGCGAAGCTGTCACGTTCTTTGATCAATTGGTGCGTGGTGTCACGGCGAATCCATTCGCATTTGTCAATGATAGCTCGATGAGCCCAATGACACGAGCACTTGTGGCTTATTTTGAATCCACGGCTACGAGCGACAACAATTCTTTCCCCTTTTCGATATCCGTGAACGAACCAACAGTCGTCCATGCCTTTGGCGTCCGTGTCTTGTCGTCGTTGTTATCGATTTTGCCATCGTTGAAGCTCTCGGATACGTCAAAATTACCGAAAAAATCGATCGTCGCTGACTTTTTAAAGACGACTTCGTCGTTAATCAGCAAGAAGCAAGTGACTTCGACCTCAAAACCAACAAAGGTATCAGTGACGGACTGCGTCAAGCACATTGTACGCCTGGAAGCGGCAGATTTCACCCTCTCAAGTGAGCTCTTGACCGCTATATACAAGACTTCACAATCGTTCGATCCACTTTACGTGTATTTCGACACATACAAGACAAAATCCATCTTTGAGTCAAAAGCAATTCGCCAAGCGATCGAACATCCAGATAAAGCCGAGCCGATCATGCGGCAATTTGTACAGATGCCGCCACTGCACGTGGTCTTGACTTCGTTGTTTTCACCGTTCGTCTGGCTTAGCCACAGCAGTGGACCTTCAATCCAACCAAAGCATCTTATCGCCTACTTGTCCAAAATCAAGCTCAATATTCAGTCCGTGCAATTGACGTGCCTCAGCTTGACGTTTGGACTTCGTATTTATCAAACCCGACGCCAAAAAGTACGTTCTTTCTACCGAATGATCAATTCTGCATGATTTCTTTCTAGGGTTTCGTTCCTGACGCGAAGTACACAGAAGCAATGGTTCATTCCGTGAAAGCCCTGCACTTCCTCTTGACGTGGGCTCTCGGCAAAAGTAGCGATGCATTTTGGAGCATGATTTGGCAACATCACGCCGAACTTTTGGCGAATCTGTACGAAAACGACGACGTCTTAGCACAATGGTTGGTCTTGCCGTATGCTTTGAGCTCCTTTTTGCCGAAATCGAGTCTTGATGTGCTGCAAATCAAATCGAATTCGCCGCTCCAGGTTGTGATGGCCCGTCATGCGTCGTCAAGTCAAGTCCATGGCGCACTTTATTCCATGTTGACAACAAAGTTCGTTTGTTCGCCGTTGGTCGTCCACTTACTTTCGTACTGCATCGAAGAACCCATTGATGACCCAGAACTCTTTAACGCAGTCTTCCGATTCTGGAAACATCATCCTCGTGAAGGCAATGCCAAGCGATGGCTCGCATCGGCTATCCAGAAATACTCTGTGGCTTCTCCAACAATCGCTCAAGAACTATTTCAGCTGATCTGGGAGACGAATTCAACTGATCCGCTCAATATTTTGGTTCTCCAGCAACTCATCCGTCGTAGCTCAATCTGTCGTGAGGACTTTGCAAGTGGCCAGCGAAAGGCGCAGTCTCTGTCGAGTGTTATGCAGCTCTGTGCAGCCTACTTGACATCTCTGCCACTCGAACCAACTTGCGTGTCCTGGATTGAAACTATGATCGTGCCTTCTTGCATTGAAGAAATTATCTCGACTGAGGAAGCAAGCGACTCGATGGCCACCCTCGTTCAAGTCGTGGACTGTTTATATTCCCAAGAAGGCAAGGTCCTTCCATGTTCCGAGTGGGTTCCTGAATTACTCCAACAAAAGCGTGGTGTACATGCAGCGAAACTCCAACTCTTGCTCTTGGCAGCCCATCGTAGTGACCTTTCTCGCTTTGCATCCAAGTGCGTTGGCTTTATCTTGTCGATCTTGAACCATCATGATGGTTTTTCATCCGATTCGAGTACTCTGGATGCCCTCTCATTCGTATTGCTCGACGTACTCCAGCGATACAATCCGAAAAAAGTTCCTACGTCTGCTGTCGAATCGCTCGTCAAGCATTTGGACTCTCATTCAGACTGGACTCATCGATCTTCAATGCTTGATGCTGTCTCCACTCTAGCCGACACCTTTTCAAGTGTGGATTTCTCGTCGCTTTTGCAACAACTACTCGACAATTTTGATACATTGGTGGACGTGGGCTCTTTTTTGAAAGCCTTGGGCGTGCTCTTGGAAAAAGAAACTAGAGTCGACATCGATGTGGATTTTCAAAAACAGGTCTTGGCACAGTACGGTGCAACACTCAGTGCCAAAGATTTGCATCTCAAAGCAATCCTGGAAGTGCTTGAAACTCGTGGGCTGTCCTTGGATCAAGTTGGGTATTGCTTTGGCAAAGCCAACCAAACTGCGACGACAGACATGGCACAGCATTGGCTTCTGGAAGAAATTGACAATCATACGATGCGTCGATCGATCGAACAGTTTCCACACACGAGGCCATTTACGGGCACTTTTCCACCAGAGGAAAACGTGGTGTATGATCCAGCCTTCTTTATACCGCTAATCGCGCATGCTGTATCCAGCAGTCATATTCCAGATCGCCAACTCTTGCAGTCGGGCATCCTCGGCTATGCAATCTGTGGTCTCTCTGCAGAAGATGAAAAAATCCGAGCTTATGCTTATGGTATTGTCGCCGTCGCACATGAAGCCATGAGTGCCACTGCGCGCACCTTTGAGTTCAATGAGCGTCGCCAGGTGCATTTATTGCTGGAGACGCTTAAGAACGGCATCAGTCAACCACACGAACGCGTGCCATTTCTCATCACTCTCTTTGCCAATGATGCAATTTCGGCATTGATGAAACCGGGTCATTTCATGTATCCGCTTGTCAATGCCTTTCTCCTCTCACGATCAGCTCTCGATGTCAACGATGTACCCATGTTTTATGCACTCTTCAATAGTAGTGCATCCACGTTTCGTGCCGAACGCACATGGCTCCTACATTTGGTATGTTCCTGCTTTGCGATTCTCGGATTGACCTCGCTGTCTAGGTGAAACGTGGTGTCAAGCTCGATGGTGATGTAGAATTGCTCCAACGTCGCCATGTCTATTCGATCTTGCTGGGCTTTTTCGACTCGCCGTTGGCAGACACACAATCACAGGAGCTAGTGCTGGATATCCTCTCAAGTTCAATCGCAACGGCGTCTGGCATGTTTCTCTTGGTGCACAAAATGGGTTTGCTCGCTTGGCTTGAATTTGTCGCGATCAAATACAAGACGCAATACCTGCGCCAAATCCTCGCTATGTCGATTACTGCCCTACAGGTTGAAATCTTTGCTATCTTTTGCCGCCTCATGCTTGTCTTGATTAGAACTATCACCTGCCCGAAAAGCAAAACGATCGATATTTACCAAACACATTGACCCAATTGCGACAACTCGGCCAAACACTTGTCTCCATCACAACTGATGAGCACACGGATCTCCTCAGGTTGCTCTTGCTCGAGGTATGTCATGCGTGTGCCCATTCGTCTGTGATCATCTACTTCATAGTACTTTCAATTTTGTTCAACAAAGCCCCAAGTTGCAATCTCGATGTGGTTCTCACTCGACCTGCTCGAGACAACCGTCAAGCTTGTAGCCCCTCTCGAAGACAACAAGACGTTGCTTAGCCACACAGTTTCCTTCTTGGCAAGAATAGCCACGGCCTCTCGAGACCTTCAATTCAACAAAGCAACGTACGATCGATGGGCTGCTATAGCCGCGTGGGCGGTCGAACAAGTGCCACTCACAAACTACTTGGAGCTCAAACTGGCGCTTCCACAAACGATTCAACACTTGACCAAAGAGGTAGACGGCATATATTCTCTATGATACCTAAATTTCAAACGCTTCGTTAGGTTCCTGCCTTTCGAGAGTGTCTCAAACTTACCTAACAACTAAATGCACAGTGAAAATTAATCGTCAAAGATGTCGTCAGGGGGCAACGCATTGACTGGCTGGACAAAACTAGGAAATGTACGACGACGGATCTTGTCGAGTTCTTGACGCATAAACTCAATCTCTTCTGACTGGGCTTTCGCCAAATCGACGAGCTTTCGTCGCACAGTGATCGCTTTGAGCTTGTTATCCTTGGGTTTCCCACTCGTTGACTTGACTGATGCATTTGCTCGACGACTTGCAACAATATCTTCGCGGATCTGAATATGCGTTTGGAGATCTTGAAGCTGTCGCTTGAATTGTTCATTCTCCTTCAGCCGTTCACCAAGTTGGGACTTGAGCGCCATGGTCGTTTTGTTGAGCTTGAGTTCATGCACTTGGTGGCTTTTGCCAAGATATGCGAGTTTGGATTCAAGCAACGCTTGCTCTTGCTTCTGTTTTTGTGTGGCATCGCCAGTTGTAATGAGCTCTTGGAGATTCTTGGTCACACGGAGGAGCTGCAGGTCTGTGTAATGATCCTCCATGTTGCGTTTCTGCATTTCGAGGTATTCGTGCTCCCATTCCATCAAGTTGATATTTTTGCGAAAGTTTTTAATCTTGGTCAGGATCGACACTTGTTCATTGCCATGGACCAAAATAGTCGAGTTGAGTTTTTCAACGCTGCTGCGGCAGATCAAGAGAGCACTTTCTGTCTCTTCTCCAAGCTCAACAACGTCGTCGCCACTCGCTTCATCTTGACCTTGCTTAATTTTGATGAGAATGGGATGGTTCTCGCTGTTGAGATTCAGCGTGACCTCAAGCTCGTGGAGAGCTTGAGTGTACCGATCCACCTTGTCCTGGAGGATGGCAAGCTTGGCCTCAGTAGATTCCACTACTTCTTTCGCTTCGACGTACGCATCGTTTTTGGCTTTCACAACTTGCTCCGATGAAATTTTCTTCGCCCGGCAATCATTGAGAGCATTCCAAACATGCGAGTCCGTCGCGATGGACTCGGGGCGATCCACATCTGGATCGAGTGGCAAAATTCGCTTCACTTCATGTTTCTTCTTCTTTGTATCGATATGACTGAACGGGTCACATGAACTTTCAACTTCCGTTTCAGCAGCCATTAGATTGCGACTGGAACCTTTTAATTCGGTCATCTTGCGCCCCTTTCTCTCTTCCCTACTGTCGCCTTCAGTGTTGCGCCGCTTTCGGTAGAGCTCAGTAAGATTGCGTAAAACTTCATGCTCGAGGGGTATTCCAGCTGCATCTTCGATTTCTTTAACGAAGGCTTTCTCATGCTGCTTGTCTTCTTCAACGGCACGATGCCATTCCTCTCGGCAAATCTCCATTCGGGTCTCGAATTCGCTTGCATCGGCAGTCAGAGCCTTAATTTCATTTTCGATTTTATCGATTTCTTTCTCCAAGAGCATCTTCTCATAGCGTGAATATTCGTGCTCCATGATAACGTCGCCGAGGCGAAGGATATACATTTGTTGGGTGAGGACACTCATACGTGTGGCAAGGTACAGGTCATGGAGCTGCTTGAGCTTGTCGTCGAATGCTTTGCAAATATCAATGATGTCCACTTTGAGCTTCTTCAGTTCGAGATCGAGTGACTTTTTGTACTTTTCTTTCTCTTCGAGGACATTGGCTGCTTCTGCTTCGTAGGCTTGGACTTTTTGCTTCTGCTCGGCTGTCATCTCGTCTAGAGGAATTTCATCCATCCAAGCTTCACGCGCTGCGATTTGAGCGACGGCCATCTCTTTTTTTGTTTCGAGTGTGCCATGCATCATGTCGTCCAACGCACGACCAGCCACGTCGTCTTTTTTGTTCTTCTCTGCAAGTTCTCGTTGAGCTGCTTCGGCTGCTTCACGGGCTTTCCGCATTGCCTCGGTCTCGTACGGTGTCTTGGTCATTTCGCCTTCTGCGAGTCGCATCATAGAATCTGCGATTTCATCTGGATGCCAACTGTAGACATTAACGTGCTCAATGATTTGTAGCTCAGCGCTGATTTCACGGATTCTGCTGTGCTTGGCTTCGATTTCGTCCATCTTGGTCTCTTTTAACTTGACCATTTCGTCAAATTCCGCATTGAAATCATTGATAAGGAGACGTTTGTATGCCTTGAGAAGATGCATCTGTGTTCGCTGCTGTTTACGAGTGCGAATCATTGCAGGGTGGTAAATCAAGTCGACAAGACGCAAAGGACCACTTTCACCGGAATCTTCATCCCGTTTAGAATTGGGAGCAGCTCCAGCCTTTGACTTGTCGGCGGTGGTCGCATCAGCACCCCTGCGGACAATTGACGGATGAAGGAGTCCAGCGTTGGCCATCCAGGAAATATTGGGAGGAATCAAGTCTCCATGGTGATAGAGGGACGATTTTCGCCGGTGAAGCGAGTCGGAGCCAGACTGAGTTGGCTCAACTGTCGCCATGTGAAACTCAAGTCGTCTGAGTTGTTGCACGGTGTCTTGTTGACGACGCTCTAAATTAGAGAGTTTTCTTGTCGGAATATTGTAGACTTTGAGGGTTGTTGCTTGAAGTCCGTGGAGTTGCTTGCCTTTTGCATCGCTCGAGTCCCAGAATTCATTCTTCATGCGCTCACGTACAATATTCATTTCGGCAATTTGACGGCTAATGTTACGTCGGACTTCCATAGCGCGAGTGGCATTTTGAGCCAGTAGAGCTGATTCCTGCTCTTTATTGATGACAAACTCTTCGCGAGCAAGAGCTTCAATTTCAGGAACATCAGCGTTGTGTTGCAGCATGGTCTTCAGCTTGAGTTGAATTTCGGCCAGTGGACCGCGGATAATGTCTTTAACTGCATCAAATTTTGCACGCTCGAGTTGTTCTTGCTCTTCGACGTATTTGGTCATAAATGGTTTCGAGTCGTCAGCCAGTGCGAGGCGAACTTTGCCGTACGTTTTGTCTTTCGCTAAGAGAGCGCCGTACAGAGGGCTCGCTCCTTCCGCAACACTCTTGGACATGATGAGTCCATCGAGGAATTTGAGATCGATGCAGAAAACAGCACCATCGACCCCAGTAGAATACAAATAGAGGTTTGCATCGCACGTGGCAAATGTGAGGGATGTAACAGCGCCAGCATGAAGAGCGATATTCTTTTGCTTGTGTAAATCCAACTCAATATCTTTTAGATGTACAGCGCTGCTCGAACGTTTCGTTTGGACAAGCCAGAGCACAACAGCGCCATCAGCACCGCCAGTTGCGATAATTTCATGGCCATCTTTTGATGACAACATGCCACGAGCTAGGCAAGTGACGGGCTTCTGGTGCGTTCTCGTGGCTTCCATCAATTTGAATTCATGATCTTTCTCACTTCCTGGTGCATCAAACACTTTTACAATGTGTACAGCTTTGGCAGTTCGATCGAACGCGGCAAGGATTTTGCCAGGTGCTAGCAAAAACGAGCCACCATGGCATGGCGAAGGGATCGCTGTGTTTCCGAGAGGTACCAGAGTCAATTCGGTAGTCCCTCGGTCGTCCATGTTGATCAAAGGGCAGTAAAATAGCTTGGAGGCAGTCGCTGTAACAAAGTAGGTGCTCTCAAGGCTGCTTGTTGGAACCCATTTCAGTAGCGTCGGGGGGCCTTCAGTACATCGCACGTAGCCGACAACTCGGAAATGCTTTTCTGGTTCCAGAGAGAGGACTAATATGGTTGAATCGTACGAAGATCCAACGAGCGCAAGTGGCAAGGATGGGTGGATTTCGAGTAAATCCAA
This sequence comes from Aphanomyces cochlioides, assembly GCA_019828595.1. Taxonomy (NCBI): domain Eukaryota; phylum Oomycota; class Saprolegniomycetes; order Saprolegniales; family Verrucalvaceae; genus Aphanomyces; species Aphanomyces cochlioides. The sequence continues at coordinate 2,854,706 of JAHQRK010000007.1, read as the reverse complement.
AGCCGAAGTTGCAGTCACCCGCAAATTGTGCAGTGGGGAAATATCAATAGAGCTTCCGCTTCCCAAAGGCGCCTTTGCAAAGCCAAGGATACGTAGACGGCCAGAAGCATCGCCAACTAGAACGATGGGATCCAAGTACCGCGTAGCGATACTTGTTATCGCATAATGGATGGTGGGGGATGTAGAGGTTGCATTGTTGACATCAAATAAATCTTGGAGATCTGCCACCATGACATGACGACAACTCACGACTGTCGTAATATGGAGAAAGCCTGAGGTGCCACCCGATACGATGACTGCATCATTTGTTGTCCCACCAGAGGGGATGAGCACAGAAAGAGTCAAAATTGCACCCTGATGGCCCGCTCCCAAGGGTACAAGAGACGAAGTTTTATCTTCATCGTCAAGAATTGCTGGTACATGAAATATAGCTCCAGTGGCTGTACCAAGGACGAGTGTGCGGCAGGCTGGGGTAAGAGCCACAGTAGCAATCTTTGCCGGGAGTGCCACAGCTTGAGAAACTGAGCTGTCTGCCTCGGTAATCCACCGCATAGAGTTGTCCGAGAAAGCCACGATAAGATTTTCCGACGTGAGCTGAAGTGCTACGGCAACAGCTGAATGCGAGAGAGTGACGATTGCAAGAACAGAGCCTGTGGAGGGGTCAAACGTCAAGAGTTCTCCAAGTTGATTTGTCACGTATAGTGTCCCAGCCTTAGTCCAGCAGTGACAAATGTACTGGTGACGCTTCTCCAGAATAAGGTCGTCATCGCCACGGTCTCCTGATGAAGCGTCGGCAGCAGTGGGAAAGAGTCGATGGTCATTGATGCCTGCAACATCGGAAACCACCTTTTGTTCTTGTGCGGATTCATGTGAGAGCGCGCCGTCCACACGACTGAAGCGATATGTACTTGCTCGACCTTTGCATACACGCCAAAATGTAATGCCTTCGCTGCGGCCTGTGACAAAAATGTCGGCGTTCAATGGACAGAATGATGCAAAGAGCACATGTTGTGACACTGTGACGAGACAACCGTCAAGCGCCTCAAATTTGTCGACATCCCACACTCGGATCTACTCGATACAGTTGTTATGGCATATGTCTCGGACAACAGGTTACACCTGATGTTCCATGTGCGTTCCAATTGAGAGAAGACGACTGCCGCATCTTGAAAATCTGACCATGGAGTACTCGAATACACTATCACCCGTTGCGATTTTGAATTTGCCGCGGAATTTCTACACATTAGAGTCATCTAAAATGGATGAACAATGGATACGACAACCTTCTCTGCCAGTGAGTAAATCGCCACTTCTGCATTTTCTTCATGCGCGGCGATGGCAATCTGTCCCGTCTTGACGTGGGCATCAAACGCTGTGATCCGTGCTGATTTCGGTCGTGTTAAAAAATGCTGCGAGTTGTTCACGATCGACGTAAACTTGAGTCCGTTCCCACACTTGGTCAGCATCGTATTCTCGTCTGTCATGACGATCGCGCCGCCGTCGTACGCGACCGCATGCTTCACTGTCCCTTCTACCGACATCCGAAAAGGCGCGAGAAATCCAAAGTGAACGTTTCATAGACATGTTGAAGGGACAAGGGGCGTTGTGATTGGTCAACATCCACCAATCAAAATTTAATATTTCAAAAAATACAATTTAATTGGATATAAATCAGCCAATGATATACTGCTATTTGCAATTAATGTGTTTTATTGGCTGAATTTAATCCAATCACATAAATGAGAGACGATTGGTGTGGATACCCGGATCCGGATACGCAGGAGCAAATTTTTGCAGCTCATCGTTGGAATTCCATGATGACGTCCAAGCCGCAAGCGACGAGTCCCGCGTATGTTGACGCGCATTACCGCCATTTCCTCGGCGGCGCGCTTGGTGGCATGACTGCTGCCATCATTACCTCGCCGCTCGAAGTGGTTAAGACGCGGCTTCAAACGAAAGATGGCCGGTAGCGTATCTTTGCTCCGTTGCAGTCGTGATTGACGATCGCTACCTGTAGAGACAGCTTGTCGCGCGTGACGAAGCATCGCCTCACGACTACCAATGTGCTGAAGTCGATCCTCAAGCAAGGTGGCGTCGGCTCTGCCTCTCTTGTCACGATTGTATAGAAAACGTCTATGGCCTGTGGCGCGGAATTGTGCCAAACCTGCTTGGCGTCGTGCCAGCGCGCGCTGCGTATTTCGGCTGCTACGCCAAGCTCAAAGCGCTTTCGTCTGACTATGGCTACGTTGGCACGATGGCCAACTTTGTGTCTGCTTCAGCGGCTGGCTGTGTGACGGCGTCCTTGCTCAGTCCCGTGTTTGTCGTCAAGACGCGTATGCAGTTGATGCCAACGCATGGTGCTGCAAACTCGCGCTTTTTCTCCATGCATGAGGTGGCGCTCGACATGTACCGCAAAGAAGGCTCGCGGGCGTTCTTCAAAGGTCTCTCTGCGTCGTACTGGGGCGTCTCGGAAGGCGCGATCCAGCTCGCGTTGTACGAAGAAGCCAAAGCTCATCTCGACAATCCATCCAAGACGACGCTCTTCTTCGTCGCTGGGTTATGCAAACTCACGGCCGCTGCGGCCACGTACCCGCATGAAGTCGTGCGTACGCGCATGCGCGACCAACGCACTCTCCCCGGCACGACTCCTCTGTACGTCTTAGCAGCATACAATTTTCAAGTTTATGACGTGGCATCACCATAGGTATCGCAGCATGTTTCAATCGATCGGAGCGATCTACCGCATGGAAGGCCTGCGTGGATTGTACGGCGGCATGCCTGCACATTTGCTCAAGACGGTCCCGAATGCCGCCATCATGTATGTCGTCCTCGAGATCATCGTCGGCAACAACTCAACGACGACGACAGCGACGAAAGCTTAGGAGCTTTGAAATATATTTAAGCCAGAATCATAGAGCAAAATCATGGAGGAGCAGAGAGCAGAGCTGTCGTCTGGTCGATGGACATGTCGACACGACGGCCACAGAAGCCTAGAATCGCCGCGAGGGCGGCAATTGACAATGGCAGGCCAACGCTTGGAGTGTACCAGCCAAACCCGACGGGAATGGAGCAGCCAATGATGCTCACAGCACCAACGACAGCGCCGTAGAGCGCCATCGAACGGCAATGGACCATCACGTCGACGCCTGAGGCCAAGGCAGCCAGGATGGAATCGTCGCTCATGGGACTGAGGAGGTTGCCAAAGAGACATGAGCCGAGAATTGCTCCGACACAATGAGCTAGGAAAGGTTTCGTCGGCCGGAGTTGCGCTGCCAGTGGCATCGAGAGGGGAAAGAGGATGCCCATCGTGCCAAATGCCGTCCCAGTCGCACACGAGAGACCAAATCCCAGCAGAGTAATCAACACTGGCAGCACAGCGGGTGACAGGACGTTGCTCAGCGAGGCTGACAAGAACGCCGATGCGTGTAGTTGCTCCAAAATGTCGCCAAGACTCCACGCAAAAAGCAACAAGAGCATTGGGCTCAACATGTGCTCGGCAATGCCAGCTAGCCACGCTTCCTGCAGCTCCGCAAGCGTCAAGAGCCGTTGACAGGCGAGAAGAGCCATCGCAACGAAACAGCCAGCTGCGCAACCCCATTCCAAAGCATGAAACGAGTTGGCCAGCGCTAGAATCGACACCCATGACGAAGATTCTGCCGTCTCTGTCGTCTAGGAAAGCAGTGATGAGCTAAGCAACGCATGGTCGAGTCTACCTGGTGGCGAGATCCATCCCAGAAGAGACCAGCTACGACGACAACCGCGACGGTGGTGAAGGGAACGAGCGCATTGTACCATCGATCGAGCGGCGTGCCTGGTTTTGGCGACAACAAGCTGGAAATTGACTGCAGAGACGGCAGCGGCACAAAGCGGCGGTGGACTTCATTCAATGGAGAGGATAGAATCCGCCGACTGGCTCGGAGAGCGCGGCGTTCGGCGCGGAGCATGGGTCCAAAATCCAAGCCCGAGATGACCGCCATGGCCGTGAACGCGAGCCAAAGCAGCGGGAAGAAGCGGTACGGAAGTGACGCCAAGCAGCCACGGAATGGATCGCCCATGACTTCCAAGATCTCTGACTGGCTTTCAATGTAGCCAATTTCAACGCCAACCCACGAGGACATGGGCACGAGGCTCGCAATGCACGCCGAGACGCCGTGGATCACATATGCGAGCTTCTCCTGGCTGATCGAGAGCGTTGGTGCCAACCTGGAAAACGTCCGGCCGACAACGAGGATCGCTGCGTAGTCGTCAAAGAACAGACAACCACAAAGACACATGGCGGCGACCATCGCTCGACGATGCGTTGATGCATGCGCAGCGACAAGACTACCAAAGCCATGTGCGCCGCCGCCTTTTTCAACAACGCCCATGAGTCCTCCCAGTAAGATGCAAATGACAAGCACATGTGCATGGTTGCCGCCAAACGCCTACGAACGATGTGGGGAGGATCGAAGAGCGAGAATACCTTGGCAAGTGTCGTATCGACGGCATGAAGCAACCCGAGCAGTGGATTGTAGCTTTGAATGAGCGTAGTCCCGGCCCAGACGCCGACAAAGAGCGCAAAGAACACTTGATGACAGAGAATCGCACAGACGACAGTCACCAGAGGCGGGACGAGTGACGCCATGCCTGGTAAACAATCGACAGATACATTGCGAGCGGCGAGCAGAGTAGATTTTGACAAGAGCTACAAGACGACGATGTAGTTGCGACGACGATGGAGTCGGACCTCAAACCGAAGTGCGCGATTCCCGACGCCGGCAAGTTGCCAACCTTTCAAGCTGTACACAAGCTCGTCCTGGCGTTCCGGGTGCTTGGAAATCGGTATCGACATGATAAAAGTCCCTCTAGATGCTCTGTCGTAGAGGTCAAGGCGGAGAGGGTGAACGTCTGCGCGAGAGAGGCATGAGAAGATCGATGAGAAGGATCGTACCATGAAAAGTAGGAGGTACAGAGGCTGCAATGGTGAAATTGATGCCGTTGAGGATGACGGACGGCATTTGAATGTCCAGCGACGGCAATGCTGCTGAACTTGCTGCTGTGATAGCTGCCAGGAGGAAGAGCATGGTCTATTCATACATCAACGAGAGATGGACCCGTTGGGACGAATTTACAAAAGTGGACATTTGACCGTTGAGAGAGATCGGATTTGTTTATATTTGTGATGAATGAGGTCTATCCTTCCATGGCAGCTTGCTGCGCTTCGGCAAAACGCACGCCGACGCGCTGCGTGTGCTTGAGAAACTTTTCCGCGCACAAGTTCATGCAGTTTTCTTCCTTATCTTCGAGTTTCTTGGAGCGGAACGATTGCACGCATTCAGTAAAGCATGTCGCGACCACGCGGTTGTACAAACGCAACGAATCTTCCATTTGCTTTTGCTCAAAGTGCTTCATGAGCTCTTGCTGTTGAGCCACGGGGAGACTTGCGGCGGCGTTCATGGCGATGTTGGTTGGATTTTCTATGGTCCAATCTGTCGCTTGAATAATCAACCAATCAGAAAATTCCAAATATATTTTAATTCTAGCCAATCAAAATAAATAATTTCATTTGAAAATAGTATTGAAATGATTTGTGTGAATATATTCTTGAACGGATGTCATGCCAAGCAACTCTGGCCATTGCTCTCTGATGGAGACTACCATCGCTAGCGAGAATATCGATGAAATACCTGTCTCGGGACGCAATATACAGCTCCATGCTTTCGAGCTCGTATCGAGATTACAGAATTTATTGTCTTTATAGGAATATTATTTGTTAATTAGCTGACATTAATTTACTTACGTATATAATACAAATAGTGTGAGGTTTGTATTGTGAGATTCATTCTAAATAGTGAGATGGGTTGGAAATGTGGATTTTTTATCGATTTCCCAACCTCTCAGCCAATCAGAATCGAGTATTTAACTAATTCACGCAAAATACACCCTAACACACCCTAATACACATGTAATTAATTTTGGCCAATATTCGGTTTAACTTGGCTTCAGTATGGTCAAATCGATTTGGAATTGCATTTGATTTTTGGTCGAATTTGACTGAAAATGACAATATCAATTTTTATATCATTATTTAATTTTGGCATGGTTTGATACTTTATATGAGATTTTATAGTATCAATCTAGGTTTGGACAATAAAGTGATATTTTTCATCACTTTTCAATCGTAGCCAGCCAATCAAACGCGGTGAAACGACTGGAAGGGTTTCTTCAACATTATAAAGTTGTCCGCGGGATGAGCTCGAGTCATCTTCATGGACTGAAAGCCGCGCCCAAGCCGGCGAGCAAGAAGCGCTTCCGCTTTCAGAAAGGAAAAGAACGCATCGCCGGCTTGCAATCTGAAGTCCAGCTCCATGCCAAGACACAGTCTTACTCGAATTTTCTCCTCGCAGACGAGACAGCGACTGCGCCTTTCCACGAAGAATTGACGCTTCTCGGCGAACTCTACACAAATGAACGCTTCCAGCAATGTTTCCGCAAGCTGAGACGTATGACCAACTCGACTGCACAGCTCTTGTACCACTTGAAACAAGTATTGGCCGTCTTGGAAGCACAAGTGACAGCATATCCTACGGATGGCGATGTCATGCTTCCCGTCTTGAAGCTCTACGTTGCACTTGCCAAGTACGTAATTGTTGCCTTGCATGTTGCTGTGGATCTCATGATTTTGCATGATGCAGGGACCTACAGAAGGAATTTTACCCCCATTTTGCAACGTGTTTGCCGCAAATTCTGTCGATCATCAACAAAACCAACGTACGATTGCATCTCGTCTCGTGTCTATAACTCATCGTCTGTGTTCTTCTAGCCAGAGTTGACTGCTGAAGTGTTCAAAGCGCTCTCGATGCTCTTCAAGCATCTACAAATGCAAATCCTCGCCGATATGCACGTCATTCATGCCTACTACGGTGTCTTGCTAGGACATGCCCAGGAGTATGTGCGTGATTTTGCCGCCAACGTCTTTGCCGTGCTTTTGCGCAAAGTCAAATCGGGCAAAGAGTTCAAAAAGTATGTAAGTAACTACCTCTCTGCGCTTGTCCGTGGCGCTGTGAATGACCAAGTTCTTGATGGATCGGCTAAACTCTTCTTTGCCGTAATGAAGAATGTCCAGTCGCAACTTCACTCTCGCTCGACGGAGCTCTTGCCGATTATCTTGGACTCTTTTGGCCCAACTTTACCACCTGATCATGCCACGACGACATATGACGTGGCAAAACGGACGTTCACCTTGCTTCGAAAATACACTTCAGCCGAGTATGCGCCACCAGTTTGGAAATGCTTGATCGATGCCGTCACACGTGGATTTGACAACGCCAAATCGGCGTCGTTTGATGCTCCCAGCACGTTGCTTTTGAGCCGACAATGCAATCTCATGGCACTCTTTGTCTCGTACAAGCAAGGCGCGCTTGCTGACAGCGATACCAAGAATCAGCTCGTCGACATCGTTGAGAAGCTCCTCATGCCATGCCTTGACTCGTCGTCTGAAGAGCTCAGTGAAGCCGTCCTCAACCTCCTCACTCAAGGCGCAATCGGACTCCAAGGCGATTTTTACAGACTTCTCGGTGTCGTCTACACTACAAACGCCTCCACGATGGACACATTTACTGAAAAAGTGCTCACTCTGCTCCCCCCTCCAGCTATTGCTCGTCATGTCTTACCAAAAGCGACGTTGAAAGCTGTTCGAACTCTTGCTACAGAGTCTTCCCGAGCTGAGGGTGTGTATTCATTGGGTCTTATCATCAGTTGGCTTGAAAAGCATCCTGAACTCGACACTGGTGTCGTTCTCACTCTTCAAAACCATCAAATTGTGGTCGATTTGGCTAAAGTTGATGCGTCGTGCCCCAAAACCTTCCACGATACTGCCGCTACTATCTTGGCCGATGGAGATGCTTGGAATCTCGATGACACATCCGCTTTTTTCGCTCGGAGTGCGATGGCACGTCAAGTTCTTGTGTCTCTGGTTTATTTTAAAGCATCAGAGCCGTCTGCCGTGTCGAAACTCGTCAAGAATTTCATGTCTACAACGCTTGACCGCATCAAAGGCGATGCTGCGATGACGGCTGTCGCCGTGACGCTCCGCGCGCTTGCACTGCAAGTTCTTGGCCGAATGCATCGCTTGGAAAAGACAAAATTGACTCAAGCTGAATTGATTGCTCTGTTGCAAGGCCATAAAACATCGTCTCCTGCCATGGTGAAGGCAGTGGAGCGGTTCATTGTGTCGTCGACGGACAAAGACATGTCGATCGACTCGTGGTTCTCTCTACTCCAGTCGAATTTGCGCTCGCCATGCCATGCTCTTCGCCGCGAAACACTTCGTCTTTTTGGCCATGCACCAGCGCTAAACTTTGTGGCAACCAAAGACGGTACGCTCGAAGGCAAATGCGATGTCGTGGCGTTGTGCATCCAACTAGAAGAAGCTGCCGCAACACCATCCGTCGACACAGAACGTGAACTTATCCGAGTGCTCGATCGCCTTCAAGTTTTAAGTCGATCGGAACAAACACCACGACTTTATGTACAGTTGATCGTGTCGCACATGCTTGGGCTCTTCCATGTCAAGTTGTCGACTGTGTGGCCGCACGTTTCGTCTGTCATTCAAGCTGCCGTCAGCTTGCATTTCGAAGCCGTGTGGTCGATTTTGTGCGACGAACTTGATTATACATCGAGTCGAACGAGTGAGCCAGAAGTTCCTGCTTCGTTTGAAGTCGATGAATCAGCTCAGATTGTGAAAGCGCTTGTGGACGACTGCTTGGTTGAATTGGGTCACTACACTGACATCACGGACGCCACGACACATCATGGACTTGTGTGGAAAGCCCTGGAGTCGTTTGCAAACTTGGTGGAGACGAAATCCAAAGTAATAGTGCCCATCTTCTGTGCCTTTGCACGGGATCAATACTACGCCTTGTACCCTGACGACGTGGATCGTGTGTCCAGCGAAGATTTGACGCTTGTGATGACATCGGCAGCAGAATCGCGAAAGGACAACCCAAAGTACATGTCAAGTACGAACGGCACGAGCTACGATGGATCAGTTGTAGTAGTCCACAACAACTTGACGTCGAAAGCGGTCCAGGCAAAGTTGTTGTCATTCCTCCAGCTCTTTCGAAAGTTTACCAACTATGCTGGCGTGTATGGTCAGCATGTGTTGTGGGATTTCTTCTTCTCTCTGCTTCTCAAAACTGATGATCGTATCGGTCGATTGGCGCTCGAATGTCTCTTTGCTTTCAAGCCTGCCTACTTGACGCCGTACCGCACGCAGCTTCTGGAACTCGCCGATCCCAAAATGTTCCGTGAAACGCTGACAAATTTCAAAGTTGATCGTGCGTCTGGCGTTCTCCAAGTCGAACATCGTGCGTCCTTCTTTCCAGTGCTCTTGCGGCTGTTGTACGCCAAGTTTATCACGAGAAAGGGATCTTCACGTAGCATCAAGCAATCGCTAGCCCATCGCCGAACTACTGTGCTGGCATTCCTAGTTGCTTTGGACCCTGAAGAACTTGGCATCTTTGTCGATCTCATTTGTCGACCATTCCAACTCAAAGACGATGGTAGTGCTAGTTCATATACCGATCAATTGAGTCAACTCGAATTGATCATGGACAACGTATCACCGTCGAAACAAGTGGGTTTTCTCAACGTCCTCGAAGAAGTCGTGGGCCAACTTGGACTAAAAATCACAGCGTACTTGCCAAGACTGCTCGCGATTTTGACGGCAATACTGGCACATGATGATGTCGGTCAACTGCAAAAACCCCAAGCTGAAGAAGACACAAAGGAAGACGAACAAGTCCAAGATGAGGACGCCAAGGAAGATGACGAGGAAGATGGTGAGACTGCGACATCAGCGTCAAATGATAATTTGCGCCGCCAAACACGCATGTTAGCTTTCCGACGTTTGACTCAAATGGTCGATCAGGTAAAAACTTTCCTCATGGCGATCAATGTTGATGTTCCATGGAAATAGTTTGACGGCAAGTTTGCCTTGGACGAATGCTTTTCACGTATCTTTGCTCTGTGTGAGACATCAATCACACACTTGCCAAATGTCCTTCGCGGGGCCAAGAAGCCGCCAGCCTTGTTAGAATGGCTTCGTTCGATTGCCACGTCGAGAAATGTTGCTCAAGTCCTCACTCCTGCCATTGTTCGCACGGTGGTGCTTTGTCTAGCGACTGGATCCAACGATCTTACTGGCATCTCCCACGACGTTTTGGATTGTCTATTGAGTTTTATGGACGGCCTTCTGACTGCTGATGAGACTTCAGGCTCAACGCTACTTATTGCGCATTTGCCTTACGTCTTGACGCAATTTGTCGCTCGATTTGAAGCAAAGACTGCCAAGTTTGTCCAAGACAAACATGCTGGCTCGTCAAAGAAAGAGTTGCATTTCTTGTGTCGTTTGGGCCCACATGTGTCGTCGAATGTGAAAGGCGAAGCAGCAGATCAACTCATTTCGCTCTTGTTGCCCTTCGTGTCACGCAACCACAAGACGTCGTCGACAGAGAAGGAAAACATATTTGACGTCGTGGCCAACCTCATTCCGTGCGTCGATCGTCCTCATATTCACGTCAACTTCCTTGCCAAGCTGCTCGCCCCAGGTCCTAATTGCATCTCGGAGATTGTGCCCCGTCAGAAACTCATGCAAGTCTTCGTGGCCATCGAGCAACATCCAAACGCGACTGATTTGGCGCATATGTGTCGCCTCGTCGTTGATTTGAACGCCAACGATGCACGTCGCCTGGAAGAAGTTGATTTTGAAAAGCGCATCTCAGCATTCCAAGAGATCAACGCGTGTAAGTTTGAACCATTCTGCGATCAAACGGTAAAGCTTGTCCCTTTGGTGAGCCAATACCTCCAAAGCATGCACGACACGGAATACTCGTTGCGAAATGCCGCACGCACTGGCTTGGAGCATTTGGTCGCTAACGCCGCCAAAGACAACAATGCGACAGTCTTCCGCGTCTTTGAAACAGTCATCATGCCATGCATCCGTGTAAGTTTGAAGTCCCCCATTGAAGACGCTCGTCGGGGCTTTATTCAACTGCTAGCCGTTGTCGCTGATCATTTCAACGGCCATGAGACAGCTTCGTTGCACGGCGATCTCGCACAGCTTCGAAACACTGATGACGTTGAAGTCGATTTCTTCTACAACATGACGCATATCCAAGCCCACCGACGATTGCGAGCTATCCAACGGCTCAAGTCGGGCTTTGAAGGCGGTCAATTGACGCTCTCCAACACGACGGTGCACAATGTGATCGTTCCTCTCTTGCAGCATGTTGTCTATGAGACCAAAGCGCAAGAAGGTGTAAGTCATGAAGCTGCGCAGTGCCTTGGAAGTGCGTCAAGCCTCTTGAGCTGGACAAATTATTCAAACTTGTTGCGCAATCTACTCAAACAACTCCCTGGCCGACCCGACTCGGAGACGGCCATCATTGCTGCAATCTGTGCCATCATTGATCATTTCCATTTCGAAGGCATTGTGGTCACGAATGGATGGAAAGCTTCCACGGAAGAGCGAGCAGCGACGCCTGAGGTCGAGACTTCGCACATTCAACAGTCTATGATTGATTCGCTGTTGCCCATGCTCAAAAATTTCCTCACAAAAGATGCGAAGGCCACAAAAGATGCGAAGGCTGAGACAACCAACAATGAATCAATCTTGCGCGTTCCGATTGCATTGGCAGTGGTGAAATTACTTCGTCGTTTGCCAGTACACATTTTCTACCAAGAGTTTCCCAAATTGTTGATCCAAGTGACGAAACTTCTTCGATCGAAAGACGAGACTATCCGTGCATCCGCTCGCACAACGCTGGTCCGAATCGCAGTTGAACTCGGTCCTTCGTATCTTCTTGCGATTGTTTCCGAGTTGGAACATTCGCTGCAAATGGGATATATGGTTCACGTTTTATCGTACACGCTCTTTGCCATTCTTGAAAAAGTTGCGAGTGCCTGTCAACAACGCGCACCAGAACCACTGACGGCTGGAAACAGTTCGGAAACTCCACAGTCTTCGCCGCTGGACGACTGTGTGCCATTGATTGTCAACATCTTGGTGCGTGATATTTTTGGAGACGTTGGAGATGAACGTGCAGAGAAAACCAAATCGAAAACAAAGGAAGCCAAGGCATGCCGAAGTTTCGATTCCTTTGAACTCGTTGCACGTTGTATTAACTTCTTGCCAAATCCTACAATTCACTCGCTGCTTTTGCCAGTCGTTCAAGCTTTGGAACATGTGCGCAGCGACAATAAGGGCAAAGTACTCCGAAATGTCCGCCTGGTGTTGGAACGCGTCGCGATCGGTTTGTCAAAAAATGCCAGTGTTGAGACTACGCACATGTATCTCTACCTGTTCAACATGTTGAATATGTGCTTGAGCCGAATCACATATTTCAAACCACAAGACGGTGATGACACCAAACGTGACGACGATGTGTCCACGTGGCTCGTCTTGATTGATGGTAGTCACTCGAAGAAACGCATATCGGCTTGGGAAACCTTTCGAATTGAAGCACAGACACACATGACTGGTTTTGATCGGTACGTTGCAACCAAAGCAGAGGCTGCCAACTCTGGTGCAGATGAGATTCTCAACTACACCGTCTCATTATTGTACACCATGCTCAAGAAGGATAATTCGGAGGCCGCTGCATCGCTTCTTGATCCATTTGTTCCACTTCTGTTGCGATGTGTAGCTGAAATCAAGCACACAGACACTGTCATATCTGCGCTCAAAGGTCTTGCAGTGATGCTCAATCATCCATACCCATCCCTGATTGCTTCGCTGTCCGATCTCGTTGACCGCGTCTTCAAGGTAAACAGGACGAGTCTTAGTCCGTCTAGCTCATGTTCTTGTCTAGATCATTCAGCGTGCAGGAGCTGCTACGAAGAACGAATTAACTCAAGCTTGCTATCGCTTGCTCTCTGTGCTTATTCGAGAGCGGAGCGAGTACCAACTGGACGAGAGCCAACTCCGTGGTCTTCTCAGCTTCCTTCGCCATGATATTGAAGAGATCGATCATCAAAACGCAACGTTTGGCTTGCTCAAAGCAGTGCTGGCCCGACGTCTTGTGGTGGCCGAAGTATACGACCTCATGATTCGAGTTGGAGAGATGATGGTTCAAAGCCAAGTGGCAAATGTCCGTACCAACTGCGCATCCATGTATCTTCAATTCCTCTTGGATTACCCTCTTGGTGACAAACGACTCAACTTCCATGTTCGCTTTGTCGTGAATAACCTGACATTTGTGTTTGAATCTGGCCGTCTCGCTTCAATGGAATGCCTTCATGCGTTGATCAAGAAACTTCCTTCAGACATGGTGGATACCCGTGCCGCCTTCTTCTTGTTGCCGCTCGTGCTGCAGCTCGTCAACGACGATGCCGCCGCTTGTAGACAGCTTGCGGCAAATGTTATTGCCGATCTTATCAAACGCGTCAGTGCCAAGGTGTTCGGGGAGTGCGTGGCTCTCGTGGAACCTTGGTGGGGTAGTACAGATCCAAAATTACGATGTGCTGCCGCGCAAGTGAGTGGCCTTGTATTGACGGCACGCAGTGACCTGGCCAAAAAACATGCCAGTTTCCTCGAAACTCTTTTAACCAAACTCTTTTCTACCTTGGCTCAAGGTCTCAAAGCTGTTGGCGAGCAAGACGAGGATTCGGTCGAAGAAGTTGTTTGGGAACCGATTTACCATTGTCTGCTTTGTATCGAAAATCTCAGCACATCACTGCACGAAACATTTGAAACATGGGCTCCAAGTGTGCTTGATACCATTGTTGAACTTTTCTCTTACCCTCATGCTTGGGTACGTCTTTCCGCAGTGCGTATCTTCCGTGGGTTTGTCCGAAGGGCTAAGGAAACGGATACGTACCTTAAACATCCTGGACGTCTCTTTACGATTGCCAAGCATCTCTGCAAGCAACTTGAGAGTCTTCATTTGAGCCAAGACCTCATTACAGAAAATGTTGCAAGTCTGTTGTACATCTTGAAGATGCTGCGGGCTCACCCAGAGATCGACCAGCAAGTGGGAGATACTCCTCATAAGCAAGGAGGTGACGAAGAAGAGGATGAAGAGGGCCAAGATCACAAGTCGTCACCTGTTGTCTGGCTCTTCACTCGTTTGTCTTTTATGGCTCGGGGGTACCAAATCCCACAGCGAAAGACCGCTGTATATAAGTTCTTCGTTGGTGCGACCGTTCAAGAAGATAGTGCATTCCTTGAGACGGTTCTCGTTCAAATGATCAACCCACTGTATCGTGATATCAACGATGAGGACGACAGTAAAGATGAAACCAGTGCTGAAGAGTCAAGCGTTAAGACGCTAGCGCGTGAAGTGCTACAGGTCCTTGAGGGCAAGATCGAGTCGGCGGCATTCCTCGCAGCATACTCGCATGTCCAGAAGAAAGTTACTGAGTTCCGCGAGCGACGAAAACAAAAGCGCAAGATTGAAGCCGTTTCAAACCCTGAAGTTGCTGCCAAGCGCAAGATGGTGAAAAATGTGCGTAAGCAGGAGTCCAAGCAGCTCAAGAAACGCAAGATCGGGGAGCTCAAGGGCACGCAGAACAAATACCAAAAGATCGCTGCCGCTAAGGAGCGGCAGCAGAAAGTCCGTCCTGGCCACTATTAAAGATCGCAGAATTTTGAAAAGTGCGGGAAACTGTCTCAATTTCCAGAAATATTATCAAAAAATCAGTATTATTATCCATAGAAAGAGTGTTTTGTGACTTTTGCATCGGAAAAAGGAGTTTCATGCAAGGTGATGAATGTCGCTTGGAGGTGTATGTCGACAACAATTTGTCGTGAAGGCTGTTTATGGAGCGTTGAAGTCGCTGTTGTTGTCATTGATTGGCTTGCAGTGTATCAGCAACCAGCAAATAAGAATGGTCCAGAAGGGAGAAATCTAAATTTAATGTGCGTCGAACAAGAAAATTACATGTATTTACTTCGAAGTATGACGTTTCATTGGATATAAATTGAATTAATTGACAAATTTTTCAAAGTTGTCCGATCGAAGTCCACCGAAGGTTTGAATTCGAGTTTCAAACGTGCGATATATTTTAAATTCGGGAGATATGGCGAAAAGAGAGGAAGAGAATACATTTAAAATGCATTTAAAATATTGCATGTCTCGTTTCAGAGTTGCACATGCTATTCGTATTATTTGGAATTCAATCGGCGTCCAGCTTGCACCGAGATGTCGAGCCAAGGAATGCCGTCGGCGCTGGAACAGCAGCGGCGGCGACTCATGCTAGAACGAGAGAAAATGAGATCCAAAAGCAGGAGCAAATCGACCGGGGAGACGAAAGTTCTCCAGGTTCCAGGGCCAACGAAACAACAAACTGTACTTTCTCAAGGCGATGCCGACCGACCACCGTCTCGAACTCCAAGCGTCTCCAAGGATTCGGACCGATCCTCTGAAGCACATGAACGAAAATCGCGTGGATCAGTCGAAGGAGCAAAAGCAAAATCAGCATGGAATCGGATTAAGACTATCGACGTCAAGAGGGAAATGGCCGAAAACATTGTTATCCAAGTTCAAGAAAGCCCTATCGATACACCATGCCTGCTCCTAGACACGCAATTTGATGTGACAGTACAATTGCGCGATACCTCGTGGCGCATCAAGCGAAGTATTAAGGAGTATCGAGCTCTCTTTTTGCCGGTAACGCTCTTTTTGCCAGATCTCCTCACGTAATTGTTATTGCAGGTAAAAATTTCGATTGACATGACGCTACCAGATCTTGCCAGCGAGACCCAAGAACATATCCACGAGAATTTCCAAACGGCATTGCAATCTGCCGCTCGATTATTTGACACTTGGAGCGTCGAAGCATTTGTGGACTTCTTCGACAACCGATTTGGGTTTGTCGCGTTAATGCTGCACGCCAAACATCTCCAGGATCGCGTCCAAACACTGGAAGACACTCATGAGACGACAAAAGCGCAATTGAAAGTGTGCCAAGACACAGTTGGAAAACAGCAAGTCCTCATCAATTCCTTCCATAAAGTGGCTCCTCCACCTACTCAGCCCGAAGAATCACTTCCTCCTCTCACGCTCATTTGCGAACCACCCAAGGATAGCTCGGCATTTAGCTCGGTTGTATGGGAAAACGCATCGAACAGCATGTTCTCAGCGTCTCGGATGAACGCTGCATTAACTCCAAAATGCAACTGGGTCCCATCAAATGACCTTCCCTGTGCCGCCGATCTCCGTCTCAATCGTGTCATGACATTGCTCTGTCCCACATTGGAAGCTGTGAACCACCGCCGCAATGTATTTGAATATGTCGCTGGGATTGTCAAGAAAACTATTCCAGGCGCTCAAGTATTTATGGTTTCCACGTCGGCCACGCATCTATTTATTCCGGACTGTATGCTCCGCGTTGGTGTCTTTTTCGCCCCAGATCATCCAGACGCCTCTCAGTGGTACATGAAGGTGAATGAAGCGTTGTGTTTGGCCAGCGCAAGTACACAAGATCCATCGCCTAGTGAAGCATTGCACGTCCAACACGTCGAACTTGTCAATGTAACCAAGCCTCGGCTGCATTGCAATGTTGGAAGAGTTGTGGCCGAACTTTCAGCGAACGCATTTTCTGAAATTCGAGGCTCCTATTTCCTTGAAGACATTGACAAACGCATTGGCAAAAATCACTTGTTTAAACGCAGTGTACTCCTTGCCAATGGCTGGCTTCTCTACGAAAGTGGCTCACCCGACGCATTAGTCGCAACTTACACCGTAGCCATCATGATGCTCTATGTATTCAATCTCCACCATGCAACTTTGCACCAACCACTTCAAGCCGTCGCAAGGTTTTTTGGACTCTTTGCTGCATTTCCATGGGACGGCTTTTGTCTCTCAGTAGAAGGTCCACGAGATATTCTTTGCCTCACAAATCCACCATTGCCGAGTCAGACGTCCCTCCTCGTGACAGAAGAAATGCTCGAAGTCCACAGGACGCGTGCCTTGGAGCCTTCAATCGACCCGCCCTCAATTACTTCTGCCCACGACTCAATTCTCCAATTCAATGTACGGCGTTCCAACGATCCCTTTATCTATCTTGCGTCGTGTAGATCAAGTACATCAACATCATGGACCCCGTTGATCCATCGAAAAACTTAGGTGATGTCATATCAGCAAAACAGTACGAGTACCTCTGTCTCCAAGGCTAATATCTTTTAGAGCCACAGCGTTCCGCCACGCACTGGAACTTGGCGCAACAAAATTCGATGCCATTATGACAGCCATCAAGAGAGAAATGACATCTACCATCTCTACGTCGCTTGGATCGACATCGAGGTGTGTTAACTGTATTCATGTCATTCTAAATGTTGTCCAGTGTCTCTCTCGTCGAATCCTCCTTCCGCGGTATCTCACAACGTTTCCAATGTGGCTGGCGACCTGACAATGCTCTCTTTGATCAACCAGAATGCACCCTTGCAGATGATCTCATGCACAGCCTCTCGTCGCTAGATTCTTCCAAACGATGGGATACTTCGCCTTCCTTTGATGTTCTCACGGTCTGCCATGAGTCACTACGGTACACGATGTTATTGCTCGTGAGCACGCATTCACAATTGATCATAGACATGACGTTCTCGTATGTGACTTTTTGCTTAATGCCCATGTGACTGCACCGGCATTGTATTCCATGGCGACAGAAATCCTCGCTGAACGTGGACCGCTACCAATCGGCGAAATTGGCAAGTGCCTCCAGGATATCACATCCAACTCCACGCTGTCTGCGGTGCTCAAGGAGAAATTTGGTGGCCTAAAAAAGTTTCTTGAGCAATATCCATCCGTCTTTCTCATCAACACTGACCATCCATTCAATCCCAAAATCTATCTACACAGGTACGATCCGCTCCTATCTCTCAGTTACTTTATTATGATGGCACAGAATGCTTTCTGAGAGTTGTGCTGCCCAAGTGCTGGACGGCACGATGGATTGTATGAAAAAGAAGGTAGGCAAAAAAGGCGTTGTTGTCAATTGAATGTCTCACGACGGCATTTAGAAAACCAAGCCCACACGCAAGAAAAAGGTGGACAATGACAACCGCTCGATCTCGCTGGCTGTGCTTCCCTCCCACGACTCGAAACGTGCCCCGCCGCCGCCCGGGTTTGGCTTTCCCACCTCACAAAGAAGTCTCTCGTTTGAGTCATCGTTAAAACTCTCAGCTGCTGCATTCTATCCTGCAGACCATCGTAGATCTATCGACTGAGCAAAAAAAGTTAATTATTGACTCCGTCTTGCTATTTCATCTCGCTCACTGATTGGCATGCTGCCCCGACTCCAAACCCCTTCAACCCTCTGAACTTAAACCCTATTATTTTTAACCCCTGCACCCCAAAAGCCCTAAATAAAATATCGTAAATCGATTGGAGCAGCATTTTCGAGCTTTGGCAAAATGGTCAAGAAGCGTGTCCTGTCTCCGCAACCGTTGCTGGATGTGCCAAGTCTGACGACGTTCGTGGAAGCAAATGGCCTCAAGTTGGTTCACGCGCAAAAGATTTGGAAGCATATTGCGTCGCAAGTGCAAACTAACTCGGACGCGATCTCAATCCGCGATGTGAAACACTTGCCATCTCAAGCCTATCCTTTGCTGGAACAACACTTTGCGCCATTCACAACGACGGTGGCAGAGCAACACACGTCTAGCGATGGCACTGTCAAATTGCTCATTACGCTCCAAGATGGACACAATGTGGAAGCAGTGATCATGAAGCATTCTGGACGAAACACTTTGTGTGTGTCGTCCCAAGTTGGTTGTCAGATGGGCTGTACTTTTTGTGCTACGGGTACGATGGGCATCATTGCTGACTTGTGTGCTGGTGAGATCCTTGAACAGCTAGCACATGCCTTCCGCGTTGCACCTATTCGAAACGTTGTCTTTATGGGTATGGGTGAACCTCTTAACAACTACGACGCGGTCTTGGCGGCTATCCGAGCCATGACTGATATCTTTGGTCTCGCACCAAAGTACATTACGCTCTCGACAGTCGGTGTGATCCATCGCATCCGCCAACTCAAAGAAGATGCTCCACTCGTCCGTCTTGCGTTGTCGCTCCATGCTCCAACCCAGGAGCTCCGTGTAAAGATTGTCCCGACGGCTAAAGCGTACCCACTGGACAAGCTCATGCTCGCCATTGACGACCATCTCAAAGACCGAGAGAACCGCATGGTGATGATGGAATACATCATGCTCAAGGATGTCAACGTTTCCATTGAGACCGCACACGACTTGGGCAAATTGCTCCACGGAAAATCTGTCGTATGTCAATCTTTACTCGGTATCATCAAATCTCATCGTTGCTGCATGTAGCATATCAATTTGATCCCATACAATGCGACAGAAGTCGACGCGGAATTTCAATCTCCAGCGCGAGAAGACATTGTCGCATTCAAAGAAGTCTTGCGTGTCCAGTATCAACTCAAAGTGACGGTACGCCATTTACAATTTTGTAGTTTAAACCCTGATTTTCATGCAGATCCGAGAGAATCATGGCATGGACATTGATGGCGCATGTGGTCAACTTGCTGTCAAGAAACTTGACGCTGAGCTTACGACAAAGAAGCCCAAGGTACTCTTTGTGTACAATTGTGAGCTTCATGACGACTGTGATGTAGATGCAAGATATAGAAGACTTTGGCAAAGTCAAGCGAAACACGTCGTCGTCTCCAAAGAGAACAAGAGCATTGACAAGCGAGACGAGCGGTCTCTCGACGTTCCAGACGGCAGCTCTCGTTGCGATTCCATTAGTCCTCATTGCTGCATATGGCTGGTTGCGTAGAAAATGATAGCAGTATAAAAAAACATTACATCACCTTCCTACGCTTTGGTTTCGGCCTCTTGGCACTTGGTAAATGCATCGATGGCACTCGTGATGGCGTCCTTTTCCTTGTTCAACGCTTCCCACTTGGCATCATCGGCTTCGCGCACGTTTTCAGGCACCTTCGTCAAGTAGTCATCCTTGGCTCGCTTCTTTTCCAAAGCGGTCAGCGATGGCAAGAGCTTTTGCAACTTCTTTTCCAATTTCGAGATTTCGTTGGCGAAGTCCACAAGACCGCTCAACAAAATGTGCAATTGCAGCTTGTCGTTCAAGACATGGATAGCGCAGCCAGCTGGAGGAGCCGTGTCCAAGAGGCATTTTGTCTCACCAGCCTTGGCCAACGTGCAGAAATCTTCGATTTGAGTTTCAATCACAGCCTTCAACGCCGCGTCTTCGCACTTGAGGAAGCAAGTAGGACGGGCGTTGTTTGGCAAGCCATATTCAGCGCGCAACGAGCGACCAGCATGGATAATTTCCTTGATGAGCTCCATGTTGGCTTCGGTTTCAGGGTTGGCCCATTGAGCAAATTGGTGAGCTTCTGGGTAATCAGAGATACAAATACTCGTCTTGCTGCGAGAACCGGGCAATCGTTGCCACAATTCTTCCGTCACGAATGGCATGATGGGATGCAACAAGCGCAAACCGAATTCCAAACAAATGTACAGAGTTTGTTGTGCTGTCAACTTAGCAGCGGCATCATCGCCAGACATGACAGGCTTAATCAATTCCAAATACACGTCACAGACATCATAGAGCCAGTAGTTGTACAAAGCAGTGGTCACTTCACCAAATGAGTAGCTAGC
This sequence comes from Aphanomyces cochlioides, assembly GCA_019828595.1. Lineage (NCBI taxonomy): Eukaryota > Oomycota > Saprolegniomycetes > Saprolegniales > Verrucalvaceae > Aphanomyces > Aphanomyces cochlioides. The sequence goes on along the minus strand of JAHQRK010000007.1, from coordinate 2,834,086 downwards.
CAAAGCATTGTTCGCTGTAGCGATCGTGTTATGCAAGCGGCTCAGAATAAATCGGTCGCGAGCGTTCACCACAGAATTATCCAGGACAGTTGCGGCCAAACCATCGTGGAATTCCCCGCCTTCCAAGTGCGACATGGCAAAACGAGTGGCGTTCCAAAGCTTGTTGCAGAAGTTACGGTAGCCCACCAAACGTTGAATGTCCAAGTTGATGTCGCCCACTTGTTGCTGGTAAGCCAAAAGACCGAAGCGAAGAGCGTCGGCACCACATTCAGGGATACCTTGGGGAAAGTCAGCCATTTGGCCCTTCTTGGCCTTTTCGATTTCCTTTTCTGGCAAATTGCCACTTTCAAGCTTCTTCAAAAGAGTGTCAAGGGTGCAACCAGCAATAACTTCCAAGGGATCGACCACGTTGCCCAAACTCTTGGACATCTTGCGGCCATACTTATCGCGCACAATCGAGTGGAGGTACACAGTGTGGAAAGGCAGCTTGCCAGTGAGCTTTTGTCCCATGAACACCATGCGGACGACCCAGAAGAACAAGATATCGTAACCAGTTTCCAACAAGTCAGTTGGGTAAAAGTCCTTGAATTCTTGGCTGTTGTCGGGCCAGCCAAAGACAGCGAAAGGGAACAAACCAGCGCTCACCCAAGTATCCAACACATCTTCATCCTGCTTGAGCTCGATGCTGGATGGATCGACATTCAATTTCTTGGCAGCTTTCTCGCGAGCGTCGGCTTCACTCAAACCAGCAAACCAGCGACTGGTGCTCGATTCAGAGTTAGGATCCACGAAGGGTTCACCCTTGATCGTGGCAAAGTAGGCAGGAATGCGATGGCCCCACCACAATTGGCGAGAAATGCACCAGTCGCGGATATTTTCGAGCCATCGGAACCAGGTCTTTTCATGTTGTTCTGGAAGAATTGTGAGCTCCTTGTTACGGACGGCAGCCATGGCGTCTTGGGCCATTTGTTCGCAGTTGACGAACCATTGGGGCTTGACCAAAGGTTCCACAATATCTCCCGATCGCGAGCAGATACCCAAACGCATCTTATTGTCAACCTTTCCGTGGAAAAGACCCTTGGCAGTAAGCGCCTTCTCGACAGCAACACGGGCATCGTAACGCATCATGCCAGCAAATTCGCCACCGTTTGGATTAATCTTGCCGTCGTCGTCAATCACAGTAATGAATTCCAAGTTGTGGCGCTTGCCACACTCGTAATCGTTAGGATCATGGGCCGGCGTGATCTTGACAGCACCAGTACCGAAAGACATATCCACCAACTCAGCGTCACAAATAATTGGAATACGACGACCACTGAATGGATGCACAACAAATTTTCCATGCAAGTGAGTGTAGCGAGTATCTTCGGGGTGGATAGCAACAGCAGAATCACCCAACATAGTTTCCAAACTACACTCACGTGTGAAATCGCATTTGCAACTGGATAGCTTACCGAGTTGTGGCAACAATGAGTTGCTCATCAGAGCCTTCCACAACGTATCCGAAAGAGGTCAAGACACCGAATTCGTACTTGAAAGCAGGGTTGTGACCTGGCACGGAGAGCTTGGTTCGCTTCTCCAAATCAATGTAGTCGACTTCAATATCTGAAATAGCGGTCTTCAATTTACAACTCCAGTTGATCATGCGAGTTGCACGATAGATCAAACCCTCGTCGAACAACTGGTTAAAAGCTTGGATAGTAGCCTTGGAGCATCGTTCGTCCATGGAAAAGTAAGCACGATCCCAATCGACACTGCAGCCAACTTTGCGGAATTGGTGGTGAATACGCGTTTCATATTCGTTCTTCCATTCCCACACGCGATCCAAGAAAGCATCACGACCAAGGTCGTGGCGAGACTTGCCTTCATCCTTCATCAAACGCTTCTCCACGACAGACTAGATGACTTGTAAACAATAAGATTATACGAGCAAACAATACCTGTGTGGCAATACCAGCATGATCGGTACCAGGCACCCATAGAGTGGCATGTCCAAGCATGCGGTGCCAACGGGTCAAGGTATCTTGCACGGCCACGGTCAAGGCATGACCCAAATGCAGCGATCCTGTAACATTTGGAGGTGGGATCACCATGACGAATCGCTTATCCTTGGGGGCATGCTTGATCTTTTCATCGTCGCATTTGAAGAATCCTTCCTTTTCCCACCACGCTTGCCAGGCCGATTCAACCGCAATTGGTTGGTAGCCAGCTGCCATGGGTGCAGTCAAGTCCTTCTTTTCACCTTCGGGTGTCGTATTCACATACACTTCTTCAGGTGCGACTTCCTTGACAGGCTTGGGTTTCTCCGCCTTCTTTTCCTTGGGGGCCCATCGGTTAGGATCCTTTTCCTTCACATCCTTCAATTTGCCTTTTTCGGCCTTCTTTTGCATCTTCTTGCTCAATTTCGGTTCTCCATCCGCGTCTGTCCTTTCTGGAGGCGGCACTGCACTTGCTCCTTGATCAGCCATGGCAAATTTCGAAATAAGTGGCTTCATGTGGTTTGGGATTATCCGGTTCTTTATCCGGATGACCAGTTCTTGAGGTGTTCCACAAGCATGGAACCAACCAACACTCATCATTTTATCTGCAAAAGAAAAGATTGGCATTCAACATCTTCGGGTCTACTAAACTTGTGGTTGTGGGCACACGCATTGTCTTAGCCATAAATGTCATCGTTTGAGTCGCCACCACCATAGGCACCACCGTCTTCGTAATCGCCAGACATGCTATCCATGAGAAAGTTCGCAGCAAGTGCTTCGTTCTTGTCACATGCCAAGTACGCTTGAATGACTTCGTTGCGGTCAAAGCCCATATCGCACAATCGACCGACAGCGGCAGCTTCTTCTTCCGTGAGATGGATACGAGTCGGTGCGCCAACACCACCCGCTTGCATATTCTGCATCATTTGAGCCATGGCCTCGGGGGGCATCTGGGCCAACATTTGCGAAAGCTGTTGCAATTGTTCAGGCGTCATGCCCATCTGTGCAGCCATCGCCGCTTGTTGTTGAGGTGACAGGGACGTCATGAGTTGCTGCAATTGCTGTGGACTGGGCATACCACCAGCATCAGCATCGCCAAACGGTGAGGCACCAGCAGCAGGAGCAGCGGATTCAGCAATGGGTTCGTTGAGCATACGAACAAACTCTTCTTGGTTGGCATGGATCAGTCGAAGCAATTCTGGGCTCTAGGCATCATAATTTAAGTCTTTGAGATTGTGGAATACGGTACTTGGCTTCCAATTTGTTGAAGCACGGTAGGGAGGGCGGCAGGGTTGGATTGAATCAAACGGCGCAAAGCGTCGAATTGCGGGTGGCTTCGCAAAGCTTCCAAGGAGTTCGGGGCTCCAAATCCGCCAGAAGCAGCAGCAGGGGCGGATGCAGGTGGGGCAGCAGGTTGCTCTGGGATACCGTTCATCAAATATTCAACCGCGCGGTCAGGGTTGTTAAATGCTGCTTGCAATGCTACTCGCACCTACGCCACGCATGAAAGGGACCACTAATGAATCTGTTACTTGTTCTTCTGGGAATCCCATATCGCACAGTTGGCGAATCGTGACGTTCAACGCTTCACCAACAACAAGACCTTCTGCACCAGCTGCAGGCGTTGCAGCTGGAGCCGTGGTCGTCGCAGGACCCGGGACAGTGGTTTGAGCTGTTGGAGGCACAACAGCCGCAGGTGTGGGTGGTACAACTGGTGCGGCCGCAGGAGCTGGTGTTGGTTCTGTCGGTGGTTTTCGAACCATTTTAGGCTTTGTTACCATGACGACCAAAAAGTCGTTCTCTTTGATGTTGTATTCCGCGAGCTTGCTTTCGTCCTTGAGCACTTTCCCAGCATGAATAAGTTTTTGGTTTTCGACCGCCGCGCCGTTGACAGCTTCCACTTTGTGTTTCACACTGAGAACCTAACAACCTTCCATTAAGATCGAGGTTTCTTTGACGCGATTTTAGCGTACCGTGTCTTCCAACTCGGCTTCAATCGCGTGAGCCACGCCTTGCAACGTTTTCACCGTGAGCTTCATCACAAAATCTCGTAAATGATGGAGATCGCCCCCCTCTCCTTAAAGTAATAAATTCCAATTTTATAAAATTACATATTTATTTTGCTTGAATTGTGCTTTTGCTGTAAATTTCTATTTTTTGCGTGATTTCTCAATTTCACCTCAATGACGCCTTGAACCGCGCCAGAGGAAAAATATGGCGATAAGCTTCTTTAAAGCGGATCCGTCCTAGCTCTACTATTACTTATCATCAATTTTAAGCTATTCATCGTTGTGACGAGCAAAATCCACTGCGTTGTCGCTTTTAACCCACAATTTCATCCAGGATTTGTGAAATCGTACATACTGAGAAGTTAGTGAGCATTTTACTCCGTCAAAACAGCCGTATCTTGTGTCACACGCTCCTCGCGGCTTCCTTAAGAGTAATTTGAATCATCTCGTCTGTCTGCACGAGCGGACGAGCGTGGACAAAGGAGCATGATCGATGATGGTTCAGGGGTGTCTCGACATTGTTGTTTATAATTGACCAATCAAATCAATTTATATTATATTTTTATCCAATCAGATGCGTGATCGATTGGCGGCGCGATTCGACTGGCGTGATTCGATTGCGCAGGAAGTGGAAATTTGTACCAAATCGACAATATTCTGTTTGATTTAATTAAAATATCCTCTCACTAAAGTACAGTCCCGTCTCTCAGGTTCGAGAAAATGTTTTTCCGATGGAATTCTGTCATTTCGAAAAAAAACGCAATTCGGCACGACTTATGCGTGCATGTACTTTCTGGCCGTGGATTGCGCTCCTCGTAAGTGGAAGCCGTGTGATTCTCCACGATGAAGTTCCTGAACATGTCGCTCCAGCGTCGTATCGCACGTGGCGGAATTTAGAATCGACAAACGCGACAAATGATCGTGTCAACAGCACGTTTGGCTTGGACAACATGACACACTATGCAGGATACATCAATGTCGATCCGAAGAATGACGGTGACCTGTTTTACTGGCTTTTTGAAGCGCAACCGGATGCACCGACGGAATCGGCAGCGACATTGCCCCTTGTCATTTGGCTGCAAGGGGGACCAGGATGTTCGAGCATGTTGGGTCTCTTTATCGAGTGTGGACCTTTTCGCATTGTAAGCGAAACATCAGTCAAGATGAACCCGTACGGATGGCATAAAGTTGCAAACATGTTGTTCGTCGATCAGCCAGTTGGAACTGGGATGTCACGTGTGAAGTACGAAGCATATCCATCGACTGGAAAGGAAGTTGCAGCTCAGTTTTACTCGTTCATCCTTGGTTTTCTCAAGCGACATCCTGAATATCTTGCTGCCAATGGAACTTCCACCCGGTCGATCTACTTGTTCGGGGAATCCCATGCTGGGCGCTGGATACCTCAATTCTCCTCGTATATTGCTTCCCAAAATGAAAATCACCCATTGATTCATGTACAGCTACCTCTCTTGGTCTACCTTTATGCCCTCATTGTAGATCCAAGTCGATGGTGTTGGTATCGGAAATGGCTGGATACATCCCATCATTCAATACGATTACAGTAGTTTTGCTCATAGCCATGGACTCATATCAATCGGCCAACAAGCTTCTCTTCAAGAAGAGGTTTTGGCTTTTTCGTTCATTGCAAACTGATGTTAGTCCTAGTATGCTGAGTGTATTGCCGCCATCGAATCTGGAAATATGAAAGCAGATGCTTGCTTTCTCAACCTCAACAACATTTTGACGAGCATCCAAGGAACAACTGAGCGCCTAAATGTTTTTGATATTCGTCTATATGGCAACTCAATTCACTATCCTCCAGAAAAACCCAAGCTCATGGATTTGATGAATCAAGATTTTGTTCGGAATATACTACCAGGTGCTCCCTCAGCTACGGACCTTGTCTTCGCGGAGTGTAACTCAAACCTCAACAGAAAGTTGAGTGTCGAAGATGCCGTGAGTACCCTGGCAGAAATATCTGCCATGCTCTCGTCAGGAATGCAAGTACTTATTTACAACGGACAGGTACAGTTGAGTGAAGCCGACTCAAAATATCTTACAAACGTAGTGGGATATGATGTGCAATGCCCTCAACACGGAGCGCCTTCTACAGCAGCTAGACTGGCCCGGTCGTGAGAACTTTGGCAGCGCAAGGCGAATTTCGTGGCACATTTCGAGCTTGGATCCTCCAGCGGGTTTCGTTCAATCTGGAGGAAACTTGACTTATGTTATCGTTCGCGATGCTGGTCACTTGGTGCCATACAGTGCCCCCGAGGCATCCCTCGATATGTTCACTCGCTTCATTCGAAATCGCCCTTTTGAAGGCGCCGCCCAATCTATTCGAAGCTCAACTACTCTTCAAGATGATCTGTGCGACTTGCACAATGGGCGAAAGTCTGGTGTAATTATAGGTGTCAGCGTTCTTGTCGGCATGAGCAGCGCCGTCATTGCGTCACTTCTAACTGTGTTGTGCTTGCGAGGCCAGCACAATGTCGTAAACACAGAGGATATGGACGAAGAGGACCTCGACGACGAAAATGGCGATGACGTAGTCGACGACTGGGATGAATCAACTGACATGATTGAAATGGCGGAGCTCAATCGGTCCCCGAAACGGCGAGCGAAATCCACGGAAACACGCTAATTAACTTAATTGGTTGTCTATTTTCGGGATGATGGCGCTGTGAAACTTCTCATTTGAAGATGGGCGAAGAGGTGGAGAAGCACATCCTGCGCAAGTACGACCTCCTTCAGAAGCTCGGAAAAGGCGCTTATGGTATCGTGTGGAAAGCTATGGACAAGACTTCAAGGCAGCCAGTAGCACTCAAAAAGTGCTTCGACGCCTTTCGCAACGCAACGGACGCGCAGCGCACGTTCCGCGAGGTCATGTACCTCCAAGAGCTGAATGGCCACAATAATATTATCCGCCTTCTCAATGTTATCAAGGCAGACAATGATCGTGACATTTATCTCGTATTTGACTTCATGGGTATGTGTCTCCTTGGCTTAATTTCATTATTTTTGACGACAAAATTTTAGAGACTGATCTACACGCTGTCATTCGAGCTAACATCCTGGAAGAAATTCACAAGAAATACGTCACTTATCAGCTGATAAAAGCGCTCAAGTTCATGCACTCTGCTGATCTTCTCCATCGCGACATAAAGCCGAGCAATCTCCTCCTCAACGCCGACTGCCATACGAAACTATGCGATTTTGGCCTTTGTCGCTCTGTCTCTGAGCTTGGGGGACCGAATCCGGTTTTGACGGACTATGTTGCAACGCGGTGGTACCGCGCGCCCGAAATCCTGCTTGGATCAACTCGCTACACCAAAGCAGTCGATATGTGGGCCGTTGGATGTATCGTGGCGGAAATGGTGACTGGTCGACCGACATTTCCTGGTACGTCCACGATGAATCAGCTGGAACGCATCCTTGAAGTCACGGGGGCGCCAACTGCTGCCGATATTGACAATATTAAATCGCCATTTGCCGCGACAATGCTCGAGAGCCTTCCTCCCCCCAAAACGCAAACCTTGGAAGAATTGCTGCCCAAAGCAACACCTGAAGCCATTGATATGATTCGAAAGTGCCTTTATGTACGACTGCTTGATTTCATGGTCCCTGATGTTTTCGTTTTGTGTAGTTCGATCCCCAGAAGCGTATCACGGCCGAAGAAGCAATCAAGCATCCATTTGTGAGTCAATTCCACAACGAAAAGGAAGAACCTGTTGCGACTGCGCCATGTCAGATTGTCGTGGACGACAATACCAAGTATTCGGCCGCAGATTATCGAGACCGTTTGTACCGAGAGATCATCAAGAAGAAGAAGGAAGTGCGACGCCAGAGCACCAGTGTGCCTCCAGGTACACTCTAGCTTGTAAGCGTTGATGTGTAACTTTCTCTCAGATGCAGCGACCTCAACATCCACTGCGAAATGATAGCCCAGACTGTATTTTAATGCACATCTATGCTTTGAAGCTATGGATATTATTGCCTTAGTCCAATACATTCATGGTCATTTGGTTGGAAATGAGTTCCATCTCTTGCTCATACTGGTTGTCATGCAAAGGCGCTGTCGTCGTCGAACGAAGTCTCGCCGACTTGAAGCGTCCGCTGAGACGGCCCACTCGTGGCTCGTACGATGGGATCGCGGAAAATCCTGGCGGAGGTGAAATCGTGCCTTGGCGTTGCTTCGTTTGAGGATTCTTGGCCGCCATGGCCGCAATAAAGAGCATGCGCAGGACAAGTGGTGGCACGTTGGCGAATTCGACCTGTGGCGTAGAAAGAACCAAGTCGACATCAATTTCCCCCGACGCCACGTGCGCTCGAATGGCCGATGCAGTCACTTTTGGATCACGAAGAAATGCCAAGAGTTGCTCAAAATCAAACACAGCAGGCCCACTCGCTGGTTCCTCCTCGATCGGATTATTGTTGTCATCGTCGTTTTGCACCAAAGTCCAGTCGTCGGAAGCGAGCACATCGGGCGTGACGACAGACACAGTCGAGTGCTCTTCCTCCTCCTCTGGTGGCTCTTCGTCTGTCGCGGCAATATCGACTGGTTCGTCCACAATGAATTCGAGTGGCGGTAAGTCAATGGGAATATGGTCCGATGGAATTTCAGGCAGTGTCGGTGTAGGCGGTGGCAGTGTCGATGTTGGCCGCGTTTCTTCGATGGCCACAGTCATCTTTGGTTTGTGTTGATTGTCGTCAATGTCTTGATAAAATGCAGTTTGTAGATTTGAAACAAGAGTGCGAGCTTTGAATTCTTGCGTGGTAGATGCTTGTTTCTTGGATCGTTTGGGAATTCGTTTTTTTGTCGAGAGGGGAATGTCAAATCCAGCGCCTGGTAATACTTTCATCGCACCATGGGTCTTTGTCGATGCGGAAGATAATGGATTCGTCCATCGAGAGCACAATTGGCCGAATGCAATCGCAGTCAAAATCGTGATGCTCCATGCAATTGCGGCATACCACACAGCCGTGGATGAATTGTGAGGATCCGAGCGCCACAACGCGACGGTTTGTTCAAAGAGATGGACGATGTGGCTTGCGATCACAACGAGAAGCGCACAGAGCATGCCGTCCGGGTGGAAGAAGAAACTCGTGAGCGAAAGCAGCGTGAGCCACACGAGGAAACATTTCAATTTGTCGCGCGGCGTCAAAAGCGCGTCGAGAAGCGTCATGTTGAATACTGAAGATCAAACGGTCGCCTTGTTGCAGTCGTTTCGCTGGAAAGGCTCGAAACCGAGTCGACGACCAATCAAATGTCGTCATTTGGGAAACGGGCCAATCAAATCTCTCCGATTTTTCGACACAAACGACGAACCGTTACAGTGGAGAAACCGGTGTCTCGATGAATTGCCGCGACCACGACGTGAATGCGCGGCAATGGATGAAAGAGGTAGAGCGATGATAGCTCATGGAATAATAGTTGGATGTATGTAGGTGCTCGTGAGTTGGAATACGATCCAAGATTTGGACGCTGCAAATCAAAAACTGCATCGAGAACTAGGTCACAAGGTGAAGTAGCTTGGATTTGACACGATGATTGATGAGTTGTGCAGACATTTCAGTCGCAAGTGATGGATGACTGTATTTCCAAGCTTGGGATGACGGACAAAGTCCAAAATGCACTCTTTGAAACGAAACAAACGCCTCGAATGTATGAAGCAATTGAGACCGTGGACAATCGACCGAAGCGATCGCCGCGTAAAGCACCTGATGCGTTGATTATGGGCGGCCCTGAAAACAAGTGCATTGTCAATAAACACGATTGAAAGACTGATCCCTTCATGGCAGGTTTGCATTTGGCAGTGAGAGTCATCGCAATTATGTCGGCCAGTATAGCCCACCCAAGTATGGTCTGGAAAACAATCTTCAAGCTAACACTAGCAGAGAACGAGAGATATCAAATCCGAGAAAGGAACCACCGACAGATTCAACAAGTCCACGACGGCTTAAGCACGATACCCAGCTATTTGGAAGCGCTACGGAGGCCAACAAGTGAGTCATTTGCACAATATGATCTGATCTATTCCGACAGATTCCATCATGGAAGTGCAGAACACTTGACGCTGGTCGAAAACCACAGCCCAAAACGGTAAGTACTTTTTCATCCTGGGTTCAAGATTTCATGTGGGCATAGAACGAGAGAAGTGACGGAATATCCCAAGATGGAGCACGTGTATGTCTCGGGGTCGGACGAGTTTCACAAAACTGCTGCCTATCGTAGCAGTCACCCAGGGCTGGTATGATTTATTGCCTGATATGTATGATGGTGTAACAACGTAGATTGAACGAAATGACTTCGGACGGAGTTGGCCATTTCAACGAGAAGAAAAAGTCTTGAGAGAGACGAAGGATCTCTTTGGTAACGACCGCAAACAGCCAGGAAGTCACGTTCCTCTCACGCAGTACGTCGTCTGGAATATTCATGTGCACTCACACGTGGCGCATATAGAGCTGAAAAAGATGCAATCGACAAACTCTTGAGCGAAAGCCCGAGGAGAAAAGGCAACAACCATCATTACCCGGACTATAAAAAATGACAACGCTGTGGCTACAACTTGGTTATCACAGCAAATGTCAAGCGCTCGATAGCTCCTGTCAGCCAAGATTTTTAAGACAAGCTGCGGCGCGAGGATAGGCACCGTGTTTTTGTAGATATTTTGTAGTAAATCAAAGCCAAGAGGGGTTTCTGACATTGACCATGCTCGAAATTTCGTGACGTTCCCCGAGCAAGACATACAAATCGCCTCTGCCGAATGAAATACTACGTATTTATACAATCACAAGGCTACGAAAGTTTAAAAGGCTATAAGCTCCCAGTGACGCTTTAAGTCTATAAATGCCCTGTATAAATTTAGGAAAGGACTATTCCCCCCCAAATTCACTTTTGATACATTTTTGCCTAGGAATTTCCGACACTTAGGGGCATAGCCGTGAGCTCACGCGATGACGCCTATAACTTTGGCACATTTTAAGTGTTTGCAGTAGTTAAGGGCTCTAAAATGGCGGTCGATTTTGGGAAGCCAGGGCAAAAATGTATCAAAAATGAATTAATAGTCATTTGCTAAATTTATGATATGCATGTTGCCAAAAATAACTTGCATGTAGGCCTGAGGCCGCCCACATAAATCTAGGTTACATGCAAGTTATTTTTGGCAACATGCTGTATCACCGACAAATGTATCGTCCAATCAATGATCAGAACCAACAAAACTTGTCGGTTAGCCAATCAGATTGCAGGATTCATGTCGGTTTGGTGCGATATGATATGTATAGATAACAGGGGTTATACGACAACCCCATCCGACTTTGTTTGGATTGGTCAAAATTACGATTATACTTCCTACACTGTAGAGACTCTGTCCAGATGATTTGGATCCAAAAACCCATGGCCTCACTCACGAGACAGGTTCGATGGCGTCTGCAAGCTTCACGACAAGGAGATAACACACTCCTGGCTATTGTCAACGTTGATGGAATCATCTTTGACGCCAAGATGACCCCGACAATCCAAGATAGAATAAACCAGTGAGGCCAGCTCGAAGGATGCAGAGTGCTACACGAGTGTCGGGCTGATGAGGAGGACAAGGTGCGATGGAGCCATGTCGACGAAACAGTAAGAATGCTATGTACTATCCTTTTAAAGCTAGTCTCTAGAATCAATTGGGAGTTGCCATCACATCGGACTCGAAATCTCTTCTGCTTGCTAGCACTCCACAACTATTGCAGGTTGATTTCTGTTGGGGATATCGAGAGTGGCATTCACGAGTCTTGTATATAGAATTTGGTCAATTTTCTCGCATCATTCTCAACCCCATCTATGTAAGATTGTAGAGGTGGTAACTAAAAACGAAGGTCATAGTCATGCATTTGTCAATTGTAAGCCAGAAACTTGTGAGCCACGGAGATGTAAGCTTTTCTTGTTAGACTATATTGTAGTGTTGCAGACGTATCTTGGCGAATGTTCAAGCTTACAAGGCTGCAACGTTTGTGTCTAAGCTGCACTGCTTGAAACAGATTTGTTTCTACAGATAATCTTGCACCGAATGGTACCTCAGACTGTTTGAAGCTGCTGAGGGCTCATATGGGAAATCTAACACCCTCGCATCTTACCAAACAGCTCGAATATGGCTACCGAATGCTTCTATCTCGTACACAACACTATATATCGGATTCTACTCATGACGAGCTTGGGAAATTCGCGTCACACCAACTTTTCAGCAACTAGACACTTATATTACAATGAACCATTACTCTTTCGCCTGCGAACTTCTCTGAGAAGGCTAGTGTAAGTATCAGTATGACCAGCATAGACATTGACAAATAGATCAAAGCTCTGGAATTCGAAAACGCTGCTGCAATCGTTTGACGCTCAGAATACTTCTTTCTGTCCATTTTGATCATCGCCTTTGTGAAATCTTTCAACGCACAAGGCCGACCGCATGCAACGTCCGCATAAAACCACTGCTGCCACGCCTCCTTTGCCGATCTTGCAGTTGGAATGGTCTTGGGCACAACAAACGAGTTCAAAGTAGTTTGCTTGGTGAGAGGAGGTGATGTCTCGGCTACAGACGAAAGGACGGCTTGCTCCTGGAGTAATTTAACAACATACTCGGCCACTGCCTCTGCTGTAACAGAGCATGCATTTTCGGAGGACAGCACCGAGCCTGTTGACTTTGGCCTACTGAGTAGATTTCGAGGGTCAATTTCATCGCTTATGTTCTTGGTGATGAGATACTCACACATTGTCTTGACATCACTCCAACGACACCAAGCCATAAGTTCTCCAAAATTAAATCGTCTCTCGCGAGACACGAACACGCGATAGAAGCTGCCTCCACGTCTCATGCTGTGCAAAGTTATATTCGTGGACAAACCAGGGCAACGCTCGACAATATCATTGAGCTGTCGTCTCAAAAAGTTTGTTCCATAGCTTTGTCCAAACAAACTTTTATTCCACCATACTGAAGATTGATAACTTGAGGGAACACATAGCCATTGTCAGAGATACTGGTTATACTTGCCCTCACAGAAGACACGTATTCTTGATGAAATCCACAAACTCGCAAGCAAGGATACGATAATTCGTCGACAAGGTGATAAACTTGGCATTCCTTTTCTACACTCGCTTTCTTGTGCCATCTCAGACGGACAGAAACGTATGAGTCAGTCTCGGATTCTGCTCGCGACAAATCACACCATTTTAAAGAAAGAACTTCGCTGATTCGAAAGCATCCCAAATAGCAAACAGAGAACAAAAATCGAAACATTGCGCCGAGAAACGGGTTTAAGTCTCCAAAGTTGTTCATCAGAAGGGAGAGTTCGTGAATACTCAGAGGGTGTGCCTTTTTTTCGTCGTCGAGATTGTTTTGCTTGCTGTATTTCTGTAATCCCACGACATATTGCTTAGTTTCCACGGCTTGGGCTGGATTTGGAACTACATTTGCCTGTTTGAAATATGCAACCATGGCTGTTTTGGCGCAATCGATCGTTCTTGCTTTTCTCCCGAGCAAGAACAGGTGGTGGAGAAAATCGGTGCAATCCTCACTGGTGGCTGTGCGAGGATCCCTTTCTTGGTCAGCTTCATGCAGGAATACCAAGAACTGCTGCTGATATGTTCTGTAAGTACGCCTCGTGGACGCACCAAGAAAAGACTCCTGGATGGTTTGCTTCGTGGGGCCACCGTCCATTTCGAAACAAGAGTGGAAACGAGACTACTATATAATATTGGCCAATTAAATTGAAGATATGTTAAATGTTAAGATATGTTGCTGCCGCGACAACAAGAACGACCAATGGTTTTTGAAAGAAGTAGTTTTGTCCAATAGAAAAAATTGAAATTGTCGCTTGTCCAATCACAGGTCCGAAATTTGTCGGTTTGCTGTCGTGTCTATATATTATGTATAACTTTATCATTGTTACCACAAGCGGTTTTCTGTTAATATTAATGTCCTACTACAGTAGTAGTTGATTAATTATCGTAACGTGAGCTATTGATGTAGGTCATGAAGCGATGCAACGTCTGGAAAGTTCAATCTGAGCTTTACAATACGAACAATAAGGCGGACTATTCGTTTATAAAGCCAAAGATGTATACTAGTATACTACAGTAGTTAGCCTATAACGAGTACTGTTTAACCTGATAGCAAATAGTATCAATTTATAGGGGTAACAGCCTTAAATAGTGTAATCTTTTGAATTTGAACCTTTATATAGTGTGAGTACGTTTTCAAAGGTTGGTCCAAGTTGATCAAAATCGTGGATTGGCCATGGCGCTTCCGCCCGACTTTGTCGATGGGCTCTATCGGACGGTCCTGACGGCCGTCAAGGCGTCGAATGGCGTGCCCAGCGAAGAAGAAGACTTTCATTTCCAGTACAAGTTCAACCAGGACTTTCATCGAGGCGCAGACGACGTCGCTGGCCGCGTCACATCTCTCTTGCAGCGTATTCGCCACGCCAATGTCCACACAAAGAACGACGACGATGTTGTCGACTTTGATCCACTTGAAGAAAATGGACCGCTCACTGATCTCGTCGACAGTTTACTCGAGCGCGCGTCCGAGCAGATCATTCGCTTTCAAAAAGGAGAAGTTGATCTAACGCCAGCTGCGTCATCTGCCCCAGCATCTACTCCTACCAACACAACGCCATCGACGCGTCAAGTCTCGGCAAGACCGCAAGACTCTTTTGAAGACAAGATTGACAATTCAGAAGCACCGTTTGTGTCGAAATTACGAACTAAGGTTCATGCTGGCACGGACGCAACCTCGACAGACGACGAAGAAGTGTATCATCCCTATCGCTACGAAATAGCCAATCTCAAGTACCAGCCTTGGCAATTGCAGCCTACGGAGAAGATTCCATCGATGATTCCACTCGACGACGCGATTTACACATACGTGGACACAGTTGAAGCGTTGGAGGCCATGATGGCGACCCTAAAGGAGGCAAATCTCATCGCGATCGACTTGGAAAATCACAGCTACCATTCCTTCCAAGGCTTTCTCTGTCTCATGCAAATCTCAACGTGGACCCACGACTGGCTCGTCGATACATTGGCACTTCGGTCGCATTTGCACGAGCTAAACTCGATTTTCTGCGATCCCACCAAGCTCAAAGTTCTTCATGGTGCTGACTCCGATATTGTTTGGCTCCAGCGAGACCTTGGCTTGTATATTGTCAACATGTTCGACACTGGCCAGGCTGCCCGTTGCCTTGAATATGCTCGATTCTCTCTGGCGTATCTCCTTCTGAAGCACTGCAACATCACTGCCGACAAGCAGTACCAATTGGCGGACTGGCGTCTTCGACCGCTGGACGACGCTATGATCAAATACGCCCGCGAGGATACGCGCTACTTATTGTACATTTACGAAGTCATGAAGGCTGAATTGCTCCAACGTGATGCTAGCGCAAGCGGCCACAATCTTCTCTTTACGACGCTCAGTCGTAGCCAAGCGCTTTGCTTGAGTGTCTATGAAAAACCAAAAGCGCCGACTAGCGACGATGCCGCCAATGTGGTCTTCAAGTTGAAAAGCACTGTCGGGCTTGAGACGGTCGACGATGGTCATGTGAATTTGATGGAGCAATTGATGCTTTGGCGCGATCGTCTCGCTCGCCGTGTGGATGAATCGACAGGATATGTCTGTCCGAATGCCGTGCTGATGAAAATCCTCAATGGATTGCCGACAACTCCCGCCGCACTCTTTCAACTGTGTCATCCGATCCCACCCCTCGTGCGCAAATATGCTCATGAACTCACGCTCCTCCTGACACGACAAGCATCTGACGATGGAAAGAACAGCGTCAACACCGAGGAAGCATCGGTTCCCCGTGTTGAAAAGACCATTGTAGTGTCGAAAACCAAAGATTCGAGTCAATTGGACGAATTCAAAGGATGGCAAGCCCCAGCAACGTCAAGGAAACCTAAAGAAGCCACCGTGGGCGCTGCCGAAGGTCTTTTTGAACAATTTGGTGCCAAGGACCACGACACGATCGACCTATTGAATCAAGTGCGAGAACGCTTTGCCAGCCGTGTGTTTGTGATTGTCGAACTGGCGGGGAAAGAAAATACGCCAGCGGTAGCTCCACAAGCAACGCCTCGTGTTCCTGCGCCCGTGAAGGAAGAACTCAAGCAGGAAACACCGCTATCACTCACGGAGAAATATCCCAAGCTCAAGAAACGCAAAGCCGAGACTCCTGCCACAACAGCGACAGAGCCTTCAGCCGATGGAAGAAACGCCGCGACGTCGGACTTTAAGCCATTTGACTACGCTCCACATGCATCAGCGGTCTCGACTTTGGATCTCGATCAACAGAAGGCTCCAGTCGAAAGAACGAAGCGCAAGAAAGGTTACAATCCATTTGTGGCTGCTCCAGATGATAGCGCCAGTGGATCGGTGAACCAGAAACGAGGATACAATGCGCCACGTAGCTCGATGTTCCGATAGACGACTTTTCAGGGGACATTTCAGACTGATTTAATGCAAGACATTCGTGACGAGCATTTTTCCGCCGAGGCTGCATGGACCATGAGGCCATAAGTGCATGTTTACCTGCCATTTCCAAGACGATGACCTTGTAGAACGTCTCTAGCTTCACTTAATCCATGGATAAACTTCGGTTTATGATATGTCTCCAAATGAGACAGACAGATTCTGTATAAAAGTGCGCTGCTTCCATCCAAGCAACCCAGATGCAGCTGTACACTTCTGGGGATGTTTCCATAAACGGGAATGCTTTCAAATAAACATGACATATGGTGCCGTCTTGCTAGTATATTTCACTCGGAGTTTGCATCGTCAGCAATTTTGAAAACAATATTGGTCTAGACGTGCGATTAGACCATTCAAAGATAGAGCAGTGTTACCTATATAAGTTTAATAATTGCGTCTTCGTCGCCGTTCTCTTGAGCGTTCGCGACTCGTACTTCGTTTGCGTTTGTGAGGAATCCAATCACGAACATGTAGTGGATCTCGCACACGCATCAATTCATGCCGTCTATTCGAGAGAAGAATAAGTTGGAAAGGAAATTGCGGGCGGTACGTACATTTCATCTTGCTTTCTCTGTTGAGAATGATTATCGCCATCTCGGCTTCGTGACTTCGTTTCTTCTTCAGGTTCGTGGATTATATTCCATCCTGGGACTTGTCCTAGAGCGGCCATTTGGTTTGCCACGAGATCCCGCATCATCTATTCGATTCATGAGACAACTATGGCAAAAAGTACTGGACCTCTTTCGCGGATTTGCGGCTCGATTTGCCTCTATAAGTCACTCGCTGTCGTTTTCGGTCGGGCGTAGTTTCATCTACTTGAGGAAGTCATTGTCTTAATGGTAAATGTGTCCAACTTACATGAAGATGGTGTTTTTGGTGGCTTTGTCACTCGCTCTCGCTCCTCTTCTTGTTTCATATCGTTCTATGCAATATAGACATGAGATGAAAAGTGGAAAACGACGGACAAAGCAAACTGTTTGAGCAATTTGGACGACGAGGAATTTCCACAGCGCCAAGACAAATCTCTGCACCAGGGTAATTACGAGGACCAACGAGAAACGTACTCGAGTGTGGATGCCAAGAAAATCGACAAGCTCTGCAACAAACAGATCGGGCGAACAAAAAGATGGTTGATTGAACAAGCCAAGGATGTACTGAACCAAGTCGCGTTTTCCTTGTAGCTTTTCCCTAGGATATGCTCCATGAGCTTCTATGTCATTTAGATTAAAGCTTACGTCTCAAACCATGTTTCAATCCATGTTTGTATTCGAGGAAGGTGCAACCTCGTTGCATCGAGACATGTAAACGCCGCTGGGATCAACTTCCACCCAGCAACTTGATCGCGAAATTCTTGTGGCTGTGGTGCAATGGTTTCCACGGCTTTCTCGAATGCAATCGAGGCTGATGCTGGAATTGACGCATCCACAATCGATTGTACTTCTTCGTCAAACGAAATGTCCGTCGTAGCCTCCTCATATGGATTTGAATTGACGTCAACGAAATGTGCTTTTGGATCTGCTGATGGTGCAAATTGTATCGGTTCTTGGTGTGTTGCACGAACATTTTCAACACTGGGAATATGACGATAAAAGAACTACAATGCGTGTACGTGCGGTCATAAAACAAGAGTATGTACGACGACAACATACCTCACAAGTAGCCACGTCGGGTTGTTGAATCCCATGGCAACGCTTCTATCACACACAGACAGTGATTTGTCGATGCAATTGGATGGAGTCGGTCGTACCAAATGCGACGCAAGGCTCTCCGACGGGACAAAATGCTCTGGAATGCATTGACAGCTCACGTTTTCGACAGCAGGAAACAAGTCAATATCTGTTTCATTCAGGAAGGCAATGATTCTGGCCTCCATCTCCTCCAAGTCATCCTGCATGCGTCGATTCGCCGCAAGTCGCGCTTCCAGTCCATCCTCAATCGATTCAAGTGTGGCCATGTTGGCAATTATTTAAATGCATACAAAAATCCATGTTAAATTCATTTTTCGAATTATATTATTTTCAAATCCACATTTTGAAAAATGTCATGATCATCTTGGCGCCACTCCTGACGCAATCTTCGGGTGGCGAGCAGAATGACACCGACAGGGGCTCCTTGCATTGCCCAAGCTAATATCCGTGGTGAATATTTAGGAAGGACTCAATATGACGCGTGAGACGCACTTCTCAGAGCTCGACAAGGATGTGTGGAGAGGAATGAATCATGCCGCGACCTCGCCACCCTCCGACACTCATTTTTTGACGAAATATGAACAGCCTTGCTTGACAAACCCGTACGAAAGAGTACGAAAGTGTGATTTGCAGCAGAAAAGTGTGCATGTCCGACTGTGAGAAGTGTCGTGAACATGAACGCAGGTGCGAGTCCAATACAAGGAAACTTCTCTGCCCCTCCCCCTCCTCGATACTTCGAGAGCTTCCTCGATAGCTTGCACCTCGACACGCTTGGAAAGAGGGTGATATCTAGCCTGGGATCGCTTTCTATGGACGATTCAACGATCCCATAGGAGGGCCATCGACGGATCTTCTATGTAGTAGTAGTCTATGACGTCCTTTCTCCATGGTGACATCCGCGACAAAAACAATGCGTCATGTACTGTACGAGAGAGTTATATCCAATCAAAATTGATCATTTTCAGAGGAATTGATACGATTGGATAGCTGTGTTAAGATTCCCCTACCCTCGGAGCATAGTAAAATCAAGTGAACGCAAATCCGTGTTTGCGTGCGGCGGCTCACTTCAGAATTTCCTCCGTTCCACCAAGATGGGTCTCCTCGATATTGTCAAGCCTGGCGTTCTTACCGGCGATGATGTGACTGCCGTGTACAACTACGCCAAGGAACATGGTTTTGCCATCCCTGCCGTTAACTGCACCAGCTCGAGCACTGTCAACTCTGTGCTCCAAGCTGCTCGCGACAACGGAAGCCCCGTGGTTATTCAATTCTCCAATGGTGGTTCGGCCTTTTACGCTGGCAAGGGCATCTCGAACAAGAACGAATATGCCTCGATTGCTGGTTCGATTGCTGGTGCCCACCATGTTCGCTTGATGGCCAAGCACTACGGTGTGCCTGTCATCCTCCACTCGGATCACTGCGCCAAGAAGCTCCTCCCTTGGTTTGACGGTATGCTTGCTGCTGATGAAGAATACTTTGCCATTCACGGCGAACCTCTCTTCAGCTCCCACATGTTGGACTTGTCTGAAGAACCCTTGGAAGAAAACGTTGCCATTAGCAAGGAATACTTCAAGCGCATGGCCAAGTTGAAGCTCACCTTGGAAATTGAGTTGGGTATCACCGGTGGTGAAGAAGATGGTGTCGACAACAGTGGTGTTGACAACGCCTCGTTGTACTCGCAACCTTCGGACATTTGGTACGCCTATGAACAATTGTCTGAAGTCTCAGACCGTTTCACCATTGCCGCTGCTTTCGGTAACGTGCACGGTGTGTACAAGCCTGGCAACGTCAAGCTCCACCCTGAATTGTTGGAAGGCTTCCAAGAGCACGTTGCTGCCAAATTGAACAACGGTACCCAAAAGCCAGTCAACTTCGTCTTCCACGGTGGCTCTGGCTCGACGGAACTTGAAATTCAAACCGCCGTCAAGGCCGGTGTGGTCAAGATGAACATTGACACTGACACCCAATGGGCTTACTGGAACGGTCTTCGCACGTTCTACCTTGAAAAGGAAGGCTACTTGCAAGGCCAAATTGGCAACCCTGAAGGTGCTGACAAGCCCAACAAGAAGTACTACGATCCTCGTGTGTGGGTCCGCAAGGCTGAAGAAGGCATGATCAAGCGTGTCCACGAAGCTTTCGCCAACCTCAACAACAACAACGTGTTGTAATTTGTCAATCTCAGCCCTTTTCTATATTGAAATCATGTCTTTCATGCATCCATTCCGGACCACTCCTTGCGGCGTCCATGACGTGGCATGCTCAAAGTGTAGGAGAAACCCCTGCAACCCCAAAATTTGACAAACCTTTGAAAAGGCATATGCATTTATAAAGTTTTTTCGAATGTCTTGGGAAGTTGAAAGATCACTTTTTAAAAAGGCGCGAAGACTGCAAGATGGAGATGGACAAGAAGACGCTTCGGAAGATCTGTAAGGAGCTCGACTTGTACACAACGCCTGGCATCAATGATCGTTTATATCTCCATTACAAGGTACAACGCACTTCTCACGTCGATTTTGATCACGTACGGCAAACAGGGATTCCGCCGCATTGAAAACCTCGAAGAGTACACAAATGTCAAGGTTATCTGGTTGGAAGGAAATGGATTCAACAAGATTGAAGGCTTGACAGAATTGAGACAACTCCGCTCGCTCTTCTTGCACGAAAACTTGCTCGAAAAGATCGAAGGATTGGAATCGCAAGTCCACCTCGATACATTAAACTTGACGCAAAACCACATTGCGAAAATTGAGAATCTTGCGCACATGAAAGCCCTCACAGTACGTACAGTGGTTTTTGTATAATGCTTGTATTTTGGTCGTAGAATCTCTCGATGAAGGGGAATTATTTGCGCACTGCAGAGGATATTGCGCATGTCTTGGAAATTCCCAGCTTATCCGTCTTAGACATTCAAAGCAATCGTATTGCTGATGTTGCAATCCTTGATATTTTGTCCCAAATGCCCAACTTGCGTGTGCTTTACCTTCAGGTATTTCGGTGATGAACCTAGTGTCTGATGCAGAAATTTTTGTTAAAGGGGAACGATGTGGTCAAGCACATCAAGCAATATCGGAAAACAGTAATTGCTCGATGTAAAAATTTGCGCTACCTTGATGACCGTCCAGTTTTCGATGACGAGCGACGCCGAGTAACGGTATATTGATGTCTCAATACAATATCCTGACTATAATTGTAGGCATGGTACAAAGCTCTCGAAGAAACCAATGGCGATATGGAGGCAGCATTGCAAGCAGAGCGAGATGAGCTAAGCTTAATTCGAAAGGAAAAGAAGGACAAAGATGAAGCGAACTTTCGACACTTCGAAGAAATCATGCGCAAAGGCAAGGCCGAACGCGACCGGTCGGAGAGCAATCAAAAAGAGGCTGAGGTGTGTGCTTTAGCTTTCGATTATGATGTATAATTCGCTCTAAGATCAACCCATACAGCGGCGAGAAGATTATCCCTGCCCAAGACTGCAAACTGGTCCACGAAGCACGCGAGCGTCGCTGGGCTGATGTTGTTAATGCACCACAAAGCGGACCTGAAGAAGTCGATACTGATCGATTGAAACTTCTCCATGACTGCGCCATTGTCGGTACCGCCACGACCGGCGAGAAAGATTCATTTGTCAGCGAGCACTTCAAGGAGAAGGCCAAGAAGAAGATTGAGGAGTTCCAAAACATGCCTGGTCCCCGCGGCAAATTTGCAGAATTGCTTGCCAATGCGCAAGACGAAAAATCGCACACAAATATGACTGAATTGGACTAAATGTAAGTAGTCTCTACATTGATCGAGCAGGCCATGCGCCACATGTCTTGCAAAACAATTGATCTGGTCGCTCAAGCTGAAATCCACATTGAATGCACGGGTCAGATCCAAAACGAACCGCCTTGCACGTCCATCGCAACATTCCATCATCACTCTTGGATGCAAAGAGTGATCGAAAGACTTTGTAGTAGTGGAGGTGCTCTGCGTCACGAATGACAATGCAATCTTCCTCTAAGACGCGTTGCTTTTCCTGTTCAAAGTCCTGTGCCCTCTCTTGAAACATGGCCCCAACTGGCGTCAAACCGGCGCCTGCATACGGCTTTGACTAGACATGAAAATCCAAGGCGCATACCTGTTTCCAAGGGAATCTTAGCTCGCCAGCGAGAATGTGCCTCGGGAAATGCAGCACGCAGCACAAACTTGCCGTGTCGAATTCCATCGTGAGAGCCAACCAAGTCGTCCTTGGTGCAAGTGAGAGAAAAGGCAATCACATTGGGCTGGATGTACGGCTGGTAGACGGAGATACCAAGAGCTTCGCCGAGTGTGGTTGCACAAAACTTCATGTGTTGAGCTGCTCGATCTCGCCATGCTTGAAGCTTCTCAGGAGGCTGGTCGACGAGAAAGGAGTAGCCGGCAAACATTTCATCCGCGCCATCACCAGTTACGACCGACGTAATACCAAGCGACTTGGCTTTGAGTAAAGCCATGGCTATGGCTACGCCACCCCGCAGTTCCATCGGATCAAAGGTTTGAAGCGTTTGGATCGCCAAATGCAATGCGCCTTGTGATCCAGGATCCATTGCGGCGAGCGTGTCGGGGATCGATACGATATGATGCTCCAGCGATTCCTTCGACGCGATGGCTTCCGCGTACGGTAAATCATGCGCGGGGCTGTTGGCATCTTGCCCACATGAGACCGTAATTGCAGTCGAGAAACGATGTCTGGATGGTGCTTGGGCAATGATCGACGTGTCTAAGCCCCCCGAGAGAAGAATTGCAGTTGCATCGGGCGGTGTCGCATTCATGGCTTCGAGAAGCACGCGTCTCGCTTCCGCCGCGCGTCCATGCTGCTCAAACACTGCATCACGATCGGCCACAAAATCCATCATGCGATGCGATACGCGTATCTTCAACGAAAAAGTTGAAGTCAAAAGTATCATTTAAGAAATGATATTATTTTTTTCCAGAAAATTATATTTTTCCAGAAAATACAACTTTTCGAATAATCTGTCGTCGTTTCGTCGAGTTCCTTGCGCTCTGCATTCAACCTAAATAAAGAGCAAGACAGGATAGGAAAATGTATATTGAATTGGATCGTCGGTGGGTTTGTCCAGCTCTTATCTTCAGTCTCTCGTCATTATTTGTACTTTCTTGAGACGAGAATTTCGAGTTTTAAAGACTGAATTTGTGCAATAAAAAGGAAAGCTATCCGGATAGTGTCTCTCTTGTAGCCGGATGCCGATGTGACAAAGGTTGCTTGCCCCGGCGACAATTCGAGAATTTCTTCCCCGCGCGCGAGTCAAGATGGTAATCAACTCGCCGTATCACTCGTCGATGGAAAAGGAGATTTCAAAAGCATGCAAAATCCTTGAGCAGTTCTTTGATCCTCATATCTCGGCCGACAAGTCGATTCCGTTTGAATTGCTCCAACATGCGGCTGGCATTGCATTTTTGACTGTTGTCAAAGCTGGTTTGATCTGGACAGGAAAAGTTGGAACGGGCATTGTCCTTGCGCGACTTGAAGATGGATCGTGGAGTCCACCATCAGGAATTGGCACTGCAGGCTTTGGATTTGGAGCAGAAGTCGGTGGTGAATTGATTGATTTCATGATCATCTTGGGGTCGCAAGGCGCAGTTCAATCGTTTAAACGAGGAACACAGGTTTGTAACTTGACCTGTACACAATCTCATTTGTATATGTATTAGCTCTCCGTCGGAGCCGGATTGGAATTGGCTGTGGGGCCATTGGGACGAGCAGGTGGTGCCAATTTGAATGCTGGCGGCAGCGGTTTGAGTGGCAATTACACATACAGTCACGCCAAGGGCTTGTTTGCTGGCGTTGGATTGCACGGATCGACTATTCTTGTCCGTGGTGAACTCAACACGTCGTTTTATGGTCGAGAAGTGTCACCGATGCAAATTCTCAGTGGTGGCGTTACTCCTCCCCCTGGTTCTTGCGATCGCTTGTATGATACACTTCGCCGCGCAACTCAAGGCGATGCATTTGATCTTGGCCGAGCTAGCATGGCTGAGGTACACTAGCTCAATCCTACTGATCACCTCACACCTTGTTAGCCCATGCATGCTGTTTCCTCGGACTACGGCTCTCGCAGCAATTTAACAGGATATGGCGACTATCGCTCATCGCGTTCACTCTCTCGTGACTCCGCGAGCGCTGCAAATTATTCTGCTGCTGCGACCTCAAGCATGTCCGGCACGACTCGACATTCCTTCACTGGAGGAAGCACAACGTCAGATGCGTCGAAAGATTCGGACCCTCGCTTAAGGCGATACACGAGCTACAAATCGGAGCAGGAAATTTATGCACAGTACTCTAAGCCTGCGTCTACTACACCAGCTCCAGCCCCAACTCAATCGTATGCACCAGCTCAATCGTCAACATCTTATGCGAGCGCTGCACCAACACCAGCGCCACGAGCAACAACGACACCACAGCGTACTTTGCCAACGATTCCTCCTCCTGCCGAAGGAAGCGAAACGAAGCAAGTGTTCACTGAGGTCATCAACTTCATGACAACGCGTGTACCCTACGCAGATATTCAAGCATTCAAGGATAATTGCCGTCGCTTTGGCCAAGACCAAATGACTTTGGATGCCTACTTCTTTTACTTGAACTCGGTCTGCACAACAAGTCTGTTGCGCGAATTGATGCCCAAGTTAGTGCGTTTGCTCCCAACGCATGAGAAACGTGTCGCCATGTGGGTATGTCTTCACTTGCTCTCTTCTTGCATGCTCATCATGGTGATGTCTAGGATCTCTACATCAAGCAAGTGTATTGACGAGGTTGTAGCCTTTCCATCTAGTAACTGTCTTGGAATACACGCAGTCTCTCTATCTTCTTGACAGTTTCTCGCTCGAATCGACGCGTTCTTCTGCTCGCACATGATCCTCACACAGGAAGAAATTGATGCATGCAGGGAATCCTTTGTCCATTTTGACAAGGATGGATCTGGCACGATTGACAAGTGTGTCCCCGCGAGGATGTCATCACTTGAAGCTTCCATTCTGTAGGTATGAGCTCGGCAAAGTGCTCGAGGCGATGGGTCAAAAGCCAAGCGAGGAAGAGTTGTTCCAGATGATCTCTGAAGTCGACGAAGACCACAGCGGCGAGATTGAATTCCCCGAGTTTCTCCGGGTGATTGAGCAGCAAAAGCTTCGTGCGATGGAATACGACGACGAATCCGACTTCATTGACGCGTTCGTCGCATGTGGCGGCGGTCCTGACAAACAAGGCCACGTCGAGCGACGCGTGCTCGTTCAATTGATCAAGAAAGACTTTGGACTCCCCATCGACATTGATCAAATGCTCGATCGACTCGACACGGACGGCAGTGGCGAAATTGAGTACGACGAATTCAAAGCTTTGCTGTCCCAGTAGAGCAACCATCTCCTGTATTCCTGCCAGACTCAACATGGAAATATCATGGAGATAAGATTAGAATTTATCTTGTTACTTGCGAGGAGGTGCAATGTTTTGAGGCAGCGCCTTGCCGTAACCAGAACGGAACGTAGTTCCAACTGCGCCTTCGTCGACAGCAGTCTTGGTCGATGGCTTGGCCCATTCGAGCTTCAAAATCAAGTGATCGTAGCCATAACCTTGCAATTTGTGCAGAGCCTTTTCAGCGTCTTCTCGGTAAACAAAGCTGACAAATGCAAACCCACGCGACTGGAAAGTTTCGCGATCCTTGGCCAAGTACACACGTTCGAGAGGACCGAATGCACGGAACAGATCCTTGAGATCGTCTTCGCGCGTCTCGGGCGAAATATTGGTCACACGCAACGTTGCATTGTCACGCTCTGATTCCTTCGAAGCACGGTCATCACCGCCAGCTGCAGCACTAGCTCCACGCATCGATGGAGGCACATATTTGCCACCAGCGGCAGATGCAAACGACATGGGTCGAGAGGGTGCTGCTGCTGCTTCTGCAGGGGGAGCATCGTCGTCTGCAGGAGGAGTATTTTCCGACAAATCCTCGGCGGTTGGAGGCGAGTCTTTGTAGGGGCACTTGAGAGTCCAGTGATCACCGACCATGCCACAATGACGGCACACAACAATCGAAGAGTTTTTGACACCAGAGAAGACGCTTTCTTCTTCCTTCTTTTCACCAGGCAAGATTTGATCCGCGTTCGGGTCTTCCATTGTGACTGTTTCGTTCGCTGTGTATGTGACGTTCGAGCTGTCCTTTTCATTCAACGCTTCGCCAAACTTGGCCCACGACTATAAAGCACACATGTATGAGAGGCACTCCTTCTTCATATACGTACTCGGCGTTCAATCACGCGCTTGCTAATTTTTTCAACTTGTTGCACCTTCTGCACTTTCGTCGTCACTTTGACTTTGTTGTGGTTTTCGTCAAACTTCCACGAGACAATCGTGCGCACACCATTGGTATCAGGTTCCGATTCAGTGCGCGCCGGAAGGAAGTCTTCATCTTCATCGCCCCATCGTTGCTGGTTGCCAAACACCATACTTGTTGGAGATTTGACTGGTGAAAGCGCTTTGGGGGTCCGGATAAAACCTCATTTATCCGGAAATTCGATCGTCGTGAAGGTCTTTCTGCCTGGCAACTTCAGTTGTGTGAATGAAGGACACCAAGCGGCTCCAATTTCCTTGTGTTTCATGGCATTCATGTCTTTTCAACGTGAAGTCTACCATGTCGCTCGCCCGTAAGGAAGGTTGAATTGTCTTTAAATCAAGGGTGTCATTGATAATTGAGCCTTTAACTCGAGGTATTTCAAGGCCTATATTTTAAATATTGTATTATATTTAATGAGTACATGAATATTTCACATACATTTATCAAGATCAAAATTTGGGTGAATAAATATTTCTATAAAATATTCAATTATTTTAAGGGTTGCCAATATACGGGGATTGTCTTGACAAACCTTTATCCTTTCTTAACAAGTTGTTGCTGGTGAATGTCTTTCTATCGAACTCTCGACACGATCTCGCGACAAAGATCTCATTCCAGCACCAAAGTCAACCAGCATACGGATATCATTAATGTATCCGTACACGTAAGTTTGGGAACAGACCTTCTCTGTCCAGGCTTTCGAGGCTGTCGTAACTCGATTTGAATCACTCATTCACTGTCACGAGCCATATCCTCCAGCACGGCCACGTGCATTCGTCTCTCCTTGTCAGGTGACCAAGAGCATAGGTCAGGCATCCGCATACGACCGATCATCCGGATAAAGATTTGATTGGATTTTGGTTATGCGTTTGTGTCCATCCATTTAAGTGTCTTCAAGTATGCACTGCCCAGCAAGCGCAGTTTCCTCGATGCGGTACTGTTTGACGAGGAAGAGTGCTCGCCACATGAACTTGCATGACAAGTGTATATCGTTTAGCTCTCTAGACTGCATTAAGCGCAAGGACTCTCTCGATCTGCAGTAGTGTATGTGTGCAATGTGTTGTACGTCGACGGAGGTTCAACCCCCCCAAACGTTTGTTGCATGGATTGACGTGAAAGAAATGGCACGTCTTCTGGTCTGGCTTCTGATCCAAGCTCGTTTCATGGCTTTGCCACGGAAGAAAAGCGCCCAGGATTTGTTTGCTGCACAGAGCGGCTCTTGCAAGCGCTTGATTTCTTGTTCTCCATGCATCCAAGACATCTTGGAGACATGTTGACTGGATTTCACTATACAGTTCTCGCCACCATCAAATCCATCCCGTTTGTATCGTCCATGCCACATCCTTCTGTCACAACGATTGGCTCTACAAAAGGATGCGGAATTTCACTTGGGGTTTCTATACCTCGTACTTCTTGGTCGAACATCGAATTTCGACTGTTTTGATTGAATAAAAAGCGCAAGTTTCGTTTCACACATTGAAATGTCACCCAATACGTTTTCCAATATTAAGTTCACTTTGACCGGAAAAGCACATGCAAAATATTATCGAAACATTGAATTGAACAATAAAATTTTCGTTTTTTATTATTTTGAAGTATACAAAAATCAAGTCTTTTCAATTGTCAATACTCAGCACTAAAAAATGAAATACATTTTTATCGAATGACCAGTCGGACTTGACCAGCATACAAAACACAAGTGATTTTTTGACGACGAGATTTTATTATGCAGCGAAACCATGTGCCATACATTTTGTATTGCATAGTATTTTAATTCAAAAGCATACAAATTCCAAGTGTAGCTTTATTTTAGAGTGCAAATCGGAACAAACAAGCACCACTCGACGCACCTTGGACCAAGCCTTCACTACCGAACTCGCTCTGTCGGTGCCAAGGTCGTCGCTTTAGGTAAAGATCAGTACAGATACATGTCGTTGGACTTTCGCATACGAAGAAACCTGTCGCTCTCGGTGTCCGATCCGATTGAGATCAATCCCATGGCGTCGGAGCAAGACAGTCCCGAAGGTGTGACCAAGAAGTCGAAATGCTTATTGAATGCATGTGTTGTGGACGCGCCAGCGATGCGTGGATCGGCCATGTATGAAGTCAAGCTTGCGTACAACAATAACAAGCAAACGAGCATGTACAAGACCAAGCAGGATTTTCTCGCGTTGAAGAGCATGTTTGAATTGCTCGCCATCACGTCTGCGAAAGGATGCTGTGCGTTGTGCCAAGAATGCTCGAAACTCCCGTGCATGTCTCTCGACGTGTCGTGCCGAAGCGACAACGCCTCAGGTGTCTTGGATCTCTTCTTGTCCAATTTGATCTCCAAGCTTCAATCGGTCGATCGCCGTACGATCGTCGACTGTTCAACTCACATGGGTGTCGTCAAAATCATGACGGATTTCCTCGAACTGCGTGATGTCCTGTACTTTACGTCCAAAAGCGAGATGTTCCCAGAGACCGACGACATGATGCCTGTCTCACACTGCTCATTGTCCAAGAGCTTGTCGGAACACTTTTCGGCCTTCGATTCCGTCTGCTAAGCCATCCATTGCCCCATTGCGAGAAGGTCGAGTCTTATTTAATACAAGGGGAATGTTGTACCACCACTTGTTATTTTGCGTGCGACATATTCATTCATGGATAACATGCATGCACGCGCAGGACGGAATCCACGATATTGTCGCCCCACAAGATGGATCTCTTCAACCTTTTCAACACTTGATTCATCGAGTGGTCGTCGCCGTCGTCAGTCTGGACAATCTGTGGTGCAGGACGGCAATTGCCTTTCCATCCCACTCTCTTCTTCCAGCATTGCAGCCAGAGCTCCCTCGCCTTGTTGATCTTGGCTTCGGCAGATCTCGCTTCTGTCTCGGAACTGTAGATCCACATTTGCCGCGCCAATTTTTTTCAAAATTTAAATTGCTTATCCGGAGGCACATCAAATCAACCAGAATGCCAACGGGCGACATGGAGAACAATGGCGCCAAGGTCAGGAAGCAGCTCCAAGCCATCCAATATCCACACGATGTGACCCTGTCAGTTGAGAGTCTTATGCGAGGTGCGCCAGATGACCATTTAGCGGAATTGCTTCGAATCCTACACTACGCCTTTCTCGATCACTCTCGCCATGTCGCGCAGCTTGTCCAAGATGCTGTAAGTGGGCGGTCGCCTGAGTTGCATTGACGTCTTAATAGGGATTTGACCTGTATGGCAAGACTGATGTCAGGTTTGTCGATGGAGTCTTTCGGTTCACACGAGAGAAATTGTCGTACTTTCCACACCTGACGACCACACAGTTTTTATCGCCGCGTCATTATCGAGAGACTAAATTGATCTTGCTTGCTGATCTCTTGGCTCTTGTCGCAAAGACGCATGCTGAAGCAGCAAAAAGGGAAAAACAGCGGCAAGCAGTATGGATACCGCCGTCAAATAAGTCGCAGAACGTCATCTCAGCGTCACATCATGTTCATCCAGCTGAAGTAGATGATGCTAAATTCGCACATCCACGAGTTAGCATCAACTTGGGTCAGCCAAAGCATCCAAAGCATCCCGCTCGAGTGGTTCGACATGAGAGACACAGTTTTGTTTCAGACGACATAAGTCTTCCGCGGCAGGAAACCCCGACTGAGGAGCCTCCAGTAATCGATTGGAAAACACAAATTGAGGGAACATCATATCCCGTAAAGTTTGGCCATTGTTTTATGCCTGATGGCCCCGTAGGATTTGGACAAGAACATCCTTCAGCCCTCAAATGAGCAACCTAAAATGTGGTGGTCTCAGCCCCCCACACCTCCCCCAAATAATCAACACGAAGAGGAGTTCGAGGAGGAAGACATGAATCCTCGAAAGTCCTTTGATGTGGCCCCAGAGCCAAAGCCACCAGTACTGTCGCCAATGAAGCCTGTTGACATCCGTGCAGAGTTGGCACAGGTTTTGTACTTACTCCACTCTTAATATTCATACTTACGGAAGGTGGAAATAAATCTTTCGTCGAAACTTGACATGATGATGCGACTATTTGAGGCAAAGTTTGATGCGCTGGACACTCGAATTGCACGTCTTGAAGACAAATTTCAGAATCCACCCGAGGAGCCGATTCGACCCAAAGTGAAGCTCTCGTCCGTGCTTGCATCTCATGAGTACAAGTGGCCACCCGAGCCAAGCGTGTTTGGTAAAAAATCTTCTTAAACCCAGTACCTCTCGCCCGTGACGTGATTGTAATAATACGCAGCGCCAGATTCCTCGTCAGTGTACTGCGCCCATCCAT
Organism: Aphanomyces cochlioides; assembly: GCA_019828595.1. Classification (NCBI taxonomy): domain Eukaryota; phylum Oomycota; class Saprolegniomycetes; order Saprolegniales; family Verrucalvaceae; genus Aphanomyces; species Aphanomyces cochlioides. The sequence goes on along the minus strand of JAHQRK010000007.1, from coordinate 2,803,268 downwards.
CGTTTGCCTTGTCGTAGTAATGGTATTGTCCGTCGGCGTCGTAATACCCATAGTCTGCTTTGTAGCTCTCTTGGTATGCCCCATAATTATCTTGCTGGAAGTCTTGGGCAGACAGCGCAGTGCTGTAACTGAGCAGTTGCGCCGTGACATCGTTTGGATTTGTATTGCCTGGTTTGGTCCAGCTGGCCTCTTGGGTTCGTATATTGAAGTAGTACGAGGCTTGAGCATTTTCGTCCCAGTATTCGACCCACTCGTCCTCGGGAGGGACTTCCAGTGCTGCCATTGCGTCCTTGTGGGCCTTTTCTCGCTTTTTCCGCTCAAATTCCATCTGCCTCTGCATATCCTTTAGCGTCCGGCGAGCCACGTATCCTTTTCCAGCCGATTGGATCTTTCGTGCAGCCAAGTCTCGATGCTTCTTTGCTTCAAGTCTCTGCTTCTCCCGCAACTCCTTTTGTTTCAGCATCAACTCCAGCTCACGAGCTTCCTGTTCTTGGGCACGAGCCTCCTCCTCGAGCAACATTTTGATCTTCAGTTTGGCTAGCTCCTTTTCCTGCTTGGCTTTCAGTACAGCGCGCTCTTGTTCATTCTTGAGTGCGTCGAGGGCTGCCTGCTGCTCTCTCTTGATCCGCTCCAATTTTCTTCGAGCCACATGTTTGCGAAGCCAACCTTGGAGTTTTACTGCAGCATGATGTTCATTGAGCGACTTTGTCTGTGCCAGCGTCTTTTCTTTCTCCTTGGCAAGTGCTTCCTCTTGTTTCCGCACCATTTCCTTCGACTTGGACGTATCCAGAATGGAAATATTGTGCCGCAGCGCGATCGCGGCATCCTCTTCGCGGCATCGCTTTGCTTCCTCGGCCTCCCGACGACTCTTTTCCTCTGCCGATGCAATTCGTGCTCGCTCAAGTTGTAGCTCACGTGCTTCATTTTCTTCTTGCCGAAGTGTCTCCAGTGCCTCTTCCGTGTGTGATGTTTCCAACATGGCGGCCAGTTTATCGCTTGCAATTTGCTTTTGTTCTTCGGCCAACTTGAGCAGCTCGTCAGCCCGACGACGTTCCACTTCCTCTCGGAGACGTACAGCCTCTTGCTCAATCGCGTGTTTTTCCATGATGAGTTGCATCTTGATCGCCGCGAGCTCCTCTTCTTGCTGCCGCCGTAAGCGTGCGATTTCTTCCGTCGCTTTCTCCGATGCCATCATTGCGATGCGCTTTTGGAACTCCATGCGTCTTTGGGCAAGCACTTTCGTGGCTTTCTTCTTCCGAAGAGCGCATTGAATTCGAATCACTGCATTCGCTTCGCGTCGTTCCACTTCCAGCTGGGCCAACTTGGCTTTGTGCTCACGAAGCCGCCGGCGATATTTCTGTCGACTGAGGTATCCCCGTGCACAGCATTGGATACGAATTGCTGCTTCTTCCTTGGCATGCTTGACCAACTTGGAAAGCGCTTCCTGGGCGCTCGTTTGATATAGGGCACGTTTCGCCGCTGCCCGCTTTCGACCCAATATGCCTCGCACCGCCGATTGAATTGTTGTTGCAGCTGCTTCTCGCTGCATATGTCGCTGAATTTCCCGTCTGCGTTTTTGTTCTTCACGTTGCGCCTCTTGCCGTGCGATTTTGCCACGTGCAATGCTTTGAATCTTGATTGCGGCCAGCTTTTCTTCGCGCTCGATGGCTGTCTTGGCCTGCTTCTTTAGATGCACGCCAAGACGTCCATGATATCCCCGCCAAAGTGCTTGAATTTTCAACGCTGCCCGTTCTTGCTGCTCTCTTCGTCGACGAAGTGCTCGCTCGGCGCTCAAGTGAGCACAGAGCAAACGACATTTGTATCCTCGGTAGACAGCTTGGATACGCACAGCACTCTTGTGTCGTGTCAATTGCATTTGCAATTCTTTCTCCTTTTTGGCCCGCAATTTGACGTGATAGGCATATCTACAAGGCATTTACATGGATGGCCAAGGCAGGTTTTCTCCTTACCTTCCCGTTTTGCCCCTCCACGCTGCTTGGATCCGCAATGCCGCTCGTTCCCGCCGGACCATCAACCGCTTGACAGCTTTTTCATCTCGAACGCGCTTGGCTCGACGTCGTCCTTGGCTTCCTTTAAAGTGGCTTTGGATCTTGACAGCGGCCAAACGCTGCTGCCTTCGCGAAGCACACCGCCGTCGTCCTAGCATGCCGCGAGCCACTCGTTGAATACGTCGGGCTGACGTTTCCCGAAGTTTGGCGTGTCGTCGGCGCTGGACTTCCCGGACTGCCAACAGTCGTCGACCAGCGGACTGAATCGTTGTTGCTGCTGCATGAAGTCTGGTGGTCTGGGCGACAGCTCGTGCAAAAAGCTTTTGCTGGTATGCTCGAAAAGCACGCTGAATGCGCATGGCACCACGAGTTTCAGCTTGACTTTGAAATAGAATTCTTGCAAGCCTGCGTCCGGCGAAACCACGATAAGCTCGTTGAAGCAGCGTTGCCGATGTATGTTCGAGAATGGATCTGCGGCGGCGTGCAACAAAACGCCGTCCAAGGAATCCTCGAACGATGCGTTGAATGTGCGTGGCGCCGACACGCTCTTGGTGTCGCACGACAGCCGTGCGGGCTAGAAAACCTCGCACAAGGCGCTGGATCTCGAGGGCACTTGAAATTTTCTCATTCCGCGCTTCTTCTTGACACTCACGCGTCCAAACGACCCATGCTCTGGCCATCGTTTTGTGCTCCCAACTCGCCATGAGCGTCGTGAGACGCGAACCTGCTTTGCACTTGAGATATTTATCCGCCTTGGCTTTGGCTTGAAGAAAGACGAGATAGTCTCGCCATTTGAAGAACGCCCGTGCTTGAAAGTTGAGGAGAATCCGCGACAAGAACGCGTTCATCTTTTCAGCGCCCCATTTCTGACAAAAGAGCTGCGCTTTCAGCGACGTGACCGGCACATTGGCTTGAACCCATTGAACATCTTCGCGTACTACACTGCGAGCTCGTGTCATGAGCATGGAATATCCAAAGTACATTTCATATCGAGTGCTTTCAGGCCGTATTCTGACAACGCAAGTTCTCGTCGCAACGTCGTCAAGTCAACGTTGGCTCCAGGCCGAAGACAACTTGGTGTTGGGCGAGTCCAGTACCTCTACGACCACCAATGAGCCTCGCAAAGATATCTGCAGTTGTTCTTACATTATACTGCTTCATGTGCTTCTTGGACTGCATGGTTGACATTTTAAGCGGGGGCAACGCTGCCAATGGAGACTGCTGTGATTGCTGTAGCGAGGATGACTGCTTGAGAATTGACGTGGACGTGCCCATGTACTTCGCCACGGCGAGCAACCTATCAGTCGTTCAATTTGGTGAAAGTTTTACCGACAAATGTAACCTTTTTCGAGCCTTGACCATGTCGATGAATTCGTCGAAGTCGATTTGACCATTGCCGTCGGCATCAGCGCGAGCCATGATGTCGTCAATATCAATGTCTTTGTCGCCAAGTGCTTGCAAGAGCGTCTGCAGCTCGTCTGATGAGATGGCACCGCTCTTGTCGACGTCGAATTCATCAAAAACTTGACGGTATCGCTCAATATCGTCGTCAAAACGATCAGACATGTTGGCCTCCAACGTCGCGACCTCTTCGACGGACATGCCCAACTGTGCTGCTACGACTGCGTGGTGTTCCTGCTCCTGCTGTTCGACGTGGTTTGACTTGGTTTGAAGCGGAATCTGTGGTTTGGGAGCACGCTCGTCCTGTTGGTTGACACTCTTGCGTCGTTTTCGCCGTCGCGGATTATTTTGTCCCCCCAGAATGGTGCTGACATGGCTGCTGTGTCGTCGTTGATGGAACAAGCTCTTGAGACTCGTCACGTCCAAGTACATGGGCCTATTGCATGCCATAAGCTGAGGTCTAAGGTGCTCCTACTACTTGTCATGCATCGGGGCGATTAGATTCCCGCGCTGGTACAGCCATGGGTCGCTCATGACAAAGGCAAAACCGAATGTGAAACCGATTCTTTGTGTCCTTATCAATCATCAATCATCCAGCCTCATATTGTCTTCATCTTTCTCCGCAAGAAGCTGGTGAGGTAATTCCATCATGCTAAATGATTCCTCTCAACAAATCCAGGCACTTTTAGATCTGTGAAACTAGCACTGCTCGACTATAACCGATAGTCCAAGGGGCCAGCTCTTGATATACACGAAATGCATTCCCATGGCATTGACCTAGTGAAGCAAGTGCGTCATCCTGCTTGAAATTTGGAATTCTCAATCTATGACGTTAAAGCACGAGCAAGAATCATCATGGATGAGTCCCGAGTTCATACAAGAGCGCAAGACACATTTCTGAAGCCCACGAAATCTTGATTCAAGACAGAAAGTGTATGGACCCCAATGAATGTGCTTTAGATCAAAGCTCGGCATCGTGTCTAGCGTAATTGGCGGAACTACCGATGAACTTGCGACGCTGGTGTTGTCGGGGGATGCAAGAAAGTGCATGTTCGAACTTTTCTCTTAACCACTGCACCCCGGACCTTTTAAAAGTGATATGGCGCCATATCGACTTTGACAGTATTCTGGAGTGAAAGATGGAATGTTTTAAATTGAATATGGGTGTTTGTATGGCGACTGTCTGTATAAAAAAGATTTTGCATTCTCCTCGCGACCAGACATCGCCAAGGGATCGAGATGGACGAGAAGAACTTGCTCCTGGTAAGACTGCTCGCTTGTCGACAGCGTGTGATAGATGACATAGAATGGCGACATTCTCCTCAACCGGTGGCGTGTCATGGAAAAGATTGGCGAAGGCACGTTTAGTCAAATTTACACTGCGTTTGACTTGACCAACTCGGCTCATAAAGTGGCCGTCAAAGTCGAAGCGCCGAGTCAAATGAAGCCGGTGCTCGAATGGGAAAGTCAAGTACTCTTGTCTTTGCAAAAGAAGAGTCCGTACGTGTGCAAGTACCACCATCATGGCAAACATGGCGAGAATTTTATCTTGATCATGGAATTGTTGGGCGACAATATGTCCAAAATCCGATCCCAGCCGGATGCGACGCATGGAGTGCCATTGACGAAATGCGTCTCAGCTGCTGTTCAGATGCTCGATTGTCTTGAATCGTTTCACAACGCAGGATATATTCATCGCGACATCAAGGCGTCGAATTTTGCTCTTTCCAATGGAAAAGAGGCCAACAAGTAAATCATTTTATCATGATAATCCGTCTCAAAGCTATGCGCTCTAGGCGTTATCACATTATTGACTTTGGTCTGTCGAAACAGCACTTAGACCCAGAGGGAAAACCTATGATGGCTCGTGAGAAGGCTGAATTTCGTGGCACCTCCATGTACGCCTCGTTGCAAGCCCATCGAAGGGAAGACCTGGGTCGCCGGGACGATTTGTGGTCGTGGATGTATCTAGTGTTGGATTTTATTCGCGGAGAATTGCCATGGGCATATGATGCACAGAAGAAAAATCGCGAAGTCGTGATCGAGATGAAGGAGTACTTCACAGAGTTGCATCCAGAATTGATTGTGGAAGGCTTGCCAGGCGCTCGTCATTTGCTGGCCATTATGGAATACCTCAAGACACTTGGTTATGCCAATGCACCAAATTACAATTTTATCCGTAAGCACATCAAAGCCGTCGAAGATATCAACGACGAAGAGAGCTTACTCGAAGAATGGGATGCGATGAAAGACACACGTGAACGCGCGGCAAAGTGGGTGAAATCCATGGAGCAATCACTAATGAGTGATGAGACATTGCTCAAAGTAGCCAAACACTATCGTTCATTTTTTGAACTCGAAAATGCCACAGCTGTGGAGCTTTTACAATTGCAAGAACGCATTTGGCAAGTCGAAAAGCGTATTAATAGAAGGTCGCTGGATCTCCCGCCCACAATTCAGTCGTTTGGCGAGCGAAGACTTGCTGAGCAAAAGAAGAAGTTAGAAGCGTTGCAGCGGCGAAGGGAAGGTGATTTATTGATCCGTCAAAGCCTTGAATCTGCCAAGCGCCTCAAAGTCACAGCTGGAGGTACTGAATGACGTCTCCTCGTAATTCATTTTACGAATAGAAGAAACCCAAGCGCCAAAATTCGACCAAGTGAAAGCTGTTGTGGATGCATCAACTCCACTCGTTGGAACGCCCATCGAAAAACCATCAGAAAATACACAAACTACACAACCGCCTGTAGAGAGACCTGTAGCTGACACCGATGATAAATCGCGACGTCCTCCCAAGAGATCTCGCTGGGATGCTTAATCGTAATGATTGATCAAACCATAATGTTATCACCCAATCCGTTTACAAGCACCATCTGAAGGCACAAAATGGTGAGTGACAGACCAACCAGTTTAATAACATGCCAATGCTCAAATCAATTGTGAAAATCTCGACATGGATGGCACGGTATATGGTTCGAGTGCACCATTACTTTCGTATGCTGAAGGATGGAATTCCAAATGTGCTGTGGCTTTCCCCCGTCGTTCATGTGAGCGCAGTGGTCTGACCAATACAAAATCCTACAGATGCATCGAATGTCTATCTGCAGACAAATGCCTGGTCACAGAGGAAGTTTGAAATTGCATCTGCGCAAATTCAACGGCTACACACGTTCAGAGTACATTTTGGAGCATTGACCTGCTGAGAATGATGAGGGCCAAGAAGTCTGGAAACGATCAAAAGCCATTGCCCCCAGTGAATGGTCGAGGTTTACAAGCAATCTTTGAAAGCGAAATCTGCCCAACGCTCATTGTTCCTATACGATTGCTGTGTGGGAGAATTACAAGCTTCTGAAGCACTGCTTATACAGTACTCACAGATACACTTCAACAGATTGCTAATTTTCATCGTCTTCAAGAATGCCCTTCCGTCGACAAGCGACTGCCCATGCCCATGGTTCGTGAAGTATCAAGCTATCCAATCTGGAGCTCCAATGGTTTTGGTTGCCAATGCGTTTTGTCACATTGTTGCCAAGTTCCACACAACCAAGATTTTTCGAGCTCCCTGCTTGCAGCGTCCGATGAAACTATATCAAGCATCGTGGGCAAAACTTTTTCAAATATGATCCAACATCCAAGCTAGTAACAATACCATGACTGTGTATCTCACATCGAGGTTGTGGCTTTCAAACCAGAATGTTCTGTTCCTGACGAAGGCACTTGGTCCAAGACAATCAAAGGCATGCTGAATGAAAAAGCCTCAAGTCATGACAGAAATTTGAGATCTTCAAGGGTCACATCAAAACCCTTTATTTTAACCGAACAATAGAATAACTTATTAATCATCTCAAGTTGTAAATTGGTAGGGACACATGAACAAGTTGTCATGCACGCGATCAAAGAACTGAAATGCGCTTCCTTCATGAATCGCTCATATTCAACAGGAAATCGTCCTTAATTGATTTTTCGAAGCGTAGAGTTTAACACGAAATCATACGATGAGTCTTATTTTCCAAAGAAATCAAGGGAAAGAGGATCATAAAGAATTTCCTCGTTGGTGTCAAGTGGCACATAAGCCATCCAAACGGGGCAACAGTTTTTTCCTCACGTACTTGGCTCTGCATGAATCTTCAGGCAAATCAGAAACTTTTTAATTAAATTAGAAATATTCATTTATTACAGAAATCATTTCCATCTTACTTGAGTACTAGTACTAGTACTTCATTTTGTGTTTTGACGAGCTGGAGAAAGTACACGCGCGCTTAATCGACGGCCGACCGAAGACAGACTTCCTCCGTAAATTTAAATGGCATATCTGAGGAGGTTGTACACAGACAGAGCGGTCAGGGAGCACATCAGATTCCACTGCCAATCCCGTTGAATCTTCCTTGCAGCCAGCCAATGATAAAGCAACAGCGCAGAACTTGCTGGCGAATGTGAAAGGTCACACGCGCGCCATTTTTACTTTCAACAAGGATGGACTCAAAGGAATCACTGGAACGAGAAAATGCATACCTAAGACAAGAGCTTGATCTCTTCCGGGGTGTTCTATCCGTGATGCAGGAAGATTTGAATGTCAAGAACGAGCAAATTGAGCATATCTTTAGCAGGTACGCTCCTTGCAGGTTGTTCGAAAATGGATGTGATGAATAGATTGCGCGCATCGTTGGAGAATCAAGAGCAGCAAGCAAGTAAGCGCGAGTTGCAGACACGAGTAGATCATTTGGAGGTAACTTGCGTGTTGAAGCGCGCGAAGTAGCTGAATCGTACGTGATTAGTGTGTCTTGCGTGCGACAGACGAAAAATATGCACGAGTGCAAAAAGATTTGCTGCGAGCGAAGTGTCAATTGTACAGGTAAACCAGAACAGGACTCTTCTTGGATCGATCATGCGCAATCAGGCAATCTCAAGCTCCTTTTACGTGGTGTGCGGACGATGTTACGGTCAAAATATTTGCCTTCCTGGATGTTACTTCTCTCCACGCCGTTCTGTTGGTGAATCACACTTGGCATGATATGGTCATGACGGACGTGTTTTGGAAAGCTATGTATTTCCGTCGCTGGAGCCAGCGTGTTTGCTTGTCTCAAATAAATGAAGCAGCAATTCAACCAACTAACCAAGACCATCGATGGGTTGAGACATACAAAGAGCGTCATATATTAGAGCACAATTGGTCAAGTGGTAAAGCTGTCATTACAACTTTGTCGGGTCACAACGGCACTGTGACGTGCCTCCAGTTTGAGGACGACTCTTTGGTGAATTATCTCCTCAGGGGTCATTTGAGAGCTGATTGATTATCTCGATAGGTATCTGGCTCCGACGATGGAAGTTTAATGCTCTGGTCCTTGGCTCCTCGCTCAGATGGTACAAACTTCTGGCTCCCTGATATTGAAATGACACTAGATTCGTCGCAACCTATCAACTTACTCGCCCAACAGCATCATCGACAGGTAAACCCAATATTTCTCGTTAGATAGACGAATCTTGATAGACTCGCGCCGTGCAAAAGCTCTATTCGTTCTACGGTCACGGTGGACCGGTTTGGGCCCTGCATATTCATGGCAATACATTGATAAGTGGTTCCTATGACAAGACTGTGAAGTTGTGGAGCTTGCAGGTACATCCACTGAGCTCTCATGTCATTTCCCTATTATTTCTCATAGTCGGGCCAGTGCGTGGGAACTTTGCGCGCACACACTGGATGGGTCAGTAGTTTGGACGCTTGTGGCTCGCGCATTGCCAGTGGAAGCTGGGATTCTACGGTGCATATTTGGAATGCCGACAATGGAGACTTGGTCACAACTCTAAACGACGAGCCTGCAAACCCCATTTATTGTTTAAAGGTACAAGAGAAAAAGTTCCCGAGGCATAAATATCTCGATGCAAATTAGTGGGAAGAAACCTGCAATGTTATCGCAACTGGATGCAGACGTCGTGGAATTCAGGTTTGGGACGCAATTCAAGGACGATGCATTCAAACGTTTTTGGGTCACTCGAGGGGCAACCAAGTCAATGGTCTCCAGGTAATTCCAAGTTGGACTTTATTGAGATTAATGCGTGATGCTGTGTGACTAGGCCAAAGGCAGTTTACTTGTCAGTGGAGGGTCTGACTCAACTGTCAAAGTATGGGATCGACGAGATAGTACATGTGCTTCCACTCTTGAAGGCCACACAGGTGCTGTGATGTCTGTCGATTTGCATGACACCTCGATTGTTTCGGGCTCGTATGACCGAACAATCAAGCTATGGGATATCAGACGGCCAAAGTCATGTGTACAGTCAGTGGAAGGACATGCATCAGCAGTCTTTGCACTCCAAATCGACTTAGTAAAAATTATATCTGGCAGTGCCGATACAACAATCAAAATTTTCAACTTCCATCAATAAATGGAATGCGTTAAGACAGTTTTACGCCAACAAACCTTTAGTGCTAGGAATACCAGCCGAAGCATCCAAGCGTACGGCTTCAAACAAGGCTCTCGCAAACGACTTGAACGACGCTTCGGCTTTGTGGTGGTCGTTCACGCCTTTGAGTACATCGACATGCAACGTCAAGCGAGCACAGCTGGCGAACGATTCAAAGAAATGTGGAATCATTTCCGTCGACAGCGTCCCGATGCTAGGACGCGTCAATTTCAAATCGATCCAACTCGATGGTCGGCTCGAAATGTCCACCACGGCTCGAGCCAGAGCTTCGTCAAGAGGAACCATGGCTGAACCAAATCGCGCAATGCCTTGACGCTTGCCCAAAGCCTACAAGACTTTCATTACACGTCGCTGAAAGGTTGTTTGTTACCTTGTCAAAAGCTTCACCCAATGCCAAACCACAGTCTTCAGTCGTGTGATGATCATCAATCCACGTATCACCTTTGCAATTGAGCACAAGATTAAATCGACCGTGCTTGGCAACTGCTTCCAGCATGTGATCCAAAAAGCCAATGCCCGAAACAATCTAAAAACACATGAGTGGTCGTGAAGACAGCATCAAGGGTGTACCTTGGACAATCCACTTCCATCTAAATTGAGTTCAACTTGGATAGACGTTTCCTTGGTTTGTCGACCCACAGAGCTTACGCGTGGACCTTGAAACCACGATGCTGTGTCGATCGGCTTGGTGTGGACAGAACCGACAGATAAGGAAGGGATTTCGTCCAAAAGCTCGGTGCATCCAGGCCGCAGTACCTTGGTAGCTCCACATGAAAGCAGCTTTTGAGTGATTGGTGGGTCGGCGTAGTTAAGGGTCGCTTGAGCATACGAAGGTGGTGTTATGACACCAAATGCAACCACTGATGCTTTAGCTGCAGCCAAGATATCGTCCACTGTATCGCCCAACATGATGGCTTCATCCGCACCGACTTGCAACGCTTTTAACGCAAGAAGGATTGGCTCTGGGGATGGTTTAGGCGGGGCATCTTCCATGCAAACCATCACTGGAAACAATTCCTCGAGCCTAGAAAGCACGTATGACTTCTATGGAACGAGTAGCGATCCGAGATATGTACCCGTAGTCTCTCAAGAACTTGATACAGTCTTTCTTGGGTCGTCCAGTCACGATGGCCATGCCCTTTGCAAGTCTGCGGTTGAGTTCCACGAGCAAACCTTTGGTCGGGATCAATGTCTCGAGTTTGTAAAGTCCAGCTTTCGATTCTGTGCCTTGGTATAATTCTTCAAACGTTGCAGTTACTTGTTCCAATGTGACGACCGCGTTTTGCGCTGTGATGAGCTTGTGCGTGAGCACCCAGTCGTTGTTGGCATTGCCAGCAAGCTTGGCTTTCTCAATGTCGTCGTGCGTCACTGTCACGCCATAGATTGCTGCAGTGTCGACAATGGCAGCACGGTAAGACCGAGAGACTTCGGCAAGGACGCCATCCATATCCCAAAGCAACGCTTGAACGGGCTTCATGTCGTTTCAGTGGTGCTCGAATCAATGTGTATGTTCAAACTTGCATCATCGTCATCACCACCCGCTCCATACAAAATTCAAGTCAAAATTCGTATGATGGAAATTCTGAATGTTTTTATTGGCTTCAACTGGCCAATCAATGACCAGTTGGGCAGAGAGGAGATTTCTCATGGGCCTCAAATGCAGTCCCTTCTAATTGAGTAAGTCAACAAGTACTTTACAATCAATCAATATTTAATCCACTGCAACGGAATAACGAGGCTGTCTGAGTGAATAGACTAGCGAATCTTTTAATATTGTTGCTTTGGAAGCTGAACTTGGCGTGAGGATATGCTGCAGACACTTCGACAGGAATAACAATCTCATTATACTATAGTATTAATTAGCCAATTAAATTAAAATTTTACTTAATTCTTTAATTTGATTGGTAGAGAGTTATTGCAAACTCTGAGGGGACTTTAAGAGGTTAACTTGTATTAATAAGTGCAAAGTAAAAGGCCAAAGCATGAAGCAATTGCAAAGGAAGAAATTCAAATTAAACTACGAGGTGAAAGTATCATTGGAGTCCTGAAGGATCGTTTGCGGAAGACAACGTGAATACAATGGATAGTATACCTTCTACCAAATCGTACAAGATGGCTCTAGAAACCGCTGAGATTCAAATATGAGATTACGTCAAATAGCTTGAATGAACGAATACTGTAGTTGTCGCCATGCTCTTGCTTGTGATGCCAGATCCTCTGGCCAAATTGTCCAGTCCAAAACACACTTGCTAAGTTCGATCGCTGTTGTTTGTATCAGCTTCCAGGTTTCCCCCTGACAGAACACAAATTCTCATAGCGTAGATGCGTGGATAAGTCGGTTAAAGCTTCAATAGAACTCCTGCGGATAACAGGATATCGGTTTGTCATGCTATTAATACTCATTCTGCACTTTCTACAAAAAATAGTTCGCAAACCATTGTACGATGAATGACACTTTTGAATTTATCTCAAGATGGAGAAAGGACAGAATTTCCTCCAAGCACCGGCAAAGATCAAGAGCGCGTTCTATGGGCCTGATGCGTTAATGCCCTAAATTTCTCATCGATGCCATGTGAACAAGGTTTCAGGATGATAGTGGCCGAGTACGGAAGGCTCGTACTTTGGAATTAAGATCGTACTTGAGGAGCACATCCGTCGGGTTGTCCGATTTACGACCGATCGACGTGGAACACTCTGGTCGACAGAAGCTGATCCTATCACGACAATGCTGATGGTTAGCGCCAAAGTGCTGTTGCTGATCTTGTCAATGTGTCTTTTTGCTTGCAATGTCTATGCGGGAGTCATATCTGTTCCCTCGGGAAGTGCTTATATCGTGTCGGGAAAGAACGTCTCGGTGACAATCTTCTGCGATCCGCCACCAACGGAAGATATTATCATCAAAATGGCCATTACCAGTAAAGGAGAAGACGATGAACGTAATTTCCCGAAGATATCGCCCAACCCAGTTCGAATTCTCAAAGGTAAGCACGGACATTCATGACATATCATCATTCATTGGCACAGGGACGACCTCAGCGACATTTTATGTTAAAGGACGCGGCGAAGGCCGCTATTATGTTCAGTACCAAGTGACGGAAAATTTCGACTACCACGTCAAACGAGCTGAATCAGTAATAATGGTACTGGATGCCAACGATGGATGGGAGGGTATTCAATTTCAAGTTTTGTTGAATATTTCCGTCTTTGGTGCTGGTTTGCTCTTTTTTATATGGCGTCGAGCGTTTTCAAAGGTCAAATTACCTTTCTGGAACTCGCATCCTGTCGGTTTATTTGAGAAGATCAATTACGAGAATTTGCCTCCGCAAAAATTCCAAGTCAAGTATAGTGTGATCCAAGGCTCAACCCTTTGGGACCGCGTGAAGAAATTTTGGAAGCTCCCGTGTGATGGAAACGACGTGGTTGAAATTGCTGGTCTGGATGCTGCCCTCAGTATGAGACTTCATTTGGACATGGGTCACGTATTTTTGTTTCTTTCACTTTTCAGCGTTGGCGTGCTTATTCCCATCGTACAAAATTCCTCTATACTTCAGTCATTCATCAAATACATCTGTAGCACTATATGTCGGGAAGAGAAGCAACAGAGAAGTACTTGAGTGTGTCATTCCAAGAAACTACGATAGGAAATGTGCCGTTGCAAAGTCCTTGGTACTGGGGACACGTTGCAATGACATATTTGACTGCTATATGTGTCTTGGCTCTCTTGAGACGGTAAGCAAATTTGATTACACTGGTAATAAAGTTGAATAGACAAATGGCAGTCGGATATAAAATCAACTCTGACTCCAGGCGACTGATTGGCCCGCGCAGCGTGTTTATCTATTCTGGACTTCCCAAGGAATTGAATTCGTTTCAGTTGAAAAAAGAGCTGGCCAATTTCTGCTCGCCAGTTTGCTTTTGAGTTATGACATGTCTTGATACAGTGCTTAGGACGACATCAAGGCTGCAGTTATCATGCATGATTTACAAGGGCTCTATCGTGTACTGGATCAACGCGTTCTATTGCGCAACGAATATAATCGACTCATCACTACTTATGCACGGACAATATCTGGTACTCAAATTTGTGGACATATTATATCATTTAAATTTGATACCTAAGGCACTATACCAGGATGTGTGCGATGGTGCCCTGGTGATATTTGTTGCCCTTCACTGCCCCACTTGTGGACAAGTTATATCAAATGTCTACCATGTCGCTCTCTTTGCTGTTCCATTCACTCAAGAGTGCAGTATTCCCCAGAACATAGCGGAAAGCGTGATATTGATGCCATTTTGGAAGATGCAATTCCACGAGATAAAAGACGAGCTGAGTGGATTCAACAAGAGCTCGAGTCATTCCCAAGTGTAAGCTCTGTGTCAAAAATTCTTCTTATAGCGTCGTGTAGCATATCCTGGAGCTTTATGCAAAGAGAGCAAGTACCGGAGCTGCTTTTGTTGTTTTTGCCACCGTATGTGAACTTTTTTAGAGTAGTCACTATACTTCAAGTAGATCAAGGCTAAACAAGATTTTCAAGAGAAAGTAAAACTTGCTCAGAAACAAAAAGCTAGTGAAGTCAGCTTCCCCTGGGATGTCATGTCCCATCGAAATTTAAAAGACCTGGAAGAGCAACCTGTTGACACAACTCTCCTCAAAGGACTTGTTGTTCGAACCGCTCCTGAGCCTGATGATATCAATTGGCAAAATTTGGTCGGTCTCTTCTCACAAAAAATATAACGTATTGGCTAGACCTACAAGCCGAGATCCTGGAAGAGATTTTTCACGTTCTTTTTCTATCAATGTGCTACTGTTTTGATCCTTTGCTTGTTTTCCACACCAACGGCAGTGCTCATCTACATGAAGTTGGATAACAATAGCGCAATGTACTCATTTATTTCACAAAACACTGATTCGATTGTGGCCAAATTTATCTCATCGTATTTGCCATCATTGTTGCTGGTACGTTCAATGACAATGTAAGATTTCTAATCTTTGTGACAGATTTCCGTCAATTGGTGCTTGTTGACCTCTTTGTTCTATATGTCAATTTTTGAACCTTGGATAAGTGAATCAGAGCGAATGCAAAGTTTCTTGAAAAAGGGATTTGCTTACTTGCTCTTGGTGCGTTCTTGTTTCTCTCTCACCAGCTAAACCTTGATTTAGAGCTCAGTAATTTTACCATCCATTGGAGTTACCGCCGTATATCTTGCAAGTGAAGATGGCTCAAGTTTGCATCATGGATCTGAGTCCGCCTACGTTGAAAAATTCATGTTTCAATTATGCCGTAACTTTTTCATTGCTTACGTATGCCAACGGTACTTTTATCTCCTTCACCAGATGATGTATCCGAGTGAAATAGCGCATTCCTGGGGTCTATTCTGCAACTGCTTCGAGTCGGTGAACGCTTTATTTACCAACCATGGTAGATGCTCACATTTGCCTTCATATTGAGTGAATTACGACATAGGCTCCGATCTCGAGCCGTGACAGAAGCTGAACTGCTTGAATCAGAGAAACCTTGGCCATATTATTTCGGATATGACTACGCAATTGTTTTGAGGTACGTTGATTTACCAAAGTACAATCAATCATATTCCAGCACCTTTATGGTCACGTTGCTGGGAGTTGTGCTTTCACCATTGCTTACCCCTTTTGGAGTAAGTTTTTGACAATAAAGAATGATTCACATTGAAATAGGCGCTGTATTTCTACATGAAATTCTTCGCCATGAAGTACAATCTGGTTTATGTCCACCCGCGCAATGCTGGGCGTGGTCGAGTCGCGAGATCGGCCTACACAATTGTATTTGTGTGCTTGGTACTCTTCGAGGTACCGATGTTCTCATCACAATATTTAAACTGCTGATTAGTTCACTGTGTCAGTCGTTATCCTCGAAGTCGGCAGAAAGGAGCAATTTGCAGCTATGGTGGTCCTTTTGTGTGCAACTATAGGCTTTTATTTGGGATGGTAAGTTTTGTTTCCAAGTTCGCTTCCCTCATTTGCTCAAGGTGGCGTGATCTAAATCGCAATATTGCACTCAGTCTCAGTGCATTGCGACACCTCCAACATCAAGGAACTCCTCAGGCCATCACCCGAATCGCGGTGCTGAGGCAATTGACTGAAAATCTGCAGAAACGAGAAGCCTTTCGTCGTCTGGCGTCATTTATGTACACGATGCGCGAAAAGGACGAACAACGCGCGTACTTGAATCCATACGAAGCTGGGCTGAAAGTATTCAGCTGCATTTACGCTCAGCAAAAACTCAACAGCGACTGGCAATACAAGAAATTCGCATTTAATCAACTCAAAGCTCATGCGGCGAGCTTCAAGCCAAAACCATTTCTGAAGAAAAAGAACTAAACTATCATTTTGCCTTGGGTGCTGGTCTTATATTGTTGTCGTCCTAATTGCGAAAATTTACAACATAAATGTATATTATGCAAGTTAGAACTTAATGTAGAGGCACAGCACAACATCCTCGTTAACGTTGCTGACGGATCACAGGATAGCGATACATATGAGGTTGACGCTTGAATACTCCCACTTGGTCCGATTGTTCCCAACCGCAGACTGCTTTGCGGCACGTTTCCTTGGGCACATCGACACGAGCGACCCTGTCTTCATTGCGGATTTCGACAATAGTCAAATTCGCGACAATGGCAGAAGGAGTCAGGTGACGGCAGTTCGACAACTTGAGCTCCTTGAGACGCAACAAAGACTTGGCAATCGTGCACACAGCAGCATCAGTAATACGTGGGCATTGTGAAAGGTCCAACGATTGCAATGAAGTCAACGTTGAGCAAATCAAACCAACGCCGACATCGGTCAACTTGTAGCAGTATCTCAAATTCAAATGCTCCAATTGAGTTGCATACTTGGAAATTGCACGGGCGACACTATAAGAGAGTCAGTTAGCATGATATAACATTCGGGCTAGAATTTACCAGTCATTCAGATTGTGGCAGTAGCTGACGTTGAAGCTCTTCAAACTCTGGCAGCATTTGAGCATGCCTTCGATTTCAAGCACTTTGATGTTGTGGCAACCTTCGAGATTCACTTCTTCCAATTGGGTTTGCACCAGATATTGCAGTGCCGAACCCACAAGTTTGTGGCATCCTGTCACATTAAGCACCCGAAGGGAGGTACAGTTGTTCTGGATAAGACCTGAAAGAGCTGCATCGGATAATGGCATATCACAAATGTGCACTTCTTGAAGGTTCTTGCACTTCGCCACAATAGTGGCAAGGCTAACTTCGTCCAACGATTTGCACTTGGCGATACGGAGAGACTTGATGTTTTTCAGCATGAGGGCAGCTTCTGAGGAGCTAAAGGATCCCAACGCGATTCCGTCGCATCCCACCAGAGACAAGTCCTGAATGGAATGACCAAATCGCTTGAAGACTGCATTCCAAGCCTCCGCGCTCCATTTTCTCTCAGAGGTAGAGTCGCACAAATGCTGGAGGTCGGACGTGCAATTATTGCAATCTCCACAGTTGGTTGTCATCGTCGTAATAAGGTTTTCTTTCGCAAGGGAGCGGCTGCACGCGGCGAGTTGCAATTTGTCCGGGACAGTCAAATACTCGGCAACGTGTTCTACCAACGTCGCGCAAAGAAGATCAAAGCAAGCAGTCGGGGGAGTCAATCTCGGCTTCGTGCTCTTCGCGTTGCTTTGCGTGGCATGGTCGCCACCAAGGCACTCTCGTTTACAGGTTTGATTCGTACTAGTCATCCAAGGCGTGGTCTCTGCGATTCAAATGGTCTGACAATAAACGTCTTTGGTTTCTCCTTTGCGCGCGGTGATCCACTGGTGTTGTGGGCAGTCTTTTAGCATTCAATAGGTCGAAGCGTGCCGGGAATTGGAACGCTTGCTTTGCGAGTCACTGACGGGGAACGGGCCTCGGCGTGGAATAAACGACAATGGACCGACGAATGTGTTGGTTTGGATGGGCAAAGAACTGCGATTTCTCACAGGAGGAGATTTGGGGATGGTTGACACAACATATATTAATAAAGTTTACTATACCGGACTCTCAATGCTAGCCAGTCCAAACGGGCATTCCACACTGCCCTCAGTCTTGAACAACATATACAGAAGATGCATGGATTACATCCTATCCATGGTCGTCTGGAGATGTCCCATCAGTGAGACAATTGTGCACTTACGACTCCAATCGACTGTACTGCTTTGACGAGAAATTATATCAATTGGAAAGATCGAGAAACCGTTGGAAAGCCAAAGCAGAACATCTTTAACGGTGTCAAGTGTCGCCATCGCACCCAGATAGAGGGGAACGAGCTTGCCCTGGCACCCATGACGTCAGTTGCCACGATTTGTCAATGAAAATCGCAAGCATGGTGTCGTCGGGGGGAATGTTGGAATCTTGCAGGGGGGGCTGTCATTGTCATTGGATCCCCCTCTGGATAAATATCATGTGGGCTTTTAGACTGTGAGATGGTTTGCCTGTAAGATCGACGCATGCCAATACCTTGTGCTCCCAGATTTGCCGAAAGAGATGGCGGTTTTGATTGCTGGGGGGGGCTTGCGCCAGTGTAAAAATGACTGCTATACAAATCTCGTCAAATTGCACGATGCATGGGGCTATATGGTTGAAACTAGGGGGATTTCAACGGGTGCAGTTCGTTTTTGGCTAAAGTCCTGAGTTCAAACTCATTTCAGCAGCATGATAGCCGCATCGTGGCGTAGTTGCGAGTTATTCGAAACTTTGCACAAGAATTTGTCAGAGTCGATTGCAGTTCTGATCGAGTAATTGATTGGGTCGAGATCTTTACGCTGCTTTAAACTTGTGGAATCGGTGTTGGTATTGCCTTTTTCTTCATGTGTGCTGGGGATAACAGCTATTAAACATGCTAGATATATTACCTTGCGTTGTGCAATGTAGTCCCTCGGCTGTTGCGTCGTTGCGTTGATTGCAACGCGCTGGTTGAGTATGGGGACATGCGAGACGCAGCATCGTCTTTGATCGCGCGAAGTTTTTCTTTTTCTTCGTCGTATTCGCGCTTCAATTCAAATGCATTGTCACTGCGAGATTTTCCTGCTGCAAATGACTCCTGTGATGTTTGTGGTCTTGGTTTTGACGTGTCCACCTTTTCTTCAGTAAAGTCCTCGACTGTCATTGCATCGTCGTCGTCTTGGGATTCATCTTTGTCGTCTGCTTCTTTACTTTCAGGGGGTGGGGCTTTCAGTTCGTCAGCTTCATCGTGTCTTAGCTTTGACTCTGCAGCAGACTGTGTCGTGCTCTTCTCATCTGTGGTCTTCTCATCCGAATGCTTTTCTTTAGCGAGCTGGGACACAAGCTTTTTCGCCAAGGCGACGCGAACAATTGATTGAATCGCAGTTGCTGCGTCCGATTGTACTTCTTGGCGTTTTGCTTGGAGGGGATCAAAAATTTTCATGGCAGCGTCGTGGATAGTAGTTGTCAAATCAGCAATACGGGCTTGCAATGGAGGTGGATATTGTTTCCGTGCCTGCGAGCAATGAATTCCTCAAGGCGACACATCACACTATACCTCTTGCAAGTTGCGCATCGAGATTTCAAATGCCGCTTGGCTCATGGCTTTTTGAGGAACTGAGCCGCCATGAATATCGCTCATCGCTTTCTGGAGTCGCTTTTGAACTTTGACAGTCTCCACTTGTACTGCAGCCGACAACGCTCGAGGGGAATGCAAAATGGAGAGCTCTGGCGTGGGTAATCGTAATTCTTTCAGTCGGGTCTCAACCAAGCGATCAATTTTCATCTCAGTCACTCGCCGGCGACAAAGCATACCGCGTGTGTGTGCTTGTATCAAGACAATTTGAGGAATAAAGCTTAAATAATCGTCCACTTGGGGCATGAACTCAGCTAAACGATGACTCTACACGAATGTAAAGTCGGGTGGTTGATGAAGTACTCAAACCTGGATGTGTTTAGTCTTGTGAGCATATTTTTCCATCATGGCATCGAGAACCAAGTCGTGTTCGGGAACAACTTCGATTTCCAAATTGCCATGCGTTTGAAATATCAAAGCATCTCCAACTAATTCACGACCTGCACATGGAATCGTCAACAGATCTATTGTTGCGGATTAACGTACCTGTGGGAACGTGATGCAGGACAACTCTGTGAGGATCGATGCTGCCCAATCTATTTGCCAATTCCGCCCTGAGATTGTTTGCCGTCATTTGTTGTGTTACAGAGATCGCAATGTCGTTCCCGTAACGGAGGATCCAATTTTCAGCCGTGCCCAAGTGTTTTCGAGTAATATAACCCGAAGCAACTTTCTGTAGTTTTGTCGCTGCGGTGTGTTCTCCGGAAGGCTGTGGCTGTGAGAGTGCTTTGCGAAGAACTGGAGGTGCTGCTGACTCAACCTCCGCTTTCACGACAGTTGAAGTAATTGGTTGCGGAGGATCTTTTTTCGGAGCTTCCATCGGTTTGGGAAGCTCAACGGTGCCAGTGCGAGCCTCTTTTGTCTTTTTATCCTCCTTTACAACGGCGGTCTTCAGTGGCATGACCGTTATTCCAGATTCTTGTTTTACCAGGCGAGGGAGGTCAACAGGCTCGGTGTTAGCTTCTTTTTCGACTAATATTGGACGAGGTTTGTTTTCTTCGTCGGTTTGCTGTTGTGAGTCGCGCACACTCAATTCCGTTTGAATTTGCGAGTCGATGTTGAGTTGTGGAGACGTCAATCCGTAGTCGATGCCATACTTTTGAGCTTCAATTGCCATGACTTGAGTTAAAGTTGGCGGTATCATCTCTCTTTGGTCCAATAATTCCTGCAGCTTTAATTGCCGGTCCTCCCAAACTTTTCTCTCGGCTTCGTGGTCCAGGCGACGCTGTTTCTCTTCTTCTCGCTGGGCTTTTAATTGCGCTAGAATATCTCGACGCCATTGCTCTTCAGCATCGTTAACGATGGGGCCAATATGTTCCACTCGGGGCTGCTTTTCTACTTTTTGCATCAACCCCGTGGCAAACTGAGTCCACTCCTCGCGCTGCATCACAGATTGATGTTGCATGTCCTTCAAAGCGTCTTGCATCTGAGCCATGTGATCCATTATTTTCTCTGTAAACGATTGATGTTGTTGATTTAGCATTTGCGTCTCCTGGCGACGATCTTCCTTGTCATGTGCTAGTTGTGCTTGAATGCCTTCAATTTGCTTTGTCAAGATTGTTGTATTTGCAGTAATGAGCGAATTGACAAGCGTCATGTCTGGTTGCGGTGGTGCAGGTTCGACTTGAGCTGATGGAGGTGTAGTTGATGATAATTTTTCTTCAGGCACAGCTGTCTCGACTACAAATGGCCTTCTGTCGTCGTCCAAACGAGATGCTTCGTTGACGTGCTTCTTCTTCTGGTGTTTGACCAAGTATTCGACAGATAAGAATTTTTTGTTGCACAAAATACACTCAACTGGGGCAGTTCTCTGTATGTCCTGGGCTTGCGGCAGCTCTTTCATCGTTGTCGATTGTTTTTGTTGCGTCAAAAGCATCAGTTCATACGTCGAAATGGTATTTTGCTTCTGTTTGATCTCTTGTTTGAGCATCTGCACCTCCATTTCGATCTTTTCATTCTCCTCTGTCAGATTTTTTGTGTCGACTAAGGCTTGCTCGCATTGATTTTCCAATTGCTCGGCATGAGCCACAAGCGATTCTTGTACATTGAGCAAGTACTCCACGGAGAGCTAAAATGACAAATAACGCTTCATCTTTGGACTTAAATTTCCTTGCCTGTGCGATTTGGAAAAGCTTTAAGAAGTACTCGTCGGAGTACTGGTCAAAGTCTTGCAGTGTGATATCTGAAAATGCCAAGTTCTCCAATTGACTCTACGTGGCAAGGTAATACTATAAAGAGATACTAGTACGTGTTAAGGGAAAACCTGGATCGTGTCGATATCTGTTTCTCGAACAACTCGATTCAAATCAATCTGTGCAATCGCTCGCGTATCTAGCTTTCCTCTTCGTTGGCGAAATGAAAACGATTGTGCTGGTAGATGGATAGTGCGGTGTCGATCTCCACTGCGAATTCGTTCGTTGTGGATTGATGGAGTGGTTGACGCCCCGGACGGTGCCTTGAAGGACGCGTAGAGTGTATTCAGCGGGCCAAAGTACCCCATTCTAGACGCAGCGCCTCTGCGTTTCCTCCCGAATTTGCCATAGTCTGCGTCCATCATTGGAACATTTCTCCTTGCCGCTTGCTGCATTTATCGAAAGATACCAAACATTTTGATATGGTCATTATTTATCCGGATAAACCCTATCATCCGGATATCCGTGATCTCCATCAACCTCGAACGGAAGAGCATCTGCGACTTCGCGCGCAGATGGTAGGCTTTGCGGCAGAATCTTTTTGGCATCTTATTAATGTACATCTTCAGTGAGTTATTCTGCATAAACAGCGCTTGGGACACTCGAGGGATGAGACGCAATGACAGCATCAGTGCGCTTTTCCTTGGATGAACTTCAAAGGCCATGCATGCTCAACGCTGAAGAAATAACAGTCAGAGCTGTCGAGGAGCTGAAGATGAATGCTACCATCGACCTATTAGTATCGATTTTAGTGCAGTGTGTATTGGAAGCTCGACACGGTCGATTGCTCCTGGAATATGAAAGGTTAAATCCAGTTCTGCGGCTCTCCAGAGCACTTCAGTGAAGAGCTCTGGAGAGTCTAAATGTGACACAGGCAAGCGTCGTGCAGGGCAATAATGCGGGCGAAAACTACGCTCCGTTCCAGTAGTAAACACGAAAACATTGGGAGAGGGCTTTGTTAAAGTGCAAAAATACATCATGTTCATTGAGCTCAAGCTGAGCTTACAGCGTTACGCCTCTTTTGTACGGCTTCAGCCAACATTTTCAGCGTTGTGACCTGAATTATCAAGTGTAAGTTTGACCGACATACGTTCAATGCTCACCGTTTCATCCCAGCCGATGCAAGCGTCGGTAATACTCTTGCCGTATTCCAAAGGCACTCCTGGATTGAGCTTTTGGGCACCAGCAACAAGGTTCGATTCAAGCATCAAGCCAACAATTCGGCCATCGCCGTTGGCGATTTGATTTGCCTATTTGTATGTAAATACCTCGCAAGATTACTGAATGTATACCAAATCTTGGGCGACAAGCACTTGGTTCTTGTGGTTCTTGTTCGAATTGCCGTGCGAGCAGTCCACCATGACGTTGTCGACGTGGTTGGTTTTCTTGAGCAGCTCCGACACTTTGTCCACGTGTTCCTTTTGGTAATTTGGACCAGTGGTGCCTCCACGCAAGATAACATGGCAAGCATCATTGCCCTACAACAATCTCATCAGCACTTGGCTTAAACGCATTGATATCCCACCGATGTGCTGACAATTGCTGCCAAGCCTTGGTTGCTCACACTGAGGAAGCAATGCGGATGAGCAGCTGACACGACTGCATCCACTGCCAATTGCCTGGATGAAATGTTAATGTCCACTGGACAGAATGGGACATTACAATGAGCCACCAGTGCCGTTTTTGAAGCCCACAGGCATGGACAATCCAGAAGTCAATTCACGATGCAGCTGGCATTCAGTCGTGCGGGCACCAATTGCGCCTAGTAGAGATTGAGACCATTCCTGACAAGACGGACACAATACCCCAACTGACCAAGTCGCCGAAAAATTGAGGAGAAATCGTATCCAAGAATTCACATCCAGCCTAATCGATCTTGTCATGACCAGCGCTAAACCAAGTAGCCATACCGGAAGACCCAACTGATTAATTTCCGAAAGCAATTCACGAGCAATGCGCAAACCCTATGGCGCTATGGTCTGTCGAAATTCTCGTTGTTGGAAGTACCTTGTTGATGTTGAACGTGCCATTGATGTCAGGGTCGTTGATAAGACCCTTCCATCCCACCGTCGTGCGTGGCTTCTCAAAGTACACACGCATAATGATAAGCAAATCGTTTTCAAGTTCGTCAGCAACCTTCTTGAGCTTTTCAGCTAAAAAGGCACTCAATGAATCGAGTCCGAAGAGTACACGTACCATATTCCATAGCAGCTTTCACGTCATGGATCGAGCAAGGGCCAACGACTACCACCAATCGGTCATCCACGCGGCGTAGAACATTCGCTACGCCCTGTCTCCCTTTATTGACCGTTCGGGCAATGTTTACAGTGCGCGGAATCTCTTCTAGCAAGCATGCAGGAGGCAACAAGGGTCGAATTTCTGCAATGCGCACATCGACTATGTTTTGCTTGTCCATCATCTTGACATCCTCTCCGTTCGTGATTGAAGTTTCTCGCGCGCGGGCTTTCAACTCTTTCAATTCTTTCTTCTTCTTCTTCTCTTTCTCGACCGTCACGTTTGCATTTTGTTGGAGGTGGACCGCCAAGAGGAACCCGACGGTGCCACCCCAAACTAAGGTCAATCCAGCGACCACAAGGCCGACAACTAGCGTCGAATTATTTGACGAAGACATGCTTTGTCCAGTGAAAGTTGGGATGTGGATGCTTAAGACGTTTGTCCGCGGAGCTTCCTTCAAGCCGCAAACTTTTTCTCACATGTTGTCAACCACGTTTGGCCAACCATAAGATCTGTGCCTTCAATTTGGAGTTAGGTGCATTTGAGATTCATCCTGTCATACTAAATAATATATTCATATATACAGTTTTATCCGGAAATATGTTGGTACGCACTTCAAGTTCGCTGAGATACACCCAATCAGTTCATAGAGGTAGCGTGGTTCAACATGACGGAAGAGACTACCGTAGAGTTTTCGGAAACACAACATTTTAGATTCAGATTCAGATCCGATCTGAAATGGCCAAACGTGTATTTCGGAAGGTTTTTAGATTCGATAAACGGGCTTTTGTCATTAACCAATCAGAAGGCAATTATCCTACCTGAAATTTAAAATCTGGTTTCAGATCCAGACGCTGTATCTCGAAAATGTATACTAGATTCAGATCACCCATGTGTGTGTACCAATGTGTATTTGGGGCAGTTGTTTGAGGCAAACTAAATCTTGAGAACAATTTTATACAGGAAATATTATTTTACAGAGGAAATAGCTTGAATCTGAACTGAAAAACGCGTCCGAAAACTCTATTGACGGAAGACAAGCGCCAGAACAGCCGCGACAGCGTTTCAATGCTGTCTTACTCCATGCTTTCCCATCAGACACATCGAAATCTGACATTTGCAGCCACATCCATACTCGGCGTCACGTCACATGCGCCGTCGCATGTAATTCTTGACGCTTGGGGATGTTGGCGATTGTTTATCCGGACCAGCCACAAATCATTGGCAACCACAAGATCGGGCGACGATCTTTAAATCGCTTCAGACACGCCTTGGATCAATGGATACGAGCGAAGCATTTGTGTCACGAAATTTAGCACGTGGCGAACGCCAGAGCAGACTTTCGCAGACTTGGGTTCATGAGGAGGATTCTATTTTTGACACTTCGACTTCTGGACGCAAGAAAAACCACCATCACTTCGTTGGGCGTACAGAGACAAGTTCAAAGTCTTCATGCAACTTTTCCTCCATCCTTCATGTCATTTCAACGAATGCCATCCATGGATCGCTCGCCACAAGCATATTCGTCGAAAGTCGATGAGGCAACAGTGGAATCCGGATAATATCATCCGGATATCCTCTTTGTGAAGGCAAGAGTCATATCACAATTGGATTTGGATGCTTTCCCGCTGCTCGATCGCGCTCAAGGCAAGCCGCCGTACTTTCTCGTCGAAGTCGTGGCTCGCGTCCGTCCCGATGGGACCTGCCGACCCCATTCTTGGTTTGACTGAGAAGTTTAACAAGGATACGGACCCACGAAAGGTGTCGCTCGGTGTTGGTGCCTACCGCGATGACAACGGCAAGCCATACGTGTTGCCATCCGTGCGTGAAGCGGAAGAGCGTCTTCTTAAAGCCAACAAAAACAAGGAATACTCTGGTATTGGTGGCACGAAGGATTTCGTTGATTTGTCGCTCAAGTTTGCCTACGGAGATGATTCCCAAGCGCTCAAGGACGGACGTGTTGTGGGAGTCCAAGTAAGTTTTGAACGCCATGACGAAGAACTCATGCTGCTTTCTATGGTAGACCATCTCTGGAACTGGTGGTTGCCGCCTTGCTGGTGAATTCTTTTCGCGCTTTCTTGGCAAAGGCACTTCTATCTATCTTCCAAACCCTACATGGGGCAACCATATCCCGATCATGAAAGATGCTGGTTTGGAAGTCAAACGTTATGCCTACTTTGAACCTGCGTCTCGTGGTTTGGACTTTTCTGGCATGTTGAGCGACTTGAAGGGTGCTCCATCCAAGTCTGTCTTCCTCCTCCATGCTTGTGCCCACAACCCTACGGGTACTACGAGCTCAATGTGGATTTTGTCTTAACATTTCATTTCAAGGTGTTGATCCTTCTGCTGAGCAATGGAAAGAAATTTCGGCCGTCATGAAGGAGAAGGAACATGTTGTCTTCTTCGACTGCGCTTACCAAGTATGCTGTATACGATTGAAATCGACTGACATAGCTCGTAGGGCTTTGCGTCTGGTGATGCTGATCGCGATGCTGCTGCTCTTCGCCAGGTACCTATCTAAGCATGCTACAATTGTCTGAATATCCATCAGTTCGTTGAAGATGGCCACAATGTCGTCTTGTCCCAATCGTATGCGAAGAACTTCGGCCTGTACGGTGAACGTGTGGGTGCATTGAGCATTGTCTGCAAAGACGCTGAAGAAGCCGCTCGTTGCGAATCGCAATTGAAGATCTTGATCCGCCCAATGTATTCCAACCCTCCTATCCATGGTGCCTTGTTGGTCTCGACAATCCTTGGCGATGCCGCCTTGAAGAAGCAATGGTATTGTCATTTCTCTACGAGATTATGCATCATGCGTATAATGTAGGTACGAAGAATGCAAAGGCATGGCCGATCGAATCATTTCGATGCGTCAATTGTTGAAGGAAAACATTGCCAAGGTCGATGGTTCGACGAATGAATGGAACCACATCACGGATCAAATTGGCATGTTTTGCTACACGGGCTTGACTGAGCCTCAAGTGGAACGCATGATCACGAAGCACCACATCTATTTGACCAAGGACGGTCGCATTAGTATGGCCGGTACGTCATGGTCATTTTTTGTTGGTGAATTTATGAATGGAAATTAGGTGTTACATCCAAGAACGTCGAGTACATTGCCCAAAGCATTGCCGAGGTCGTTCAACATGCCTAGATTAAGGAAAGCCGTAACTCATTCAATTGGATGTTGAAATCTTGTATTCCATGGCAACAAACACACATCACTTTATACTCACAGTCAGTCCCAAAAAAATGGAGCGAATCAGAAAATCGGCGTACACCTCCTGGAATAAAAATACACTTGACTTCAATTTTATAATTTGATTATAAGATGTCAGAGTTTGTATCATTCGAGACGACCAATAGGATTGTACAAAATACGTCTAACTAACGAATAGGATAAATATTCCGACCATTCCAACCGAAATTCCGACTGCAATTTGATTGGCTAATTTCGGCACTTGTCCGAAAATTGCAGCATCCAAAAGGGGGTGGGGTTTGCTCGTTGAACCATTGGTTGCCTCTGCAATGCAATTGCTGCAGCACCCATTTCAACCGTACACCCAGTTTTCGCTCTAGAGGCCTGTGGGCCGAGAAAAACGAGAAAATGACCTCCGGGGCCGGGAGGTCACTTTGGTACAGACGGCAAATTGAAAAATGAGCTTGCCATTCCAGGATAGACCTCCAAGACTTAATAATATTTTTTAAAGGTATGTCCGGATTACCTTTTAACTTTTCACGAGTGGTTACAAAGCATTCGACTGGATGCTCATCGTCGGCCGGTGCTCCTGTTGTTTCGGCTGTTTTGCCTCGCCAATCCTGCCTGGTCCATCCTGCCTCGTTCGTCATGCCTCGTCCGTCCTGCCTGGTCTGTTCTGCCTGGTCTGTTCTGCCTGGTCTGTTCTGCCAGGTCCCTCTTGCCTTGTCCATTCTGCCTCGTCCGTCCTGCCTCGTCCGTCCTGCCTGGTCTGTTCTGCCTGGTCCCTCTTGCCTCGTCCGTTCTGCCTATCCTGCCTGGTCCGCTTTTGTCGGCTTTATGGTCAATCGTTTTGACGACGTAGCTCATGGAGAGCGCCAGTGGCAACACTGGAGGTGCTGGTTCAAATCCAGTCGTCGTTATACTTACAAATTGCCGCTGACTACGTGGTTTGCTTGATGCTGGATTGGTGTAGGGTCAACAACCCTTCCTTTCAAAACTAAATCATTGAAGTGGCGGATTCGATCATCAAGCAAGCCTGCGCGATGCATTTCACGCAATATGCGCAGCACGGATCCACACGATTTTACTTTGGGAGCTGTCGGCATGGTGAAGTTCAACAAGCGCTGTTCGGCAATGGCGCCACAACGAAGTACATCATCGTGGAAGGTTGGCGACTCATCATTCAATGTGAAGTCTTCCGCACAGAAGACTTTCATGAAACCAACGAGCTGCCTCGCCTCCGACTTCTTTTTTTGTCGACACAGTGGCTCCAAGTTGGCGTGCTGCGGGCAAACTAAGCAAACCAAACTTCAGCGAGGGATGTTCGGCTGGACTTTCTTCGTTTTGGTGCTGGTGTGATCTCGCCTTCTGCAAAATCTTGGGTGGATGCGACGCTCGCAGTTAGCTGTGGCCAGTTGAATCCTACGTAGGATTCAAGCAAGGTCATCCGCTCAGCCATCGCCATATTCAGCGCAATCAGCTCCAGGATGATTGCCTCCTGCTTGCGGATGGTGTTCATAGAAAGATTTGGAGTGTTCAAGGCACCGCTGACCTCCGACAAAGATTGATATGGTTGGTGGAGCTTTGCACTTCACAGTAGCAAGTCGTCTGAAGCTAGCCCAATGCTGTTGGCACACTGCTCCAGCTTTGACACAGCGAAATTGCATGCGCCAAGACTCTTGAGTGTCGGATAGTTGCAGAGCAAAGAAGCCATCATGACGTCCAG
Organism: Aphanomyces cochlioides; assembly: GCA_019828595.1. Lineage (NCBI taxonomy): Eukaryota > Oomycota > Saprolegniomycetes > Saprolegniales > Verrucalvaceae > Aphanomyces > Aphanomyces cochlioides. The sequence goes on along the minus strand of JAHQRK010000007.1, from coordinate 2,774,479 downwards.
CACATCGGTTTTCACCCTCAAACTTGGGTTAGACACAGCCGTGCATGAATGGAACACGGCTCGCTGGAGCCGCGCAAGTAAAGTACGAGTGTCGTCGTCGATGTCGTCCAGATTAGGGATTGTAACAATGCCGTCGACAGACCAGTTCCTCAGAACCTTAGCAACCTTTTGATCTTCAGTGGATGTGTTGAAAATAGAAGCAAAAGCCTGGTTTGTTGCTGTCAAGTTCCAGGCGCCACGATCAAAAATCCATTGCGCACTCAAGCCGCTCGCGCTGTTCGCGTGCTGAGCACCACCACGTCGAAAGCTGTGCGATGTCAATTCATGAGTAACTCCTGAGTGAAAGGCAATTCGCTTCAAAACGCGATTCACGTAGGCATGTATACCTGGCTCGCCTTTCTCGCACATTGGCCGAGGATCATCGCCACAAGACTGCAGAGCAACATGAGGGTCCAATAAAGCCATCAACGGCGTCGAGGGACCTGCAAAAACGCTCCCCTTTGTAGTCGTTTGGGGCAGATTACTGAGAAGCGCAGTTGTTGGTATTGTCTGCGTCATCAGAGCCAAAGCGACAGCAAGGTACGGACAAGCAAAAGTGTCATTGCTAGGGTAGATAGCGAGACATTGTTCCTCGGATGTTTTAATCCGAACAAAGGCGACGGTCAGAACGCCATCTGCGCATCGTCCAAGCTGTTGTCTTTGGAGAAACATTAAATCCGATGCGCGTCCAAAGCAGTGCCATAGCAGAGCCAGCATAGCAGCATCTTGATAATCATTTGGGCATTTTGCATGCCCATAAATATACTTCAAAAGCAGAATTAAATCCGCTTTGGTGCATGCCTCGGCTTTCTTCACGATTCCTCCATTTTCACGTTTCAAACAGTGTTCGCGCCATCTTTTGCAGGCGAGTCTCCACTGCAGCTCGCAATGTAGGATTCTTTTCCAGCAGCCAGTTTTTTGTTTGTCGATAATATTGCATTACTGAAGCTCGGGCTAGCTTTCGCCCGCGAGTCCCTTCGTCAAAGGCCAAGTAGACCCCGAATTTATCCATGACGGCTTCGAAAACAGAAGCCGTACTGTCTTTGCAGAAGATAATCAAACGATACATCCTCTGTGGCGACCCATTTCTTGAACGCATTTAGTGCATTAGCCCTCGCACTCGCCGTCTTAGCTGGAATAAAGTCACGAAGGCTCATGCCTTTTGCGAATTGTGTGGTTGGGACAAACCCAATCATCGGTCCATGTCGTGCTAATTAGGTTAGCCTATGCTTAGGGCTTATCCTACTTGTCGGAATGAGCACAACTTCTGTGTAAGTTTGCTCTTTCTTTGAACTTTGTATATGCATGCAAATATTTTTTATCCATTCCGACGCGATTCATCGGAACAGATCGGAATCGCAGTTACATTGTAACCCTATACCTACAAATATTGTATTGGTGAAAGTAATTGGTCTTATTGGGTCGAAAGCATTTCTATTCGCCAAAGCCTAGACAGCAATATTATGATAGGCCAAAATTAATTTATACAAATATGAAGATATGTCGGAATATTGATCATATGTATCGTTATGACATCCTTAAGATTGCGATGTAGTGTTGTGATCCACGACCAATTCCAAGGACACGCTTACTTGTAAGCAATTGAATTCAGATCATCCCTCACGACCACGCTTCCATTCAACGTCCTGTTCCCATTGTCGACTGTGTCCTTACATATGAATGTTAGTCGTTAGATTACAGAGTGAATGTTTTATATTGATATTTGTATTAATATTTTGACTGGTCATTTTATCGGTTTTGATCAATGTTTTCCCGCTTGAATTACATCAATCAGAAGCTGGAAGCGTGCTTTGTTTGAATATCGAATCAGAGATTGATTCTATGTACTAGGATGGATGACTTTATGGTTTGACATTTTCTTGTAAATATCATGGCAGTTTCGGTGGAACATCACACTCACTGTCACACCACTACACGATTGGCTAAAATTCTACATTGCACAGTGTCAACAACACAGAGTCCACGACAACACGGAGTCCACGTTGACAACATGGCCAGTCGAGTTTGGCCACAGACGCATTAACATTATGTTTAAGCCTCTCGTACTTATTTCTAAATCGCAACAATTGATTGCAAAGTGCACCACATATACAGTTGTTTTGTTCGACGCTATGAGTCGCGTACATTGAATAGAATTATCACAAAACTACCAGACGTAACTTCAGTTTGATCTGCGATGTGCGTGAGCATGTGAAATCGCTTTAGTTTTCGACAAAAACAACGACCTACTTGTCTTTTGACCGGTGCTTGGACGTAAGATATCTGTAGACAGAACACAAATTCGCCTCAATCTACCAAATCCAAATGATGGGCAGTAGTTATGATTAGATACAAGACAGACATAAGTCTATAATACAATGGAAGTGACTACGTTTCAGGTGCAAAGCATATTTTCGACAACCGCAGTGTTTCTACGCACAAGCAGGTCAAGCCTCAAAATGTCGTTTCTGCGAATCTATTTGAACACAACGCAGCTTTTTGAACTCGATCATTTCCTTCTACCTCCCAGTGATGGTCTCAATTGATCAATCACACATCTATGCGTATTATGATGAGTGTTTTCGCTTCGTGAACGCACTCATTCTTCCACAGCTCCTCAAATGGCTTCTTCTACTTCCTTTTCCAGTCATGTCTTCCAGCGACATTGATCGGTCGGCACGCTTGAGTGGTGCAGGCCGTGGGGCTGGCATTTCATGGTCGCCACGACTTGTACTATTGTTGTCTTCATCGTCTCCATGCATACTAGCATCCTCGAAGTCCTCTTCATTTTCTTCATCGTCAATCGTGTCTGCGTTGCCATCATCCATACTTGCGTCTTCAAATTCTTGAGACTCAGTGTTGCCTTCAGGTTGTTTAAAACGAACATCGTGTCCATCCAGTGAAAATGATCGCAACGAGTTAGTCTTGCCGTCTTCGTTGTCCCATGAGGGAAATTGGACTCATTTAACTTGACACCACGACTAATCAAAACTCGCCCAGTTGACAGATCTTCCAGTCGGTAACCATTGTTGAACAAGTCATAGCCAAGAAACCGACAACGCACGGCCTTGGCGTCAAACTTCTTCCTCTTCTCTTGTGGGTCGATGAGGCCAGCACAAAAGCTCGCCAACCAAACAACTTGAAATGCTCGATCTTGGGCTTCGATCCAGTTACAACTTCGAACGGCGACTTCATATCTTGGATGGCATGAGACGGTATGCGGTTTCTGATGTGCGCGGCAATAGTGATAGCTTCAGTCCAGTATTCTCTTGGACGGCCAGCATGTTCCAGCATGCAACGGTTGCTCTCGACCAGAGTTCGATTCACTCTCTCGGCGAGACCATTCAGCTCAGGGGTGTAAGCAGGTGAAAAACGTTGGAGTATGCCATGGGCCTTGCAATAGTCTTCAAAGTTGCGATTTTGGTACTCAAGCCGTTGTCACTGCGAAGTCGCTTGATGTTTGCCTTGAATTGTGTCTTGACCATTGCATGAAACTCGACAAATTTGTCGAAGATTTCCGACTTCTTGCGCAACAAATAAACCCAGCAGTAAGTCGAATTATTGCAAATGAAAGTACCAAAATACACACCGCCACCAAGACTTGGAGTCTGCATCGGGCCGCAATTGTCCGTGCCGATTTCTTCGAAAAGAGCTGCAGTCGAGTGGTTCGCAGACTTCTTGTTGAACTTGAATCTTGCTTGCTTGCCAAGAGCACATGAGTCACAGAAACCCCAATCTTCGACACTCTTGAGAGGCATGTCGCTTGACAACTTGTTATTGACCAGTGCTTGGAGGCCTTGAGAACCGATATGACCCAAACGCTCATGCCACAACTTAGACGGATTGGGTTTGTCTTCAGACAAGTTGGCCATCGCACTTGGAGCTTTTGCCGGCTTCATCTTCAGCTTGTAGCCCTTCCCAAAGCTAGGGTCCTTCGGGAGTCGCCAACTCCATCACAATACACAACAGCGTGATGAGCAGGTTTTCTTCGCTCGAGAGCCCCCACGGCTTCGAGCTGCTCGGACAGCGTCTTCATTTCGTTGATGTGCTTGAGCATGTCGCTTCCTTCGGCCATCGCACATGAGAAGAACTTCTTGCGCAGGTACAGCTTGTTCGCCAGGCTTTTCTTCTCATAGTGGACTTCGAGGCGCTTCCAGGCTTCCGCGGCCGTCTTGCATGAGCGCACCATGCTCAGTTGAGAGTCTTCAAGGGATAGACACACAATCGCAAACGTCTTCTTCTGCCGCTTCGTGTATCGCGGTTGCTCCGCCGCGTCGCCTTCTTCCCACTTCCCAACCCCTGAGAAGATGACCCAGAGGTCCTTCTCTTCGAGCACCATCGTCATATTGAACTTCCATAGATGGAAGTTGTCGCCGTCGAACTTGTTGATCTTGATGGTCGAATCGCTGGCTGCTGTCGCTGCGTCCATTGGGCTCATAACCAACAGAAATTGACTGGTTTAGCGGAATGAGTGGTGCTGGGGGAATCCGGAAAAATGGAAAGTGAATCGAAAATTTAATGGCTGCCACGCGTCCGATGGGTGTGTAACATTGTACACCCATACGATACACGTACACATAAGTCGACCGTATGTACTACCGTACGTGAACCGTACACTACCTCCTAACACTAATTCCTCTCCTTAGACGCGTTCTTCGATACTTCCTTTGTTCCACATTACTGTGTACAAATCGAAAACACACTTTTTCCACAACCTATGTACAAATAGTTATGATTGGCTCGAAATATTTTTTATTAGATTTGATTGGTCATAAATCCTTATGATTTCTTTCATTGGTCATAAATCCTTGAGCTATGATTGGCTCGAAATATGTTTTATTAGATTTCATTGGTCATAAATCCTTAGCCTGGCTACATGGATACATTCGCCGCCGATTTTGACCACGAAAACTCACTTTCTGCTCCTACCAGCCAAGGCAATTTCCTGCAGTTTTTTATGGTCTTTAAAAATGATATCCGCCATAGAATTTAGAAAAGAAATAGATTTTTGGGGTCGATGTAAAGTGATTTGTACACAGTAATGTGGAACAGAGGAAGTACTTGATACTGACAGCCCAACTTGTTCTTCAAAACTTGCTCCTTCGAGACTTGATACTTGGGAACTTGGTTCTGGGAAACTTGATACGTTGGGACTTGATAACCTTGATTTGCCTTTTCAATAGGGACTATCGCGTGTTGATTTTGGACCAAGTTTGGTCCACCACACTCGCATGACACCTTTCGAACGTGCCAAACGTGAATTTTGGACAAGTCTTCAACATTCCACATTGTCTCCAAGGCGTACGAAATGATGGTCAACGATATCCTCTCCCAACTCAAAGATTTCCATTCCCAACGATTGGACAAACAACGTTTGCCGTTGAAAAAGTTGGTGAGCTTGCTCTGGTAGTTGCTTTTGTCGAGCCAATGGAGTCAAAAACGACGACACTTCGTCGTCGGGAGCTGCAACCAATTCCTTGCAGTAGTCGACCAGGACGTCAGACATGCCTTGCTGGTTGGAGACAACTTTTGCATTGACATCCACCAACTCTTTGAAGACCGTCTTCTTCAAGGGGGTGGGGAGAGGAGACATGAAGTGTAACTTGGACGAGCGCTCTGCTTTGTACAAGTGAAGTTGGAGCGCCTGGTCTTGATGAAACTGCTTGTCTCGCTCTTGCAGCTCGTGAATTTGTTTTTGGAGGTCTCGCACTCGACCCACCAGCACTGAATCTTGACGCATGTTGGGGACTTGCAAGAGCGACGCGATCTCGCCAGCTCCCCTACGCGCTAATGAGTTCTGTCATGCCATTCGACACAGCAGCTCGAACTCAGCGACAGGTCCTAATGCACTGCCTTTTGAAGTCCTCAAGCTTGCTCCACACAAGTGGTCTTTGGTCTTGGAGTTGCTGTTCACACACCAGCTCCATTCTCACCCTCGCTTGACTCCCATGCAACTTGTCAATACACTGGTGTTGTTGCACAAGAAAGGCCCCAAGTCGCAAACCAAGAACTACCGGCCCATTAGTCTACTCAACACGGATGTGAAAATCCTAACGAGTATTCTGGCTTATCGACTTCAACGTCACATTCCACACATCATCCACACAGACCAGCAAGGCTTTATCCGTCGAAGCAATATCCAAACCAATATTGCACGACTGGATGATATGTTACACTACATCAAACTGCACAGTCCGTCCTCGATGGTGGCACTGCTTGACTTTGAGAAAGCTTTTGATCGCGTGGACCGCGCGTACTTGCTCCGCGTCCTCCGTCACTATGGCTTCCCCGAAATCTTTGTTGATATGGTTCGTGTACTGTACTCGGGCCGCAAGTCTCGCATCTTGGTGAATGGCTTCTTGTCCAAGCCAGTTCACATCTCACGGGGTGTGTTGCAAGGTGATCCACTGTCGCCACTTCTGTTTGTGATCGCTTTGGAACCGATGTGCCAACTCCTACGGCAACACTCCAACTATGGCATCAAGTGTGGGGATCGCTACCACACTGGGAGTTACTTTGCCGACGACTCGCAACTCTATGCGGCAAATGAGACGTGCCTCCACCGGCAGCTTGCATTGGTTCAAACCTTTTGCGACAAGTCTAGTTTCCGACTCAACGTAGACAAGACACAGATTCTGACCTACAGCCAGTTGAATGGGAACTTTGCCTCTCTACAAGTTACTTCCGACAGTCCCGTGAAGGCTCTTGGTATCTTGGTTGCGCCCAATCTTCTCATTGGCACGTTTCAATTACGTGTTTGAGCACTTTGTGGCTCGCAAATGAAAGTACCAAAATACACACTGCCACCAAGACTTGGAGTCTGCATCGGACTGCAACGGTCCGTGCCGATTTCTTCGAAAAGAGTCGCCGACGAACGGTTCGCAGATTTCTTGTTGAACTTGAATCTTGCTTGCTTGCCAAGAGCACATGAGTCACAGAAACCCCAATCTTCAACTCTCTTGAGAGGCACGTTGGCAAGTCCCAGCGTGTCAAGTTTTCAAGTACCAAGCTCCCAAGTTTCGAATCTCGAAGGATCAAGTTTTGAAGAACAAGTTGGCTGTCAGAAATATCGAAAAACACGTCTAAGGAGAGGAATTAGTGTTAGGAGGTAGTGTACGGTTCACGTACGGTAGTACATACGGTCGACTTATGTGTACGTGTATCGTATGGGTGTACAATGTTACACACCCATCGGACGCGTGGCAGCCATTAAATTTTCGATTCACTTTCCATTTTTCCGGATTCCCCCAGCACCACTCATTCCGCTAAACCAGTCAATTTCTGTTGGTTATGAGCCCAATGGACGCAGCGACAGCAGCCAGCGATTCGACCATCAAGATCAACAAGTTCGACGGCGACAACTTCCATCTATGGAAGTTCAATATGACGATGGTGCTCGAAGAGAAGGACCTCTGGGTCATCTTCTCAGGGGTTGGGAAGTGGGAAGAAGGCGACGCGGCGGAGCAACCGCGATACACGAAGCGGCAGAAGAAGACGTTTGCGATTGTGTGTCTATCCCTTGAAGACTCTCAACTGAGCATGGTGCGCTCATGCAAGACGGCCGCGGAAGCCTGGAAGCGCCTCGAAGTCCACTATGAGAAGAAAAGCCTGGCGAACAAGCTGTACCTGCGCAAGAAGTTCTTCTCATGTGCGATGGCCGAAGGAAGCGACATGCTCAAGCACATCAACGAAATGAAGACGCTGTCCGAGCAGCTCGAAGCCGTGGGGGCTCTCGAGCGAAGAAAACCTGCTCATCACGCTGTTGTGCAGCCAGCCTGCCCGAGTCGTATGAAGTGCTGATCATTGTACTGGAGTCAAGAAGCGATGCGCTGTCGTGGGAGTTTGTGACGTCACGTCTGCTCCATGAAGAAATGAAGCGCAAGGAACAAGGAAGCGAAGCTACCAAGAGCGCAGCGTTCTTGACGAAGCAAGAGAAGATGAAGAAATACCCGTGCAAGATTTGCGGCGAGCTTGGCCACTGGGCGAACAAGTGTCCAAGGCGCGAAGAGAAGAAACCTGCAAATGTTGCGGCGGTTGCCAAGGAAGCAAGTTCATGGCTCTTTATGGCAAGCGAAGATGAAGTGAAAGAAGAAACTACGTGGTTCATCGATTCCGGCGCAACGAACCACATGACGAACTCGATGGCCAACATGATCAACTACAAGGCAATGAAGGTGATCAAGGTGCACTTGGCCGACAACGATGTGATCGAAGCGATCGGACGCGGTGACATTGTGATGGAGTTGGCGACTCCCGAAGGACCCTAGCTTTGGGAAGGGCTACAAGCTGAAGATGAAGCCGGCAAAAGCTCCAAGTGCGATGGCCAACTTGTCTGAAGACAAACCCAATCCGTCTAAGTTGTGGCATGAGCGTTTGGGTCATATCGGTTCTCAAGGCCTCCAAGCACTGGTCAATAACAAGTTGTCAAGCGACATGCCTCTCAAGAGTGTCGAAGATTGGGGTTTCTGTGACTCATGTGCTCTTGGCAAGCAAGCAAGATTCAAGTTCAACAAGAAGTCTGCGAACCACTCGACTGCAGCTCTTTTCGAAGAAATCGGCACGGACAATTGCGGCCCGATGCAGACTCCAAGTCTTGGTGGCGGTGTGTATTTTGGTACTTTCATTTGCAATAATTCGACTTACTGCTGGGTTTATTTGTTGCGCAAGAAGTCGGAAATCTTCGACAAATTTGTCGAGTTTCATGCAATGGTCAAGACACAATTCAAGGCAAACATCAAGCGACTTCGCAGTGACAACGGCTTGAGTACCAAAATCGCAACTTTGAAGACTATTGCAAGGCCCATGGCATACTCCAACGTTTTTCACCTGCTTACACCCCTGAGCTGAATGGTCTCGCCGAGAGAGTGAATCGAACTCTGGTCGAGAGCAACCGTTGCATGCTGGAACATGCTGGCCGTCCAAGAGAATACTGGACTGAAGCTATCACTATTGCCGCGCACATCAGAAACCGCATACCGTCTCATGCCATCCAAGATATGAAGTCGCCGTTCGAAGTTGTAACTGGATCGAAGCCCAAGATCGAGCATTTCAAGTTGTTTGGTTGGCGAGCTTTTGTGCTGGCCTCATCGACCCACAAGAGAAGAGGAAGAAGTTTGACGCCAAGGCCGTGCGTTGTCGGTTTCTTGGCTATGACTTGTTCAACAATGGTTACCGACTGGAAGATCTGTCAACTGGGCGAGTTTTGATTAGTCGTGGTGTCAAGTTAAATGAGTCCAATTTCCCTCATGGGACAACGAAGACGGCAAGACTAACTCGTTGCAATCATTTTCACTGGATGGACACGATGTTCGTTTTAAACAACCTGAAGGCAACACTGAGTCTCAAGAATTTGAAGACGCAAGTATGGATGATGGCAATGCAGACACTGTTGGCGAAGAAGAAAATCAAGAAGACTTCGAGGATGTTAGTATGCATGGAGGCGATGAAGACAACAATAGCACAAGTCGTCGCGACCATGAAATGCCAGCCCCACGACCTGCACCAGTCAAGCGAGCCGACAGATCAACGTCGCTGGAAGATATGACCGAACATCGTGACAACAAGAGATACCATCAAATACCCCGCGCGGCTCCCCAACATCCACGCTCGTCAGCTGAGAAAAGAACTGGACGTTCAGCATCACTTGAGCAAATGACCGAGCAACGGCAACCAAAACGTCAATTATCACACCAAGACGACGACTTCAATTTGTCCGACGAGGCCAAAGAATCGGAGTCAAGTGACTCCGACGACGAAGAATTTGTGGCTCCAGACACTGGTGTGAAAAGGACGTCGAGGTCCGAATCCCTTGAAGCTCTTACGGAAAAACGTCGAAGCAAGCGAACAACAATGCCTCCGCAAGCCTGGTGGGAAGTCGCTCAGTTCGCACACGTTGCAGCTTCAGTGGGAGAAGATTTACCCAAGACGTACAAGGCAGCTATGGAATCTGGCAACGCGAGCAAATGGTCCGAAGCATGCAAAGCCGAGATCAAATCTTTGCTTGAGAACAAGAGATGGGATGTTGTTGAGCTACCTGAAGGAAGAAAAGCCATCGGTTGCAAGTGGGTGTTCAAGATCGAGGAAAAGGCCGATGGTTCTATCGACAAGTTCAAGGCACGACTTGTGGCGAAGGGATACAAGAATTTGGTATCGACTACGAAGAAACTTTTGCACCAGTCGCCAAGTTCACTTCAATTCGTGTACTCTTGAGTACTGCCAAAGTACAACCTCGACCTGCAGCAAATGGATGTCAACACTGCGTTCCTCAACAGCGACTTGGATGAAGACATATACATGCAAGTGCCTGATGGTTTCGATGTCAAGACAACTCAAGGACAGACATCAAAACTCGTTCTCAAGCTCAAGAAGAGCTTGTACGGTCTGAAGCAAGCTCCAAGATTGTGGAACGAAACCATCGACGGTTTCATGTTATCGATCGGATTCACCAAGTCCAATGCCGATCACTGCATCTACGTCATGCGAAGTGGAAGCAGGGTCATACTGGTGTCTCGGTATGTTGGTGACTTGATTCTGGCATCCAACTGCAACGAAATGATGCAATCAACGAAGAAGGCGCTGAGCAAGCAGTTCAAGATGACTGATTTGGGTGCCTTATCCTACTGCTTGGGCATTGAAGTCATACCTTCACCAAGTGGATCTCTCTTCATTCACCAGTCCAAGTTTCTCAGGTCAGTGTTGGCGAAATTCAATATGCAAGAGTGCAAGCCTATCAAGACACCACAAGAATCAGGCCAAAGGCTGAGCAAGTTTATGTGTCCAACGACCGATGATGAGAAGACTGAGATGGGCCGCATCCCGTATCGCAGTGCTGTTGGATGCCTAATCTATCTCATGGTGGCCACAAGACCCGATATTGCCGTTGCAATGGGAGTTGCAAGTCAGTTTCTTGAGAGCCCTGGCCAGCAACATTGGTCAGCCGTCAAGCGCATCTTTCGATACCTCAAGGGAACAGAAGATTTTGGCATCGAGTACTCTGGAAGTCAAGACGTATGTGGCTACACCGATGCACACTGGGCCGGCGACACCGATACGAGACATTCAACAAGTGGATATTGTTTAATGCTCAACAATGGAATCGTCAGCTGGAAGAGTCGCAAGCAACGCACAGTTGCGTTGTCGTCAACCGAAGCCGAGTATATGGGTCTCAGCGAAGCGTCGCAAGAAGCAATTTGGATGAAGCGATTACTGCTGGACTTGGGCGAAGTCGACGTCAAGACTCCGATTGTTGTTTGGGAAGACAATCAAGGAAGTATTGCTTTGGCGAATAATCCACAACACCACAATTCCACGAAACACATCGATATTCGTTACCACTTTGTGCGCGAGAAAGTTCAAGATCAAGACATCGCCCTGCAGTACTGCCCAACTCAAAACATGATTGCCGACATCTTCACAAAAGCATTGCCAGCGGTCCAATTTCTGAGGTTGCGAACAAAGATGGGCGTCAAGCAAGCAAACCATGATTTGAGTGGAAGTATTGAAAAGGCAAATCAAGGTTATCAAGTCCCAACGTATCAAGTTTCCCAGAACCAAGTTCCCAAGTATCAAGTCTCGAAGGAGCAAGTTTTGAAGAACAAGTTGGGCTGTCAGTATCACGTATCGAAGAACGCGTCCAAGGAGAGGAATTAGTGTTAGGAGGTAGTGTACGGTTCACGTACGGTAGTACATACGGTCGACGTATGTGTACGTGTTTCGTATGGGCGTACAATGTTACACACCCATCGGACGCGTGGCAGCCATTAAATTTTCGATTCACTTTCCATTTTGCCGGATTCCCCCAGCACCACTCACTCCGCTAAACCAGTCAATTTCTGCTTTTCGGACCAAGTTTGATCCACCACACTAGCATGACACCTTTCAAACGTGCCAGACGTGCAAACTCCTACGGCAACACTCCAACTATGGCATCAAGTGTGGGGATCGCTACCACACTGGGAGTTACTTTGCTGACGACTCGCAACTCTATGCGGCAAATGAGACGTGCCTCCACCGGCAGCTTGCATTGGTTCAAACCTTTTGCGACAAGTCTGGTTTCCGACTCAACGTAGACAAGACCAAAATTCTGACCTACAGCCAGTTGAATGGGAACCTTGCCTCACTACAAGTTACTTCCGACAGTCCCGTGAAGGCTCTTGGTATCTTGGTTGCGCCCAATCTTTCTCCATTGGCACGTTTCAATTACGTGTTTGAGAAGTTTGTGGCTCGCTTGTCTTTGTGGCTCTACAAGGCTCGAACCATGGCCGAAAAGTCACTATCCTGCACAGCATATGTCTGCCTGTGTTACGGTACCAACTGGCTTTTGTCCCTGCCGACAAAGACCTGGCCAAAAAGATCGACAAGGCCATGCTTCAATTTATGCATGGTGAAGAAATCAACCCATCCTCCTCTGTCCATGGCCTCCGCTTGATCAAGAAGGAGATCATATTCATGCCTAAGAAGTCCGGTGGCTTAGGCCTGCACCATGCACTTGCTTCATGGCAACAACACAACCGCTCTGTCATGATCAGATGCATTCAAGCCATCACCACCCCACCCCGCAAGTCTGCCATGTCCGCCTGGATTACGCCGGGTTATACTCTCCTCGAGAAGGCTTTTCATCCATAGGGCTCCCCCCGAGATCTCCTCTTGGCGAATGGTACTTCTGCATTCATCAGACAACTGTACAAGAATCCCAATATCACTCCAATGTGGAAAGCCTTATTGAGTAGCTGGTTTGAATCCCGCTGGACTCCGTACGGCTGTCCAAATCACATCTCATCTTTGGATGTTCCCCTTTGGCACAACTCGTATCTGCCTGGACTCGAAGACCTATACGATCAGTGCTCCACATCGACGCAAGACCAAGCCAATGTATTGGCTTCGCTTCACATCACGAAGTTGTCGCATTTGTTGACTCCGTGTCAGCGAGTTTGGCCAGTTTCGATCTTGTTCGACAATATCAACCGCGCCTACCGCCAAGCCAATTTTGTCCCTCCAACGAAACAATGGATCTCAATCTTGGTGACCAAGTTATCACGATTTTTTGAGATTGTTTCTGAAGAGGATTCTCCCGTGTTCCAGCACATCCATGCTTCCTACCAAGCATCTCAACCTGCCTTCCAACTTTTACGAAGACCCCAAGCGCCTTACCCAACTTGCCGCCTTCGTCCAACCCGACCACATTCTCCCTCGATATGGAGAGTTCATTTTCAAGACCCTTCTCCGCGCCAACGCCATGCAATATCTGTTTCAGTACCAAGACCCCAAGCCGACGTGTGTCTTCTGTCGTGTCAATGAGACGTACGAGCATTTCCTGTTCTCTTGTGGATATGGTCAATCTGTTTGGTATTACTTCAAGGCGATCCAGCGACTGCTCGAGTGTTCCTTTCCGTCGACGAGTCTGGAAATGTTCTACGCGACGCCCAAGCCGTGCGATGACTATTACACCCGTGGCTATCTGAAGATCTGGCCGATTGTCTGAGCCTGCGTGTATTATCAAATATGGCTCCAACGAGCCGATCGCACCTTTCGACCCGACCTCATAGTGAAGAGTCCGATGGAAGTTGCCATTCATGCTGCCTCTTTGATCAAGCTACATCTACAACAGCTCCTGTTTGATCTCTCTCTCAAGAAGGGATACACCAAGGTATTCAATGTGCTGAAGCGCCTATCTTCGGACCCCTGGTTACGTCAACACGTCATTCCTGACAGCGTCGTTTCATGAGTGAGCATGACGACTCACTCACTTCATTGTTAGATAATGCCAATCAAGGCTTTGATAACTTTATGTGAATACATGTCATTCTTATGGGGACTTAGCTGGATCTGTATCCACTAGCCCCAACTTGATTAGCTTTTGCTGATCAAATATATATTGCACACTTAGTGCAACTCATATGTATTGCATTCTTCCTGCAACCAAACACATTGCCCACTCCAAGCAACAGAACTGGTTGCATTCGTACATCATTCTATATTTAGATGCATGTCAATCAATCAAGTAGTTACGAAACCATTTCCGTTTCTAGGACGTTTAACCCTCCACGACCTTTCACAAATATGGAAGGTGACTCTTCACAGATCGAATATTGAGCATCCAATCACAACAGGAAGAATGCGTCTTATACTCATTTGAAGAACAATAACAAGTATAAGTGAATTTACCTTCAACCTCTCATGTCACTTCAAGACCTCTGCACCATCTTTAAGGTTATGAACCCAACGACGAAATCTGAAGATTCCAAGCAAGAACCTATTGTGTTTCGTGGAAAGAATTTCGACATCTTCAAGCTTCGAAGCCAAGCAAAATTGCGCAGCAAAGGCCTTTGGAACATCGTCAACGGCCGTGAAACTCTCGCGAGCGACACTAGCGACACGAGCTTTGAAACCAAGGAAGCGAAGGCGTTCGACCTGCTTGTCAATGCTCTAGACGACGAAAACCTGGCGTACGTGGCCTATGTTGGAACATCAAGCGATGTTTGGAAGCTCCTCATCGACAGATACGAAGCACGCACGTACGCAGATGTATCCCATGTCGTGCACGAGCTACATACCAAGACCTATGTCGCTGGATCATCCATGCAAAGCCATATCACTGACATGCGTGGGCTTCAACAGAAGCTTCTCTTTATGGACACCCGAATTGATGATGACATGCTCGGAAGGATCATTCTCACCAGCGTCAAGTATATCTTTTCGACCACCGTGGAAATTCTGCGCAATCGCGAACCATCTCCAACTCTACAAGTTACAAGAAGTTATCGACTGCTTGCTGTCCAAGGAGAGTGAAGAAGCCAGAACAACCAACAAGCGGAAGGCTCCTGTGGAGGATCAGGTCTTGTACACAAGCAAAACCGATAACCGCAAACCATGGAAACAACGCACCAAGGACAAATGTCTGTACTGTCACAAGTTAGGGCATCATGTAGCTGAGTGCAGATTCAAGAAACGTGATATTGCAAAAGGCATCCAACGCAAATGTATGCCCAGCGAAGACCAAGAAATAAACGTTCTTGAAACACTGACGAAGAGGGATTCATCCTTGTCACCAGCCTTGAACGCTCCGACCTGTCCGACTACTGGATCCTTAACAGCGCCTGTACTGCAGATGTTTCAGGAGACAAAGCATTCTTTACCAAGCTGTCTCGCAACGGCCGAGTCATGCTCAAGATGGCTAATGACGATTCCATCCAGTCGACACAATGTGGCCCAGTATCGATTCAAGTCGACAAAGATCAAGTCTTGACACGTGATCAAGTTATGTACAGGGAACGACGGAAAGTAATCCTAAGTGGTACTTTTGATCAAAGTCGAATATTTTATCCAATGAAATATAGTACTTAGCATTCGACAAATTTGATTGGTGGATAATATTTTCGCGGGGAAAGTGATTTGAAAGACTCAATTTTAAAAAATTAATCACCAAGTGACTGTACTGTATTTCATTTTGCGATGCAAGCGATGGTTCGCCGACACCAGCACACAATAATTGAGAAGAAGACTGCAATCGGCCGAGTACAGGCTGGCGAAACGCTGCGATCTGTTGCCGAGGCCATGTGCATCAAACGCAATACGCTGCAGAAATGGATTGCGCATCCTGAGCGCATACTTGGCTATAAAGGATCACAGAAACGAAAGAAGACCGGAAATATCGGTCGAAAGGAGATCATTCCATGTGTCGCGGAGCTCGTTGAGCACATGACAATCTTGCGCTCCGAAGAGAAGCCACTATCAGCAAGCCACATGATTCAATTTCTCAAGCAACACGTACCTGAATGGTATGCCGCTTACATTGAAAGCAAGCAAGCCAACAAGACAGCGTACAAGTCTCTTCTTCGGCTCCTTGAAAGATTCTCCCATCGACATGGATTCAGTCGTCAGATCAGCACGTTCACCAAAATGCCGCAAGCTGACTTGGATGCTCTACGTGCTGAGTTTGGCGCTGCCTTCCACCGGGAATATCTTGGATTTGACGATGACTCCATCTACAACGTGGATGAAACCGGAATGTACTATGATATGTCACCGAAGATCATATGGGCCATTCGCGGGGGATCATCGAAGACATCGACTGGAGACAAACATGCATACCGCATGACGGCGGTGCTAACTGTTCGAGCCGATGGTGTGAAGCTGCCAATTCTGTTTGTCATCAAGGGGGCTCCTGGAGGTACAATTGATATGAAGGAGCTTGATCGGTATCCTAGAGGACACTATTACGCTGTCCAGGAACGAGGCTGGATGAACCGAAAGGTGTGGGAAATGTACCTTTGGAATGTGTTTGCACCCGCGGTGAATGGTCCGTCCGTCCTACTCGTGGATAACTTTGACAGCCATGTCAGTGATGCATCATACCGAATTGTACAAGAAGAGATGGGATGCCATCTTGCTGCTCTCCCCCCGAACAGTACAAGCCACTGTCAGCCCTTGGACGTTTCAATCATGGGACCGTTTAAGCAGCACCTGCGTGATCTATTCTTAGCCGAATCGGAGGTGTGTCTTACCTGTGCTGACAAGCGCCTTGTGATGATAAATCGAGCCATCATGGCATGGGAACTTATAACCGAGAGCGAGGTGCGCGCAAGTTTCACCAAGGCGTTGCCAAAGCCAGTCGGTGTTGATATGAGTTGAAAAATATTATTAAAAAATATTTTCAGTGATTGAATAAATGTATGCAATTTATTACAATATTTATAGTATAATTGAATTAAAAAATGGAAAAAGTTTGACGCTGCCCGAGTCTCGAACCCGGGCCCCTTCCTCAATCATCATGGATGCCGTCGCACATAACCGCTGCGCCACCGCGTCAAACGCTTATCATTCTACTGTCTCCATCATACCGGTCAATACAATTTGAAATACATCTTCGATTGGACATTTCTGAAATTGCATACATTGCAGCATTTTGTAAGCATATCGAGTCAAGTTGTGTTTCCTGCCACTCCATATTAAAATACACTTGATAATATAATAAAAATATGAATATTATTATCTCCTGCGTTGATTTGATTGGACGACATTTTTTCTAAAACTATCCAATTAGAAGCGATGAATCGTTGTATTTTGGAGTACCACTTAGGATTACTTTCCGTCGTTCCCTGTATGTGCCCGGGCTAGCGAAGAACCTATTATCACTTCGCAAGCTTCTCCAAGACGGATCCAAGATCGCGAAGTGGACCTTCGACAGTGCTATCCTAATCAAAGACATGTTGGCACTCAAGTTTCAAGTTCAACACAGCCTCTATGTACTGTGTGTTGACCAAGAAGAAGTGAATGCATTTACTGTGCGAAAGAGATACCGAAAATCGTACTGTGGCATTTGAGATTGGCCCACCTGAACTTTGGTGCCATCAAACAGGCAGCGAAGGATGGAGTTGTCGAAGGCCTCACGCTCAACCCCAGCGACTATAATCATTCTTTCAGTTGCGAGACGTGTGAACTAGCCAAGGCAAAAAGGATGAGTTACAAGCAGACGCATCCATATCGTGCCCAAGTGCCACTGGAAAGAATTCACATTGAAAAAGGTGGACCGATCACACCGCCCACCTTCAGCGACAAAATCCATTACGAGCTGTACGTCGATGAAGCGTCAAGATACAAATGGCTGTTCTTATTCAGGGCCAAATCCGAAACACTCACAAATTTCAAAAATTTCCACGTCTACGCTGAGCGTCAGTTTGTCCACCAAGTCAAAACTATAATGACCGACAATGCCAAGGAATATGGACAAGAATCTCAAGGCATACTGCTCAAGTCTTGGTATCGAACAACTGTTTACCAACAATTACTCGCCCGAGGAAAATTGTATTGCTGAGAAGCCGAATTACACAATCATGAACAAGGTTCGATGCCTCCTCGAAGACACAGGCATGGACAAGCAGTACTGGGGTGAAGCACTAAACTACGTTGTTTACACAGAAAACCGAAGTCCAACCAAAGCCCTCGGTGGTAAGACACCATTCGAAGTCATTTATGGCCGACGTCCAAACATTGAGTACCTGCGGCCATTTGGATGTACAGCATTTGCATTCATTGACAAGTCGAAGCGATCCAAACTGGACTCTCGGGTCACCAAGTGCATACTTCTTGGGTATGGAAGTCAACGCAAAAGCTACCGCTTACAAGATTGCTCGACTGGGGAATTGTTTGAGTGCCGTTCTGTCAAGTTCCTTGAAGACACAACTCCACGTACTGGATATATTGGATCAGTGGGAGCTGAATCAATCAATTCCAGCTCATCAACTCCAGTCGACAACCAAACAGACTCAAGAATTCCCGACCCAAGGCACAAGTCTGGTGACAGCGACGCTCACGTTTTCACTCCACGTCGAGTTTACTTCAATGTACCTCAAGACAATGATGGCGCTGATGCCAATGGAACTTCACTGACTACTGTTGATACGACGAGTCACGACCATGACAACGACGACGCCACTTCAAACATTATTTCGCATCGCAGCGTTGGCACCGCCGATGAAGTCCATGATGAAGACAACGAAACGCCAGATGCAAGCAATTTGGAGCCTGAATTTGATGATCCCATGGGTCTAGAGGCGATCTCAAGTGGGTTCCATCAAGTGTATAGTGTGCAAGTCCTCAATGAGACGCCACTCACATTTTCCGATGTTGACAAAAGTCCAAATCGACTCAAGTGGCTCGAAGCAACCCAAGATGAATACGAGTCTCTCGTCAACAATGGCACCTGGACCCTCATGGGCTTACCACCTGGATGAAAGGCATTGAAATGCAAGTGGCTGTGGCGCATAAAATTTGATGCAGAAGGCAATATGACCAAATTCAAGGCACGACTTGTACTCAAGGGCTACATGCAACAATATGGTGTTGATTACCTCGAAATCTTTGCCCCTGTGCTGCGAATGAACACTCTTCGACTCCTCTTGTGTCTTGTTGCGCACAACATGTGGAAAATTCGCCAACTTGATGTCAAGACTGCCTTTCTTAATGGACAACTTGAGGACGATGCGGAAATATATATGGAGCAGCCACCACGATACACAGTGCCAGGTGAAGAAACCAAGGTCTGTCGACTCAACAAATCAATTTATGGCCTCAAACAAGCCCCGAGATGCTGGTACTTGACCATACACACCTATCTCGTACAAGTTGGATTTGAGCGATGCAAACAAGAAGTCTGCCTTTACGTCAAAAGAGTGGGAGACTCAGTTGTGCTTTTGAGCGTTTACGTTGATGATATCACATTGACAGGCAGCTCCAACTCACACATCGAAGACGCCTGCAATGCACTCAAGTCGAAACTTGAGAGGTCTGATCTCGAACTCAAGTCCAACCTTGGGATCAAGGTCTCAGTGAATGGCAAAACTGGGCGACTTTGCCAACAAGGCTACGTAGAAGTACTCACTGACAAATTTGGTATCAACGACTCGAAGCCTTCCCCAACCCTGAAGTGGTCGGGCATACCTTGTACCAACACATCTTGGTCAAGATAAAGTCAAGAACCTCAACCTGGCATATCGCGAACTTGTTGGAAGCCTTCAATATCTGGTCACTGCGACTCGACCCGACAGTCCCAAGCATACCCCACAAACTGCATCTCGATGCCACTTTTTCTCCACTTGGTACCCACGTGCCACATGCACATCTCGACCCCATCGAGACACCCACTCGCCACGTCTGGCATGTTTGAAAGGTGTCATGCTCAGGTTAAATGAGTTGTATTAACCTTATTTTTGAGCAAAGGCCCTAATAACTAACTAATTTTCCTCGTACTGTATAAATAGAACTGGGAAAACAGAATATGGTAAAGTGGTCATTTGAACAGTAGATGAAGTGAGTGAGTCGTCATGCTCACTCATGAAACGACGCTGTCAGGAATGACGTGTTGACGTAACCAGGGGTCCGAAGATAGGCGCTTCAGCACATTGAATACCTTGGTGTATCCCTTCTTGAGAGAGAGATCAAACAGGAGCTGTTGTAGATGTAGCTTGATCAAAGAGGCAGCATGAATGGCAACTTCCATCGGACTCTTCACTATGAGGTCGGGTCGAAAGGTGCGATCGGCTCGTTGGAGCCATATTTGATAATACACGCAGGCTCAGACAATCGGCCAGATCTTCAGATAGCCACGGGTGTAATAGTCATCGCACGGCTTGGGCGTCGCGTAGAACATTTCCAGACTCGTCGACGGAAAGGAACACTCGAGCAGTCGCTGGATCGCCTTGAAGTAATACCAAACAGATTGACCATATCCACAAGAGAACAGGAAATGCTCGTACGTCTCATTGACACGACAGAAGACACACGTCGGCTTGGGGTCTTGGTACTGAAACAGATATTGCATGGCGTTGGCGCGGAGAAGGGTCTTGAAAATGAACTCTCCATATCGAGGGAGAATGTGGTCGGGTTGGACGAAGGCGGCAAGTTGGGTAAGGCGCTTGGGGTCTTCGTAAAAGTTGGAAGGCAGGTTGAGATGCTTGGTAGGAAGCATGGATGTGCTGGAACACGGGAGAATCCTCTTCAGAAACAATCTCAAAAAATCGTGATAACTTGGTCACCAAGATTGAGATCCATTGTTTCGTTGGAGGGACAAAATTGGCTTGGCGGTAGGCGCGGTTGATATTGTCGAACAAGATCGAAACTGGCCAAACTCGCTGACACGGAGTCAACAAATGCGACAACTTCGTGATGTGAAGCGAAGCCAATACATTGGCTTGGTCTTGCGTCGATGTGGAGCACTGATCGTATAGGTCTTCGAGTCCAGGCAGATACGAGTTGTGCCAAAGGGGAACATCCAAAGATGAGATGTGATTTGGACAGCCGTACGGAGTCCAGCGGGATTCAAACCAGCTACTCAATAAGGCTTTCCACATTGGAGTGATATTGGGATTCTTGTACAGTTGTCTGATGAATGCAGAAGAGCCATTTGCCAAGAGGAGATCTCGGAGGGGAACCCCATGGATGAAAAGCCTTCTCGAGGAGAGTATAGCCCGGCGTAATCCAGGCGGACATGGCAGACTTGCGGGGTGGGGTGGTGATGGCTTGAATGCATCTGATCATGACAGAGCGGTTGTGTTGTTGCCATGAAGCAAGTGCATGGTGCAGGCCTAAGCCACCGGACTTCTTAGGCATGAATATGATCTCCTTCTTGATCAAGCGGAGGCCATGGACAGAGGAGGATGGGTTGATTTCTTCACCATGCATAAATTGAAGCATGGCCTTGTCGATCTTTTTGGCCAGGTCTTTGTCGGCAGGGACAAAAGCCAGTTGGTACCATAACACAGGCAGACATATGCTGTGCAGGATAGTGACTTTTCCGGCCATGGTTCGAGCCTTGTAGAGCCACAAAGACAAGCGAGCCACAAACTTCTCAAACACGTAATTGAAACGTGCCAATGGAGAAAGATTGGGCGCAACCAAGATACCAAGAGCCTTCACGGGACTGTCGGAAGTAACTTGTAGTGAGGCAAGGTTCCCATTCAACTGGCTGTAGGTCAGAATCTGTGTCTTGTCGACGTTGAGTCGGAAACCAGACTTGTCGCAAAAGGTTTGAACCAATGCAAGCTGCCGGTGGAGGCACGTCTCATTTGCCGCATAGAGTTGCGAGTCGTCAGCAAAGTAACTCCCAGTGTGGTAGCGATCCCCACACTTGATGCCATAGTTGGAGTGTTGCCGTAGGAGTCGGCACATCGGTTCCAAAGCGATCACAAACAGAAGTGGCGACAGTGGATCACCTTGCAACACACCGCGTGAGATGTGAACTGGCTTGGACAAGAAGCCGTTCACCAAGATGCGAGACTTGCGGCCCGAGTACAGTACGCGAACCATGTCAACAAAGATTTCGGGGAAGCCATAGTGACGGAGGACGCGGAGCAAGTACGCGTGGTCCACGCGATCAAAAGCTTTCTCAAAGTCAAGCAGTCCCACCATCGAGGACGGACTGTGTAGTTTGATGTGGTGCAGCATGTCATCCAGTCGTGCAATATTGGTTTGGATATTGCTTCGACGGATAAAGCCTTGCTGGTCCGGGTGGATGATGTGTCGAATGTGGCGCTGGAGTCGATAAGCCAGAATACTCGTCAGGATTTTCACATCCGTGTTGAGTAGGCTAATGGGCCGATAGTTCTTGGCTTGTGACTTGGGGCCTTTCTTGTGCAGCAACACCAGCGTACTGACAAGTTGCATGGGAGTCAAGCGAGGGTGAGAATGGAGCTGGTGTGTGAATAGCAGCTCCAATACCAACGACCACTTGTGAGGTGCAAGTTTGAGGACTTCGAATGGCAGAGCGTTGGGACCTGGCGCTGAGTTCGAACTGCTGTGTCGAATAGCATGATAGAACTCGTTGGCGCGCAAGGGAGCCGACAGCTCTTTCTGGGCTTGCTCTGGCAGTTGCTTGTGTCGAGTCAATGGGGTCAGAAATGACGACACTTCGTCTCCAGATCGCTGCACCTCGGGAGCTGCAAACAAGTCCTTGTAGTAGTCGACCAGGACGTCAGACATGCCTTGTTGATTGGAGACAACATTTCCATTGACATCCACCAACTCTTTGAAGACTGTCTTCTTCAAGGGGGTAGGGACAGGGGACATGAAGTGGAACTTGGACGAGCGCTCTGCTTTGTACAAGTGAAGTTGGAACGCCTGGTCTTGACGAAACTGCTTGTCTCGATCTTGCAGCTCGTGAATTTGCTTTTGAAGGTCTCGCACTCGATCCACCAGCACTGCATCTTGACGCATGTTGGGGACTTGCAAAAGCGAAGCGATCTCGACAGCTAACTTCTTCAACGGCAGACGTTGTTTCTCCAATCGTTGAGAATGGAATTCTTTGAGTTGGCAGCGGATATCATTGACCAGCATGTCGTAGGCCTTGGAGATATTGTGGAATGTTGGAGACTTGTCCAAAAATCGATCCAGACATCCATGAACAATCTCGGCCGCTCGTGGTAGACGAAGTAGCCAAGTTGGAGCTTTCCATGATCCAGAGCCATGGCGCAATGTTTGACGCTTTGTGATGATACGACAAGCCACGTGGTCAGCCTGTGGAACGTGTGGCATGTGCGTCGCCTTCCAATGACGAAGACTCGCCAAGGTGGACGAACAAAAGATGTAGTCGAGTCGGTTGGTGAGCGTGGGACTTGTGAAGGTTCGTGCCACGGAGTTTTGACGGCGAAACAGATCCACCAGAGACAAACTGTGCATCCATTGTTCCAGTTGAAGGGTGCCGGCCATGGTGGAGGTACTGGGTCTCAACGAATCCAAATCTTTGTTGATAGTGCAGTTGAAATCTCCTCCAACAATGTGGAGCGCATGTGGAGGAAAGTCACGTGGCAATTCTTCGAAGTAACTTGCTCGTTGTTGGAAGGCTGCCGGCGCATAGATATTGTGGAGAACGACTGTCAGTGGACCCAGAGTACATCGCACTTGTAGATAACGACCACGAAGCACTGAGTTGTCATGAGGGACTTGAGTGGCGTTCTTCAAAGGAGAGTGAGGATGTATCAACGTAGCCAGACCTCCAGTGGCTGGCGACGTGGATACTTCAGGGTAAATAGGCTCTTCAAAGAACAAAGAGCCTTCGTGGTTTGTGATGCGTTGCCAATGGAACGCAACACGGTCGTGGAGACTTGACGTGCGGAAACGGGTTTCTTGGATAAAGGAAACGTCGTGCACACTTGATAGTTTGTCGAGGATGTACCGATGACTGTTGGAGAAGCCATTGGTGTTGAGGGAGATGATTTGTGGGTCCCAGTCCACGAGTTCAGTTGGGACATCGGAGAAGTTGTTGTCAATCATCACGAGTACAGATGAAAATGAGTAGAATGGAGGGGTCAGAGGGAAGGTTGAAATGGATTGAAGCAGGGGATAGAAGCCTTAGAGTTGATCGTCCTCCAAATCGAGGGGATCAATTTCGTCGGCGTTCATGGAGTGGTGAGCTTTGCTGCAGAGCTCGTCGATGTGGTAATTGTTGGTGATGCTTTTGAGCATCGAGATGGCCGACAAGACGGGAGCCGGCAAAGTGAACTTCTCGAGATTGTCGCTGAAGTTTTCGATCAAAGCAAACAGCGACCTGTCCGTCAAGCCGTTGCTGTCGGGCAATCTTGTTGCTTCTTGTTTCAATAGAACAGTCAGTGCCTCCGAGTTTGTGTAGAGGTCTGGGGCCCGATTTGAGAGGAATAAGTCAACCGTAGCAAGTGCAAAGAGGATGCGCTTGATCTCTGGTATGTCCGTGGTCAATTCTTCAAAGATCTCTGACGGGTGAATCTTGTATTGAGCCATGAAGTTGACGTGATGTTTGTAGTTGTGAGGCTTGCCTTGAGCTTTTAACAAAGCCATCTTGCGCTCATAGTCTTGGTTGCAACAAGTGACTGAAACAAACTGAGGTCTTCATCTTGTGCGTACATAGCATGTGCAACGAGCTGAGGATCATCTCGCAAAATGCGTTGACATTCGGTGATACTGCCTTCGACTTTCTTATCTCGAATGATCTTCTTCGCCAATTCGAGGTGGGCTGCAGCAGACTTGTTAAGTCGTTGTTTCTTCGCTTTGCCTTTGGTCTTTTTCGGGCGTGGCGCACTTGAATCTTCCAATACAATTCGAGGCACTGCAAAGTCTTCAAACGAGAGTTCCACGTCGTCTTCTTCGAGGATATGAAAACGGTTGGATGTCGGCAGGGGATCCAAACGTGGGGACGAAGGCAAAGTACGTTTTGGAGCTGGTCCAGACCGGTAGCCCGTTACCAATTGAAGGTCCAGCGAGTTCTTGGGCTGCTCACTTGGTGGAGCAAGAGCGGGCGATTCGTTGGTAGACATTTCCACATCTTCTTGTTGTTTGTCTTGTCCATTGTTGTTAGGGGGATCGCTGTCACCAGACATATCGACATCAGAGCCATGAGAAGGAGCTGTTGGCTGTGGTTGTTCATCTTGACCATCTTCAGATGCCTCAGTTGAGTCGGCCTTGCCTTCCGCATTTGTTTCAGGGTCTTGATCATGATCGTCTCCATCATGTTCAGGTTCTTTTTCTCCTGACGGAGGAGATTTTGCCGCTGCCTTGGCCGCTTTTGCCTTCGCTTTTTCAGCCTTGGCCTCTGCACGTCGTGAAACAATCGACGGAGGCAATGTCTTGTTCAGAGCAGCGATCTTGTGCTGAAACACGACGACAAAAGGCTGACCCGACGGATCCGTAAGGTGATTTCGCGTAGTGCGTCACCGGATTTTGGCACCAACACTGCAGGAGGCGCAGACGACTTGAAAATGACTCTCAAATGCGGCGACTTGATGTTCTGACCAGCAGTAGGGTTGAATGCTGCTATCACTGACTTGGTCAATGCAGCCATTTTCTTGACAATTGCCTTGACCATCGAAGGGTGACTGACCTTGTTGAACGTAATGTAGTAGTTGTTGCCATAACGCGAGTACTTAGGAACCAGGAAATCTTTGCCACCAAGTCGAAACGTTGTGCCTCCCATTTCCACGCACGTAGACAAGTTGTAACTTGAGATCACAATGGTCTGTGGGTTCTTCTTGTGGATCAAACTGTTCGGAAATTTGGAGCCCCATAACGAACCAGGATTTTCCTTGACAAATTGATCGCAGATGACTTTTTCGGACCAGTCCTTGTAGGCTTCGCCCAACTTGACTGTGAGCTCGTACACTTGGGACTGGGGGGTGAGCAAAATGTTTTCAATGAAGGCATCCATGTCACCAGAGGCTTTGTAGAATGCGTCCGCCATTGCCTCGCATCGCGCAATATCGTCATCGGCAACAGCATGAGCACCAGTGTTGCGATGTTTCGCGCCTTTGGGGGCATTGCCTTGCTTGGCATCTTTCTTGGACGAAGCTGAATCCTTGCCGGGAGCCTTTTGCGTCCATGGATTGGCCTTTTCAGCGTTTTGTTGCTCTTGATCGCCTTGTATTTTGTCTGCCGCAGTAGGAGGATCAACAGCGCCATTTCCTTGAGCAACGGATTTGTCGACAATGTCTTGATTTGACTGGTCATTGTCATTGTTTGTCGATTGTTCCTCTTGAATAACTTCTCCAGGGGTATCACACGGCTTCGCTTGGCCGTTAATGTCGCCTGACCCATCAACCTCAGAGTGAATTTGAGTATTTCCCTCGTCGGTTAAGGCCTCGTTTAAGGCTCGGAGAATCCTTCCCCTCGGCGTCTCCAGAGACCATTTCCACGTTCTCTTGAGATTTTTCTTCTTCCTCTCCCGTTCTAGGAGGCTCAGCACAGGGGGCGACGCGGTTGGTGGCTGCTGGCTCAGTCCCATTGGTCACGAGAAAGGCCGGGGCCAGACCCCCAGTGACAGGGGTAGAAGGGGAATCCATGCCATCCCCGCAGCACGGTGACTGGGGTACACCATTGCTCCGGCGAGAACCCAAATCGGGATACCGCCCCCGCCCCTCCGAAGAGGCCCCTGGGGGGAAGTAGACAGAACCGCAGGGTGTGCCCATAGGGGGGGCCCTCGTAGCCTCTAGAGCTGGCATGGACCCCGTTTTCTCGCCGCCTTCACTGGGGATCGACTCCAATTGGAGTCCAGGGAAGCAGCCACCACAGGCACAAGGCCCCAGTGGTTCGCCCTCCTGAGTGAGGGCTTCGCTAGACAAGTTAACGATAGTGGTCTTGGGGTCAACTACTGACCCACTGAGGTTGACCCCCCTGGAACTCCGGCGAGTGGAGCACCAGGTGAAGCGCTGGGGGAGCGAGACGCAGATTGGTCTCCAGAGACGCTGTTGGGGTCGAACTCGACCTCCACTTCGGCCCTAGGGTTAGGTGTAGCGACATTACTCACACCACTTCCGCCATCCTGATTGGACGACGAAAGTGGGTGAGGTGATACAATACCTGGAATGATGGTGACTCCGTGAGTGTTGGTCTCACGGAGCTCGGAACAGCTGTTGTCATTGGACATTTTGAGCACGGCGGCACTTGATAACTTCTTGACTTCAGGGGTACGAGGCAAATTCTGAAGTTTTTCTTCTCCCACGTGCCACATGCATATCTCGACCCCATCGAGACACCCACTCGCCACGTCTGGCATGTTTGAAAGGTGTCATGCTCAGGTGGCGGACGACCAAGCACCAACTTGGTCCGACATCAACACGCGAGAGTCCCAAGCATACCCCACAAACTGCATCTCGATGCCACTTTTTCTCCACTTGGTACCCACGTGCCACATGCACATCTCGACCCCATCGAGACACCCACTCGCCACGTCTGGCATGTTTGAAAGGTGTCATGCTCAGGTGGCGGACGACCAAGCACCAACTTGGTCCGACATCAACACGCGAGAGTCCCAAGCATACCCCACAAACTGCATCTCGATGCCACTTTTTCTCTACTTGGTACCCACGTGCCACATGCACATCTCGACCCCATCGAGACACCCACTCGCCACGTCTGGCATGTTTGAAAGGTGTCATGCTCAGGTGGCGGACGACCAAGCACCAACTTGGTCCGACATCAACACGCGAGAGTCCCAAGCATACCCCACAAACTGCATCTCGATGCCACTTTTTCTCCACTTGGTACCCACGTGCCACATGCACATCTCGACCCCATCGAGACACCCACTCGCCACGTCTGGCATGTTTGAAAGGTGTCATGCTCAGGTGGCGGACGACCAAGCACCAACTTGGTCCGACATCAACACGCGAGAGTCCCAAGCATACCCCACAAACTGCATCTCGATGCCACTTTTTCTCCACTTGGTACCCACGTGCCACATGCACATCTCGACCCCATCGAGACACCCACTCGCCACGTCTGGCATGTTTGAAAGGTGTCATGCTCAGGTGGTGGACGACCAAGGACCAACTTGGTCCGACATCAACACGCGAGAGTCCCAAGCATACCCCACAAACTGCATCTCGATGCCACTTTTTCTCCACTTGGTACCCACGTGCCACATGCATATCTCGACCCCATCGAGACACCCACTCGCCACGTCTGGCATGTTTGAAAGGTGTCATGCTCAGGTGGCGGACGACCAAGCACCAACTTGGTCCGACATCAACACGCGAGAGTCCCAAGCATACCCCACAAACTGCATCTCGATGCCACTTTTTCTCCACTTGGTACCCACGTGCCACATGCACATCTCGACCCCATCGAGACACCCACTCGCCACGTCTGGCATGTTTGAAAGGTGTCATGCTCAGGTGGCGGACGACCAAGCAACAACTTGGTCCGACATCAACACGCGAGAGTCCCAAGCATACCCCACAAACTGCATCTCGATGCCACTTTTTCTCCACTTGGTACCCACGTGCCACATGCACATCTCGACCCCATCGAGACACCCACTCGCCACGTCTGGCATGTTTGAAAGGTGTCATGCTCAGGTGGCGGACGACCAAGCACCAACTTGGTCCGACATCAACACGCGAGAGTCCCAAGCATACCCCACAAACTGCATCTCGATGCCACTTTTTCTCCACTTGGTACCCACGTGCCACATGCACATCTCGACCCCATCGAGACACCCACTCGCCACGTCTGGCATGTTTGAAAGGTGTCATGCTCAGGTGGCGGACGACCAAGCACCAACTTGGTCCGACATCAACACGCGAGAGTCCCAAGCATACCCCACAAACTGCATCTCGATGCCACTTTTTCTCCACTTGGTACCCACGTGCCACATGCACATCTCGACCCCATCGAGACACCCACTCGCCACGTCTGGCATGTTTGAAAGGTGTCATGCTCAGGTGGCGGACGACCAAGCACCAACTTGGTCCGACATCAACACGCGAGAGTCCCAAGCATACCCCACAAACTGCATCTCGATGCCACTTTTTCTCCACTTGGTACCCACGTGCCACATGCACATCTCGACCCCATCGAGACACCCACTCGCCACGTCTGGCATGTTTGAAAGGTGTCATGCTCAGGTGGCGGACGACCAAGCACCAACTTGGTCCGACATCAACACGCGAGAGTCCCAAGCATACCCCACAAACTGCATCTCGATGCCACTTTTTCTCCACTTGGTACCCACGTGCCACATGCACATCTCGACCCCATCGAGACACCCACTCGCCACGTCTGGCATGTTTGAAAGGTTAAATGAGTTGTATTAACCTTATTTTTGAGCAAAGGCCTTAATGACTTACTAATTTGCCTCGTACTGTATAAATAGAACTTGGAAAACAGAATATGGCAAAGTGGTCATTGAACGGGAGATGAAGTGAGTGAGTCGTCATGCTCACTCATGAAACGACGCTGTCAGGAATGACGTGTTGACGTAACCAGGGGTCCGAAGATAGGCGCTTGAGCACATTGAATACCTTGGTGTATCCCTTCTTGAGAGGGAGATCAACCAGGAGCTGTTGTAGATGTAGCTTGATCAAAGAGGCTGCATGAATGGCAACTTCCATCGGACTCTTCGCTGTGAGGTCGGGTCGAAAGGTGCGATCGGCACGTTGGAGCCATATTTGATAATACACGCAGGCTCGGACAATCGGCCAGATCTTCAGATAGCCACGGATGTAGTATCCATCGGACGGCTTGGGCGTCTTGTAGAACATTTCCAGACACGTGGACGGAAAGGAACACTCGAGCAGTCGCTGGATCGCCTTGAAGAAATACCAAACAGATTGACCATATCCACAAGAGAACAGGAAATGCTCGTACGTCTCGTTGACACGACAGAAGACACACGTCGGCTTGGGGTCTTGGTACTGAAACAGATATTGCATGGCGTTGGCGCGGAGAAGGGTCTTGAAAATGAACTCTCCATATCGAGGGAGAATGTGGTCGGGTTGGAGGAAGGCGGCAAGTTGGGTAAGGCGCTTGGGGTCTTCGTAAAAGTTGGATGGCAGGTTGAGATGCTTGGTAGGAAGAATGGACGAGCTGACAGCTGGAGAAGCTCTGATCTTAGCCGATTTCGAAGTCGCAAACGCCAACAAGATCGGACTCGAGTCAGGGTGAATCATCCAGTGCCATTCCATCCATTCAGAGCTAGGCGTCGGCAAGTGGAACACGGGAGCATCCTCTTCAGAAACAATCTCAAACAATCGTGATAACTAGGTCACCAAGATTGAGATCCATTGTTTCGTTGGAGGGACAAAATTGGCTTGGCGGCAGGCACGGTTGATTTTGTCGAACAAGATCGAAGCTGGCCAAACTCGCTGACACGGAGTCAATAAATGCGACAACTTCGTGATGTGAAGCGAAGCCAATACATTGGCTTGGTCTTGCGTCGATGTAGAGCACTGATCGTATAGGTCTTCGAGTCCAGGCAGATACCAGTTGTGCCAAAGGGGAACATCCAAAGATGAGATGTGATTTGGACAGCCGTACGGAGTCCAGCGAGATTCAAACCAGCTACTCAATAAGGTTTTCCACATTGGAGTGATATTGGGATTCTTGTACAGTTGTCTGATGAATGCAGAAGAGCCATTTGCCAAGAGGAGATCTCGGGGGGAACCCCATGGATGAAAAGCCTTCTCGAGGAGAGTATAGCCCGGCGTAATCCAGGCGGACATGGCAGACTTGCGGGGTGGGGTGGTGATGGCTTGAATGCATCTGATCATGACAGAGCGGTTGTGTTGTTGCCATAAAGCAAGTGCATGGTGCAGGCCTAAGCCACCGGACTTCTTCGGCATGAATAGGATCTCCTTTTTGATCAAACGGAGGCCATGGACAGAGGAGGATGGGTTGATTTCTTCACCATGCATAAATTGAAGCATGGCCTTGTCGATCTTTTTGGCCAGGTCTTTGTCGGCAGGGACAAAAGCCAGTTGGTACCATAACACAGGCAGACATATGCTGTGCAGGATAGTGACTTTTCCGGCCATGGTTCGAGCCTTGTAGAGCCACAAAGACAAGCGAGCCACAAACTTCTCAAACACGTAATTGAAACGTGCCAATGGAGAAAGATTGGGCGCAACCAAGATACCAAGAGCCTTCACGGGACTGTCGGAAGTAACTTGTAGTGAGGCAAGGTTCCCATTCAACTGGCTGTAGGTCAGAATCTGTGTCTTGTCGACGTTGAGTCGGAAACCAGACTTGTCGCAAAAGGTTTGAACCAATGCAAGCTGCCGGTGGAGGCACGTCTCATTTGCCGCATAGAGTTGCGAGTCGTCGGCAAAGTAACTCCCAGTGTGGTAGCGATCCCCACACTTGATGCCATAGTTGGAGTGTTGCCGTAGGAGTTGGCACATCGGTTCCAAAGCGATCAAAAACAGAAGTGGCGACAGTGGATCACCTTGCAACACACCGCGTGAGATGTGAACTGGCTTGGACAAGAAGCCGTTCACCAAGATGCGAGACTTGCGGTCCGAGTACAGTACGCGAACCATGTCAACAAAGGTTTCGGGAAAGCCATAGTGACGGACGACGCGGAGCAAGTACGCGTGGTCCACGCGATCAAAAGCTTTCTCAAAGTCAAGCAGTGCCACCATCGAGGACGGACTGTGTAGTTTGATGTGGTGCAGCATGTCATCCAGTCGTGCAATATTGGTTTGGATATTGCTTCGACGGATAAAGCCTTGCTGGTCCGGGTGGATGATGTGTCGAATGTGGCGCTGGAGTCGATAAGCCAGAATACTCGTCAGGATTTTCACATCCGTGTTGAGTAGGCTAATGGGCCGATAGTTCTTGGCTTGTGACTTGGGGCCTTTCTTGTGCAGCAACACCAGCGTACTGACAAGTTGCATGGGAGTCAAGCGAGGGTGAGAATGGAGCTGGTGTGTGAATAGCAGCTCCAATACCAACGACCACTTGTGAGGTGCAAGTTTGAGGACTTCGAATGGCAGAGCGTTGGGACCTGGCGCTGAGTTCGAACTGCTGTGTCGAATAGCATGATAGAACTCGTTGGCGCGCAAGGGAGCCGACAGCTCTTTCTGGGCTTGCTCTGGCAGTTGGTTGTGTCGAGTCAATGGGGTCAGAAATGACGACACTTCGTCTCCAGATCGCTGCACCTCGGGAGCTGCAAACAAGTCCTTGTAGTAGTCGACCAGGACGTCAGACATGCCTTGTTGATTGGAGACAACATTTCCATTGACATCCACCAACTCTTTGAAGACTGTCTTCTTCAAGGGGGTAGGGACAGGGGACATGAAGTGGAACTTGGACGAGCGCTCTGCTTTGTACAAGTGAAGTTGGAACGCCTGGTCTTGACGAAACTGCTTGTCTCGATCTTGCAGCTCGTGAATTTGCTTTTGAAGGTCTCGCACTCGATCCACCAGCACTGAATCTTGACGCATGTTGGGGACTTGCAAAAGCGAAGCGATCTCGACAGCTAACTTCTTCAACGGCAGACGTTGTTTCTCCAATCGTTGAGAATGGAATTCTTTGAGTTGGGAGCGGATATCATTGACCAGCATGTCGTAGGCCTAGGAGATATTGTGGAATGTTGGAGACTTGTCCAAAAATCGATCCAGACATCCATGAACAATCTCGGCCGCTCGTGGTAGACGAAGTAGCCAAGTTGGAGCTTTCCATGATCCAGAGCCATGGCGCAATGTTTGACGCTTTGTGATGATACGACATGCCACGTGGTCAGCCTGTGGAACGTGTGGCATGTGCGTCGCCTTCCAATGACGAAGACCCGCCAAGGTGGACGAACAAAAGATGTAGTCAAGTCGGTTGGTGAGTGTGGGACTTGTGAAGGCTCGTGCCACGGGGTTTTGACGGCGAAACAGATCCACCAGAGACAAACTGTGCATCCATTGTTCCAGTTGAAGGGTGCCGGCCATGGTGGAGGTACTGGGTCTCAACGAATCCAAATCTTTGTTGAGAGTGCAGTTGAAATCTCCTCCAACAATGTGGAGCGCATGTGGAGGAAAGTCGCGTGGCAATTCTTCGAAGTAACTTGCTCGTTCTTGGAAGGCTGCCGGCGCATAGATATTGTGGAGAACGACTGTCAGTGGACCCAGAGTACATCGCACTTGTAGATAACGACCACGAAGCACTGAGTTGTCATGAGGGACTTGAGTGGCGTTCTTCAAAGGAGAGTGAGGATGTATCAACGTAGCCAGACCTCCAGTGGCTGGCGACGTGGATACTTCAGGGTAAATAGGCTCTTCAAAGAACAAAGAGCCTTCGTGGTTTGTGATGCGTTGCCAATGGAACGCAACACGGTCGTGGAGACTTGACGTGCGGAAACGGGTTTCTTGGATAAAGGAAACGTCGTGCACACTTGATAGTTTGTCGAGGATGTACCGATGACTGTTGGAGAAGCCATTGGTGTTGAGGGAGATGATTTGTGGGTCCCAGTCCACGAGTTCAGTTGGGACATCGGAGAAGTTGTTGTCAATCATCACGAGTACAGATGAAAAATGAGTAGAATGGAGGGGTCAGAGGGGAGGTTGAAATGGATTGAAGCAGGGGATAGAAGCCTTAGAGTTGATCGTCCTCCAAATCGAGGGGATCAATTTCGTCGGCGTTCATGGAGTGGTGAGCTTTGCTGCAGAGCTCGTCGATGTGGTAATTGTTGGTGATGCTTTTGAGCATCGAGATGGCCGACAAGACGGGAGCCGGCAAAGTGAACTTCTCGAGATTGTCGCTGAAGTTTTCGATCAAAGCAAACAGCGACCAGTCCGTCAAGCAGTTGGTGTCAGGCAATCTTGTTGCTTCTTGGTTCAATAGAACAGTCAGTGCCTCCGAGTTTGTGTAGAGGTCTGGGGTCCGATTTGAGAGGAATAAGTCAATCGTAGCAAGTGCAAAGAGGATGCGCTTGATCTCTGGTATGTCCGTGGTCAATTCTTCCAAGATTTCTGACGGGTGAATCTTGTATTGAGCCATGAAGTTGACGTGATGTTTGTAGTTGTGAGGCTTGCCTTGAGCTTTTAGCAAAGCCATCTTGCGCTCAATAGTCTTGGTTGCAACAAGTGACTGAAACAAACTGAGGTCTTCATCTTGTGCGTACATAGCATGTGCAACGAGCTGAGGGTCATCTCGCAAAATGCGTTGACATTCGGTGATACTGCCTTCGACTTTCTTATCTCGAATGATCTTCTTCGCCAATTCGAGGTGGGCTGCAGCAGACTTGTTAAGTCGTTGTTTCTTCGCTTTGCCTTTGGTCTTTTTCGGGCGTGGCGCACTTGAATCTTCCAATACAATTCGAGGCACTGCAAAGTCTTCAAACGAGAGTTCCACGTCGTCTTCTTCGAGGATATGAAAACGGTTGGATGTCGGCAGGGGATCCAAACGTGGGGACGAAGGCAAAGTACGTTTTGGAGCTGGTCCAGACCGGTAGCCCGTTACCAATTGAAGGTCCAGCGAGTTCTTGGGCTGCTCACTTGGTGAAGCAAGAGCGGGCGATTCGTTGGTAGACATTTCCACATCTTCTTGTTGTTTGTCTTGTCCATTGTTGTTAGGGGGATCGCTGTCACCAGACATATCGACATCAGAGCCATGAGAAGGAGCTGTTGGCTGTGGTTGTTCATCTTGACGATCTCCAGATGCCTCAGTTGAGTCGGCCTTGCCTTCCGCATTTGTTCCAGGGTCTTGATCATGATCGTCTCCATCATGTTCAGGTTCTTTTTCTCCTGATGGAGGTTAAATGAGTTGTATTAACCTTATTTTTGAGCAAAGGCCTTAATGACTTACTAATTTGCCTCGTACTGTATAAATAGAACTTGGAAAACAGAATATGGCAAAGTGGTCATTGAACAGGAGATGAAGTGAGTGAGCCGTCAGCTCTCTCATGAAACGACGCTGTTAGGAATGATGTGTTGACGTAACCAGGGGTCCGAAGATAGATGCTTGAGCACATTGAATACCTTGGTGTATCCCTTCTTGAGAGGGAGATCAACCAGGAGCTGTTGTAGATGTAGCTTGATCAAAGAGGCTGCATGAATGGCAACTTCCATCGGACTCTTCGCTGTGAGGTCGGGTCGAAAGGTGCGATCGGCTCGTTGGAGCCATATTTGATAATACACGCAGGCTCGGACAATCGGTCAGATCTTCAGATAGCCACGGATGTAGTATCCATCGGACGGCTTGGGCGTCTCGTAGAACATTTCCAGACACGTGGACGGAAAGGAACACTCGAGCAGTCGCTGGATTGTCTTGAAGGAATACCAAACAGATTGACCATATCCACAATAACTTGGTCACCAAGATTGAGATCCATTGTTTCGTTGGAGGGACAAAATTGGCTTGGCGGCAGGCACGGTTGGTTTTGTCGAACAAGATCGAAGCTGGCCAAACTCGCTGACACGGAGTCAACAAATGCGACAACTTCGTGATGTGAAGCGAAGCCAATACATTGGCTTGGTCTTGCGTCGATGTAGAGCACTGATCGTATAGGTCTTCGAGTCCAGGCAGATACGAGTTGTGCCAAAGGGGAACATCCAAAGATGAGATGTGATTTGGACAGCCGTACGGAGTCCAGCGGGATTCAAACCAGCTACTCAATAAGGCTTTCCACATTGGAGTGATATTGGGATTCTTGTACAGTTGTCTGATGAATGCAGAAGAGCCATTTGCCAAGAGGAGATCTCGGGGGGAACCCCATGGATGAAAAGCCTTCTCGAGGAGAGTATAGCCCGGCGTAATCCAGGCAGACATGGCAGACTTGCGGGGTGGGGTGGTGATGGCTTGAATGCATCTGATCATGACAGAGCGGTTGTGTTGTTGCCATAAAGCAAGTGCATGGTGCAGGCCTAAGCCACCGGACTTCTTCGGCATGAATAGGATCTCCTTTTTGATCAAACGGAGGCCATGGACAGAGGAGGATGGGTTGATTTCTTCACCATGCATAAATTGAAGCATGGCCTTGTCGATCTTTTTGGCCAGGTCTTTGTCGGCAGGGACAAAAGCCAGTTGGTACCATAACACAGGCAGACTTATGCTGTGCAGGATAGTGACTTTTCCGGCCATGGTTCGAGCCTTGTAGAGCCACAAAGACAAGCGAGCCACAAACTTCTCAAACACGTAATTGAAACGTGCCAATGGAGAAAGATTGGGCGCAACCAAGATACCAAGAGCCTTCACGGGACTGTCGGAAGTAACTTGTAGTGAGGCAAGGTTCCCATTCAACTGGCTGTAGGTCAGAATTTGGGTCTTGTCTACGTTGAGTCGGAAACCAGACTTGTCGCAAAAGGTTTGAACCAATGCAAGCTGCCGGTGGAGGCACGTCTCATTTGCAGCATAGAGTTGCGAGTCGTCGGCAAAGTAACTCCCAGTGTGGTAGCGATCCCCACACTTGATGCCATAGTTGGTTAAATGAGTTGTATTAACCTTATTTTTGAGCAAAGGCCCTAATGACTTACTAATTTGCCTCGTACTGTATAAATAGAACTTGGAAAACAGAATATGGCAAAGTGGTCATTGAACAGGAGATGAAGTGAGAGAGCCGTTAGCTCACTCATGAAACGACGCTGTCAGGAATGGCGTGTTGACGTAACCAGGGGTCCGAAGATAGATGCTTGAGCACATTGAATACCTTGGTGTATCCCTTCTTGAGAGGGAGATCAACCAGGAGCTGTTGTAGATGTAGCTTGATCAAAGAGGCAGCATGAATGGCAACTTCCATCGGACTCTTCGCTGTGAGGTCGGGTCGAAAGGTGCGATCGGCACGTTGGAGCCATATTTGATAATACACGCAGGCTCGGACAATCGGCCAGATCTTCAGATAGCCACGGATGTAGTATCCATCGGACGGCTTGGGCGTCTCGTAGAACATTTCCAGACACGTGGACGGAAAGGAACACTCGAGCAGTCGCTGGATTGTCTTGAAGGAATACCAAACAGATTGACCATATCCACAAGAGAACAGGAAATGCTCGTACGTCTCATTGACACGACAGAAGACACACGTCGGCTTGGGGTCTTGGTACTGAAACAGATATTGCATGGCGTTGGCGCGGAGAAGGGTCTTGAAAATGAACTCTCCATATCGAGGGAGAATGTGGTCGGGTTGGAGGAAGGCGGCAAGTTGGGTAAGGCGCTTGGGGTCTTCGTAAAAGTTGGATGGCAGGTTGAGATGCTTGGTAGGAAGAATGGACGAGCTGGCAGCTGGAGAAGCTCTGATCTTAGCCGATTTCGAAGTCGCAAACGCCAACAAGATCGGACTCGAGTCAGGGTGTATCATCCAGTGCCATTCCATCCATTCAGAGCTAGGCGTCGGCAAGTGGAACACAGGAGCATCCTCTTCAGAAACAATCTCAAACAATCGTGATAACTTGGTCACCAAGATTGAGATCCATTGTTTCGTTGGAGGGACAAAATTGGCTTGGCGGCAGGCACGGTTGATTTTGTCGAACAAGATCGAAGCTGGCCAAACTCGCTGACACGGAGTCAACAAATGCGACAACTTCGTGATGTGAAGCGAAGCCAATACATTGGCTTGGTCTTGCGTCGATGTAGAGCACTGATCGTATAGGTCTTCGAGTCCAGGCAGATACGAGTTGTGCCAAAGGGGAACATCCAAAGATGAGATGTGATTTGGACAGCCGTACGGAGTCCAGCGGGATTCAAACCAGCTACTCAATAAGGCTTTCCACATTGGAGTGATATTGGGATTCTTGTACAGTTGTCTGATGAATGCAGAAGAGCCATTTGCCAAGAGGAGATCTCGGGGGGAACCCCATGGATGAAAAGCCTTCTCGAGGAGAGTATAGCCCGGCGTAATCCAGGCAGACATGGCAGACTTGCGGGGTGGGGTGGTGATGGCTTGAATGCATCTGATCATGACAGAGCGGTTGTGTTGTTGCCATAAAGCAAGTGCATGGTGCAGGCCTAAGCCACCGGACTTCTTCGGCATGAATATGATCTCCTTTTTGATCAAACGGAGGCCATGGACAGAGGAG
The DNA here is from genome assembly GCA_019828595.1 of Aphanomyces cochlioides. NCBI lineage: Eukaryota > Oomycota > Saprolegniomycetes > Saprolegniales > Verrucalvaceae > Aphanomyces > Aphanomyces cochlioides. The sequence goes on along the minus strand of JAHQRK010000007.1, from coordinate 2,736,707 downwards.
GATGGGTTGATTTCTTCACCATGCATAAATTGAAGCATGGCCTTGTCGATCTTTTTGGCCAGGTCTTTGTCGGCAGGGACAAAAGCCAGTTGGTACCATAACACAGGCAGACATATGCTGTGCAGGATAGTGACTTTTCCGGCCATGGTTCGAGCCTTGTAGAGCCACAAAGACAAGCGAGCCACAAACTTCTCATACACGTAATTGAAACGTGCCAATGGAGAAAGATTGGGCGCAACCAAGATACCAAGAGCCTTCACGGGACTGTCGGAAGTAACTTGTAGTGAGGCAAGGTTCCCATTCAACTGGCTGTAGGTCAGAATTTGGGTCTTGTCTACGTTGAGTCGGAAACCAGACTTGTCGCAAAAGGTTTGAACCAATGCAAGCTGCCGGTGGAGGCACGTCTCATTTGCAGCATAGAGTTGCGAGTCGTCGGCAAAGTAACTCCCAGTGTGGTAGCGATCCCCACACTTGATGCCATAGTTGGAGTGTTGCCGTAGGAGTTGGCACATCGGTTCCAAAGCGATCACAAACAGAAGTGGCGACAGTGGATCACCTTGCAACACACCGCGTGAGATGTGAACTGGCTTGGACAAGAAGCCGTTCACCAAGATGCGAGACTTGCGGCCCGAGTACAGTACGCGAACCATGTCAACAAAGGTTTCGGGAAAGCCATAGTGACGGAGGACGCGGAGCAAGTACGCGTGGTCCACGCGATCAAAAGCTTTCTCAAAGTCAAGCAGTGCCACCATCGAGGACGGACTGTGTAGTTTGATGTGGTGCAGCATGTCATCCAGTCGTGCAATATTGGTTTGGATATTGCTTCGACGGATAAAGCCTTGCTGGTCCGGGTGGATGATGTGTCGAATGTGGCGCTGGAGTCGATAAGCCAGAATACTCGTCAGGATTTTCACATCCGTGTTGAGTAGGTTAAATGAGTTGTATTAACCTTATTTTTGAGCAAAGGCCCTAATGACTTACTAATTTGCCTCGTACTGTATAAATAGAACTTGGAAAACAGAATATGGCAAAGTGGTCATTGAACAGGAGATAAAGTGGTGAGCCGTCAGCTCACTCATGAAACGACACTGTCAGGAATGGCGTGTTGACGTAACCAGGGGTCCGAAGATAGATGCTTGAGCACATTGAATACCTTGGTGTATCCCTTCTTGAGAGGGAGATCAACCAGGAGCTGTTGTAGATGTAGCTTGATCAAAGAGGCAGCATGAATGGCAACTTCCATCGGACTCTTCGCTGTGAGGTCGGGTCGAAAGGTGCGATCGGCACGTTGGAGCCATATTTGATAATACACGCAGGCTCGGACAATCGGTCAGATCTTCAGATAGCCACGGATGTAGTATCCATCGGACGGCTTGGGCGTCTCGTAGAACATTTCCAGACACGTGGACGGAAAGGAACACTCGAGCAGTCGCTCGATTGTCTTGAAGAAATACCAAACAGATTGACCATATCCACAAGAGAACAGGAAATGCTCGTACGTCTCATTGACACGACAGAAGACACACGTCGGCTTGGGGTCTTGATACTGAAACAGATATTGCATGGCGTTGGCGCGGAGAAGGGTCTTGAAAATGAACTCTCCATATCGAGGGAGAATGTGGTCGGGTTGGAGGAAGGCGGCAAGTTGGGTAAGGCGCTTGGGGTCTTCGTAAAAGTTGGATGGCAGGTTGAGATGCTTGGTAGGAAGAATGGACGAGCTGACAGCTGGAGAAGCTCTGATCTTAGCCGATTTCGAAGTCGCAAACGCCAACAAGATCGGACTCGAGTCAGGGTGAATTATCCAGTGCCATTCCATCCATTCAGAGCTTGGCGTCGGCAAGTGGAACACGGGAGCATCCTCTTCAGAAACAATCTCAAACAATCGTGATAACTTGGTCACCAAGATTGAGATCCATTGTTTCGTTGGAGGGACAAAATTGGCTTGGCGGCAGGCACGGTTGATTTTGTCGAACAAGATCGAAGCTGGCCAAACTCGCTGACACGGAGTCAACAAATGCGACAACTTCGTGATGTGAAGCGAAGCCAATACATTGGCTTGGTCTTGCGTCGATGTAGAGCACTGATCGTATAGGTCTTCGAGTCCAGGCAGATACGAGTTGTGCCAAAGGGGAACATCCAAAGATGAGATGTGATTTGGACAGCCGTACGGAGTCCAGCGGGATTCAAACCAGCTACTCAATAAGGCTTTCCACATTGGAGTGATATTGGGATTCTTGTACAGTTGTCTGATGAATGCAGAAGAGCCATTTGCCAAGAGGAGATCTCGGGGGGAACCCCATGGATGAAAAGCCTTCTCGAGGAGAGTATAGCCCGGCGTAATCCAGGCAGACATGGCAGACTTGCGGGGTGGGGTGGTGATGGCTTGAATGCATCTGATCATGACAGAGCGGTTGTGTTGTTGCCATAAAGCAAGTGCATGGTGCAGGCCTAAGCCACCGGACTTCTTCGGCATGAATATGATCTCCTTTTTGATCAAACGGAGGCCATGGACAGAGGAGGATGGGTTGATTTCTTCACCATGCATAAATTGAAGCATGGCCTTGTCGATCTTTTTGGCCAGGTCTTTGTCGGCAGGGACAAAAGCCAGTTGGTACCATAACACAGGCAGACATATGCTGTGCAGGATAGTGACTTTTCCGGCCATGGTTCGAGCCTTGTAGAGCCACAAAGACAAGCGAGCCACAAACTTCTCAAACACGTAATTGAAACGTGCCAATGGAGAAAGATTGGGCGCAACCAAGATACCAAGAGCCTTCACGGGACTGTCGGAAGTAACTTGTAGTGAGGCAAGGTTCCCATTCAACTGGCTGTAGGTCAGAATTTGGGTCTTGTCTACGTTGAGTCGGAAACCAGACTTGTCGCAAAAGGTTTGAACCAATGCAAGCTGCCGGTGGAGGCACGTCTCATTTGCCGCATAGAGTTGCGAGTCGTCGGCAAAGTAACTCCCAGTGTGGTAGCGATCCCCACACTTGATGCCATAGTTGGAGTGTTGCCGTAGGAGTTGGCACATCGGTTCTAAAGCGATCACAAACAGAAGTGGCGACAGTGGATCACCTTGCAACACACCGCGTGAGATGTGAACTGGCTTGGACAAGAAGCCGTTCACCAAGATGCGAGACTTGCGGCCCGAGTACAGTACGCGAACCATGTCAACAAAGGTTTCGGGAAAGCCATAGTGACGGAGGACGCGGAGCAAGTACGCGTGGTCCACGCGATCAAAAGCTTTCTCAAAGTCAAGCAGTGCCACCATCGAGGACGGACTGTGTAGTTTGATGTGGTGCAGCATGTCATCCAGTCGTGCAATATTGGTTTGGATATTGCTTCGACGGATAAAGCCTTGCTGGTCCGGGTGGATGATGTGTCGAATGTGGCGCTGGAGTCGATAAGCCAGAATACTCGTCAGGATTTTCACATCCGTGTTGAGTAGGCTAATGGGCCGATAGTTCTTGGCTTGTGACTTGGGGCCTTTCTTGTGCAGCAACACCAGCGTACTGACAAGTTGCATGGGAGTCAAGCGAGGGTGAGAATGGAGCTGGTGTGTGAATAGCAGCTCCAATACCAACGACCACTTGTGAGGTGCAAGTTTGAGGACTTCGAATGGCAGAGCGTTGGGACCTGGCGCTGAGTTCGAACTGCTGTGTCGAATAGCATGATAGAACTCGTTGGCGCGCAAGGGAGCCGACAGCTCTTTCTGGGCTTGCTCTGGCAGTTGCTTGTGTCGAGTCAATGGGGTCAGAAATGACGACACTTCGTCTCCAGATCGCTGCACCTCGGGAGCTGCAAACAAGTCCTTGTAGTAGTCGACCAGGACGTCAGACATGCCTTGTTGATTGGAGACAACATTTCCATTGACATCCACCAACTCTTTGAAGACTGTCTTCTTCAAGGGGGTAGGGACAGGGGACATGAAGTGGAACTTGGACGAGCGCTCTGCTTTGTACAAGTGAAGTTGGAACGCCTGGTCTTGACGAAACTGCTTGTCTCGATCTTGCAGCTCGTGAATTTGCTTTTGAAGGTCTCGCACTCGATCCACCAGCACTGAATCTTGACGCATGTTGGGGACTTGCAAAAGCGAAGCGATCTCGACAGCTAACTTCTTCAACGGCAGACGTTGTTTCTCCAATCGTTGAGAATGGAATTCTTTGAGTTGGGAGCGGATATCATTGACCAGCATGTCGTAGGCCTAGGAGATATTGTGGAATGTTGGAGACTTGTCCAAAAATCGATCCAGACATCCATGAACAATCTCGGCCGCTCGTGGTAGACGAAGTAGCCAAGTTGGAGCTTTCCATGATCCAGAGCCATGGCGCAATGTTTGACGCTTTGTGATGATACGACAAGCCACGTGGTCAGCCTGTGGAACGTGTGGCATGTGCGTCGCCTTCCAATGACGAAGACCCGCCAAGGTGGACGAACAAAAGATGTAGTCGAGTCGGTTGGTGAGTGTGGGACTTGTGAAGGTTCTTGCCACGGGGTTTTGACGGCGAAACAGATCCACCAGAGACAAACTGTGCATCCATTGTTCCAGTTGAAGGGTGCCGGCCATGGTGGAGGTACTGGGTCTCAACGAATCCAAATCTTTGTTGAGAGTGCAGTTGAAATCTCCTCCAACAATGTGGAGCGCATGTGGAGGAAAGTCGCGTGGCAATTCTTCGAAGTAACTTGCTCGTTGTTGGAAGGCTGCCGGCGCATAGATATTGTGGAGAACGACTGTCAGTGGACCCAGAGTACATCGCACTTGTAGATAACGACCACGAAGCACTGGGTTGTCATGAGGGACTTGAGTGGCGTTCTTCAAAGGAGAGTGAGGATGTATCAACGTAGCCAGACCTCCAGTGGCTGGCGACGTGGATACTTCAGGGTAAATAGGCTCTTCAAAGAACAAAGAGCCTTCGTGGTTTGTGATGCGTTGCCAATGGAACGCAACACGGTCGTGGAGACTTGGCGTGCGGAAACGGGTTTCTTGGATAAAGGAAACGTCGTGAACACTTGATAGTTTGTCGAGGATGTACCGATGACTGTTGGAGAAGCCATTGGTGTTGAGGGAGATGATTTGTGGGTCCCAGTCCACGAGTTCAGTTGGGACATCGGAGAAGTTGTTGTCAATCATCACGAGTACAGATGAAAATGAGTAGAATGGAGGGGTGAGAGGGGAGGTTGAAATGGATTGAAGCAGGGGATAGAAGCCTTAGAGTTGATCGTCCTCCAAATCGAGGGGATCAATTTCGTCGGCGTTCATGGAGTGGTGAGCTTTGCTGCAGAGCTCGTCGATGTGGTAATTGTTGGTGATGCTTTTGAGCATCGAGATGGCCGACAAGACGGGAGCCGGCAAAGTGAACTTCTCGAGATTGTCGCTGAAGTTTTCGATCAAAGCAAACAGCGACCAGTCCGTCAAGCAGTTGGTGTCAGGCAATCTTGTTGCTTCTTGGTTCAATAGAACAGTCAGTGCCTCCGAGTTTGTGTAGAGGTCTGGGGCCCGATTTGAGAGGAATAAGTCAATCGTAGCAAGTGCAAAGAGGATGCGCTTGATCTCTGGTATGTCCGTGGTCAATTCTTCCAAGATTTCTGACGGGTGAATCTTGTATTGAGCCATGAAGTTGACGTGATGTTTGTAGTTGTGAGGCTTGCCTTGAGCTTTTAACAAAGCCATCTTGCGCTCAATAGTCTTGGTTGCAACAAGTGACTGAAACAAACTGAGGTCTTCATCTTGTGCGTACATAGCATGTGCAACGAGCTGAGGATCATCTCGCAAAATGCGTTGACATTCGGTGATACTGCCTTCGACTTTCTTGTCTCGAATGATCTTCTTCGCCAATTCGAGGTGGGCTGCAGCAGACTTGTTAAGTCGTTGTTTCTTCGCTTTGCCTTTGGTCTTTTTCGGGCGTGGCGCACTTGAATCTTCCAATACAATTCGAGGCACTGCAAAGTCTTCAAACGAGAGTTCCACGTCGTCTTCTTCGAGGATATGAAAACGGTTGGATGTCGGCAGGGGATCCAAACGTGGGGACGAAGGCAAAGTACGTTTTGGAGCTGGTCCAGACCGGTAGCCCGTTACCAATTGAAGGTCCAGCGAGTTCTTGGGCTGCTCACTTGGTGGAGCAAGAGCGGGCGATTCGTTGGTAGACATTTCCACATCTTCTTGTTGTTTGTCTTGTCCATTGTTGTTAGGGGGATCGCTGTCACCAGACATATCGACATCAGAGCCATGAGAAGGAGCTGTTGGCTGTGGTTGTTCATCTTGACCATCTTCAGATGCCTCAGTTGAGTCGGCCTTGCCTTCCGCATTTGTTCCAGGGTCTTGATCATGATCGTCTCCATCATGTTCAGGTTCTTTTTCTCCTGACGGAGGAGATTTTGCCGCTGCCTTGGCCGCTTTTGCCTTCGCTTTTTCAGCCTTGGCCTCTGCACGTCGTGAAACAATCGACGGAGGCAATGTCTTGTTCAGAGCAGCGATCTTGTGCTGAAACACGACGACAAAAGGCTGACCCGACGGATCCGTAATGGTGATTTCGCGTAGTGCGTCGCCGGATTTTGGTACCAGCACTGCAGGAGGCGCAGACGACTTGAAAATGACTCTCAAATGCGGCGACTTGATGTTCTGACCAGCAGTAGGGTTGAATGCTGCTATCACTGACTTGGTCAATGCAGCCATTTTCTTGACAATTGCCTTGGCCATCGAAGGGTGACTGACCTTGTTGAACGTAACGTAGTAGTTGTTGCCATAACGCGAGTATTTGGGAACCAGGAAGTCTTTGCCACCAAGTCGAAACGTTGTGCCTCCCATTTCCACGCACGTAGACAAGTTGTAACTTGAGATCACAATGGTCTGTGGGTTCTTCTTGTGGATCAAAATGTTCGGAAATTTGGAGCCCCATAACGAACCAGGATTTTCCTTGACAAATTGATCGCAGATGACTTTTTCGGACCAGTCCTTGTAGCCTTCGCCCAACTTGACTGTGAGCTCGTACACTTGGGACTGGGGGGTGAGCAAAATGTTTTCAATGAAGGCGTCCATGTCACCAGAGTCTTTGTAGAATGCGTCCGCCATGGCCTCGCATCGCGCAATATCGTCATCGGCAATAGCATGAGCACCAGTGTTGCGATGTTTTGCGCCTTTGGGAGCATTGCCTTGCTTGGAATCTTTCTTGGACGAAGCTGAATCCTTGCCGGGAGCCTTTTGCGTCCATGGATTGGCCTTTTCAGCGTTTTGTTGCTCTTGATCGCCTTGTATTTTGTCTGCCGCGGTAGGAGGATCAACAGAGCCATTTCCTTGAGCAACGGATTTGTCGACAATGTCTTGATTTGACTGTTCATTGTCATTGTTTGTCGATTGTTCCTCTTGAATAACTTCTCCAGGAGTATCACACGGCTTCGCTTGGCCGTTAATGTCGCCTGACCCATCAACCTCAGAGTGAATTTGAGTATTTCCCTCGTCGGTTAAGGCTTCGGTTTCAGTAGAATCCTTCCCCTCGGCGTCTCCAGAGACCATATCCACGTCCTCTTGAGATTTTTCTTCTTCCTCTCCCGTTCTAGGAGGCTCAGCACAGGGGGCGACGCGGTTGGTGGCTGCTGGCTCAGTCCCATTGGTCACGAGAAAGGCCGGGGCCAGACCCCCAGTGACAGGGGTAGAAGGGGAATCCATGCCATCCCCGCAGCACGGTGACTGGGGTACACCATTGCTCCGGCGAGAACCCAAATCGGGATACCGCCCCCGCCCCTCCGAAGAGGCCCCTGGGGGGAAGTAGACAGAACCGCAGGGTGTGCCCATAGGGGGGGCCCTCGTAGCCTCTAGGTTAAATGAGTTGTATTAACCTTATTTTTGAGCAAAGGCCCTAATGACTTACTAATTTGCCTCGTACTGTATAAATAGAACTTGGAAAACAGAATATGGCAAAGTGGTCATTGAACAGGAGATGAAGTGGTGAGCCGTCAGCTCACTCATGAAACGACACTGTCAGGAATGATGTGTTGACGTAACCAGGGGTCCGAAGATAGATGCTTGAGCACATTGAATACCTTGGTGTATCCCTTCTTGAGAGGGAGATCAACCAGGAGCTGTTGTAGATGTAGCTTGATCAAAGAGGCAGCATGAATGGCAACTTCCATCGGACTCTTCGCTGTGAGGTCGGGTCGAAAGGTGCGATCGGCACGTTGGAGCCATATTTGATAATACACGCAGGCTCGGACAATCGGCCAGATCTTCAGATAGCCACGGATGTAGTATCCATCGGACGGCTTGGGCGTCTCGTAGAACATTTCCAGACACGTGGACGGAAAGGAACACTCGAGCAGTCGCTGGATTGTCTTGAAGGAATACCAAACAGATTGACCATATCCACAAGAGAACAGGAAATGCTCGTACGTCTCATTGACACGACAGAAGACACACGTCGGCTTGGGGTCTTGGTACTGAAACAGATATTGCATGGCGTTGGCGCGGAGAAGGGTCTTGAAAATGAACTCTCCATATCGAGGGAGAATGTGGTCGGGTTGGAGGAAGGCGGCAAGTTGGGTAAGGCGCTTGGGGTCTTCGTAAAAGTTGGATGGCAGGTTGAGATGCTTGGTAGGAAGAATGGACGAGCTGACAGCTGGAGAAGCTCTGATCTTAGCCGATTTCGAAGTCGCAAACGCCAACAAGATCGGACTCGAGTCAGGGTGAATTATCCAGTGCCATTCCATCCATTCAGAGCTTGGCGTCGGCAAGTGGAACACGGGAGCATCCTCTTCAGAAACAATCTCAAACAATCGTGATAACTTGGTCACCAAGATTGAGATCCATTGTTTCGTTGGAGGGACAAAATTGGCTTGGCGGCAGGCACGGTTGATTTTGTCGAACAAGATCGAAGCTGGCCAAACTCGCTGACACGGAGTCAACAAATGCGACAACTTCGTGATGTGAAGCGAAGCCAATACATTGGCTTGGTCTTGCGTCGATGTAGAGCACTGATCGTATAGGTCTTCGAGTCCAGGCAGATACGAGTTGTGCCAAAGGGGAACATCCAAAGATGAGATGTGATTTGGACAGCCGTACGGAGTCCAGCGGGATTCAAACCAGCTACTCAATAAGGCTTTCCACATTGGAGTGATATTGGGATTCTTGTACAGTTGTCTGATGAATGCAGAAGAGCCATTTGCCAAGAGGAGATCTCGGGGGGAACCCCATGGATGAAAAGCCTTCTCGAGGAGAGTATAGCCCGGCGTAATCCAGGCAGACATGGCAGACTTGCGGGGTGGGGTGGTGATGGCTTGAATGCATCTGATCATGACAGAGCGGTTGTGTTGTTGCCATAAAGCAAGTGCATGGTGCAGGCCTAAGCCACCGGACTTCTTCGGCATGAATAGGATCTCCTTTTTGATCAAACGGAGGCCATGGACAGAGGAGGATGGGTTGATTTCTTCACCATGCATAAATTGAAGCATGGTCTTGTCGATCTTTTTGGCCAGGTCTTTGTCGGCAGGGACAAAAGCCAGTTGGTACCATAACACAGGCAGACATATGCTGTGCAGGATAGTGACTTTTCCGGCCATGGTTCGAGCCTTGTAGAGCCACAAAGACAAGCGAGCCACAAACTTCTCAAACACGTAATTGAAACGTGCCAATGGAGAAAGATTGGGCGCAACCAAGATACCAAGAGCCTTCACGGGACTGTCGGAAGTAACTTGTAGTGAGGCAAGGTTCCCATTCAACTGGCTGTAGGTCAGAATTTGGGTCTTGTCTACGTTGAGTCGGAAACCAGACTTGTCGCAAAAGGTTTGAACCAATGCAAGCTGCCGGTGGAGGCACGTCTCATTTGCCGCATAGAGTTGCGAGTCGTCGGCAAAGTAACTCCCAGTGTGGTAGCGATCCCCACACTTGATGCCATAGTTGGAGTGTTGCCGTAGGAGTTGGCACATCGGTTCCAAAGCGATCACAAACAGAAGTGGCGACAGTGGATCACCTTGCAACACACCGCGTGAGATGTGAACTGGCTTGGACAAGAAGCCGTTCACCAAGATGCGAGACTTGCGGCCCGAGTACAGTACGCGAACCATGTCAACAAAGGTTTCGGGAAAGCCATAGTGACGGAGGACGCGGAGCAAGTACGCGTGGTCCACGCGATCAAAAGCTTTCTCAAAGTCAAGCAGTGCCACCATCGAGGACGGACTGTGTAGTTTGATGTGGTGCAGCATGTCATCCAGTCGTGCAATATTGGTTTGGATATTGCTTCGACGGATAAAGCCTTGCTGGTCCGGGTGGATGATGTGTCGAATGTGGCGCTGGAGTCGATAAGCCAGAATACTCGTCAGGATTTTCACATCCGTGTTGAGTAGGCTAATGGGCCGATAGTTCTTGGCTTGTGACTTGGGGCCTTTCTTGTGCAGCAACACCAGCGTACTGACAAGTTGCATGGGAGTCAAGCGAGGGTGAGAATGGAGCTGGTGTGTGAATAGCAGCTCCAATACCAACGACCACTTGTGAGGTGCAAGTTTGAGGACTTCGAATGGCAGAGCGTTGGGACCTGGCGCTGAGTTCGAACTGCTGTGTCGAATAGCATGATAGAACTCGTTGGCGCGCAAGGGAGCCGACAGCTCTTTCTGGGCTTGCTCTGGCAGTTGCTTGTGTCGAGTCAATGGGGTCAGAAATGACGACACTTCGTCTCCAGATCGCTGCACCTCGGGAGCTGCAAACAAGTCCTTGTAGTAGTCGACCAGGACGTCAGACATGCCTTGTTGATTGGAGACAACATTTCCATTGACATCCACCAACTCTTTGAAGACTGTCTTCTTCAAGGGGGTAGGGACAGGGGACATGAAGTGGAACTTGGACGAGCGCTCTGCTTTATACAAGTGAAGTTGGAACGCCTGGTCTTGACGAAACTGCTTGTCTCGATCTTGCAGCTCGTGAATTTGCTTTTGAAGGTCTCGCACTCGATCCACCAGCACTGAATCTTGACGCATGTTGGGGACTTGCAAAAGCGAAGCGATCTCGACAGCTAACTTCTTCAACGGCAGACGTTGTTTCTCCAATCGTTGAGAATGGAATTCTTTGAGTTGGGAGCGGATATCATTGACCAGCATGTCGTAGGCCTTGGAGATATTGTGGAATGTTGGAGACTTGTCCAAAAATCGATCCAGACATCCATGAACAATCTCGGCCGCTCGTGGTAGACGAAGTAGCCAAGTTGGAGCTTTCCATGATCCAGAGCCATGGCGCAATGTTTGACGCTTTGAGATGATACGACAAGCCACGTGGTCAGCCTGTGGAACGTGTGGCATGTGCGTCGCCTTCCAATGACGAAGACCCGCCAAGGTGGACGAACAAAAGATGTAGTCGAGTCGGTTGGTGAGTGTGGGACTTGTGAAGGCTCGTGCCACGGGGTTTTGACGGCGAAACAGATCCACCAGAGACAAACTGTGCATCCATTGTTCCAGTTGAAGGGTGCCGGCCATGGTGGAGGTACTGGGTCTCAACGAATCCAAATCTTTGTTGAGAGTGCAGTTGAAATCTCCTCCAACAATGTGGAGCGCATGTGGAGGAAAGTCGCGTGGCAATTCTTCGAAGTAACTTGCTCGTTCTTGGAAGGCTGCCGGCGCATAGATATTGTGGAGAACGACTGTCAGTGGACCCAGAGTACATCGCACTTGTAGATAACGACCACGAAGCACTGGGTTGTCATGAGGGACGTGAGTGGCGTTCTTCAAAGGAGAGTGAGGATGTATCAACGTAGCCAGACCTCCAGTGGCTGGCGACGTGGATACTTCAGGGTAAATAGGCTCTTCAAAGAACAAAGAGCCTTCGTGGTTTGTGATGCGTTGCCAATGGAACGCAACACGGTCGTGGAGACTTGGCGTGCGGAAACGGGTTTCTTGGATAAAGGAAACGTCGTGAACACTTGATAGTTTGTCGAGGATGTACCGATGACTGTTGGAGAAGCCATTGGTGTTGAGGGAGATGATTTGTGGGTCCCAGTCCACGAGTTCAGTTGGGACATCGGAAAAGTTGTTGTCAATCATCACGAGTACAGATGAAAATGAGTAGAATGGAGGGGTGAGAGGGGAGGTTGAAATGGATTGAAGCAGGGGATAGAAGCCTTAGAGTTGATCGTCCTCCAAATCGAGGGGATCAATTTCGTCGGCGTTCATGGAGTGGTGAGCTTTGCTGCAGAGCTCGTCGATGTGGTAATTGTTGGTGATGCTTTTGAGCATCGAGATGGCCGACAAGACGGGAGCCGGCAAAGTGAACTTCTCGAGATTGTCACTGAAGTTTTCGATCAAAGCAAACAGCGACCAGTCCGTCAAGCAGTTGGTGTCAGGCAATCTTGTTGCTTCTTGGTTCAATAGAACAGTCAGTGCCTCCGAGTTTGTGTAGAGGTCTGGGGCCCGATTTGAGAGGAATAAGTCAATCGTAGCAAGTGCAAAGAGGATGCGCTTGATCTCTGGTATGTCCGTGGTCAATTCTTCCAAGATTTCTGACGGGTGAATCTTGTATTGAGCCATGAAGTTGACGTGATGTTTGTAGTTGTGAGGCTTGCCTTGAGCTTTTAACAAAGCCATCTTGCGCTCAATAGTCTTGGTTGCAACAAGTGACTGAAACAAACTGAGGTCTTCATCTTGTGCGTACATAGCATGTGCAACGAGCTGAGGATCATCTCGCAAAATGCGTTGACATTCGGTGATACTGCCTTCGACTTTCTTGTCTCGAATGATCTTCTTCGCCAATTCGAGGTGGGTTGCAGCAGACTTGTTAAGTCGTTGTTTCTTCGCTTTGCCTTTGGTTAAATGAGTTGTATTAACCTTATTTTTGAGCAAAGGCCCTAATGACTTACTAATTTGCCTCGTACTGTATAAATAGAACTTGGAAAACAGAATATGGCAAAGTGGTCATTGAACAGGAGATGAAGTGAGTGAGCCGTCAGCTCACTCATGAAACGACGCTGTCAGGAATGGCGTGTTGACGTAACCAGGGGTCCGAAGATAGATGCTTGAGCACATTGAATACCTTGGTGTATCCCTTCTTGAGAGGGAGATCAACCAGGAGCTGTTGTAGATGTAGCTTGATCAAAGAGGCAGCATGAATGGCAACTTCCATCGGACTCTTCGCTGTGAGGTCGGGTCGAAAGGTGCGATCGGCACGTTGGAGCCATATTTGATAATACACGCAGGCTCGGACAATCGGCCAGATCTTCAGATAGCCACGGATGTAGTATCCATCGGACGGCTTGGGCGTCTCGTAGAACATTTCCAGACACGTGGACGGAAAGGAACACTCGAGCAGTCGCTGGATCGCCTTGAAGAAATACCAAACAGATTGACCATATCCACAAGAGAACAGGAAATGCTCGTACGTCTCATTGACACGACAGAAGACACACGTCGGCTTGGGGTCTTGGTACTGAAACAGATATTGCATGGCGTTGGCGCGGAGAAGGGTCTTGAAAATGAACTCTCCATATCGAGGGAGAATGTGGTCGGGTTGGAGGAAGGCGGCAAGTTGGGTAAGGCGCTTGGGGTCTTCGTAAAAGTTGGATGGCAGGTTGAGATGCTTGGTAGGAAGAATGGACGAGCTGACAGCTGGAGAAGCTATGATCTTAGCCGATTTCGAAGTCGCAAGCGCCAACAAGATCGGACTCGAGTCAGGGTGAATTATCCAGTGCCATTCCATCCATTCAGAGCTTGGCGTCGGCAAGTGGAACACGGGAGCATCCTCTTCAGAAACAATCTCAAACAATCGTGATAACTTGGTCACCAAGATTGAGATCCATTGTTTCGTTGGAGGGACAAAATTGGCTTGGCGGCAGGCACGGTTGATTTTGTCGAACAAGATCGAAGCTGGCCAAACTCGCTGACACTTCCGAATTTGCCTCGTACCCCTCAAGTCAAGAAGTTATCAAGTGCCGCCGCGCTCAAAATGTCCAACGCCAACAGCTGTTCCGAGCTCCGTGAGACCAACACTCACGGAGTCACCATCATTCCAGGTATTGTATCACCTCACCCACTTTCGTCGTCCAATCAGGATGGCGGAAGTGGTGTGAGTAATGTCTCTACACCTAACCCTAGGGCCGAAGTGGAGGTCGAGTTCGACCCCAACAGCGTCTCTGGAGACCAATCTGCGTCTCGCTCCCCCAGCGCTTCACCTGGTGCTCCACTCGCCGGAGTTCCAGGGGGGGTCAACCTCAGTGGGTCAGTGGTTGACCCCCAGACCACTGTCGTTAACTTGTCTAGCGAAGCCCTCACTCAGGAGGGCGAACCACTGGGGCCTTGTGCCTGTGGTGGCTGCTTCCCTGGACTCCAATTGGAGTCGATCCCCAGTGAAGGCGGCGAGAAAACGGGGTCCATGCCAGCCCTAGAGGCTACGAGGGCCCCCCCTATGGGCACACCCTGCGGTTCTGTCTACTTCCCCCCAGGGGCCTCTTCGGAGGGGCGGGGGCGGTATCCCGATTTGGGTTCTCGCCGGAGCAATGGTGTACCCCAGTCACCGTGCTGCGGGGATGGCATGGATTCCCCTTCTACCCCTGTCACTGGGGGTCTGGCCCCGGCCTTTCTCGTGACCAATGGGACTGAGCCAGCAGCCACCAACCGCGTCGCCCCCTGTGCTGAGCCTCCTAGAACGGGAGAGGAAGAAGAAAAATCTCAAGAGGACGTGGATATGGTCTCTGGAGACGCCGAGGTTAAATGAGTTGTATTAACCTTATTTTTGAGCAAAGGCCCTAATGACTTACTAATTTGCCTCGTACTGTATAAATAGAACTTGGAAAACAGAATATGGCAAAGTGGTCATTGAACAGGAGATGAAGTGAGTGAGCCGTCAGCTCACTCATGAAACGACGCTGTCAGGAATGGCGTGTTGACGTAACCAGGGGTCCGAAGATAGATGCTTGAGCACATTGAATACCTTGGTGTATCCCTTCTTGAGAGGGAGATCAACCAGGAGCTGTTGTAGATGTAGCTTGATCAAAGAGGCAGCATGAATGGCAACTTCCATCGGACTCTTCGCTGTGAGGTCGGGTCGAAAGGTGCGATCGGCACGTTGGAGCCATATTTGATAATACACGCAGGCTCGGACAATCGGCCAGATCTTCAGATAGCCACGGATGTAGTATCCATCGGACGGCTTGGGCGTCTCGTAGAACATTTCCAGACACGTGGACGGAAAGGAACACTCGAGCAGTCGCTGGATCGCCTTGAAGAAATACCAAACAGATTGACCATATCCACAAGAGAACAGGAAATGCTCGTACGTCTCATTGACACGACAGAAGACACACGTCGGCTTGGGGTCTTGGTACTGAAACAGATATTGCATGGCGTTGGCGCGGAGAAGGGTCTTGAAAATGAACTCTCCATATCGAGGGAGAATGTGGTCGGGTTGGAGGAAGGCGGCAAGTTGGGTAAGGCGCTTGGGGTCTTCGTAAAAGTTGGATGGCAGGTTGAGATGCTTGGTAGGAAGAATGGACGAGCTGACAGCTGGAGAAGCTCTGATCTTAGCCGATTTCGAAGTCGCAAGCGCCAACAAGATCGGACTCGAGTCAGGGTGAATTATCCAGTGCCATTCCATCCATTCAGAGCTTGGCGTCGGCAAGTGGAACACGGGAGCATCCTCTTCAGAAACAATCTCAAACAATCGTGATAACTTGGTCACCAAGATTGAGATCCATTGTTTCGTTGGAGGGACAAAATTGGCTTGGCGGCAGGCACGGTTGATTTTGTCGAACAAGATCGAAGCTGGCCAAACTCGCTGACACGGAGTCAACAAATGCGACAACTTCGTGATGTGAAGCGAAGCCAATACATTGGCTTGGTCTTGCGTCGATGTAGAGCACTGATCGTATAGGTCTTCGAGTCCAGGCAGATACGAGTTGTGCCAAAGGGGAACATCCAAAGATGAGATGTGATTTGGACAGCCGTACGGAGTCCAGCGGGATTCAAACCAGCTACTCAATAAGGCTTTCCACATTGGAGTGATATTGGGATTCTTGTACAGTTGTCTGATGAATGCAGAAGAGCCATTTGCCAAGAGGAGATCTCGGGGGAACCCCATGGATGAAAAGCCTTCTCGAGGAGAGTATAGCCCGGCGTAATCCAGGCAGACATGGCAGACTTGCGGGGTGGGGTGGTGATGGCTTGAATGCATCTGATCATGACAGAGCGGTTGTGTTGTTGCCATAAAGCAAGTGCATGGTGCAGGCCTAAGCCACCGGACTTCTTCGGCATGAATATGATCTCCTTTTGATCAAACGGAGGCCATGGACAGAGGAGGATGGGTTGATTTCTTCACCATGCATAAATTGAAGCATGGCCTTGTCGATCTTTTTGGCCAGGTCTTTGTCGGCAGGGACAAAAGCCAGTTGGTACCATAACACAGGCAGACATATGCTGTGCAGGATAGTGACTTTTCCGGCCATGGTTCGAGCCTTGTAGAGCCACAAAGACAAGCGAGCCACAAACTTCTCAAACACGTAATTGAAACGTGCCAATGGAGAAAGATTGGGCGCAACCAAGATACCAAGAGCCTTCACGGGACTGTCGGAAGTAACTTGTAGTGAGGCAAGGTTCCCATTCAACTGGCTGTAGGTCAGAATTTGGGTCTTGTCTACGTTGAGTCGGAAACCAGACTTGTCGCAAAAGGTTTGAACCAATGCAAGCTGCCGGTGGAGGCACGTCTCATTTGCCGCATAGAGTTGCGAGTCGTCGGCAAAGTAACTCCCAGTGTGGTAGCGATCCCCACACTTGATGCCATAGTTGGAGTGTTGCCGTAGGAGTTGGCACATCGGTTCCAAAGCGATCACAAACAGAAGTGGCGACAGTGGATCACCTTGCCGGTGACTGGGGTACACCATTGCTCCGGCGAGAACCCAAATCGGGATACCGCCCCCGCCCCTCCGAAGAGGCCCCTGGGGGGAAGTAGACAGAACCGCAGGGTGTGCCCATAGGGGGGGCCCTCGTAGCCTCTAGGGCTGGCATGGACCCCGTTTTCTCGCCGCCTTCACTGGGGATCGACTCCAATTGGAGTCCAGGGAAGCAGCCACCACAGGCACAAGGCCCCAGTGGTTCGCCCTCCTGAGTGAGGGCTTCGCTAGACAAGTTAACGACAGTGGTCTGGGGGTCAACCACTGACCCACTGAGGTTGACCCCCCCTGGAACTCCGGCGAGTGGAGCACCAGGTGAAGCGCTGGGGGAGCGAGACGCAGATTGGTCTCCAGAGACGCTGTTGGGGTCGAACTCGACCTCCACTTCGGCCCTAGGGTTAGGTGTAGAGACATTACTCACACCACTTCCGCCATCCTGATTGGACGACGAAAGTGGGTGAGGTGATACAATACCTGGAATGATGGTGACTCCGTGAGTGTTGGTCTCACGGAGCTCGGAACAGCTGTTGGCGTTGGACATTTTGAGCGCGGCGGCACTTGATAACTTCTTGACTTGAGGGGTACGAGGCAAATTCGGAAGTTGGCTGGCGACGTGGATACTTCAGGGTAAATAGGCTCTTCAAAGAACAAAGAGCCTTCGTGGTTTGTGATGCGTTGCCACTGGAGACGCCGAGGGGAAGGATTCTACTGAAACCGAGGCCTTAACCGACGAGGGAAATACTCAAATTCACTCTGAGGTTGATGGGTCAGGCGACATTAACGGCCAAGCGAAGTCGTGTGATACTCCTGGAGAAGTTATTCAAGAGGAACAATCGACAAACAATGACAATGACCAGTCAAATCAAGACATTGTCGACAAATCCGTTGCTCAAGGAAATGGCGCTGTTGATCCTCCTACCGCGGCAGACAAAATACAAGGCGATCAAGAGCAACAAAACGCTGAAAAGGCCAATCCATGGACGCAAAAGACTCCCGGCAAGGATTCAGCTTCGTCCAAGAAAGATTCCAAGCAAGGCAATGCCCCCAAAGGCGCGAAACATCGCAACACTGGTGCTCATGCTATTGCCGATGACGATATTGCGCGATGCGAGGCCATGGCGGACGCATTCTACAAAGACTCTGGTGACATGGACGCCTTCATTGAAAACATTTTGCTCACCCCCCAGTCCCAAGTGTACGAGCTCACAGTCAAGTTGGGCGAAGCCTACAAGGACTGGTCCGAAAAAGTCATCTGCGATCAATTTGTCAAGGAAAATCCTGGTTCGTTATGGGGCTCCAAATTTCCGAACATTTTGATCCACAAGAAGAACCCACAGACCATTGTGATCTCAAGTTACAACTTGTCTACGTGCGTGGAAATGGGAGGCACAACGTTTCGACTTGGTGGCAAAGACTTCCTGGTTCCCAAATACTCGCGTTATGGCAACAACTACTACGTTACGTTCAACAAGGTCAGTCACCCTTCGATGGCCAAGGCAATTGTCAAGAAAATGGCTGCATTGACCAAGTCAGTGATAGCAGCATTCAACCCTACTGCTGGTCAGAACATCAAGTCGCCGCATTTGAGAGTCATTTTCAAGTCGTCTGCGCCTCCTGCAGTGCTGGTGCCAAAATCCGGCGACGCACTACGCGAAATCACCATTACGGATCCGTCGGGTCAGCCTTTTGTCGTCGTGTTTCAGCACAAGATCGCTGCTCTGAACAAGACATTGCCTCCGTCGATTGTTTCACGACGTGCAGAGGCCAAGGCTGAAAAAGCGAAGGCAAAAGCGGCCAAGGCAGCGGCAAAATCTCCTCCGTCAGGAGAAAAAGAACCTGAACATGATGGAGACGATCATGATCAAGACCCTGGAACAAATGCGGAAGGCAAGGCCGACTCAACTGAGGCATCTGGAGATGGTCAAGATGAACAACCACAGCCAACAGCTCCTTCTCATGGCTCTGATGTCGATATGTCTGGTGACAGCGATCCCCCTAACAACAATGGACAAGACAAACAACAAGAAGATGTGGAAATGTCTACCAACGAATCGCCCGCTCTTGCTCCACCAAGTGAGCAGCCCAAGAACTCGCTGGACCTTCAATTGGTAACGGGCTACCGGTCTGGACCAGCTCCAAAACGTACTTTGCCTTCGTCCCCACGTTTGGATCCCCTGCCGACATCCAACCGTTTTCATATCCTCGAAGAAGACGACGTGGAACTCTCGTTTGAAGACTTTGCAGTGCCTCGAATTGTATTGGAAGATTCAAGTGCGCCACGCCCGAAAAAGACCAAAGGCAAAGCGAAGAAACAACGACTTAACAAGTCTGCTGCAGCCCACCTCGAATTGGCGAAGAAGATCATTCGAGACAAGAAAGTCGAAGGCAGTATCACCGAATGTCAACGCATTTTGCGAGATGATCCTCAGCTCGTTTCACATGCTATGTACGCACAAGATGAAGACCTCAGTTTGTTTCAGTCACTTGTTGCAACCAAGACTATTGAGCGCAAGATGGCTTTGTTAAAAGCTCAAGGCAAGCCTCACAACTACAAACATCACGTCAACTTCATGGCTCAATACAAGATTCACCCGTCAGAAATCTTGGAAGAATTGACCACGGACATACCAGAGATCAAGCGCATCCTCTTTGCACTTGCTACGATTGACTTATTCCTCTCAAATCGGGCCCCAGACCTCTACACAAACTCGGAGGCACTGACTGTTCTATTGAACCAAGAAGCAACAAGATTGCCTGACACCAACTGCTTGACGGACTGGTCGCTGTTTGCTTTGATCGAAAACTTCAGCGACAATCTCGAGAAGTTCACTTTGCCGGCTCCCGTCTTGTCGGCCATCTCGATGCTCAAAAGCATCACCAACAATTACCACATCGACGAGCTCTGCAGCAAAGCTCACCACTCCATGAACGCCGACGAAATTGATCCCCTCGATTTGGAGGACGATCAACTCTAAGGCTTCTATCCCCTGCTTCAATCCATTTCAACCTCCCCTCTCACCCCTCCATTCTACTCATTTTCATCTGTACTCGTGATGATTGACAACAACTTTTCCGATGTCCCAACTGAACTCGTGGACTGGGACCCACAAATCATCTCCCTCAACACCAATGGCTTCTCCAACAGTCATCGGTACATCCTCGACAAACTATCAAGTGTTCACGACGTTTCCTTTATCCAAGAAACCCGTTTCCGCACGCCAAGTCTCCACGACCGTGTTGCGTTCCATTGGCAACGCATCACAAACCACGAAGGCTCTTTGTTCTTTGAAGAGCCTATTTACCCTGAAGTATCCACGTCGCCAGCCACTGGAGGTCTGGCTACGTTGATACATCCTCACTCTCCTTTGAAGAACGCCACTCAAGTCCCTCATGACAACCCAGTGCTTCGTGGTCGTTATCTACAAGTGCGATGTACTCTGGGTCCACTGACAGTCGTTCTCCACAATATCTATGCGCCGGCAGCCTTCCAACAACGAGCAAGTTACTTCGAAGAATTGCCACGCGACTTTCCTCCACATGCGCTCCACATTGTTGGAGGAGATTTCAACTGCACTCTCAACAAAGATTTGGATTCGTTGAGACCCAGTACCTCCACCATGGCCGGCACCCTTCAACTGGAACAATGGATGCACAGTTTGTCTCTGGTGGATCTGTTTCGCCGTCAAAACCCCGTGGCAAGAACCTTCACAAGTCCCACACTCACCAACCGACTCGACTACATCTTTTGTTCGTCCACCTTGGCGGGTCTTCGTCATTGGAAGGCGACGCACATGCCACACGTTCCACAGGCTGACCACGTGGCTTGTCGTATCATCTCAAAGCGTCAAACATTGCGCCATGGCTCTGGATCATGGAAAGCTCCAACTTGGCTACTTCGTCTACCACGAGCGGCCGAGATTGTTCATGGATGTCTGGATCGATTTTTGGTTAAATGAGTTGTATTAACCTTATTTTTGAGCAAAGGCCCTAATGACTTACTAATTTGCCTCGTACTGTATAAATAGAACTTGGAAAACAGAATATGGCAAAGTGGTCATTGAACAGGAGATGAAGTGGTGAGCCGTCAGCTCACTCATGAAACGACACTGTCAGGAATGGCGTGTTGACGTAACCAGGGGTCCGAAGATAGATGCTTGAGCACATTGAATACCTTGGTGTATCCCTTCTTGAGAGGGAGATCAACCAGGAGCTGTTGTAGATGTAGCTTGATCAAAGAGGCAGCATGAATGGCAACTTCCATCGGACTCTTCGCTGTGAGGTCGGGTCGAAAGGTGCGATCGGCACGTTGGAGCCATATTTGATAATACACGCAGGCTCGGACAATCGGCCAGATCTTCAGATAGCCACGGATGTAGTATCCATCGGACGGCTTGGGCGTCTCGTAGAACATTTCCAGACACGTGGACGGAAAGGAACACTCGAGCAGTCGCTGGATCGCCTTGAAGAAATACCAAACAGATTGACCATATCCACAAGAGAACAGGAAATGCTCGTACGTCTCATTGACACGACAGAAGACACACGTCGGCTTGGGGTCTTGGTACTGAAACAGATATTGCATGGCGTTGGCGCGGAGAAGGGTCTTGAAAATGAACTCTCCATATCGAGGGAGAATGTGGTCGGGTTGGAGGAAGGCGGCAAGTTGGGTAAGGCGCTTGGGGTCTTCGTAAAAGTTGGATGGCAGGTTGAGATGCTTGGTAGGAAGAATGGACGAGCTGACAGCTGGAGAAGCTCTGATCTTAGCCGATTTCGAAGTCGCAAGCGCCAACAAGATCGGACTCGAGTCAGGGTGAATTATCCAGTGCCATTCCATCCATTCAGAGCTTGGCGTCGGCAAGTGGAACACGGGAGCATCCTCTTCAGAAACAATCTCAAACAATCGTGATAACTTGGTCACCAAGATTGAGATCCATTGTTTCGTTGGAGGGACAAAATTGGCTTGGCGGCAGGCACGGTTGATTTTGTCGAACAAGATCGAAGCTGGCCAAACTCGCTGACACGGAGTCAACAAATGCGACAACTTCGTGATGTGAAGCGAAGCCAATACATTGGCTTGGTCTTGCGTCGATGTAGAGCACTGATCGTATAGGTCTTCGAGTCCAGGCAGATACGAGTTGTGCCAAAGGGGAACATCCAAAGATGAGATGTGATTTGGACAGCCGTACGGAGTCCAGCGGGATTCAAACCAGCTACTCAATAAGGCTTTCCACATTGGAGTGATATTGGGATTCTTGTACAGTTGTCTGATGAATGCAGAAGAGCCATTCGCCAAGAGGAGATCTCGGGGGAACCCCATGGATGAAAAGCCTTCTCGAGGAGAGTATAGCCCGGCGTAATCCAGGCGGACATGGCAGACTTGCGGGGTGGGGTGGTGATGGCTTGAATGCATCTGATCATGACAGAGCGGTTGTGTTGTTGCCATAAAGCAAGTGCATGGTGCAGGCCTAAGCCACCGGACTTCTTCGGCATGAATATGATCTCCTTTTTGATCAAACGGAGGCCATGGACAGAGGAGGATGGGTTGATTTCTTCACCATGCATAAATTGAAGCATGGCCTTGTCGATCTTTTTGGCCAGGTCTTTGTCGGCAGGGACAAAAGCCAGTTGGTACCATAACACAGGCAGACATATGCTGTGCAGGATAGTGACTTTTCCGGCCATGGTTCGAGCCTTGTAGAGCCACAAAGACAAGCGAGCCACAAACTTCTCAAACACGTAATTGAAATGTGCCAATGGAGAAAGATTGGGCGCAACCAAGATACCAAGAGCCTTCACGGGACTGTCGGAAGTAACTTGTAGTGAGGCAAGGTTCCCATTCAACTGGCTGTAGGTCAGAATTTGGGTCTTGTCTACGTTGAGTCGGAAACCAGACTTGTCGCAAAAGGTTTGAACCAATGCAAGCTGCCGGTGGAGGCACGTCTCATTTGCCGCATAGAGTTGCGAGTCGTCGGCAAAGTAACTCCCAGTGTGGTAGCGATCCCCACACTTGATGCCATAGTTGGAGTGTTGCCGTAGGAGTTGGCACATCGGTTCCAAAGCGATCACAAACAGAAGTGGCGACAGTGGATCACCTTGCAACACACCGCGTGAGATGTGAACTGGCTTGGACAAGAAGCCGTTCACCAAGATGCGAGACTTGCGGCCCGAGTACAGTACGCGAACCATGTCAACAAAGGTTTCGGGAAAGCCATAGTGACGGAGGACGCGGAGCAAGTACGCGTGGTCCACGCGATCAAAAGCTTTCTCAAAGTCAAGCAGTGCCACCATCGAGGACGGACTGTGTAGTTTGATGTGGTGCAGCATGTCATCCAGTCGTGCAATATTGGTTTGGATATTGCTTCGACGGATAAAGCCTTGCTGGTCCGGGTGGATGATGTGTCGAATGTGGCGCTGGAGTCGATAAGCCAGAATACTCGTCAGGATTTTCACATCCGTGTTGAGTAGGCTAATGGGCCGATAGTTCTTGGCCTGTGACTTGGGGCCTTTCTTGTGCAGCAACACCAGCGTACTGACAAGTTGCATGGGAGTCAAGCGAGGGTGAGAATGGAGCTGGTGTGTGAATAGCAGCTCCAATACCAACGACCACTTGTGAGGTGCAAGTTTGAGGACTTCGAATGGCAGAGCGTTGGGACCTGGCGCTGAGTTCGAACTGCTGTGTCGAATAGCATGATAGAACTCGTTGGCGCGCAAGGGAGCCGACAGCTCTTTCTGGGCTTGCTCTGGCAGTTGCTTGTGTCGAGTCAATGGGGTCAGAAATGACGACACTTCGTCTCCAGATCGCTGCACCTCGGGAGCTGCAAACAAGTCCTTGTAGTAGTCGACCAGGACGTCAGACATGCCTTGTTGATTGGAGACAACATTTCCATTGACATCCACCAACTCTTTGAAGACTGTCTTCTTCAAGGGGGTAGGGACAGGGGACATGAAGTGGAACTTGGACGAGCGCTCTGCTTTGTACAAGTGAAGTTGGAACGCCTGGTCTTGACGAAACTGCTTGTCTCGATCTTGCAGCTCGTGAATTTGCTTTTGAAGGTCTCGCACTCGATCCACCAGCACTGAATCTTGACGCATGTTGGGGACTTGCAAAAGCGAAGCGATCTCGACAGCTAACTTCTTCAACGGCAGACGTTGTTTCTCCAATCGTTGAGAATGGAATTCTTTGAGTTGGGAGCGGATATCATTGACCAGTATGTCGTAGGCCTTGGAGATATTGTGGAATGTTGGAGACTTGTCCAAAAATCGATCCAGACATCCATGAACAATCTCGGCCGCTCGTGGTAGACGAAGTAGCCAAGTTGGTTAAATGAGTTGTATTAACCTTATTTTTGAGCAAAGGCCCTAATGACTTACTAATTTGCCTCGTACTGTATAAATAGAACTTGGAAAACAGAATATGGCAAAGTGGTCATTGAACAGGAGATGAAGTGAGTGAGCCGTCAGCTCACTCATGAAACGACGCTGTCAGGAATGGCGTGTTGACGTAACCAGGGGTCCGAAGATAGATGCTTGAGCACATTGAATACCTTGGTGTATCCCTTCTTGAGAGGGAGATCAACCAGGAGCTGTTGTAGATGTAGCTTGATCAAAGAGGCAGCATGAATGGCAACTTCCATCGGACTCTTCGCTGTGAGGTCGGGTCGAAAGGTGCGATCGGCACGTTGGAGCCATATTTGATAATACACGCAGGCTCGGACAATCGGCCAGATCTTCAGATAGCCACGGATGTAGTATCCATCGGACGGCTTGGGCGTCTCGTAGAACATTTCCAGACACGTGGACGGAAAGGAACACTCGAGCAGTCGCTGGATCGCCTTGAAGAAATACCAAACAGATTGACCATATCCACAAGAGAACAGGAAATGCTCCCCACGTCTCATTGACACGACAGAAGACACACGTCGGCTTGGGGTCTTGGTACTGAAACAGATATTGCATGGCGTTGGCGCGGAGAAGGGTCTTGAAAATGAACTCTCCATATCGAGGGAGAATGTGGTCGGGTTGGAGGAAGGCGGCAAGTTGGGTAAGGCGCTTGGGGTCTTCGTAAAAGTTGGATGGCAGGTTGAGATGCTTGGTAGGAAGAATGGACGAGCTGACAGCTGGAGAAGCTCTGATCTTAGCCGATTTCGAAGTCGCAAGCGCCAACAAGATCGGACTCGAGTCAGGGTGTATCATCCAGTGCCATTCCATCCATTCAGAGCTTGGCGTCGGCAAGTGGAACACGGGAGCATCCTCTTCAGAAACAATCTCAAACAATCGTGATAACTTAGTCACCAAGATTGAGATCCATTGTTTCGTTGGAGGGACAAAATTGGCTTGGCGGCAGGCACAGTTGATTTTGTCGAACAAGATCGAAGCTGGCCAAACTCGCTGACACGGAGTCAACAAATGCGACAACTTCGTGATGTGAAGCGACGCCAATACATTGGCTTGGTCTTGCGTCGATGTAGAGCACTGATCGTATAGGTCTTCGAGTCCAGGCAGATACGAGTTGTGCCAAAGGGGAACATCCAAAGATGAGATGTGATTTGGACAGCCGTACGGAGTCCAGCGAGATTCAAACCAGCTACTCAATAAGGCTTTCCACATTGGAGTGATATTGGGATTCTTGTACAGTTGTCTGATGAATGCAGAAGAGCCATTTGCCAAGAGGAGATCTCGGGGGGAACCCCATGGATGAAAAGCCTTCTCGAGGAGAGTATAGCCCGGCGTAATCCAGGCGGACATGGCAGACTTGCGGGGTGGGGTGGTGATGGCTTGAATGCATCTGATCATGACAGAGCGGTTGTGTTGTTGCCATAAAGCAAGTGCATGGTGCAGGCCTAAGCCACCGGACTTCTTCGGCATGAATATGATCTCCTTTTTGATCAAACGGAGGCCATGGACAGAGGAGGATGGGTTGATTTCTTCACCATGCATAAATTGAAGCATGGCCTTGTCGATCTTTTTGGCCAGGTCTTTGTCGGCAGGGACAAAAGCCAGTTGGTACCATAACACAGGCAGACATATGCTGTGCAGGATAGTGACTTTTCCGGCCATGGTTCGAGCCTTGTAGAGCCACAAAGACAAGCGAGCCACAAACTTCTCAAACACGTAATTGAAACGTGCCAATGGAGAAAGATTGGGCGCAACCAAGATACCAAGAGCCTTCACGGGACTGTCGGAAGTAACTTGTAGTGAGGCAAGGTTCCCATTCAACTGGCTGTAGGTCAGAATTTGGGTCTTGTCTACGTTGAGTCGGAAACCAGACTTGTCGCAAAAGGTTTGAACCAATGCAAGCTGCCGGTGGAGGCACGTCTCATTTGCCGCATAGAGTTGCGAGTCGTCGGCAAAGTAACTCCCAGTGTGGTAGCGATCCCCACACTTGATGCCATAGTTGGAGTGTTGCCGTAGGAGTTGGCACATCGGTTCCAAAGCGATCACAAACAGAAGTGGCGACAGTGGATCACCTTGCAACACACCGCGTGAGATGTGAACTGGCTTGGACAAGAAGCCGTTCACCAAGATGCGAGACTTGCGGCCCGAGTACAGTACGCGAACCATGTCAACAAAGGTTTCGGGAAAGCCATAGTGACGGAGGACGCGGAGCAAGTACGCGTGGTCCACGCGATCAAAAGCTTTCTCAAAGTCAAGCAGTGCCACCATCGAGGACGGACTGTGTAGTTTGATGTGGTGCAGCATGTCATCCAGTCGTGCAATATTGGTTTGGATATTGCTTCGACGGATAAAGCCTTGCTGGTCCGGGTGGATGATGTGTCGAATGTGGCGCTGAAGTCGATAAGCCAGAATACTCGTCAGGATTTTCACATCCGTGTTGAGTAGGCTAATGGGCCGATAGTTCTTGGCTTGTGACTTGGGGCCTTTCTTGTGCAGCAACACCAGCGTACTGACAAGTTGCATGGGAGTCAAGCGAGGGTGAGAATGGAGCTGGTGTGTGAATAGCAGCTCCAATACCAACGACCACTTGTGAGGTGCAAGTTTGAGGACTTCGTATGGCAGAGCGTTGGGACCTGGCGCTGAGTTCGAACTGCTGTGTCGAATAGCATGATAGAACTCGTTGGCGCGCAAGGGAGCCGACAGCTCTTTCTGGGCTTGCTCGGGCAGTTGCTTGTGTCGAGTCAATGGGGTCAGAAATGACGACACTTCGTCTCCAGATCGCTGCACGTCGGGAGCTGCAAACAAGTCCTTGTAGTAGTCGACCAGGACGTCAGACATGCCTTGTTGATTGGAGACAACATTTCCATTGACATCCACCAACTCTTTGAAGACTGTCTTCTTCAAGGGGGTAGGGACAGGGGACATGAAGTGGAACTTGGACGAGCGCTCTGCTTTGTACAAGTGAAGTTGGAACGCCTGGTCTTGACGAAACTGCTTGTCTCGATCTTGCAGCTCGTGAATTTGCTTTTGAAGGTCTCGCACTCGATCCACCAGCACTGCATCTTGACGCATGTTGGGGACTTGCAAAAGCGAAGCGATCTCGACAGCTAACTTCTTCAACGGCAGACGTTGTTTCTCCAATCGTTGAGAATGGAATTCTTTGAGTTGGGAGCGGATATCATTGACCAGCATGTCGTAGGCCTTGGAGATATTGTGGAATGTTGGAGACTTGTCCAAAAATCGATCCAGACATCCATGAACAATCTCGGCCGCTCGTGGTAGACGAAGTAGCCAAGTTGGAGCTTTCCATGATCCAGAGCCATGGCGCAATCTTTGACGCTTTGTGATGATACGACAAGCCACGTGGTCAGCCTGTGGAACGTGTGGCATGTACGTCGCCTTCCAATGACGAAGACCCGCCAAGGTGGACGAACAAAAGATGTAGTCGAGTCGGTTGGTGAGTGTGGGACTTGTGAAGGCTCGTGCCACGGGGTTTTGACGGCGAAACAGATCCACCAGAGACAAACTGTGCATCCATTGTTCCAGTTGAAGGGTGCCGGCCATGGTGGAGGTACTGGGTCTCAACGAATCCAAATCTTTGTTGAGAGTGCAGTTGAAATCTCCTCCAACAATGTGGAGCGCATGTGGAGGAAAGTCGCGTGGCAATTCTTCGAAGTAACTTGCTCGTTCTTGGAAGGCTGCCGGCGCATAGATATTGTGGAGAACGACTGTCAGTGGACCCAGAGTACATCGCACTTGTAGATAACGACCACGAAGCACTGGGTTGTCATGAGGGACTTGAGTGGCGTTCTTCAAAGGAGAGTGAGGATGTATCAACGTAGCCAGACCTCCAGTGGCTGGCGACGTGGATACTTCAGGGTAAATAGGCTCTTCAAAGAACAAAGAGCCTTCGTGGTTTGTGATGCGTTGCCAATGGAACGCAACACGGTCGTGGAGACTTGGCGTGCGGAAACGGGTTTCTTGGATAAAGGAAACGTCGTGAACACTTGATAGTTTGTCGAGGATGTACCGATGACTGTTGGAGAAGCCATTGGTGTTGAGGGAGATGATTTGTGGGTCCCAGTCCACGAGTTCAGTTGGGACATCGGAGAAGTTGTTGTCACTCATCACGAGTACAGATGAAAATGAGTAGAATGGAGGGGTCAGAGGGGAGGTTGAAATGGATTGAAGCAGGGGATAGAAGCCTTAGAGTTGATCGTCCTCCAAATCGAGGGGATCAATTTCGTCGGCGTTCATGGAGTGGTGAGCTTTGCTGCAGAGCTCGTCGATGTGGTAATTGTTGGTGATGCTTTTGAGCATCGAGATGGCCGACAAGACGGGAGCCGGCAAAGTGAACTTCTCGAGATTGTCGCTGAAGTTTTCGATCAAAGCAAACAGCGACCAGTCCGTCAAGCAGTTGGTGTCAGGCAATCTTGTTGCTTCTTGGTTCAATAGAACAGTCAGTGCCTCCGAGTTTGTGTAGAGGTCTGGGGCCCCGATTTGAGAGGAATAAGTCAATCGTAGCAAGTGCAAAGAGGATGCGCTTGATCTCTGGTATGTCCGTGGTCAATTCTTCCAAGATTTCTGACGGGTGAATCTTGTATTGAGCCATGAAGTTGACGTGATGTTTGTAGTTGTGAGGCTTGCCTTGAGCTTTTAACAAAGCCATCTTGCGCTCAATAGTCTTGGTTGCAACAAGTGACTGAAACAAACTGAGGTCTTCATCTTGTGCGTACATAGCATGTGCAACGAGCTGAGGGTCATCTCGCAAAATGCGTTGACATTCGGTGATACTGCCTTCGACTTTCTTATCTCGAATGATCTTCTTCGCCAATTCGAGGTGGGCTGCAGCAGACTTGTTAAGTCGTTGTTTCTTCGCTTTGCCTTTGGTCTTTTTCGGGCGTGGCGCACTTGAATCTTCCAATACAATTCGAGGCACTGCAAAGTCTTCAAACGAGAGTTCCACGTCGTCTTCTTCGAGGATATGAAAACGGTTGGATGTCGGCAGGGGATCCAAACGTGGGGACGAAGGCAAAGTACGTTTTGGAGCTGGTCCAGACCGGTAGCCCGTTACCAATTGAAGGTCCAGCGAGTTCTTGGGCTGCTCACTTGGTGGAGCAAGAGCGGGCGATTCGTTGGTAGACATTTCCACATCTTCTTGTTGTTTGTCTTGTCCATTGTTGTTAGGGGGATCGCTGTCACCAGACATATCGACATCAGAGCCATGAGAAGGAGCTGTTGGCTGTGGTTGTTCATCTTGACCATCTTCAGATGCCTCAGTTGAGTCGGCCTTGCCTTCCGCATTTGTTCCAGGGTCTTGATCATGATCGTCTCCATCATGTTCAGGTTCTTTTTCTCCTGACGGAGGAGATTTTGCCGCTGCCTTGGCCGCTTTTGCCTTCGCTTTTTCAGCCTTGGCCTCTGCACGTCGTGAAACAATCGACGGAGGCAATGTCTTGTTCAGAGCAGCGATCTTGTGCTGAAACACGACGACAAAAGGCTGACCCGACGGATCCGTAATGGTGATTTCGCGTAGTGCGTCGCCGGATTTTGGCACCAGCACTGCAGGAGGCGCAGACGACTTGAAAATGACTCTCAAATGCGGCGACTTGATGTTCTGACCAGCAGTAGGGTTGAATGCTGCTATCACTGACTTGGTCAATGCAGCCATTTTCTTGACAATTGCCTTGGCCATCGAAGGGTGACTGACCTTGTTGAACGTAACATAGTAGTTGTTGCCATAACGCGAGTACTTGGGAACCAGGAAATCTTTGCCACCAAGTCGAAACGTTGTGCCTCCCATTTCCACGCACGTAGACAAGTTGTAACTTGAGATCACAATGGTCTGTGGGTTCTTCTTGTGGATCAAAATGTTCGGAAATTTGGAGCCCCATAACGAACCAGGATTTTCCTTGACAAATTGATCGCAGATGACTTTTTCGGACCAGTCCTTGTAGGCTTCGCCCAACTTGACTGTGAGCTCGTACACTTGGGACTGGGGGGTGAGCAAAATATTTTCAATGAAGGCGTCCATGTCACCAGAGTCTTTGTAGAATGCGTCCGCCATGGCCGAAGTAGCCAAGTTGGAGCTTTCCATGATCCAGAGCCATGGCGCAATCTTTGACGCTTTGTGATGATACGACAAGCCACGTGGTCAGCCTGTGGAACGTGTGGCATGTGCGTCGCCTTCCAATGACGAAGACCCGCCAAGGTGGACGAACAAAAGATGTAGTCGAGTCGGTTGGTGAGTGTGGGACTTGTGAAGGTTCTTGCCACGGGGTTTTGACGGCGAAACAGATCCACCAGAGACAAACTGTGCATCCATTGTTCCAGTTGAAGGGTGCCGGCCATGGTGGAGGTACTGGGTCTCAACGAATCCAAATCTTTGTTGAGAGTGCAGTTGAAATCTCCTCCAACAATGTGGAGCGCATGTGGAGGAAAGTCGCGTGGCAATTCTTCGAAGTAACTTGCTCGTTGTTGGAAGGCTGCCGGCGCATAGATATTGTGGAGAACGACTGTCAGTGGACCCAGAGTACATCGCACTTGTAGATAACGACCACGAAGCACTGGGTTGTCATGAGGGACTTGAGTGGCGTTCTTCAAAGGAGAGTGAGGATGTATCAACGTAGCCAGACCTCCAGTGGCTGGCGACGTGGATACTTCAGGGTAAATAGGCTCTTCAAAGAACAAAGAGCCTTCGTGGTTTGTGATGCGTTGCCAATGGAACGCAACACGGTCGTGGAGACTTGGCGTGCGGAAACGGGTTTCTTGGATAAAGGAAACGTCGTGAACACTTGATAGTTTGTCGAGGATGTACCGATGGCTGTTGGAGAAGCCATTGGTGTTGAGGGAGATGATTTGTGGGTCCCAGTCCACGAGTTCAGTTGGGACATCGGAGAAGTTGTTGTCACTCATCACGAGTACAGATGAAAATGAGTAGAATGGAGGGGTCAGAGGGGAGGTTGAAATGGATTGAAGCAGGGGATAGAAGCCTTAGAGTTGATCGTCCTCCAAATCGAGGGGATCAATTTCGTCGGCGTTCATGGAGTGGTGAGCTTTGCTGCAGAGCTCGTCGATGTGGTAATTGTTGGTGATGCTTTTGAGCATCGAGATGGCCGACAAGACGGGAGCCGGCAAAGTGAACTTCTCGAGATTGTCGCTGAAGTTTTCGATCAAAGCAAACAGCGACCAGTCCGTCAAGCAGTTGGTGTCAGGCAATCTTGTTGCTTCTTGGTTCAATAGAACAGTCAGTGCCTCCGAGTTTGTGTAGAGGTCTGGGGCCCGATTTGAGAGGAATAAGTCAATCGTAGCAAGTGCAAAGAGGATGCGCTTGATCTCTGGTATGTCCGTGGTCAATTCTTCCAAGATTTCTGACGGGTGAATCTTGTATTGAGCCATGAAGTTGACGTGATGTTTGTAGTTGTGAGGCTTGCCTTGAGCTTTTAACAAAGCCATCTTGCGCTCAATAGTCTTGGTTGCAACAAGTGACTGAAACAAACTGAGGTCTTCATCTTGTGCGTACATAGCATGTGCAACGAGCTGAGGATCATCTCGCAAAATGCGTTGACATTCGGTGATACTGCCTTCGACTTTCTTGTCTCGAATGATCTTCTTCGCCAATTCGAGGTGGGCTGCAGCAGACTTGTTAAGTCGTTGTTTCTTCGCTTTGCCTTTGGTCTTTTTCGGGCGTGGCGCACTTGAATCTTCCAATACAATTCGAGGCACTGCAAAGTCTTCAAACGAGAGTTCCACGTCGTCTTCTTCGAGGATATGAAAACGGTTGGATGTCGGCAGGGGATCCAAACGTGGGGACGAAGGCAAAGTACGTTTTGGAGCTGGTCCAGACCGGTAGCCCGTTACCAATTGAAGGTCCAGCGAGTTCTTGGGCTGCTCACTTGGTGGAGCAAGAGCGGGCGATTCGTTGGTAGACATTTCCACATCTTCTTGTTGTTTGTCTTGTCCATTGTTGTTAGGGGGATCGCTGTCACCAGACATATCGACATCAGAGCCATGAGAAGGAGCTGTTGGTTGTGGTTGTTCATCTTGACCATCTCCAGATGCCTCAGTTGAGTCGGCCTCGCCTTCCGCATTTGTTCCAGGGTCTTGATCATGATCGTCTCCATCATGTTCAGGTTCTTTTTTTTTTTTTTTTTCCTGACGGAGGAGATTTTGCCGCTGCCTTGGCCGCTTTTGCCTTCGCTTTTTCAGCCTTGGCCTCTACACGTCGTGAAACAATCGACGGAGGCAATGTCTTGTTCAGAGCAGCGATCTTGTGCTGAAACACGACGACAAAAGGCTGACCCGACGGATCCGTAATGGTGATTTCGCGTAGTGCGTCGCCGGATTTTGGCACCAGCACTGCAGGAGGCGCAGACGACTTGAAAATGACTCTCAAATGCGGCGACTTGATGTTCTGACCAGCAGTAGGGTTGAATGCTGCTATCACTGACTTGGTCAATGCAGCCATTTTCTTGACAATTGCCTTGGCCATCGAAGGGTGACTGACCTTGTTGAACGTAACGTAGTAGTTGTTGCCATAACGCGAGTACTTGGGAACCAGGAAGTCTTTGCCACCAAGTCGAAACGTTGTGCCTCCCATTTCCACGCACGTAGACAAGTTGTAACTTGAGATCACAATGGTCTGTGGGTTCTTCTTGTGGATCAAAATGTTCGGAAATTTGGAGCCCCATAACGAACCAGGATTTTCCTTGACAAATTGATCGCAGATGACTTTTTCGGACCAGTCCTTGTAGGCTTCGCCCAACTTGACTGTGAGCTCGTACACTTGGGACTGGGGGGTGAGCAAAATGTTTTCAATGAAGGCGTCCATGTCACCAGAGTCTTTGTAGAATGCGTCCGCCATGGCCTCGCATCGCGCAATATCGTCATCGGCAATAGCATGAGCACCAGTGTTGCGATGTTTCGCGCCTTTGGGGGCATTGCCTTGCTTGGAATCTTTCTTGGACGAAGCTGAATCCTTGCCGGGAGTCTTTTGCGTCCATGGATTGGCCTTTTCAGCGTTTTGTTGCTCTTGATCGCCTTGTATTTTGTCTGCCGCGGTAGGAGGATCAACAGCGCCATTTCCTTGAGCAACGGATTTGTCGACAATGTCTTGATTTGACTGGTCATTGTCATTGTTTGTCGATTGTTCCTCTTGAATAACTTCTCCAGGAGTATCACACGGCTTCGCTTGGCCGTTAATGTCGCCTGACCCATCAACCTCAGAGTGAATTTGAGTATTTCCCTCGTCGGTTAAGGCCTCGGTTTCAGTAGAATCCTTCCCCTCGGCGTCTCCAGAGACCATATCCACGTCCTCTTGAGATTTTTCTTCTTCTTCCTCTCCCGTTCTAGGAGGCTCAGCACAGGGGGCGACGCGGTTGGTGGCTGCTGGCTCAGTCCCATTGGTCACGAGAAAGGCCGGGGCCAGACCCCCAGTGACAGGGGTAGAAGGGGAATCCATGCCATCCCCGCAGCACGGTGACTGGGGTACACCATTGCTCCGGCGAGAACCCAAATCGGGATACCGCCCCCGCCCCTCCGAAGAGGCCCCTGGGGGGAAGTAGACAGAACCGCAGGGTGTGCCCATAGGGGGGGCCCTCGTAGCCTCTAGGGCTGGCATGGACCCCGTTTTCTCGCCGCCTTCACTGGGGATCGACTCCAATTGGAGTCCAGGGAAGCAGCCACCACAGGCACAAGGCCCCAGTGGTTCGCCCTCCTGAGTGAGGGCTTCGCTAGACAAGTTAACGACAGTGGTCTGGGGGTCAACCACTGACCCACTGAGGTTGACCCCCCCTGGAACTCCGGCGAGTGGAGCACCAGGTGAAGCGCTGGGGGAGCGAGACGCAGATTGGTCTCCAGAGACGCCATTGGGGTCGAACTCGACCTCCACTTCGGCCCTAGGGTTAGGTGTAGAGACATTACTCACACCACTTCCGCCATCCTGATTGGACGACGAAAGTGGGTGAGGTGATACAATACCTGGAATGATGGTGACTCCGTGAGTGTTGGTCTCACGGAGCTCGGAACAGCTGTTGGCGTTGGACATTTTGAGCGCGGCGGCACTTGATAACTTCTTGACTTGAGGGGTACGAGGCAAATTCGGAAGTGGGATCGATTTTTGGACAAGTCTCCATCATTCCACAATATCTCCAAGGCCTACGACATGCTGGTCAATGATATCCGCTCCCAACTCAAAGAATTCCATTCTCAACGATTGGAGAAACAACGTCTGCCGTTGAAGAAGTTAGCTGTCGAGATCGCTTCGCTTTTGCAAGTCCCCAACATGCGTCAAGATTCAGTGCTGGTGGATCGAGTGCGAGACCTTCAAAAGCAAATTCACGAGCTGCAAGATCGAGACAAGCAGTTTCGTCAAGACCAGGCGTTCCAACTTCACTTGTATAAAGCAGAGCGCTCGTCCAAGTTCCACTTCATGTCCCCTGTCCCTACCCCCTTGAAGAAGACAGTCTTCAAAGAGTTGGTGGATGTCAATGGAAATGTTGTCTCCAATCAACAAGGCATGTCTGACGTCCTGGTCGACTACTACAAGGACTTGTTTGCAGCTCCCGAGGTGCAGCGATCTGGAGACGAAGTGTCGTCATTTCTGACCCCATTGACTCGACACAAGCAACTGCCAGAGCAAGCCCAGAAAGAGCTGTCGGCTCCCTTGCGCGCCAACGAGTTCTATCATGCTATTCGACACAGCAGTTCGAACTCAGCGCCAGGTCCCAACGCTCTGCCATTCGAAGTCCTCAAACTTGCACCTCACAAGTGGTCGTTGGTATTGGAGCTGCTATTCACACACCAGCTCCATTCTCACCCTCGCTTGACTCCCATGCAACTTGTCAGTACGCTGGTGTTGCTGCACAAGAAAGGCCCCAAGTCACAAGCCAAGAACTATCGGCCCATTAGCCTACTCAACACGGATGTGAAAATCCTGACGAGTATTCTGGCTTATCGACTCCAGCG
Organism: Aphanomyces cochlioides; assembly: GCA_019828595.1. Lineage (NCBI taxonomy): Eukaryota > Oomycota > Saprolegniomycetes > Saprolegniales > Verrucalvaceae > Aphanomyces > Aphanomyces cochlioides. The sequence goes on along the minus strand of JAHQRK010000007.1, from coordinate 2,701,500 downwards.
CCACATTCGACACATCATCCACCCGGACCAGCAAGGCTTTATCCGTCGAAGCAATATCCAAACCAATATTGCACGACTGGATGACATGCTGCACCACATCAAACTACACAGTCCGTCCTCGATGGTGGCACTGCTTGACTTTGAGAAAGCTTTTGATCGCGTGGACCACGCGTACTTGCTCCGCGTCCTCCGTCACTATGGCTTTCCCGAAACCTTTGTTGACATGGTTCGCGTACTGTACTCGGGCCGCAAGTCTCGCATCTTGGTGAACGGCTTCTTGTCCAAGCCAGTTCACATCTCACGCGGTGTGTTGCAAGGTGATCCACTGTCGCCACTTCTGTTTGTGATCGCTTTGGAACCGATGTGCCAACTCCTACGGCAACACTCCAACTATGGCATCAAGTGTGGGGATCGCTACCACACTGGGAGTTACTTTGCCGACGACTCGCAACTCTATGCGGCAAATGAGACGTGCCTCCACCGGCAGCTTGCATTGGTTCAAACCTTTTGCGACAAGTCTGGTTTCCGACTCAACGTAGACAAGACCCAAATTCTGACCTACAGCCAGTTGAATGGGAACCTTGCCTCACTACAAGTTACTTCCGACAGTCCCGTGAAGGCTCTTGGTATCTTGGTTGCGCCCAATCTTTCTCCATTGGCACGTTTCAATTACGTGTTTGAGAAGTTTGTGGCTCGCTTGTCTTTGTGGCTCTACAAGGCTCGAACCATGGCCGGAAAAGTCACTATCCTGCACAGCATATGTCTGCCTGTGTTATGGTACCAACTGGCTTTTGTCCCTGCCGACAAAGACCTGGCCAAAAAGATCGACAAGGCCATGCTTCAATTTATGCATGGTGAAGAAATCAACCCATCCTCCTCTGTCCATGGCCTCCGTTTGATCAAAAAGGAGATCCTATTCATGCCGAAGAAGTCCGGTGGCTTAGGCCTGCACCATGCACTTGCTTTATGGCAACAACACAACCGCTCTGTCATGATCAGATGCATTCAAGCCATCACCACCCCACCCCGCAAGTCTGCCATGTCCGCCTGGATTACGCCGGGCTATACTCTCCTCGAGAAGGCTTTTCATCCATGGGGTTCCCCCCGAGATCTCCTCTTGGCAAATGGCTCTTCTGCATTCATCAGACAACTGTACAAGAATCCCAATATCACTCCAATGTGGAAAGCCTTATTGAGTAGCTGGTTTGAATCCCGCTGGACTCCGTACGGCTGTCCAAATCACATCTCATCTTTGGATGTTCCCCTTTGGCACAACTCGTATCTGCCTGGACTCGAAGACCTATACGATCAGTGCTCTACATCGACGCAAGACCAAGCCAATGTATTGGCTTCGCTTCACATCACGAAGTTGTCGCATTTGTTGACTCCGTGTCAGCGAGTTTGGCCAGCTTCGATCTTGTTCGACAAAATCAACCGTGCCTGCCGCCAAGCCAATTTTGTCCCTCCAACGAAACAATGGATCTCAATCTTGGTGACCAAGTTATCACGATTGTTTGAGATTGTTTCTGAAGAGGATGCTCCCGTGTTCCACTTGCCGACGCCAAGCTCTGAATGGATGGAATGGCACTGGATGATTCACCCTGACTCGAGTCCGATCTTGTTGGCGTTTGCGACTTCGAAATCGGCTAAGATCAGAGCTTCTCCAGCTGTCAGCTCGTCCATTCTTCCTACCAAGCATCTCAACCTGCCATCCAACTTTTACGAAGACCCCAAGCGCCTTACCCAACTTGCCGCCTTCCTCCAACCCGACCACATCCTCCCTCGATATGGAGAGTTCATTTTCAAGACCCTTCTCCGCGCCAACGCCATGCAATATCTGTTTCAGTACCAAGACCCCAAGCCGACGTGTGTCTTCTGTCGTGTCAATGAGACGTACGAGCATTTCCTGTTCTCTTGTGGATATGGTCAATCTGTTTGGTATTTCTTCAAGGCGATCCAGCGACTGCTCGAGTGTTCCTTTCCGTCCACGTGTCTGGAAATGTTCTACGAGACGCCCAAGCCGTCCGATGGATACTACATCCGTGGCTATCTGAAGATCTGGCCGATTGTCCGAGCCTGCGTGTATTATCAAATATGGCTCCAACGTGCCGATCGCACCTTTCGACCCGACCTCACAGCGAAGAGTCCGATGGAAGTTGCCATTCATGCTGCCTCTTTGATCAAGCTACATCTACAACAGCTCCTGGTTGATCTCCCTCTCAAGAAGGGATACACCAAGGTATTCAATGTGCTCAAGCATCTATCTTCGGACCCCTGGTTACGTCAACACGCCATTCCTGACAGCGTCGTTTCATGAGTGAGCTGACGGCTCACCACTTCATCTCCTGTTCAATGACCACTTTGCCATATTCTGTTTTCCAAGTTCTATTTATACAGTACGAGGCAAATTAGTAAGTCATTAGGGCCTTTGCTCAAAAATAAGGTTAATACAACTCATTTAACCAAACTCGCTGACACGGAGTCAACAAATGCGACAACTTCGTGATGTGAAGCGAAGCCAATACATTGGCTTGGTCTTGCGTCGATGTAGAGCACTGATCGTATAGGTCTTCGAGTCCAGGCAGATACGAGTTGTGCCAAAGGGGAACATCCAAAGATGAGATGTGATTTGGACAGCCGTACGGAGTCCAGCGGGATTCAAACCAGCTACTCAATAAGGCTTTCCACATTGGAGTGATATTGGGATTCTTGTACAGTTGTCTGATGAATGCAGAAGAGCCATTTGCCAAGAGGAGATCTCGGGGGGAACCCCATGGATGAAAAGCCTTCTCGAGGAGAGTATAGCCCGGCGTAATCCAGGCGGACATGGCAGACTTGCGGGGTGGGGTGGTGATGGCTTGAATGCATCTGATCATGACAGAGCGGTTGTGTTGTTGCCATAAAGCAAGTGCATGGTGCAGGCCTAAGCCACAGGACTTCTTCGGCATGAATATGATCTCCTTTTTGATCAAACGGAGGCCATGGACAGAGGAGGATGGGTTGATTTCTTCACCATGCATAAATTGAAGCATGGCCTTGTCGATCTTTTTGGCCAGGTCTTTGTCGGCAGGGACAAAAGCCAGTTGGTACCATAACACAGGCAGACATATGCTGTGCAGGATAGTGACTTTTCCGGCCATGGTTCGAGCCTTGTAGAGCCACAAAGACAAGCGAGCCACAAACTTCTCAAACACGTAATTGAAACGTGCCAATGGAGAAAGATTGGGCGCAACCAAGATACCAAGAGCCTTCACGGGACTGTCGGAAGTAACTTGTAGTGAGGCAAGGTTCCCATTCAACTGGCTGTAGGTCAGAATTTGGGTCTTGTCTACGTTGAGTCGGAAACCAGACTTGTCGCAAAAGGTTTGAACCAATGCAAGCTGCCGGTGGAGGCACGTCTCATTTGCAGCATAGAGTTGCGAGTCGTCGGCAAAGTAACTCCCAGTGTGGTAGCGATCCCCACACTTGATGCCATAGTTGGAGTGTTGCCGTAGGAGTTGGCACATCGGTTCCAAAGCGATCACAAACAGAAGTGGCGACAGTGGATCACCTTGCAACACACCGCGTGAGATGTGAACTGGCTTGGACAAGAAGCCGTTCACCAAGATGCGAGACTTGCGGCCCGAGTACAGTACGCGAACCATGTCAACAAAGGTTTCGGGAAAGCCATAGTGACGGAGGACGCGGAGCAAGTACGCGTGGTCCACGCGATCAAAAGCTTTCTCAAAGTCAAGCAGTGCCACCATCGAGGACGGACTGTGTAGTTTGATGTGGTGCAGCATGTCATCCAGTCGTGCAATATTGGTTTGGATATTGCTTCGACGGATAAAGCCTTGCTGGTCCGGGTGGATGATGTCCTTTGGTCTTTTTCGGGCGTGGCGCACTTGAATCTTCCAATACAATTCGAGGCACTGCAAAGTCTTCAAACGAGAGTTCCACGTCGTCTTCTTCGAGGATATGAAAACGGTTGGATGTCGGCAGGGGATCCAAACGTGGGGACGAAGGCAAAGTACGTTTTGGAGCTGGTCCAGACCGGTAGCCCGTTACCAATTGAAGGTCCAGCGAGTTCTTGGGCTGCTCACTTGGTGGAGCAAGAGCGGGCGATTCGTTGGTAGACATTTCCACATCTTCTTGTTGTTTGTCTTGTCCATTGTTGTTAGGGGGATCGCTGTCACCAGACATATCGACATCAGAGCCATGAGAAGGAGCTGTTGGTTGTGGTTGTTCATCTTGACCATCTCCAGATGCCTCAGTTGAGTCGGCCTCGCCTTCCGCATTTGTTCCAGGGTCTTGATCATGATCGTCTCCATCATGTTCAGGTTCTTTTTTTTTTTTTTTTTTTTCTCCTGACGGAGGAGATTTTGCCGCTGCCTTGGCCGCTTTTGCCTTCGCTTTTTCAGCCTTGGCCTCTGCACGTCGTGAAACAATCGACGGAGGCAATGTCTTGTTCAGAGCAGCGATCTTGTGCTGAAACACGACGACAAAAGGCTGACCCGACGGATCCGTAATGGTGATTTCGCGTAGTGCGTCGCCGGATTTTGGCACCAGCACTGCAGGAGGCGCAGACGACTTGAAAATGACTCTCAAATGCGGCGACTTGATGTTCTGACCAGCAGTAGGGTTGAATGCTGCTATCACTGACTTGGTCAATGCAGCCATTTTCTTGACAATTGCCTTGGCCATCGAAGGGTGACTGACCTTGTTGAACGTAACGTAGTAGTTGTTGCCATAACGCGAGTACTTGGGAACCAGGAAGTCTTTGCCACCAAGTCGAAACGTTGTGCCTCCCATTTCCACGCACGTAGACAAGTTGTAACTTGAGATCACAATGGTCTGTGGGTTCTTCTTGTGGATCAAAATGTTCGGAAATTTGGAGCCCCATAACGAACCAGGATTTTCCTTGACAAATTGATCGCAGATGACTTTTTCGGACCAGTCCTTGTAGCCTTCGCCCAACTTGACTGTGAGCTCGTACACTTGGGACTGGGGGGTGAGCAAAATGTTTTCAATGAAGGCGTCCATGTCACCAGAGTCTTTGTAGAATGCGTCCGCCATGGCCTCGCATCGCGCAATATCGTCATCGGCAATAGCATGAGCACCAGTGTTGCGATGTTTCGCGCCTTTGGGGGCATTGCCTTGCTTGGAATCTTTCTTGGACGAAGCTGAATCCTTGCCGGGAGTCTTTTGCGTCCATGGATTGGCCTTTTCAGCGTTTTGTTGCTCTTGATCGCCTTGTATTTTGTCTGCCGCGGTAGGAGGATCAACAGCGCCATTTCCTTGAGCAACGGATTTGTCGACAATGTCTTGATTTGACTGGTCATTGTCATTGTTTGTCGATTGTTCCTCTTGAATAACTTCTCCAGGAGTATCACACGGCTTCGCTTGGCCGTTAATGTCGCCTGACCCATCAACCTCAGAGTGAATTTGAGTATTTCCCTCGTCGGTTAAGGCCTCGGTTTCAGTAGAATCCTTCCCCTCGGCGTCTCCAGAGACCATATCCACGTCCTCTTGAGATTTTTCTTCTTCCTCTCCCGTTCTAGGAGGCTCAGCACAGGGGGCGACGCGGTTGGTGGCTGCTGGCTCAGTCCCATTGGTCACGAGAAAGGCCGGGGCCAGACCCCCAGTGACAGGGGTAGAAGGGGAATCCATGCCATCCCCGCAGCACGGTGACTGGGGTACACCATTGCTCCGGCGAGAACCCAAATCGGGATACCGCCCCCGCCCCTCCGAAGAGGCCCCTGGGGGGAAGTAGACAGAACCGCAGGGTGTGCCCATAGGGGGGGCCCTCGTAGCCTCTAGGGCTGGCATGGACCCCGTTTTCTCGCCGCCTTCACTGGGGATCGACTCCAATTGGAGTCCAGGGAAGCAGCCACCACAGGCACAAGGCCCCAGTGGTTCGCCCTCCTGAGTGAGGGCTTCGCTAGACAAGTTAACGACAGTGGTCTGGGGGTCAACCACTGCTGACCCACTGAGGTTGACCCCCCCTGGAACTCCGGCGAGTGGAGCACCAGGTGAAGCGCTGGGGGAGCGAGACGCAGATTGGTCTCCAGAGACGCTGTTGGTTAAATGAGTTGTATTAACCTTATTTTTGAGCAAAGGCCCTAATGACTTACTAATTTGCCTCGTACTGTATAAATAGAACTTGGAAAACAGAATATGGCAAAGTGGTCATTGAACAGGAGATGAAGTGAGTGAGCTGTTAGCTCACTCATGAAACGACGCTGTCAGGAATGGCGTGTTGACGTAACCAGGGGTCCGAAGATAGATGCTTGAGCACATTGAATACCTTGGTGTATCCCTTCTTGAGAGGGAGATCAACCAGGAGCTGTTGTAGATGTAGCTTGATCAAAGAGGCAGCATGAATGGCAACTTCCATCGGACTCTTCGCTGTGAGGTCGGGTCGAAAGGTGCGATCGGCACGTTGGAGCCATATTTGATAATACACGCAGGCTCGGACAATCGGCCAGATCTTCAGATAGCCACGGATGTAGTATCCATCGGACGGCTTGGGCGTCTCGTAGAACATTTCCAGACACGTGGACGGAAAGGAACACTCGAGCAGTCGCTGGATTGTCTTGAAGGAATACCAAACAGATTGACCATATCCACAAGAGAACAGGAAATGCTCGTACGTCTCATTGACACGACAGAAGACACACGTCGGCTTGGGGTCTTGGTACTGAAACAGATATTGCATGGCGTTGGCGCGGAGAAGGGTCTTGAAAATGAACTCTCCATATCGAGGGAGAATGTGGTCGGGTTGGAGGAAGGCGGCAAGTTGGGTAAGGCGCTTGGGGTCTTCATAAAAGTTGGATGGCAGGTTGAGATGCTTGGTAGGAAGAATGGACGAGCTGATAGCTGGAGAAGCTCTGATCTTAGCCGATTTCGAAGTCGCAAACGCCAACAAGATCGGACTCGAGTCAGGGTGAATCATCCAGTGCCATTCCATCCATTCAGAGCTTGGCGTCGGCAAGTGGAACACGGGAGCATCCTCTTCAGAAACAATCTCAAACAATCGTGATAACTTGGTCACCAAGATTGAGATCCATTGTTTCGTTGGAGGGACAAAATTGGCTTGGCGGCAGGCACGGTTGATTTTGTCGAACAAGATCGAAGCTGGCCAAACTCGCTGACACGGAGTCAACAAATGCGACAACTTCGTGATGTGAAGCGAAGCCAATACATTGGCTTGGTCTTGCGTCGATGTAGAGCACTGATCGTATAGGTCTTCGAGTCCAGGCAGATACGAGTTGTGCCAAAGGGGAACATCCAAAGATGAGATGTGATTTGGACAGCCGTACGGAGTCCAGCGGGATTCAAACCAGCTACTCAATAAGGCTTTCCACATTGGAGTGATATTGGGATTCTTGTACAGTTGTCTGATGAATGCAGAAGAGCCATTCGCCAAGAGGAGATCTCGGGGGGAACCCCATGGATGAAAAGCCTTCTCGAGGAGAGTATAGCCCGGCGTAATCCAGGCGGACATGGCAGACTTGCGGGGTGGGGTGGTGATGGCTTGAATGCATCTGATCATGACAGAGCGGTTGTGTTGTTGCCATAAAGCAAGTGCATGGTGCAGGCCTAAGCCACCGGACTTCTTCGGCATGAATATGATCTCCTTTTTGATCAAACGGAGGCCATGGACAGAGGAGGATGGGTTGATTTCTTCACCATGCATAAATTGAAGCATGGCCTTGTCGATCTTTTTGGCCAGGTCTTTGTCGGCAGGGACAAAAGCCAGTTGGTACCATAACACAGGCAGACATATGCTGTGCAGGATAGTGACTTTTCCGGCCATGGTTCGAGCCTTGTAGAGCCACAAAGACAAGCGAGCCACAAACTTCTCAAACACGTAATTGAAACGTGCCAATGGAGAAAGATTGGGCGCAACCAAGATACCAAGAGCCTTCACGGGACTGTCGGAAGTAACTTGTAGTGAGGCAAGGTTCCCATTCAACTGGCTGTAGGTCAGAATTTGGGTCTTGTCTACGTTGAGTCGGAAACCAGACTTGTCGCAAAAGGTTTGAACCAATGCAAGCTGCCGGTGGAGGCACGTCTCATTTGCCGCATAGAGTTGCGAGTCGTCGGCAAAGTAACTCCCAGTGTGGTAGCGATCCCCACACTTGATGCCATAGTTGGAGTGTTGCCGTAGGAGTTGGCACATCGGTTCCAAAGCGATCACAAACAGAAGTGGCGACAGTGGATCACCTTGCAACACACCGCGTGAGATGTGAACTGGCTTGGACAAGAAGCCGTTCACCAAGATGCGAGACTTGCGGCCCGAGTACAGTACGCGAACCATGTCAACAAAGGTTTCGGGAAAGCCATAGTGACGGAGGACGCGGAGCAAGTACGCGTGGTCCACGCGATCAAAAGCTTTCTCAAAGTCAAGCAGTGCCACCATCGAGGACGGACTGTGTAGTTTGATGTGGTGCAGCATGTCATCCAGTCGTGCAATATTGGTTTGGATATTGCTTCGACGGATAAAGCCTTGCTGGTCCGGGTGGATGATGTGTCGAATGTGGCGCTGGAGTCGATAAGCCAGAATACTCGTCAGGATTTTCACATCCGTGTTGAGTAGGCTAATGGGCCGATAGTTCTTGGCTTGTGACTTGGGGCCTTTCTTGTGCAGCAACACCAGCGTACTGACAAGTTGCATGGGAGTCAAGCGAGGGTGAGAATGGAGCTGGTGTGTGAATAGCAGCTCCAATACCAACGACCACTTGTGAGGTGCAAGTTTGAGGACTTCGAATGGCAGAGCGTTGGGACCTGGCGCTGAGTTCGAACTGCTGTGTCGAATAGCATGATAGAACTCGTTGGCGCGCAAGGGAGCCGACAGCTCTTTCTGGGCTTGCTCTGGCAGTTGCTTGTGTCGAGTCAATGGGGTCAGAAATGACGACACTTCGTCTCCAGATCGCTGCACCTCGGGAGCTGCAAACAAGTCCTTGTAGTAGTCGACCAGGACGTCAGACATGCCTTGTTGATTGGAGACAACATTTCCATTGACATCCACCAACTCTTTGAAGACTGTCTTCTTCAAGGGGGTAGGGACAGGGGACATGAAGTGGAACTTGGACGAGCGCTCTGCTTTGTACAAGTGAAGTTGGAACGCCTGGTCTTGACGAAACTGCTTGTCTCGATCTTGCAGCTCGTGAATTTGCTTTTGAAGGTCTCGCACTCGATCCACCAGCACTGCATCTTGACGCATGTTGGGGACTTGCAAAAGCGAAGCGATCTCGACAGCTAACTTCTTCAACGGCAGATGTTGTTTCTCCAATCGTTGAGAATGGAATTCTTTGAGTTGGGAGCGGATATCATTGACCAGCATGTCGTAGGCCTTGGAGATATTGTGGAATGTTGGAGACTTGTCCAAAAATCGATCCAGACATCCATGAACAATCTCGGCCGCTCGTGGTAGACGAAGTAGCCAAGTTGGAGCTTTCCATGATCCAGAGCCATGGCGCAATGTTTGACGCTTTGTGATGATACGACAAGCCACGTGGTCAGCCTGTGGAACGTGTGGCATGTGCGTCGCCTTCCAATGACGAAGACCCGCCAAGGTGGACGAACAAAAGATGTAGTCAAGTCGGTTGGTGAGTGTGGGACTTGTGAAGGTTCTTGCCATGGGGTTTTGACGGCGAAACAGATCCACCAGAGACAAACTGTGCATCCATTGTTCCAGTTGAAGGGTGCCGGCCATGGTGGAGGTACTGGGTCTCAACGAATCCAAATCTTTGTTGAGAGTGCAGTTGAAATCTCCTCCAACAATGTGGAGCGCATGTGGAGGAAAGTCGCGTGGCAATTCTTCGAAGTAACTTGCTCGTTCTTGGAAGGCTGCCGGCGCATAGATATTGTGGAGAACGACTGTCAGTGGACCCAGAGTACATCGCACTTGTAGATAACGACCACGAAGCACTGGGTTGTCATGAGGGACTTGAGTGGCGTTCTTCAAAGGAGAGTGAGGATGTATCAACGTAGCCAGACCTCCAGTGGCTGGCGACGTGGATACTTCAGGGTAAATAGGCTCTTCAAAGAACAAAGAGCCTTCGTGGTTTGTGATGCGTTGCCAATGGAACGCAACACGGTCGTGGAGACTTGGCGTGCGGAAACGGGTTTCTTGGATAAAGGAAACGTCGTGAACACTTGATAGTTTGTCGAGGATGTACCGATGACTGTTGGAGAAGCCATTGGTGTTGAGGGAGATGATTTGTGGGTCCCAGTCCACGAGTTCAGTTGGGACATCGGAGAAGTTGTTGTCAATCATCACGAGTACAGATGAAAATGAGTAGAATGGAGGGGTCAGAGGGGAGGTTGAAATGGATTGAAGCACGAGATAGAAGCCTTAGAGTTGATCGTCCTCCAAATCGAGGGGATCAATTTCGTCGGCGTTCATGGAGTGGTGAGCTTTGCTGCAGAGCTCGTCGATGTGGTAATTGTTGGTGATGCTTTTGAGCATCGAGATGGCCGACAAGACGGGAGCCGGCAAAGTGAACTTCTCGAGATTGTCGCTGAAGTTTTCGATCAAAGCAAACAGCGACCAGTCCGTCAAGCAGTTGGTGTCAGGCAATCTTGTTGCTTCTTGGTTCAATAGAACAGCCAGTGCCTCCGAGTTTGTGTAGAGGTCTGGGGCCCGATTTGAGAGGAATAAGTCAATCGTAGCAAGTGCAAAGAGGATGCGCTTGATCTCTGGTATGTCCGTGGTCAATTCTTCCAAGATTTCTGACGGGTGAATCTTGTATTGAGCCATGAAGTTGACGTGATGTTTGTAGTTGTGAGGCTTGCCTTGAGCTTTTAACAAAGCCATCTTGCGCTCAATAGTCTTGGTTGCAACAAGTGACTGAAACAAACTGAGGTCTTCATCTTGTGCGTACATAGCATGTGCAACGAGCTGAGGATCATCTCGCAAAATGCGTTGACATTCGGTGATACTGCCTTCGACTTTCTTGTCTCGAATGATCTTCTTCGCCAATTCGAGGTGGGCTGCAGCAGACTTGTTAAGTCGTTGTTTCTTCGCTTTGCCATTGGTCTTTTTCGGGCGTGGCGCACTTGAATCTTCCAATACAATTCGAGGCACTGCAAAGTCTTCAAACGAGAGTTCCACGTCGTCTTCTTCGAGGATATGGAAACGGTTGGATGTCGGCAGGGGATCCAAACGTGGGGACGAAGGCAAAGTACGTTTTGGAGCTGGTCCAGACCGGTAGCCCGTTACCAATTGAAGGTCCAGCGAGTTCTTGGGCTGCTCACTTGGTGGAGCAAGAGCGGGCGATTCGTTGGTAGACATTTCCACATCTTCTTGTTGTTTGTCTTGTCCATTGTTGTTAGGGGGATCGCTGTCACCAGACATATCGACATCAGAGCCATGAGAAGGAGCTGTTGGCTGTGGTTGTTCATCTTGACCATCTTCAGATGCCTCAGTTGAGTCGGCCTTGCCTTCCGCATTTGTTCCAGGGTCTTGATCATGATCGTCTCCATCATGTTCAGGTTCTTTTTCTCCTGACGGAGGAGATTTTGCCGCTGCCTTGGCCGCTTTTGCCTTCGCTTTTTCAGCCTTGGCCTCTGCACGTCGTGAAACAATCGACGGAGGCAATGTCTTGTTCAGAGCAGCGATCTTGTGCTGAAACACGACGACAAAAGGCTGACCCGACGGATCCGTAATGGTGATTTCGCGTAGTGCGTCGCCGGATTTTGGCACCAGCACTGCAGGAGGCGCAGACGACTTGAAAATGACTCTCAAATGCGGCGACTTGATGTTCTGACCAGCAGTAGGGTTGAATGCTGCTATCACTGACTTGGTCAATGCAGCCATTTTCTTGACAATTGCCTTGGCCATCGAAGGGTGACTGACCTTGTTGAACGTAACGTAGTAGTTGTTGCCATAACGCGAGTATTTGGGAACCAGGAAGTCTTTGCCACCAAGTCGAAACGTTGTGCCTCCCATTTCCACGCACGTAGACAAGTTGTAACTTGAGATCACAATGGTCTGTGGGTTCTTCTTGTGGATCAAAATGTTCGGAAATTTGGAGCCCCATAACGAACCAGGATTTTCCTTGACAAATTGATCGCAGATGACTTTTTCGGACCAGTCCTTGTAGGCTTCGCCCAACTTGACTGTGAGCTCGTACACTTGGGACTGGGGAGTGAGCAAAATGTTTTCAATGAAGGCGTCCATGTCACCAGAGTCTTTGTAGAATGCGTCCGCCATGGCCTCGCATCGCGCAATATCGTCATCGGCAATAGCATGAGCACCAGTGTTGCGATGTTTCGCGCCTTTGGGGGCATTGCCTTGCTTGGAATCTTTCTTGGACGAAGCTGAATCCTTGCCGGGAGTCTTTTGCGTCCATGGATTGGCCTTTTCAGCGTTTTGTTGCTCTTGATCGCCTTGTATTTTGTCTGCCGCGGAAGGAGGGTCAACAGCGCCATTTCCTTGAGCAACGGATTTGTCGACAATGTCTTGATTTGACTGGTCATTGTCATTGTTTGTCGATTGTTCCTCTTGAATAACTTCTCCAGGAGTATCACACGGCTTCGCTTGGCCGTTAATGTCGCCTGACCCATCAACCTCAGAGTGAATTTGAGTATTTCCCTCGTCGGTTAAGGCCTCGGTTTCAGTAGAATCCTTCCCCTCGGCGTCTCCAGAGACCATATCCACGTCCTCTTGAGATTTTTCTTCTTCCTCTCCCGTTCTAGGAGGCTCAGCACAGGGGGCGACGCGGTTGGTGGCTGCTGGCTCAGTCCCATTGGTCACGAGAAAGGCCGGGGCCAGACCCCCAGTGACAGGGGTAGAAGGGGAATCCATGCCATCCCCGCAGCACGGTGACTGGGGTACACCATTGCTCCGGCGAGAACCCAAATCGGGATACCGCCCCCGCCCCTCCGAAGAGGCCCCTGGGGGAAGTAGACAGAACCGCAGGGTGTGCCCATAGGGGGGGCCCTCGTAGCCTCTAGGGCTGGCATGGACCCCGTTTTCTCGCCGCCTTCACTGGGGATCGACTCCAATTGGAGTCCAGGGAAGCAGCCACCACAGGCACAAGGCCCCAGTGGTTCGCCCTCCTGAGTGAGGGCTTCGCTAGACAAGTTAACGACAGTGGTCTGGGGGTCAACCACTGCTGACCCACTGAGGTTGACCCCCCCTGGAACTCCGGCGAGTGGAGCACCAGGTGAAGCGCTGGGGGAGCGAGACGCAGATTGGTCTCCAGAGACGCTGTTGGGGTCGAACTCGACCTCCACTTCGGCCCTAGGGTTAGGTGTAGAGACATTACTCACACCACTTCCGCCATCCTGATTGGACGACGAAAGTGGGTGAGGTGATACAATACCTGGAATGATGGTGACTCCGTGAGTGTTGGTCTCACGGAGCTCGGAACAGCTGTTGGCGTTGGACATTTTGAGCGCGGTGGCTGCTTCCCTGGACTCCAATTGGAGTCGATCCCCAGTGAAGGCGGCGAGAAAACGGGGTCCATGCCAGCCCTAGAGGCTACGAGGGCCCCCCCTATGGGCACACCCTGCGGTTCTGTCTACTTCCCCCCAGGGGCCTCTTCGGAGGGGCGGGGGCGGTATCCCGATTTGGGTTCTCGCCGGAGCAATGGTGTACCCCAGTCACCGTGCTGCGGGGATGGCATGGATTCCCCTTCTACCCCTGTCACTGGGGGTCTGGCCCCGGCCTTTCTCGTGACCAATGGGACTGAGCCAGCAGCCACCAACCGCGTCGCCCCCTGTGCTGAGCCTCCTAGAACGGGAGAGGAAGAAGAAAAATCTCAAGAGGACGTGGATATGGTCTCTGGAGACGCCGAGGGGAAGGATTCTACTGAAACCGAGGCCTTAACCGACGAGGGAAATACTCAAATTCACTCTGAGGTTGATGGGTCAGGCGACATTAACGGCCAAGCGAAGCCGTGTGATACTCCTGGAGAAGTTATTCAAGAGGAACAATCGACAAACAATGACAATGACCAGTCAAATCAAGACATTGTCGACAAATCCGTTGCTCAAGGAAATGGCGCTGTTGATCCTCCTACCGCGGCAGACAAAATACAAGGCGATCAAGAGCAACAAAACGCTGAAAAGGCCAATCCATGGACGCAAAAGACTCCCGGCAAGGATTCAGCTTCGTCCAAGAAAGATTCCAAGCAAGGCAATGCCCCCAAAGGCGCGAAACATCGCAACACTGGTGCTCATGCTATTGCCGATGACGATATTGCGCGATGCGAGGCCATGGCGGACGCATTCTACAAAGACTCTGGTGACATGGACGCCTTCATTGAAAACATTTTGCTCACTCCCCAGTCCCAAGTGTACGAGCTCACAGTCAAGTTGGGCGAAGCCTACAAGGACTGGTCCGAAAAAGTCATCTGCGATCAATTTGTCAAGGAAAATCCTGGTTCGTTATGGGGCTCCAAATTTCCGAACATTTTGATCCACAAGAAGAACCCACAGACCATTGTGATCTCAAGTTACAACTTGTCTACGTGCGTGGAAATGGGAGGCACAACGTTTCGACTTGGTGGCAAAGACTTCCTGGTTCCCAAATACTCGCGTTATGGCAACAACTACTACGTTACGTTCAACAAGGTGAGTCACCCTTCGATGGCCAAGGCAATTGTCAAGAAAATGGCTGCATTGACCAAGTCAGTGATAGCAGCATTCAACCCTACTGCTGGTCAGAACATCAAGTCGCCGCATTTGAGAGTCATTTTCAAGTCGTCTGCGCCTCCTGCAGTGCTGGTGCCAAAATCCGGCGACGCACTACGCGAAATCACCATTACGGATCCGTCGGGTCAGCCTTTTGTCGTCGTGTTTCAGCACAAGATCGCTGCTCTGAACAAGACATTGCCTCCGTCGATTGTTTCACGACGTGCAGAGGCCAAGGCTGAAAAAGCGAAGGCAAAAGCGGCCAAGGCAGCGGCAAAATCTCCTCCGTCAGGAGAAAAAGAACCTGAACATGATGGAGACGATCATGATCAAGACCCTGGAACAAATGCGGAAGGCGAGGCCGACTCAACTGAGGCATCTGGAGATCGTCAAGATGAACAACCACAGCCAACAGCTCCTTCTCATGGCTCTGATGTCGATATGTCTGGTGACAGCGATCCCCCTAACAACAATGGACAAGACAAACAACAAGAAGATGTGGAAATGTCTACCAACGAATCGCCCGCTCTTGCTCCACCAAGTGAGCAGCCCAAGAACTCGCTGGACCTTCAATTGGTAACGGGCTACCGGTCTGGACCAGCTCCAAAACGTACTTTGCCTTCGTCCCCACGTTTGGATCCCCTGCCGACATCCAACCGTTTTCATATCCTCGAAGAAGACGACGTGGAACTCTCGTTTGAAGACTTTGCAGTGCCTCGAATTGTATTGGAAGATTCAAGTGCGCCACGCCCGAAAAAGACCAAAGGCAAAGCGAAGAAACAACGACTTAACAAGTCTGCTGCAGCCCACCTCGAATTGGCGAAGAAGATCATTCGAGACAAGAAAGTCGAAGGCAGTATCACCGAATGTCAACGCATTTTGCGAGATGATCCTCAGCTCGTTGCACATGCTATGTACGCACAAGATGAAGACCTCAGTTTGTTTCAGTCACTTGTTGCAACCAAGACTATTGAGCGCAAGATGGCTTTGTTAAAAGCTCAAGGCAAGCCTCACAACTACAAACATCACGTCAACTTCATGGCTCAATACAAGATTCACCCGTCAGAAATCTTGGAAGAATTGACCACGGACATACCAGAGATCAAGCGCATCCTCTTTGCACTTGCTACGATTGACTTATTCCTCTCAAATCGGGCCCCAGACCTCTACACAAACTCGGAGGCACTGGCTGTTCTATTGAACCAAGAAGCAACAAGATTGCCTGACACCAACTGCTTGACGGACTGGTCGCTGTTTGCTTTGATCGAAAACTTCAGCGACAATCTCGAGAAGTTCACTTTGCCGGCTCCCGTCTTGTCGGCCATCTCGATGCTCAAAAGCATCACCAACAATTACCACATCGACGAGCTCTGCAGCAAAGCTCACCACTCCATGAACGCCGACGAAATTGATCCCCTCGATTTGGAGGACGATCAACTCTAAGGCTTCTATCCCCTGCTTCAATCCATTTCAACCTCCCCTCTCACCCCTCCATTCTACTCATTTTCATCTGTACTCGTGATGATTGACAGCAACTTCTCCGATGTCCCAACTGAACTCGTGGACTGGGACCCACAAATCATCTCCCTCAACACCAATGGCTTCTCCAACAGTCATCGGTACATCCTCGACAAACTATCAAGTGTTCACGACGTTTCCTTTATCCAAGAAACCCGTTTCCGCACGCCAAGTCTCCACGACCGTGTTGTACTTCCGAATTTGCCTCGTACCCCTCAAGTCAAGAAGTTATCAAGTGCCGCCGCGCTCAAAATGTCCAACGCCAACAGCTGTTCCGAGCTCCGTGAGACCAACACTCTCGGAGTCACCATCATTCCAGGTATTGTATCACCTCACCCACTTTCGTCGTCCAATCAGGATGGCGGAAGTGGTGTGAGTAATGTCTCTACACCTAACCCTAGGGCCGAAGTGGAGGTCGAGTTCGACCCCAACAGCGTCTCTGGAGACCAATCTGCGTCTCGCTCCCCCAGCGCTTCACCTGGTGCTCCACTCGCCGGAGTTCCAGGGGGGGTCAACCTCAGTGGGTCAGCAGTGGTTGACCCCCAGACCACTGTCGTTAACTTGTCTAGCGAAGCCCTCACTCAGGAGGGCGAACCACTGGGGCCTTGTGCCTGTGGTGGCTGCTTCCCTGGACTCCAATTGGAGTCGATCCCCAGTGAAGGCGGCGAGAAAACGGGGTCCATGCCAGCCCTAGAGGCTACGAGGGCCCCCCCTATGGGCACACCCTGCGGTTCTGTCTACTTCCCCCCAGGGGCCTCTTCGGAGGGGCGGGGGCGGTATCCCGATTTGGGTTCTCGCCGGAGCAATGGTGTACCCCAGTCACCGTGCTGCGGGGATGGCATGGATTCCCCTTCTACCCCTGTCACTGGGGGTCTGGCCCCGGCCTTTCTCGTGACCAATGGGACTGAGCCAGCAGCCACCAACCGCGTCGCCCCCTGTGCTGAGCCTCCTAGAACGGGAGAGGAAGAAGAAAAATCTCAAGAGGACGTGGATATGGTCTCTGGAGACGCCGAAGGGAAGGATTCTACTGAAACCGAGGCCTTAACCGACGAGGGAAATACTCAAATTCACTCTGAGGTTGATGGGTCAGGCGACATTAACGGCCAAGCGAAGCCGTGTGATACTCCTGGAGAAGTTATTCAAGAGGAACAATCGACAAACAATGACAATGACCAGTCAAATCAAGACATTGTCGACAAATCCGTTGCTCAAGGAAATGGCGCTGTTGATCCTCCTACCGCGGCAGACAAAATACAAGGCGATCAAGAGCAACAAAACGCTGAAAAGGCCAATCCATGGACGCAAAAGACTCCCGGCAAGGATTCAGCTTCGTCCAAGAAAGATTCCAAGCAAGGCAATGCCCCCAAAGGCGCGAAACATCGCAACACTGGTGCTCATGCTATTGCCGATGACGATATTGCGCGATGCGAGGCCATGGCGGACGCATTCTACAAAGACTCTGGTGACATGGACGCCTTCATTGAAAACATTTTGCTCACCCCCCAGTCCCAAGTGTACGAGCTCACAGTCAAGTTGGGCGAAGCCTACAAGGACTGGTCCGAAAAAGTCATCTGCGATCAATTTGTCAAGGAAAATCCTGGTTCGTTATGGGGCTCCAAATTTCCGAACATTTTGATCCACAAGAAGAACCCACAGACCATTGTGATCTCAAGTTACAACTTGTCTACGTGCGTGGAAATGGGAGGCACAACGTTTCGACTTGGTGGCAAAGACTTCCTGGTTCCCAAATACTCGCGTTATGGCAACAACTACTACGTTACGTTCAACAAGGTCAGTCACCCTTCGATGGCCAAGGCAATTGTCAAGAAAATGGCTGCATTGACCAGTCAGTGATAGCAGCATTCAACCCTACTGCTGGTCAGAACATCAAGTCGCCGCATTTGAGAGTCATTTTCAAGTCGTCTGCGCCTCCTGCAGTGCTGGTGCCAAAATCCGGCGACGCACTACGCGAAATCACCATTACGGATCCGTCGGGTCAGCCTTTTGTCGTCGTGTTTCAGCACAAGATCGCTGCTCTGAACAAGACATTGCCTCCGTCGATTGTTTCACGACGTGCAGAGGCCAAGGCTGAAAAAGCGAAGGCAAAAGCGGCCAAGGCAGCGGCAAAATCTCCTCCGTCAGGAGAAAAAGAACCTGAACATGATGGAGACGATCATGATCAAGACCCTGGAACAAATGCGGAAGGCAAGGCCGACTCAACTGAGGCATCTGAAGATGGTCAAGATGAACAACCACAGCCAACAGCTCCTTCTCATGGCTCTGATGTCGATATGTCTGGTGACAGCGATCCCCCTAACAACAATGGACAAGACAAACAACAAGAAGATGTGGAAATGTCTACCAACGAATCGCCCGCTCTTGCTCCACCAAGTGAGCAGCCCAAGAACTCGCTGGACCTTCAATTGGTAACGGGCTACCGGTCTGGACCAGCTCCAAAACGTACTTTGCCTTCGTCCCCACGTTTGGATCCCCTGCCGACATCCAACCGTTTTCATATCCTCGAAGAAGACGACGTGGAACTCTCGTTTGAAGACTTTGCAGTGCCTCGAATTGTATTGGAAGATTCAAGTGCGCCACGCCCGAAAAAGACCAAAGGCAAAGCGAAGAAACAACGACTTAACAAGTCTGCTGCAGCCCACCTCGAATTGGCGAAGAAGATCATTCGAGACAAGAAAGTCGAAGGCAGTATCACCGAATGTCAACGCATTTTGCGAGATGATCCTCAGCTCGTTGCACATGCTATGTACGCACAAGATGAAGACCTCAGTTTGTTTCAGTCACTTGTTGCAACCAAGACTATTGAGCGCAAGATGGCTTTGTTAAAAGCTCAAGGCAAGCCTCACAACTACAAACATCACGTCAACTTCATGGCTCAATACAAGATTCACCCGTCAGAAATCTTGGAAGAATTGACCACGGACATACCAGAGATCAAGCGCATCCTCTTTGCACTTGCTACGATTGACTTATTCCTCTCAAATCGGGCCCCAGACCTCTACACAAACTCGGAGGCACTGGCTGTTCTATTGAACCAAGAAGCAACAAGATTGCCTGACACCAACTGCTTGACGGACTGGTCGCTGTTTGCTTTGATCGAAAACTTCAGCGACAATCTCGAGAAGTTCACTTTGCCGGCTCCCGTCTTGTCGGCCATCTCGATGCTCAAAAGCATCACCAACAATTACCACATCGACGAGCTCTGCAGCAAAGCTCACCACTCCATGAACGCCGACGAAATTGATCCCCTCGATTTGGAGGACGATCAACTCTAAGGCTTCTATCCCCTGCTTCAATCCATTTCAACCTCCCCTCTGACCCCTCCATTCTACTCATTTTCATCTGTACTCGTGATGATTGACAACAACTTCTCCGATGTCCCAACTGAACTCGTGGACTGGGACCCACAAATCATCTCCCTCAACACCAATGGCTTCTCCAACAGTCATCGGTACATCCTCGACAAACTATCAAGTGTTCACGACGTTTCCTTTATCCAAGAAACCCGTTTCCGCACGCCAAGTCTCCACGACCGTGTTGCGTTCCATTGGCAACGCATCACAAACCACGAAGGCTCTTTGTTCTTTGAAGAGCCTATTTACCCTGAAGTATCCACGTCGCCAGCCACTGGAGGTCTGGCTACGTTGATACATCCTCACTCTCCTTTGAAGAACGCCACTCAAGTCCCTCATGACAACCCAGTGCTTCGTGGTCGTTATCTACAAGTGCGATGTACTCTGGGTCCACTGACAGTCGTTCTCCACAATATCTATGCGCCGGCAGCCTTCCAAGAACGAGCAAGTTACTTCGAAGAATTGCCACGCGACTTTCCTCCACATGCGCTCCACATTGTTGGAGGAGATTTCAACTGCACTCTCAACAAAGATTTGGATTCGTTGAGACCCAGTACCTCCACCATGGCCGGCACCCTTCAACTGGAACAATGGATGCACAGTTTGTCTCTGGTGGATCTGTTTCGCCGTCAAAACCCCGTGGCACGAGCCTTCACAAGTCCCACACTCACCAACCGACTTGACTACATCTTTTGTTCGTCCACCTTGGCGGGTCTTCGTCATTGGAAGGCGACGCACATGCCACACGTTCCACAGGCTGACCACGTGGCTTGTCGTATCATCTCAAAGCGTCAAACATTGCGCCATGGCTCTGGATCATGGAAAGCTCCAACTTGGCTACTTCGTCTACCACGAGCGGCCGAGATTGTTCATGGATGTCTGGATCGATTTTTGGACAAGTCTCCAACATTCCACAATATCTCCAAGGCCTACGACATGCTGGTCAATGATATCCGCTCCCAACTCAAAGAATTCCATTCTCAACGATTGGAGAAACAACATCTGCCGTTGAAGAAGTTAGCTGTCGAGATCGCTTCGCTTTTGCAAGTCCCCAACATGCGTCAAGATGCAGTGCTGGTGGATCGAGTGCGAGACCTTCAAAAGCAAATTCACGAGCTGCAAGATCGAGACAAGCAGTTTCGTCAAGACCAGGCGTTCCAACTTCACTTGTACAAAGCAGAGCGCTCGTCCAAGTTCCACTTCATGTCCCCTGTCCCTACCCCCTTGAAGAAGACAGTCTTCAAAGAGTTGGTGGATGTCAATGGAAATGTTGTCTCCAATCAACAAGGCATGTCTGACGTCCTGGTCGACTACTACAAGGACTTGTTTGCAGCTCCCGAGGTGCGGCGATCTGGAGACGAAGTGCCGTCATTTCTGACCCCATTGACTCGACACAAGCAACTGCCAGAGCAAGCCCAGAAAGAGCTGTCGGCTCCCTTGCGCGCCAACGAGTTCTATCATGCTATTCGACACAGCAGTTCGAACTCAGCGCCAGGTCCCAACGCTCTGCCATTCGAAGTCCTCAAACTTGCACCTCACAAGTGGTCGTTGGTATTGGAGCTGCTATTCACACACCAGCTCCATTCTCACCCTCGCTTGACTCCCATGCAACTTGTCAGTACGCTGGTGTTGCTGCACAAGAAAGGCCCCAAGTCACAAGCCAAGAACTATCGGCCCATTAGCCTACTCAACACGGATGTGAAAATCCTGACGAGTATTCTGGCTTATCGACTCCAGCGCCACATTCGACACATCATCCACCCGGACCAGCAAGGCTTTATCCGTCGAAGCAATATCCAAACCAATATTGCACGACTGGATGACATGCTGCACCACATCAAACTACACAGTCCGTCCTCGATGGTGGCACTGCTTGACTTTGAGAAAGCTTTTGATCGCGTGGACCACGCGTACTTGCTCCGCGTCCTCCGTCACTATGGCTTTCCCGAAACCTTTGTTGACATGGTTCGCGTACTGTACTCGGGCCGCAAGTCTCGCATCTTGGTGAACGGCTTCTTGTCCAAGCCAGTTCACATCTCACGCGGTGTGTTGCAAGGTGATCCACTGTCGCCACTTCTGTTTGTGATCGCTTTGGAACCGATGTGCCAACTCCTACGGCAACACTCCAACTATGGCATCAAGTGTGGGGATCGCTACCACACTGGGAGTTACTTTGCCGACGACTCGCAACTCTATGCGGCAAATGAGACGTGCCTCCACCGGCAGCTTGCATTGGTTCAAACCTTTTGCGACAAGTCTGGTTTCCGACTCAACGTAGACAAGACCCAAATTCTGACCTACAGCCAGTTGAATGGGAACCTTGCCTCACTACAAGTTACTTCCGACAGTCCCGTGAAGGCTCTTGGTATCTTGGTTGCGCCCAATCTTTCTCCATTGGCACGTTTCAATTACGTGTTTGAGAAGTTTGTGGCTCGCTTGTCTTTGTGGCTCTACAAGGCTCGAACCATGGCCGGAAAAGTCACTATCCTGCACAGCATATGTCTGCCTGTGTTATGGTACCAACTGGCTTTTGTCCCTGCCGACAAAGACCTGGCCAAAAAGATCGACAAGGCCATGCTTCAATTTATGCATGGTGAAGAAATCAACCCATCCTCCTCTGTCCATGGCCTCCGTTTGATCAAAAAGGAGATCATATTCATGCCGAAGAAGTCCGGTGGCTTAGGCCTGCACCATGCACTTGCTTTATGGCAACAACACAACCGCTCTGTCATGATCAGATGCATTCAAGCCATCACCACCCCACCCCGCAAGTCTGCCATGTCCGCCTGGATTACGCCGGGCTATACTCTCCTCGAGAAGGCTTTTCATCCATGGGGTTCCCCCCGAGATCTCCTCTTGGCAAATGGCTCTTCTGCATTCATCAGACAACTGTACAAGAATCCCAATATCACTCCAATGTGGAAAGCCTTATTGAGTAGCTGGTTTGAATCTCGCTGGACTCCGTACGGCTGTCCAAATCACATCTCATCTTTGGATGTTGCCCTTTGGCACAACTCGTATCTGCCTGGACTCGAAGACCTATACGATCAGTGCTCTACATCGACGCAAGACCAAGCCAATGTATTGGCTTCGCTTCACATCACGAAGTTGTCGCATTTGTTGACTCCGTGTCAGCGAGTTTGGCCAGCTTCGATCTTGTTCGACAAAATCAACCGTGCCTGCCGCCAAGCCAATTTTGTCCCTCCAACGAAACAATGGATCTCAATCTTGGTGACCAAGTTGTCACGATTGTTTGAGATTGTTTCTGAAGAGGATGCTCCCGTGTTCCACTTGCCGACGCCAAGCTCTGAATGGATGGAATGGCACTGGATGATTCACCCTGACTCGAGTCCGATCTTGTTGGCGTTTGCGACTTCGAAATCGGCTAAGATCAGAGCTTCTCCAGCTGTCAGCTCGTCCATTCTTCCTACCAAGCATCTCAACCTGCCATCCAACTTTTACGAAGACCCCAAGCGCCTTACCCAACTTGCCGCCTTCCTCCAACCCGACCACATTCTCCCTCGATATGGAGAGTTCATTTTCAAGACCCTTCTCCGCGCCAACGCCATGCAATATCTGTTTCAGTACCAAGACCCCAAGCCGACGTGTGTCTTCTGTCGTGTCAATGAGACGTACGAGCATTTCTTGTTCTCTTGTGGATATGGTCAATCTGTTTGGTATTCCTTCAAGACAATCCAGCGACTGCTCGAGTGTTCCTTTCCGTCCACGTGTCTGGAAATGTTCTACGAGACGCCCAAGCCGTCCGATGGATACTACATCCGTGGCTATCTGAAGATCTGGCCGATTGTCCGAGCCTGCGTGTATTATCAAATATGGCTCCAACGTGCCGATCGCACCTTTCGACCCGACCTCACAGCGAAGAGTCCGATGGAAGTTGCCATTCATGCAGCCTCTTTGATCAAGCTACATCTACAACAGCTCCTGGTTGATCTCCCTCTCAAGAAGGGATACACCAAGGTATTCAATGTGCTCAAGCATCTATCTTCGGACCCCTGGTTACGTCAACACATCATTCCTGACAGCGTCGTTTCATGAGTGAGCTAACAGCTCACTCACTTCATCTCCTGTTCAATGACCACTTTGCCATATTCTGTTTTCCAAGTTCTATTTATACAGTACGAGGCAAATTAGTAAGTCATTAGGGCCTTTGCTCAAAAATAAGGTTAATACAACTCATTTAACCACGACCGTGTTGCGTTCCATTGGCAACGCATCACAAACCACGAAGGCTCTTTGTTCTTTGAAGAGCCTATTTATCCTGAAGTATCCACGTCGCCAGCCACTGGAGGTCTGGCTACGTTGATACATCCTCACTCTCCTTTGAAGAACGCCACTCAAGTCCCTCATGACAACCCAGTGCTTCGTGGTCGTTATCTACAAGTGCGATGTACTCTGGGTCCACTGACAGTCGTTCTCCACAATATCTATGCGCCGGCAGCCTTCCAAGAACGAGCAAGTTACTTCGAAGAATTGCCACGCGACTTTCCTCCACATGCGCTCCACATTGTTGGAGGAGATTTCAACTGCACTCTCAACAAAGATTTGGATTCGTTGAGACCCAGTACCTCCACCATGGCCGGCACCCTTCAACTGGAACAATGGATGCACAGTTTGTCTCTGGTGGATCTGTTTCGCCGTCAAAACCCCGTGGCACGAGCCTTCACAAGTCCCACACTCACCAACCGACTTGACTACATCTTTTGTTCGTCCACCTTGGCGGGTCTTCGTCATTGGAAGGCGACGCACATGCCACACGTTCCACAGGCTGACCACGTGGCTTGTCGTATCATCACAAAGCGTCAAACATTGCGCCATGGCTCTGGATCATGGAAAGCTCCAACTTGGCTACTTCGTCTACCACGAGCGGCCGAGATTGTTCATGGATGTCTGGATCGATTTTTGGACAAGTCTCCAACATTCCACAATATCTCCAAGGCCTACGACATGCTGGTCAATGATATCCGCTCCCAACTCAAAGAATTCCATTCTCAACGATTGGAGAAACAACATCTGCCGTTGAAGAAGTTAGCTGTCGAGATCGCTTCGCTTTTGCAAGTCCCCAACATGCGTCAAGATGCAGTGCTGGTGGATCGAGTGCGAGACCTTCAAAAGCAAATTCACGAGCTGCAAGATCGAGACAAGCAGTTTCGTCAAGACCAGGCGTTCCAACTTCACTTGTACAAAGCAGAGCGCTCGTCCAAGTTCCACTTCATGTCCCCTGTCCCTACCCCCTTGAAGAAGACAGTCTTCAAAGAGTTGGTGGATGTCAATGGAAATGTTGTCTCCAATCAACAAGGCATGTCTGACGTCCTGGTCGACTACTACAAGGACTTGTTTGCAGCTCCCGAGGTGCAGCGATCTGGAGACGAAGTGCCGTCATTTCTGACCCCATTGACTCGACACAAGCAACTGCCAGAGCAAGCCCAGAAAGAGCTGTCGGCTCCCTTGCGCGCCAACGAGTTCTATCATGCTATTCGACACAGCAGTTCGAACTCAGCGCCAGGTCCCAACGCTCTGCCATTCGAAGTCCTCAAACTTGCACCTCACAAGTGGTCGTTGGTATTGGAGCTGCTATTCACACACCAGCTCCATTCTCACCCTCGCTTGACTCCCATGCAACTTGTCAGTACGCTGGTGTTGCTGCACAAGAAAGGCCCCAAGTCACAAGCCAAGAACTATCGGCCCATTAGCCTACTCAACACGGATGTGAAAATCCTGACGAGTATTCTGGCTTATCGACTCCAGCGCCACATTCGACACATCATCCACCCGGACCAGCAAGGCTTTATCCGTCGAAGCAATATCCAAACCAATATTGCACGACTGGATGACATGCTGCACCACATCAAACTACACAGTCCGTCCTCGATGGTGGCACTGCTTGACTTTGAGAAAGCTTTTGATCGCGTGGACCACGCGTACTTGCTCCGCGTCCTCCGTCACTATGGCTTTCCCGAAACCTTTGTTGACATGGTTCGCGTACTGTACTCGGGCCGCAAGTCTCGCATCTTGGTGAACGGCTTCTTGTCCAAGCCAGTTCACATCTCACGCGGTGTGTTGCAAGGTGATCCACTGTCGCCACTTCTGTTTGTGATCGCTTTGGAACCGATGTGCCAACTCCTACGGCAACACTCCAACTATGGCATCAAGTGTGGGGATCGCTACCACACTGGGAGTTACTTTGCCGACGACTCGCAACTCTATGCGGCAAATGAGACGTGCCTCCACCGGCAGCTTGCATTGGTTCAAACCTTTTGCGACAAGTCTGGTTTCCGACTCAACGTAGACAAGACCCAAATTCTGACCTACAGCCAGTTGAATGGGAACCTTGCCTCACTACAAGTTACTTCCGACAGTCCCGTGAAGGCTCTTGGTATCTTGGTTGCGCCCAATCTTTCTCCATTGGCACGTTTCAATTACGTGTTTGAGAAGTTTGTGGCTCGCTTGTCTTTGTGGCTCTACAAGGCTCGAACCATGGCCGGAAAAGTCACTATCCTGCACAGCATATGTCTGCCTGTGTTATGGTACCAACTGGCTTTTGTCCCTGCCGACAAAGACCTGGCCAAAAAGATCGACAAGGCCATGCTTCAATTTATGCATGGTGAAGAAATCAACCCATCCTCCTCTGTCCATGGCCTCCGTTTGATCAAAAAGGAGATCATATTCATGCCGAAGAAGTCCGGTGGCTTAGGCCTGCACCATGCACTTGCTTTATGGCAACAACACAACCGCTCTGTCATGATCAGATGCATTCAAGCCATCACCACCCCACCCCGCAAGTCTGCCATGTCCGCCTGGATTACGCCGGGCTATACTCTCCTCGAGAAGGCTTTTCATCCATGGGGTTCCCCCCGAGATCTCCTCTTGGCAAATGGCTCTTCTGCATTCATCAGACAACTGTACAAGAATCCCAATATCACTCCAATGTGGAAAGCCTTATTGAGTAGCTGGTTTGAATCTCGCTGGACTCCGTACGGCTGTCCAAATCACATCTCATCTTTGGATGTTGCCCTTTGGCACAACTCGTATCTGCCTGGACTCGAAGACCTATACGATCAGTGCTCTACATCGACGCAAGACCAAGCCAATGTATTGGCTTCGCTTCACATCACGAAGTTGTCGCATTTGTTGACTCCGTGTCAGCGAGTTTGGCCAGCTTCGATCTTGTTCGACAAAATCAACCGTGCCTGCCGCCAAGCCAATTTTGTCCCTCCAACGAAACAATGGATCTCAATCTTGGTGACCAAGTTATCACGATTGTTTGAGATTGTTTCTGAAGAGGATGCTCCCGTGTTCCACTTGCCGACGCCAAGCTCTGAATGGATGGAATGGCACTGGATGATTCACCCTGACTCGAGTCCGATCTTGTTGGCGTTTGCGACTTCGAAATCGGCTAAGATCAGAGCTTCTCCAGCTGTCAGCTCGTCCATTCTTCCTACCAAGCATCTCAACCTGCCATCCAACTTTTACGAAGACCCCAAGCGCCTTACCCAACTTGCCGCCTTCCTCCAACCCGACCACATTCTCCCTCGATATGGAGAGTTCATTTTCAAGACCCTTCTCCGCGCCAACGCCATGCAATATCTGTTTCAGTACCAAGACCCCAAGCCGACGTTGTGTCTTCTGTCGTGTCAATGAGACGTACGAGCATTTCCTGTTCTCTTGTGGATATGGTCAATCTGTTTGGTATTCCTTCAAGGCAATCCATCGACTGCTCGAGTGTTCCTTTCCGTCCACGTGTCTGGAAATGTTCTACGAGACGCCCAAGCCGTCCGATGGATACTACATCCGTGGCTATCTGAAGATCTGGCCGATTGTCCGAGCCTGCGTGTATTATCAAATATGGCTCCAACGTGCCGATCGCACCTTTCGACCCGACCTCACAGCGAAGAGTCCGATGGAAGTTGCCATTCATGCTGCCTCTTTGATCAAGCTACATCTACAACAGCTCCTGGTTGATCTCCCTCTCAAGAAGGGATACACCAAGGTATTCAATGTGCTCAAGCATCTATCTTCGGACCCCTGGTTACGTCAACACGCCATTCCTGACAGTGTCGTTTCATAAGTGAGCTGACGGCTCACCACTTCATCTCCTGTTCAATGACCACTTTGCCATATTCTGTTTTCCAAGTTCTATTTATACAGTACGAGGCAAATTAGTAAGTCATTAGGGCCTTTGCTCAAAATAAGGTTAATACAACTCATTTAACCAGGAAAGCAGCCACCACAGGCACAAGGCCCCAGTGGTTCGCCCTCCTGAGTGAGGGCTTCGCTAGACAAGTTAACGACAGTGGTCTGGGGGTCAACCACTGACCCACTGAGGTTGACCCCCCCTGGAACTCCGGCGAGTGGAGCACCAGGTGAAGCGCTGGGGGAGCGAGACGCAGATTGGTCTCCAGAGACGCTGTTGGGGTCGAACTCGACCTCCACTTCGGCCCTAGGGTTAGGTGTAGCGACATTACTCACACCACTTCCGCCATCCTGATTGGACGACGAAAGTGGGTGAGGTGATACAATACCTGGAATGATGGTGACTCCGAGAGTGTTGGTCTCACGGAGCTCGGAACAGCTGTTGGCGTTGGACATTTTGAGCGCGGCGGCACTTGATAACTTCTTGACTTGAGGGGTACGAGGCAAATTCGGAAGTCAAAGAGTTGGTGGATGTCAATGGAAATGTTGTCTCCAATCAACAAGGCATGTCTGACGTCCTGGTCGACTACTACAAGGACTTGTTTGCAGCTCCCGAGGTGCAGCGATCTGGAGACGAAGTGTCGTCATTTCTGACCCCATTGACTCGACACAAGCAACTGCCAGAGCAAGCCCAGAAAGAGCTGTCGGCTCCCTTGCGCGCCAACGAGTTCTATCATGCTATTCGACACAGCAGTTCGAACTCAGCGCCAGGTCCCAACGCTCTGCCATTCGAAGTCCTCAAACTTGCACCTCACAAGTGGTCGTTGGTATTGGAGCTGCTATTCACACACCAGCTCCATTCTCACCCTCGCTTGACTCCCATGCAACTTGTCAGTACGCTGGTGTTGCTGCACAAGAAAGGCCCCAAGTCACAAGCCAAGAACTATCGGCCCATTAGCCTACTCAACACGGACCAAGCCAATGTATTGGCTTCGCTTCACATCACGAAGTTGTCGCATTTGTTGACTCCGTGTCAGCGAGTTTGGCCAGCTTCGATCTTGTTCGACAAAATCAACCGTGCCTGCCGCCAAGCCAATTTTGTCCCTCCAACGAAACAATGGATCTCAATCTTGGTGACCAAGTTGTCACGATTGTTTGAGATTGTTTCTGAAGAGGATGCTCCCGTGTTCCACTTGCCGACGCCAAGCTCTGAATGGATGGAATGGCACTGGATGATTCACCCTGACTCGAGTCCGATCTTGTTGGCGCTTGCGACTTCGAAATCGGCTAAGATCAGAGCTTCTCCAGCTGTCAGCTCGTCCATTCTTCCTACCAAGCATCTCAACCTGCCATCCAACTTTTACGAAGACCCCAAGCGCCTTACCCAACTTGCCGCCTTCCTCCAACCCGACCACATTCTCCCTCGATATGGAGAGTTCATTTTCAAGACCCTTCTCCGCGCCAACGCCATGCAATATCTGTTTCAGTACCAAGACCCCAAGCCGACGTTGTGTCTTCTGTCGTGTCAATGAGACGTACGAGCATTTCCTGTTCTCTTGTGGATATGGTCAATCTGTTTGGTATTTCTTCAAGGCGATCCAGCGACTGCTCGAGTGTTCCTTTCCGTCCACGTGTCTGGAAATATTCTACGAGACGCCCAAGCCGTCCGATGGATACTACATCCGTGGCTATCTGAAGATCTGGCCGATTGTCCGAGCCTGCGTGTATTATCAAATATGGCTCCAACGTGCCGATCGCACCTTTCGACCCGACCTCACAGCGAAGAGTCCGATGGAAGTTGCCATTCATGCTGCCTCTTTGATCAAGCTACATCTACAACAGCTCCTGGTTGATCTCCCTCTCAAGAAGGGATACACCAAGGTATTCAATGTGCTCAAGCATCTATCTTCGGACCCCTGGTTACGTCAACACATCATTCCTGACAGTGTCGTTTCATGAGTTAGCATGACGGCTCACCACTTCATCTCCTGTTCAATGACCACTTTGCCATATTCTGTTTTCCAAGTTCTATTTATACAGTACGAGGCAAATTAGTAAGTCATTAGGGCCTTTGCTCAAAAATAAGGTTAATACAACTCATTTAACCATTGTGATCTCAAGTTACAACTTGTCTACGTGCGTGGAAATGGGAGGCACAACGTTTCGACTTGGTGGCAAAGACTTCCTGGTTCCCAAATACTCGCGTTATGGCAACAACTACTACGTTACGTTCAACAAGGTCAGTCACCCTTCGATGGCCAAGGCGATTGTCAAGAAAATGGCTGCATTGACCAAGTCAGTGATAGCAGCATTCAACCCTACTGCTGGTCAGAACATCAAGTCGCCGCATTTGAGAGTCATTTTCAAGTCGTCTGCGCCTCCTGCAGTGTTGGTGCCAAAATCCGGCGACGCACTACGCGAAATCACCATTACGGATCCGTCGGGTCAGCCTTTTGTCGTCGTGTTTCAGCACAAGATCGCTGCTCTGAACAAGACATTGCCTCCGTCGATTGTTTCACGACGTGCAGAGGCCAAGGCTGAAAAAGCGAAGGCAAAAGCGGCCAAGGCAGCGGCAAAATCTCCTCCGTCAGGAGAAAAAGAACCTGAACATGATGGAGACGATCATGATCAAGACCCTGGAACAAATGCGGAAGGCAAGGCCGACTCAACTGAGGCATCTGGAGATCGTCAAGATGAACAACCACAGCCAACAGCTCCTTCTCATGGCTCTGATGTCGATATGTCTGGTGACAGCGATCCCCCTAACAACAATGGACAAGACAAACAACAAGAAGATGTGGAAATGTCTACCAACGAATCGCCCGCTCTTGCTCCACCAAGTGAGCAGCCCAAGAACTCGCTGGACCTTCAATTGGTAACGGGCTACCGGTCTGGACCAGCTCCAAAACGTACTTTGCCTTCGTCCCCACGTTTGGATCCCCTGCCGACATCCAACCGTTTTCATATCCTCGAAGAAGACGACGTGGAACTCTCGTTTGAAGACTTTGCAGTGCCTCGAATTGTATTGGAAGATTCAAGTGCGCCACGCCCGAAAAAGACCAAAGGCAAAGCGAAGAAACAACGACTTAACAAGTCTGCTGCAGCCCACCTCGAATTGGCGAAGAAGATCATTCGAGATAAGAAAGTCGAAGGCAGTATCACCGAATGTCAACGCATTTTGCGAGATGACCCTCAGCTGGTTGCACATGCTATGTACGCACAAGATGAAGACCTCAGTTTGTTTCAGTCACTTGTTGCAACCAAGACTATTGAGCGCAAGATGGCTTTGTTAAAAGCTCAAGGCAAGCCTCACAACTACAAACATCACGTCAACTTCATGGCTCAATACAAGATTCACCCGTCAGAAATCTTGGAAGAATTGACCACGGACATACCAGAGATCAAGCGCATCCTCTTTGCACTTGCTACGATTGACTTATTCCTCTCAAATCGGGCCCCAGACCTCTACACAAACTCGGAGGCACTGACTGTTCTATTGAACCAAGTAGCAACAAGATTGCCTGACACCAACTGCTTGACGGACTGGTCGCTGTTTGCTTTGATCGAAAACTTCAGCGACAATCTCGAGAAGTTCACTTTGCCGGCTCCCGTCTTGTCGGCCATCTCGATGCTCAAAAGCATCACCAACAATTACCACATCGACGAGCTCTGCAGCAAAGCTCACCACTCCATGAACGCCGACGAAATTGATCCCCTCGATTTGGAGGACGATCAACTCTAAGGCTTCTATCCCCTGCTTCAATCCATTTCAACCTCCCCTCTGACCCCTCCATTCTACTCATTTTCATCTGTACTCGTGATGAGTGACAACAACTTCTCCGATGTCCCAACTGAACTCGTGGACTGGGACCCACAAATCATCTCCCTCAACACCAATGGCTTCTCCAACAGTCATCGGTACATCCTCGACAAACTCTCAAGTGTTCACGACGTTTCCTTTATCCAAGAAACCCGTTTCCGCACGCCAAGTCTCCACGACCGTGTTGCGTTCCATTGGCAACGCATCACAAACCACGAAGGCTCTTTGTTCTTTGAAGAGCCTATTTACCCTGAAGTATCCACGTCGCCAGCCACTGGAGGTCTGGCTACGTTGATACATCCTCACTCTCCTTTGAAGAACGCCACTCAAGTCCCTCATGACAACCCAGTGCTTCGTGGTCGTTATCTACAAGTGCGATGTACTCTGGGTCCACTGACAGTCGTTCTCCACAATATCTATGCGCCGGCAGCCTTCCAACAACGAGCAAGTTACTTCGAAGAATTGCCACGCGACTTTCCTCCACATGCGCTCCACATTGTTGGAGGAGATTTCAACTGCACTCTCAACAAAGATTTGGATTCGTTGAGACCCAGTACCTCCACCATGGCCGGCACCCTTCAACTGGAACAATGGATGCACAGTTTGTCTCTGGTGGATCTGTTTCGTCGTCAAAACCCCGTGGCACGAGCCTTCACAAGTCCCACACTCACCAACCGACTCGACTACATCTTTTGTTCGTCCACCTTGGCGGGTCTTCGTCATTGGAAGGCGACGCACATGCCACACGTTCCACAGGCTGACCACGTGGCTTGTCGTATCATCACAAAGCGTCAAACATTGCGCCATGGCTCTGGATCATGGAAAGCTCCAACTTGGCTACTTCGTCTACCACGAGCGGCCGAGATTGTTCATGGATGTCTGGATCGATTTTTGGACAAGTCTCCAACATTCCACAATATCTCCAAGGCCTACGACATGCTGGTCAATGATATCCGCTCCCAACTCAAAGAATTCCATTCTCAACGATTGGAGAAACAACGTCTGCCGTTGAAGAAGTTAGCTGTCGAGATCGCTTCGCTTTTGCAAGTCCCCAACATGCGTCAAGATTCAGTGCTGGTGGATCGAGTGCGAGACCTTCAAAAGCAAATTCACGAGCTGCAAGATCGAGACAAGCAGTTTCGTCAAGACCAGGCGTTCCAACTTCACTTGTATAAAGCAGAGCGCTCGTCCAAGTTCCACTTCATGTCCCCTGTCCCTACGCCCTTGAAGAAGACAGTCTTCAAAGAGTTGGTGGATGTCAATGGAAATGTTGTCTCCAATCAACAAGGCATGTCTGACGTCCTGGTCGACTACTACAAGGACTTGTTTGCAGCTCCCGAGGTGCAGCGATCTGGAGACGAAGTGTCGTCATTTCTGACCCCATTGACTCGACACAAGCAACTGCCAGAGCAAGCCCAGAAAGAGCTGTCGGCTCCCTTGCGCGCCAACGAGTTCTATCATGCTATTCGACACAGCAGTTCGAACTCAGCGCCAGGTCCCAACGCTCTGCCATTCGAAGTCCTCAAACTTGCACCTCACAAGTGGTCGTTGGTATTGGAGCTGCTATTCACACACCAGCTCCATTCTCACCCTCGCTTGACTCCCATGCAACTTGTCAGTACGCTGGTGTTGCTGCACAAGAAAGGCCCCAAGTCACAAGCCAAGAACTATCGGCCCATTAGCCTACTCAACACGGATGTGAAAATCCTGACGAGTATTCTGGCTTATCGACTCCAGCGCCACATTCGACACATCATCCACCCGGACCAGCAAGGCTTTATCCGTCGAAGCAATATCCAAACCAATATTGCACGACTGGATGACATGCTGCACCACATCAAACTACACAGTCCGTCCTCGATGGTGGCACTGCTTGACTTTGAGAAAGCTTTTGATCGCGTGGACCACGCGTACTTGCTCCGCGTCCTCCGTCACTATGGCTTTCCCGAAACCTTTGTTGACATGGTTCGCGTACTGTACTCGGGCCGCAAGTCTCGCATCTTGGTGAACGGCTTCTTGTCCAAGCCAGTTCACATCTCACGCGGTGTGTTGCAAGGTGATCCACTGTCGCCACTTCTGTTTGTGATCGCTTTGGAACCGATGTGCCAACTCCTACGGCAACACTCCAACTATGGCATCAAGTGTGGGGATCGCTACCACACTGGGAGTTACTTTGCCGACGACTCGCAACTCTATGCGGCAAATGAGACGTGCCTCCACCGGCAGCTTGCATTGGTTCAAACCTTTTGCGACAAGTCTGGTTTCCGACTCAACGTAGACAAGACCCAAATTCTGACCTACAGCCAGTTGAATGGGAACCTTGCCTCACTACAAGTTACTTCCGACAGTCCCGTGAAGGCTCTTGGTATCTTGGTTGCGCCCAATCTTTCTCCATTGGCACGTTTCAATTACGTGTTTGAGAAGTTTGTGGCTCGCTTGTCTTTGTGGCTCTACAAGGCTCGAACCATGGCCGGAAAAGTCACTATCCTGCACAGCATATGTCTGCCTGTGTTATGGTACCAACTGGCTTTTGTCCCTGCCGACAAAGACCTGGCCAAAAAGATCGACAAGGCCATGCTTCAATTTATGCATGGTGAAGAAATCAACCCATCCTCCTCTGTCCATGGCCTCCGTTTGATCAAAAAGGAGATCCTATTCATGCCGAAGAAGTCCGGTGGCTTAGGCCTGCACCATGCACTTGCTTTATGGCAACAACACAAC
Organism: Aphanomyces cochlioides; assembly: GCA_019828595.1. Classification (NCBI taxonomy): domain Eukaryota; phylum Oomycota; class Saprolegniomycetes; order Saprolegniales; family Verrucalvaceae; genus Aphanomyces; species Aphanomyces cochlioides. Next base: position 2,667,291 of record JAHQRK010000007.1, on the reverse strand, counting down.
CGCTCTGTCATGATCAGATGCATTCAAGCCATCACCACCCCACCCCGCAAGTCTGCCATGTCCGCCTGGATTACGCCGGGCTATACTCTCCTCGAGAAGGCTTTTCATCCATGGGGTTCCCCCCGAGATCTCCTCTTGGCAAATGGCTCTTCTGCATTCATCAGACAACTGTACAAGAATCCCAATATCACTCCAATGTGGAAAGCCTTATTGAGTAGCTGGTTTGAATCCCGCTGGACTCCGTACGGCTGTCCAAATCACATCTCATCTTTGGATGTTCCCCTTTGGCACAACTCGTATCTGCCTGGACTCGAAGACCTATACGATCAGTGCTCTACATCGACGCAAGACCAAGCCAATGTATTGGCTTCGCTTCACATCACGAAGTTGTCGCATTTGTTGACTCCGTGTCAGCGAGTTTGGCCAGCTTCGATCTTGTTCGACAAAATCAACCGTGCCTGCCGCCAAGCCAATTTTGTCCCTCCAACGAAACAATGGATCTCAATCTTGGTGACCAAGTTATCACGATTGTTTGAGATTGTTTCTGAAGAGGATGCTTTCGTGTTCCACTTGCCGACGCCAAGCTCTGAATGGATGGAATGGCACTGGATGATTCACCCTGACTCGAATCCGAACTTGTTGGCGTTTGCGACTTCGAAATCGGCTAAGATCAGAGCTTCTCCAGCTGTCAGCTCGTCCATTCTTCCTACCAAGCATCTCAACCTGCCATCCAACTTTTACGAAGACCCCAAGCGCCTTACCCAACTTGCCGCCTTCCTCCAACCCGACCACATTCTCCCTCGATATGGAGAGTTCATTTTCAAGACCCTTCTCCGCGCCAACGCCATGCAATATCTGTTTCAGTACCAAGACCCCAAGCCGACGTTGTGTCTTCTGTCGTGTCAATGAGACGTACGAGCATTTCCTGTTCTCTTGTGGATATGGTCAATCTGTTTGGTATTCCTTCAAGACAATCCAGCGACTGCTCGAGTGTTCCTTTCCGTCGACTTGTCTGGAAATGTTCTACGAGACGCCCAAGCCGTCCGATGGATACTACATCCGTGGCTATCTGAAGATCTGGCCGATTGTCCGAGCCTGCGTGTATTATCAAATATGGCTCCAACGTGCCGATCGCACCTTTCGACCCGACCTCACAGCGAAGAGTCCGATGGAAGTTGCCATTCATGCTGCCTCTTTGATCAAGCTACATCTACAACAGCTCCTGGTTGATCTCCCTCTCAAGAAGGGATACACCAAGGTATTCAATGTGCTCAAGCATCTATCTTCGGACCCCTGGTTACGTCAACACGCCATTCCTGACAGCGTCGTTTCATGAGTGAGCATGACGGCTCATCACTTCATCTCCTGTTCATTGACCACTTTGCCATATTCTGTTTTCCAAGTTCTATTTATACAGTACGAGGCAAATTAGTAAGTCATTAGGGCCTTTGCTCAAAAATAAGGTTAATACAACTCATTTAACCACCATGGCCGGCACCCTTCAACTGGAACAATGGATGCACAGTTTGTCTCTGGTGGATCTGTTTCGCCGTCAAAACCCCGTGGCAAGAACCTTCACAAGTCCCACACTCACCAACCGACTCGACTACATCTTTTGTTCGTCCACCTTGGCGGGTCTTCGTCATTGGAAGGCGACGCACATGCCACACGTTCCACAGGCTGACCACGTGACATGTCGTATCATCACAAAGCGTCAAACATTGCGCCATGGCTCTGGATCATGGAAAGCTCCAACTTGGCTACTTCGTCTACCACGAGCGGCCGAGATTGTTCATGGATGTCTGGATCGATTTTTGGACAAGTCTCCAACATTCCACAATATCTCCAAGGCCTACGACATGCTGGTCAATGATATCCGCTCCCAACTCAAAGAATTCCATTCTCAACGATTGGAGAAACAACGTCTGCCGTTGAAGAAGTTAGCTGTCGAGATCGCTTCGCTTTTGCAAGTCCCCAACATGCGTCAAGATTCAGTGCTGGTGGATCGAGTGCGAGACCTTCAAAAGCAAATTCACGAGCTGCAAGATCGAGACAAGCAGTTTCGTCAAGACCAGGCGTTCCAACTTCACTTGTACGAAGCAGAGCGCTCGTCCAAGTTCCACTTCATGTCCCCTGTCCCTACGCCCTTGAAGAAGACAGTCTTCAAAGAGTTGGTGGATGTCAATGGAAATGTTGTCTCCAATCAACAAGGCATGTCTGACGTCCTGGTCGACTACTACAAGGACTTGTTTGCAGCTCCCGAGGTGCAGCGATCTGGAGACGAAGTGTCGTCATTTCTGACCCCATTGACTCGACACAAGCAACTGCCAGAGCAAGCCCAGAAAGAGCTGTCGGCTCCCTTGCGCGCCAACGAGTTCTATCATGCTATTCGACACAGCAGTTCGAACTCAGCGCCAGGTCCCAACGCTCTGCCATTCGAAGTCCTCAAACTTGCACCTCACAAGTGGTCGTTGGTATTGGAGCTGCTATTCACACACCAGCTCCATTCTCACCCTCGCTTGACTCCCACTTCCGAATTTGCCTCGTACCCCTCAAGTCAAGAAGTTATCAAGTGCCGCCGCGCTCAAAATGTCCAACGCCAACAGCTGTTCCGAGCTCCGTGAGACCAACACTCACGGAGTCACCATCATTCCAGGTATTGTATCACCTCACCCACTTTCGTCGTCCAATCAGGATGGCGGAAGTGGTGTGAGTAATGTCTCTACACCTAACCCTAGGGCCGAAGTGGAGGTCGAGTTCGACCCCAACAGCGTCTCTGGAGACCAATCTGCGTCTCGCTCCCCCAGCGCTTCACCTGGTGCTCCACTCGCCGGAGTTCCAGGGGGGGTCAACCTCAGTGGGTCAGTGGTTGACCCCCAGACCACTGTCGTTAACTTGTCTAGCGAAGCCCTCACTCAGGAGGGCGAACCACTGGGGCCTTGTGCCTGTGGTGGCTGCTTCCCTGGACTCCAATTGGAGTCGATCCCCAGTGAAGGCGGCGAGAAAACGGGGTCCATGCCAGCCCTAGAGGCTACGAGGGCCCCCCCTATGGGCACACCCTGCGGTTCTGTCTACTTCCCCCCAGGGGCCTCTTCGGAGGGGCGGGGGCGGTATCCCGATTTGGGTTCTCGCCGGAGCAATGGTGTACCCCAGTCACCGTGCTGCGGGGATGGCATGGATTCCCCTTCTACCCCTGTCACTGGGGGTCTGGCCCCGGCCTTTCTCATGACCAATGGGACTGAGCCAGCAGCCACCAACCGCGTCGCCCCCTGTGCTGAGCCTCCTAGAACGGGAGAGGAAGAAGAAAAAAATCTCAAGAGGACGTGGATATGGTCTCTGGAGACGCCGAGGGGAAGGATTCTACTGAAACCGAGGCCTTAACCGACGAGGGAAATACTCAAATTCACTCTGAGGTTGATGGGTCAGGCGACATTAACGGCCAAGCGAAGTCGTGTGATACTCCTGGAGAAGTTATTCAAGAGGAACAATCGACAAACAATGACAATGACCAGTCAAATCAAGACATTGTCGACAAATCCGTTGCTCAAGGAAATGGCGCTGTTGATCCTCCTACCGCGGCAGACAAAATACAAGGCGATCAAGAGCAACAAAACGCTGAAAAGGCCAATCCATGGACGCAAAAGACTCCCGGCAAGGATTCAGCTTCGTCCAAGAAAGATTCCAAGCAAGGCAATGCCCCCAAAGGCGCGAAACATCGCAACACTGGTGCTCATGCTATTGCCGATGACGATATTGCGCGATGCGAGGCCATGGCGGACGCATTCTACAAAGACTCTGGTGACATGGACGCCTTCATTGAAAACATTTTGCTCACCCCCCAGTCCCAAGTGTACGAGCTCACAGTCAAGTTGGGCGAAGCCTACAAGGACTGGTCCGAAAAAGTCATCTGCGATCAATTTGTCAAGGAAAATCCTGGTTCGTTATGGGGCTCCAAATTTCCGAACATTTTGATCCACAAGAAGAACCCACAGACCATTGTGATCTCAAGTTACAACTTGTCTACGTGCGTGGAAATGGGAGGCACAACGTTTCGACTTGGTGGCAAAGACTTCCTGGTTCCCAAATACTCGCGTTATGGCAACAACTACTACGTTACGTTCAACAAGGTCAGTCACCCTTCGATGGCCAAGGCAATTGTCAAGAAAATGGCTGCATTGACCAAGTCAGTGATAGCAGCATTCAACCCTACTGCTGGTCAGAACATCAAGTCGCCGCATTTGAGAGTCATTTTCAAGTCGTCTGCGCCTCCTGCAGTGCTGGTGCCAAAATCCGGCGACGCACTACGCGAAATCACCATTACGGATCCGTCGGGTCAGCCTTTTGTCGTCGTGTTTCAGCACAAGATCGCTGCTCTGAACAAGACATTGCCTCCGTCGATTGTTTCACGACGTGCAGAGGCCAAGGCTGAAAAAGCGAAGGCAAAAGCGGCCAAGGCAGCGGCAAAATCTCCTCCGTCAGGAGAAAAAGAACCTGAACATGATGGAGACGATCATGATCAAGACCCTGGAACAAATGCGGAAGGCAAGGCCGACTCAACTGAGGCATCTGAAGATGGTCAAGATGAACAACCACAGCCAACAGCTCCTTCTCATGGCTCTGATGTCGATATGTCTGGTGACAGCGATCCCCCTAACAACAATGGACAAGACAAACAACAAGAAGATGTGGAAATGTCTACCAACGAATCGCCCGCTCTTGCTCCACCAAGTGAGCAGCCCAAGAACTCGCTGGACCTTCAATTGGTAACGGGCTACCGGTCTGGACCAGCTCCAAAACGTACTTTGCCTTCGTCCCCACGTTTGGATCCCCTGCCGACATCCAACCGTTTTCATATCCTCGAAGAAGACGACGTGGAACTCTCGTTTGAAGACTTTGCAGTGCCTCGAATTGTATTGGAAGATTCAAGTGCGCCACGCCCGAAAAAGACCAAAGGCAAAGCGAAGAAACAACGACTTAACAAGTCTGCTGCAGCCCACCTCGAATTGGCGAAGAAGATCATTCGAGACAAGAAAGTCGAAGGCAGTATCACCGAATGTCAACGCATTTTGCGAGATGATCCTCAGCTCGTTGCACATGCTATGTACGCACAAGATGAAGACCTCAGTTTGTTTCAGTCACTTGTTGCAACCAAGACTATTGAGCGCAAGATGGCTTTGTTAAAAGCTCAAGGCAAGCCTCACAACTACAAACATCACGTCAACTTCATGGCTCAATACAAGATTCACCCGTCAGAAATCTTGGAAGAATTGACCACGGACATACCAGAGATCAAGCGCATCCTCTTTGCACTTGCTACGATTGACTTATTCCTCTCAAATCGGGCCCCAGACCTCTACACAAACTCGGAGGCACTGACTGTTCTATTGAACCAAGTAGCAACAAGATTGCCTGACACCAACTGCTTGACGGACTGGTCGCTGTTTGCTTTGATCGAAAACTTCAGCGACAATCTCGAGAAGTTCACTTTGCCGGCTCCCGTCTTGTCGGCCATCTCGATGCTCAAAAGCATCACCAACAATTACCACATCGACGAGCTCTGCAGCAAAGCTCACCACTCCATGAACGCCGACGAAATTGATCCCCTCGATTTGGAGGACGATCAACTCTAAGGCTTCTATCCCCTGCTTCAATCCATTTCAACCTCCCCTCTGACCCCTCCATTCTACTCATTTTCATCTGTACTCGTGATGAGTGACAACAACTTCTCCGATGTCCCAACTGAACTCGTGGACTGGGACCCACAAATCATCTCCCTCAACACCAATGGCTTCTCCAACAGTCATCGGTACATCCTCGACAAACTCTCAAGTGTTCACGACGTTTCCTTTATCCAAGAAACCCGTTTCCGCACGCCAAGTCTCCACGACCGTGTTGCGTTCCATTGGCAACGCATCACAAACCACGAAGGCTCTTTGTTCTTTGAAGAGCCTATTTACCCTGAAGTATCCACGTCGCCAGCCACTGGAGGTCTGGCTACGTTGATACATCCTCACTCTCCTTTGAAGAACGCCACTCAAGTCCCTCATGACAACCCAGTGCTTCGTGGTCGTTATCTACAAGTGCGATGTACTCTGGGTCCACTGACAGTCGTTCTCCACAATATCTATGCGCCGGCAGCCTTCCAACAACGAGCAAGTTACTTCGAAGAATTGCCACGCGACTTTCCTCCACATGCGCTCCACATTGTTGGAGATTTCAACTGCACTCTCAACAAAGATTTGGATTCGTTGAGACCCAGTACCTCCACCATGGCCGGCACCCTTCAACTGGAACAATGGATGCACAGTTTGTCTCTGGTGGATCTGTTTCGTCGTCAAAACCCCGTGGCACGAGCCTTCACAAGTCCCACACTCACCAACCGACTCGACTACATCTTTTGTTCGTCCACCTTGGCGGGTCTTCGTCATTGGAAGGCGACGCACATGCCACACGTTCCACAGGCTGACCACGTGGCTTGTCGTATCATCACAAAGCGTCAAACATTGCGCCATGGCTCTGGATCATGGAAAGCTCCAACTTGGCTACTTCGTCTACCACGAGCGGCCGAGATTGTTCATGGATGTCTGGATCGATTTTTGGACAAGTCTCCAACATTCCACAATATCTCCAAGGCCTACGACATGCTGGTCAATGATATCCGCTGCCAACTCAAAGAATTCCATTCTCAACGATTGGAGAAACAACGTCTGCCGTTGAAGAAGTTAGCTGTCGAGATCGCTTCGCTTTTGCAAGTCCCCAACATGCGTCAAGATTCAGTGCTGGTGGATCGAGTGCGAGACCTTCAAAAGCAAATTCACGAGCTGCAAGATCGAGACAAGCAGTTTCGTCAAGACCAGGCGTTCCAACTTCACTTGTACGAAGCAGAGCGCTCGTCCAAGTTCCACTTCATGTCCCCTGTCCCTACGCCCTTGAAGAAGACAGTCTTCAAAGAGTTGGTGGATGTCAATGGAAATGTTGTCTCCAATCAACAAGGCATGTCTGACGTCCTGGTCGACTACTACAAGGACTTGTTTGCAGCTCCCGAGGTGCAGCGATCTGGAGACGAAGTGTCGTCATTTCTGACCCCATTGACTCGACACAAGCAACTGCCAGAGCAAGCCCAGAAAGAGCTGTCGGCTCCCTTGCGCGCCAACGAGTTCTATCATGCTATTCGACACAGCAGTTCGAACTCAGCGCCAGGTCCCAACGCTCTGCCATTCGAAGTCCTCAAACTTGCACCTCACAAGTGGTCGTTGGTATTGGAGCTGCTATTCACACACCAGCTTTATTCTCACCCTCGCTTGACTCCCATGCAACTTGTCAGTACGCTGGTGTTGCTGCACAAGAAAGGCCCCAAGTCACAAGCCAAGAACTATCGGCCCATTAGCCTACTCAACACGGATGTGAAAATCCTGACGAGTATTCTGGCTTATCGACTCCAGCGCCACATTCGACACATCATCCACCCGGACCAGCAAGGCTTTATCCGTCGAAGCAATATCCAAACCAATATTGCACGACTGGATGACATGCTGCACCACATCAAACTACACAGTCCGTCCTCGATGGTGGCACTGCTTGACTTTGAGAAAGCTTTTGATCGCGTGGACCACGCGTACTTGCTCCGCGTCCTCCGTCACTATGGCTTTCCCGAAACCTTTGTTGACATGGTTCGCGTACTGTACTCGGGCCGCAAGTCTCGCATCTTGGTGAACGGCTTCTTGTCCAAGCCAGTTCACATCTCACGCGGTGTGTTGCAAGGTGATCCACTGTCGCCACTTCTGTTTGTGATCGCTTTGGAACCGATGTGCCAACTCCTACGGCAACACTCCAACTATGGCATCAAGTGTGGGGATCGCTACCACACTGGGAGTTACTTTGCCGACGACTCGCAACTCTATGCGGCAAATGAGACGTGCCTCCACCGGCAGCTTGCATTGGTTCAAACCTTTTGCGACAAGTCTGGTTTCCGACTCAACGTAGACAAGACCCAAATTCTGACCTACAGCCAGTTGAATGGGAACCTTGCCTCACTACAAGTTACTTCCGACAGTCCCGTGAAGGCTCTTGGTATCTTGGTTGCGCCCAATCTTTCTCCATTGGCACGTTTCAATTACGTGTTTGAGAAGTTTGTGGCTCGCTTGTCTTTGTGGCTCTACAAGGCTCGAACCATGACCGGAAAAGTCACTATCCTGCACAGCATATGTCTGCCTGTGTTATGGTACCAACTGGCTTTTGTCCCTGCCGACAAAGACCTGGCCAAAAAGATCGACAAGGCCATGCTTCAATTTATGCATGGTGGAGAAATCAACCCATCCTCCTCTGTCCATGGCCTCCGTTTGATCAAAAAGGAGATCCTATTCATGCCGAAGAAGTCCGGTGGCTTAGGCCTGCACCATGCACTTGCTTTATGGCAACAACACAACCGCTCTGTCATGATCAGATGCATTCAAGCCATCACCACCCCACCCCGCAAGTCTGCCATGTCCGCCTGGATTACGCCGGGCTATACTCTCCTCGAGAAGGCTTTTCATCCATGGGGTTCCCCCGAGATCACCTCTTGGCAAATGGCTCTTCTGCATTCATCAGACAACTGTACAAGAATCCCAATATCACTCCAATGTGGAAAGCCTTATTGAGTAGCTGGTTTGAATCCCGCTGGACTCCGTACGGCTGTCCAAATCACATCTCATCTTTGGATGTTCCCCTTTGGCACAACTCGTATCTGCCTGGACTCGAAGACCTATACGATCAGTGCTCTACATCGACGCAAGACCAAGCCAATGTATTGGCTTCGCTTCACATCACGAAGTTGTCGCATTTGTTGACTCCGTGTCAGCGAGTTTGGCCAGCTTCGATCTTGTTCGACAAAATCAACCGTGCCTGCCGCCAAGCCAATTTTGTCCCTCCAACGAAACAATGGATCTCAATCTTGGTGACCAAGTTATCACGATTGTTTGAGATTGTTTCTGAAGAGGATGCTCCCGTGTTCCACTTGCCGACGCCAAGCTCTGAATGGATGGAATGGCACTGGATGATACACCCTGACTCGAGTCCGATCTTGTTGGCGCTTGCGACTTCGAAATCGGCTAAGATCAGAGCTTCTCCAGCTGTCAGCTCGTCCATTCTTCCTACCAAGCATCTCAACCTGCCATCCAACTTTTATGAAGACCCCAAGCGCCTTACCCAACTTGCCGCCTTCCTCCAACCCGACCACATTCTCCCTCGATATGGAGAGTTCATTTTCAAGACCCTTCTCCGCGCCAACGCCATGCAATATCTGTTTCAGTACCAAGACCCCAAGCCGACGTGTGTCTTCTGTCGTGTCAATGAGACGTACGAGCATTTCCTGTTCTCTTGTGGATATGGTCAATCTGTTTGGTATTTCTTCAAGGCAATCCAGCGACTGCTCGAGTGTTCCTTTCCGTCCACGTGTCTGGAAATGTTCTACGAGACGCCCAAGCCGTCCGATGGATACTACATCCGTGGCTATCTGAAGATCTGGCCGATTGTCCGAGCCTGCGTGTATTATCAAATATGGCTCCAACGTGCCGATCGCACCTTTCGACCCGACCTCACAGCGAAGAGTCCGATGGAAGTTGCCATTCATGCTACCTCTTTGATCAAGCTACATCTACAACAGCTCCTGGTTGATCTCCCTCTCAAGAAGGGATACACCAAGGTATTCAATGTGCTCAAGCATCTATCTTCGGACCCCTGGTTACGTCAACACATCATTCCTAACAGCGTCGTTTCATGAGAGAGCTGACGGCTCACTCACTTCATCTCCTGTTCAATGACCACTTTGCCATATTCTGTTTTCCAAATTCTATTTATACAGTACGAGGCAAAATAGTAAGTCATTAGGGCCTTTGCTCAAAAATAAGGTTAATACAACTCATTTAACCATCGGACTCTTCGCTGTGAGGTCGGGTCGAAAGGTGCGATCGGCACGTTGGAGCCATATTTGATAATACACGCAGGCTCGGACAGTCGACCAGATCTTCAGATAGCCACGGATGTAGTATCAAAATACAAGGCGATCAAGAGCAACAAAACGCTGAAAAGGCCAATCCATGGACGCAAAAGGCTCCCGGCAAGGATTCAGCTTCGTCCAAGAAAGATTCCAAGCAAGGCAATGCTCCCAAAGGCGCGAAACATCGCAACACTGGTGCTCATGCTATTGCCGATGACGATATTGCGCGATGCGAGGCCATGGCGGACGCATTCTACAAAGACTCTGGTGACATGGACGCCTTCATTGAAAACATTTTGCTCACTCCCCAGTCCCAAGTGTACGAGCTCACAGTCAAGTTGGGCGAAGGCTACAAGGACTGGTCCGAAAAAGTCATCTGCGATCAATTTGTCAAGGAAAATCCTGGTTCGTTATGGGGCTCCAAATTTCCGAACATTTTGATCCACAAGAAGAACCCACAGACCATTGTGATCTCAAGTTACAACTTGTCTACGTGCGTGGAAATGGGAGGCACAACGTTTCGACTTGGTGGCAAAGACTTCCTGGTTCCCAAGTACTCGCGTTATGGCAACAACTACTACGTTACGTTCAACAAGGTCAGTCACCCTTCGATGGCCAAGGCGATTGTCAAGAAAATGGCTGCATTGACCAAGTCAGTGATAGCAGCATTCAACCCTACTGCTGGTCAGAACATCAAGTCGCCGCATTTGAGAGTCATTTTCAAGTCGCCTGCGCCTCCAGCAGTGTTGGTGCCAAAATCCGGCGACGCACTACGCGAAATCACCATTACGGATCCGTCGGGTCAGCCTTTTGTCGTCGTGTTTCAGCACAAGATCGCTGCTCTGAACAAGACATTGCCTCCGTCGATTGTTTCACGACGTGCAGAGGCCAAGGCTGAAAAAGCGAAGGCAAAAGCGGCCAAGGCAGCGGCAAAATCTCCTCCGTCAGGAGAAAAAGAACCTGAACATGATGGAGACGATCATGATCAAGACCCTGGAACAAATGCGGAAGGCAAGGCCGACTCAACTGAGGCATCTGAAGATGGTCAAGATGAACAACCACAGCCAACAGCTCCTTCTCATGGCTCTGATGTCGATATGTCTGGTGACAGCGATCCCCCTAACAACAATGGACAAGACAAACAACAAGAAGATGTGGAAATGTCTACCAACGAATCGCCCGCTCTTGCTCCACCAAGTGAGCAGCCCAAGAACTCGCTGGACCTTCAATTGGTAACGGGCTACCGGTCTGGACCAGCTCCAAAACGTACTTTGCCTTCGTCCCCACGTTTGGATCCCCTGCCGACATCCAACCGTTTTCATATCCTCGAAGAAGACGACGTGGAACTCTCGTTTGAAGACTTTGCAGTGCCTCGAATTGTATTGGAAGATTCAAGTGCGCCACGCCCGAAAAAGACCAAAGGCAAAGCGAAGAAACAACGACTTAACAAGTCTGCTGCAGCCCACCTCGAATTGGCGAAGAAGATCATTCGAGACAAGAAAGTCGAAGGCAGTATCACCGAATGTCAACGCATTTTGCGAGATGATCCTCAGCTGGTTGCACATGCTATGTACGCACAAGATGAAGACCTCAGTTTGTTTCAGTCACTTGTTGCAACCAAGACTATTGAGCGCAAGATGGCTTTGTTAAAAGCTCAAGGCAAGCCTCACAACTACAAACATCACGTCAACTTCATGGCTCAATACAAGATTCACCCGTCAGAAATCTTGGAAGAATTGACCACGGACATACCAGAGATCAAGCGCATCCTCTTTGCACTTGCTACGATTGACTTATTCCTCTCAAATCGGGCCCCAGACCTCTACACAAACTCGGAGGCACTGACTGTTCTATTGAACCAAGTAGCAACAAGATTGCCTGACACCAACTGCTTGACGGACTGGTCGCTGTTTGCTTTGATCGAAAACTTCAGCGACAATCTCGAGAAGTTCACTTTGCCGGCTCCCGTCTTGTCGGCCATCTCGATGCTCAAAAGCATCACCAACAATTACCACATCGACGAGCTCTGCAGCAAAGCTCACCACTCCATGAACGCCGACGAAATTGATCCCCTCGATTTGGAGGACGATCAACTCTAAGGCTTCTATCCCCTGCTTCAATCCATTTCAACCTCCCCTCTGACCCCTCCATTCTACTCATTTTCATCTGTACTCGTGATGAGTGACAACAACTTCTCCGATGTCCCAACTGAACTCGTGGACTGGGACCCACAAATCATCTCCCTCAACACCAATGGCTTCTCCAACAGTCATCGGTACATCCTCGACAAACTATCAAGTGTTCACGACGTTTCCTTTATCCAAGAAACCCGTTTCCGCACGCCAAGTCTCCACGACCGTGTTGCGTTCCATTGGCAACGCATCACAAACCACGAAGGCTCTTTGTTCTTTGAAGAGCCTATTTACCCTGAAGTATCCACGTCGCCAGCCACTGGAGGTCTGGCTACGTTGATACATCCTCACTCTCCTTTGAAGAACGCCACTCAAGTCCCTCATGACAACCCAGTGCTTCGTGGTCGTTATCTACAAGTGCGATGTACTCTGGGTCCACTGACAGTCGTTCTCCACAATATCTATGCGCCGGCAGCCTTCCAAGAACGAGCAAGTTACTTCGAAGAATTGCCACGCGACTTTCCTCCACATGCGCTCCACATTGTTGGAGATTTCAACTGCACTCTCAACAAAGATTTGGATTCGTTGAGACCCAGTACCTCCACCATGGCCGGCACCCTTCAACTGGAACAATGGATGCACAGTTTGTCTCTGGTGGATCTGTTTCGCCGTCAAAACCCCGTGGCAAGAACCTTCACAAGTCCCACACTCACCAACCGACTCGACTACATCTTTTGTTCGTCCACCTTGGCGGGTCTTCGTCATTGGAAGGCGACGCACATGCCACACGTTCCACAGGCTGACCACGTGGCTTGTCGTATCATCACAAAGCGTCAAACATTGCGCCATGGCTCTGGATCATGGAAAGCTCCAACTTGGCTACTTCGTCTACCACGAGCGGCCGAGATTGTTCATGGATGTCTGGATCGATTTTTGGACAAGTCTCCAACATTCCACAATATCTCCAAGGCCTACGACATGCTGGTCAATGATATCCGCTCCCAACTCAAAGAATTCCATTCTCAACGATTGGAGAAACAACGTCTGCCGTTGAAGAAGTTAGCTGTCGAGATCGCTTCGCTTTTGCAAGTCCCCAACATGCGTCAAGATTCAGTGCTGGTGGATCGAGTGCGAGACCTTCAAAAGCAAATTCACGAGCTGCAAGATCGAGACAAGCAGTTTCGTCAAGACCAGGGGTTCCAACTTCACTTGTACAAAGCAGAGCGCTCGTCCAAGTTCCACTTCATGTCCCCTGTCCCTACCCCCTTGAAGAAGACAGTCTTCAAAGAGTTGGTGGATGTCAATGGAAATGTTGTCTCCAATCAACAAGGCATGTCTGACGTCCTGGTCGACTACTACAAGGACTTGTTTGCAGCTCCCGAGGTGCAGCGATCTGGAGACGAAGTGTCGTCATTTCTGACCCCATTGACTCGACACAAGCAACTGCCAGAGCAAGCCCAGAAAGAGCTGTCGGCTCCCTTGCGCGCCAACGAGTTCTATCATGCTATTCGACACAGCAGTTCGAACTCAGCGCCAGGTCCCAACGCTCTGTCATTCGAAGTCCTCAAACTTGCACCTCACAAGTGGTCGTTGGTATTGGAGCTGCTATTCACACACCAGCTTTATTCTCACCCTCGCTTGACTCCCATGCAACTTGTCAGTACGCTGGTGTTGCTGCACAAGAAAGGCCCCAAGTCACAAGCCAAGAACTATCGGCCCATTAGCCTACTCAACACGGATGTGAAAATCCTGACGAGTATTCTGGCTTATCGACTCCAGCGCCACATTCGACACATCATCCACCCGGACCAGCAAGGCTTTATCCGTCGAAGCAATATCCAAACCAATATTGCACGACTGGATGACATGCTGCACCACATCAAACTACACAGTCCGTCCTCGATGGTGGCACTGCTTGACTTTGAGAAAGCTTTTGATCGCGTGGACCACGCGTACTTGCTCCGCGTCCTCCGTCACTATGGCTTTCCCGAAACCTTTGTTGACATGGTTCGCGTACTGTACTCGGGCCGCAAGTCTCGCATCTTGGTGAACGGCTTCTTGTCCAAGCCAGTTCACATCTCACGCGGTGTGTTGCAAGGTGATCCACTGTCGCCACTTCTGTTTGTGATCGCTTTGGAACCGATGTGCCAACTCCTACGGCAACACTCCAACTATGGCATCAAGTGTGGGGATCGCTACCACACTGGGAGTTACTTTGCCGACGACTCGCAACTCTATGCGGCAAATGAGACGTGCCTCCACCGGCAGCTTGCATTGGTTCAAACCTTTTGCGACAAGTCTGGTTTCCGACTCAACGTAGACAAGACCCAAATTCTGACCTACAGCCAGTTGAATGGGAACCTTGCCTCACTACAAGTTACTTCCGACAGTCCCGTGAAGGCTCTTGGTATCTTGGTTGCGCCCAATCTTTCTCCATTGGCACGTTTCAATTACGTGTTTGAGAAGTTTGTGGCTCGCTTGTCTTTGTGGCTCTACAAGGCTCGAACCATGACCGGAAAAGTCACTATCCTGCACAGCATATGTCTGCCTGTGTTATGGTACCAACTGGCTTTTGTCCCTGCCGACAAAGACCTGGCCAAAAAGATCGACAAGGCCATGCTTCAATTTATGCATGGTGAAGAAATCAACCCATCCTCCTCTGTCCATGGCCTCCGTTTGATCAAAAAGGAGATCCTATTCATGCCGAAGAAGTCCGGTGGCTTAGGCCTGCACCATGCACTTGCTTTATGGCAACAACACAACCGCTCTGTCATGATCAGATGCATTCAAGCCATCACCACCCCACCCCGCAAGTCTGCCATGTCCGCCTGGATTACGCCGGGCTATACTCTCCTCGAGAAGGCTTTTCATCCATGGGGTTCCCCCCGAGATCTCCTCTTGGCAAATGGCTCTTCTGCATTCATCAGACAACTGTACAAGAATCCCAATATCACTCCAATGTGGAAAGCCTTATTGAGTAGCTGGTTTGAATCCCGCTGGACTCCGTACGGCTGTCCAAATCACATCTCATCTTTGGATATTCCCCTTTGGCACAACTCGTATCTGCCTGGATGTCAACAAAGGTTTCGGGAAAGCCATAGTGACGGAGGACGCGGAGCAAGTACGCGTGGTCCACGCGATCAAAAGCTTTCTCAAAGTCAAGCAGTGCCACCATCGAGGACGGACTGTGTAGTTTGATGTGGTGCAGCATGTCATCCAGTCGTGCAATATTGGTTTGGATATTGCTTCGACGGATAAAGCCTTGCTGGTCCGGGTGGATGATGTGTCGAATGTGGCGCTGGAGTCGATAAGCCAGAATACTCGTCAGGATTTTCACATCCGTGTTGAGTAGGCTAATGGGCCGATAGTTCTTGGCTTGTGACTTGGGGCCTTTCTTGTGCAGCAACACCAGCGTACTGACAAGTTGCATGGGAGTCAAGCGAGGGTGAGAATGGAGCTGGTGTGTGAATAGCAGCTCCAATACCAACGACCACTTGTGAGGTGCAAGTTTGAGGACTTCGAATGGCAGAGCGTTGGGACCTGGCGCTGAGTTCGAACTGCTGTGTCGAATAGCATGATAGAACTCGTTGGCGCGCAAGGGAGCCGACAGCTCTTTCTGGGCTTGCTCTGGCAGTTGCTTGTGTCGAGTCAATGGGGTCAGAAATGACGACACTTCGTCTCCAGATCGCTGCACCTCGGGAGCTGCAAACAAGTCCTTGTAGTAGTCGACCAGGACGTCAGACATGCCTTGTTGATTGGAGACAACATTTCCATTGACATCCACCAACTCTTTGAAGACTGTCTTCTTCAAGGGGGTAGGGACAGGGGACATGAAGTGGAACTTGGACGAGCGCTCTGCTTTGTACAAGTGAAGTTGGAACCCCTGGTCTTGACGAAACTGCTTGTCTCGATCTTGCAGCTCGTGAATTTGCTTTTGAAGGTCTCGCACTCGATCCACCAGCACTGAATCTTGACGCATGTTGGGGACTTGCAAAAGCGAAGCGATCTCGACAGCTAACTTCTTCAACGGCAGACGTTGTTTCTCCAATCGTTGAGAATGGAATTCTTTGAGTTGGGAGCGGATATCATTGACCAGCATGTCGTAGGCCTTGGAGATATTGTGGAATGTTGGAGACTTGTCCAAAAATCGATCCAGACATCCATGAACAATCTCGGCCGCTCGTGGTAGACGAAGTAGCCAAGTTGGAGCTTTCCATGATCCAGAGCCATGGCGCAATGTTTGACGCTTTGTGATGATACGACAAGCCACGTGGTCAGCCTGTGGAACGTGTGGCATGTGCGTCGCCTTCCAATGACGAAGACCCGCCAAGGTGGACGAACAAAAGATGTAGTCGAGTCGGTTGGTGAGTGTGGGACTTGTGAAGGTTCTTGCCACGGGGTTTTGACGGCGAAACAGATCCACCAGAGACAAACTGTGCATCCATTGTTCCAGTTGAAGGGTGCCGGCCATGGTGGAGGTACTGGGTCTCAACGAATCCAAATCTTTGTTGAGAGTGCAGTTGAAATCTCCTCCAACAATGTGGAGCGCATGTGGAGGAAAGTCGCGTGGCAATTCTTCGAAGTAACTTGCTCGTTCTTGGAAGGCTGCCGGCGCATAGATATTGTGGAGAACGACTGTCAGTGGACCCAGAGTACATCGCACTTGTAGATAACGACCACGAAGCACTGGGTTGTCATGAGGGACTTGAGTGGCGTTCTTCAAAGGAGAGTGAGGATGTATCAACGTAGCCAGACCTCCAGTGGCTGGCGACGTGGATACTTCAGGGTAAATAGGCTCTTCAAAGAACAAAGAGCCTTCGTGGTTTGTGATGCGTTGCCAATGGAACGCAACACGGTCGTGGAGACTTGGCGTGCGGAAACGGGTTTCTTGGATAAAGGAAACGTCGTGAACACTTGATAGTTTGTCGAGGATGTACCGATGACTGTTGGAGAAGCCATTGGTGTTGAGGGAGATGATTTGTGGGTCCCAGTCCACGAGTTCAGTTGGGACATCGGAGAAGTTGTTGTCACTCATCACGAGTACAGATGAAAATGAGTAGAATGGAGGGGTGAGAGGGGAGGTTGAAATGGATTGAAGCAGGGGATAGAAGCCTTAGAGTTGATCGTCCTCCAAATCGAGGGGATCAATTTCGTCGGCGTTCATGGAGTGGTGAGCTTTGCTGCAGAGCTCGTCGATGTGGTAATTGTTGGTGATGCTTTTGAGCATCGAGATGGCCGACAAGACGGGAGCCGGCAAAGTGAACTTCTCGAGATTGTCGCTGAAGTTTTCGATCAAAGCAAACAGCGACCAGTCCGTCAAGCAGTTGGTGTCAGGCAATCTTGTTGCTACTTGGTTCAATAGAACAGTCAGTGCCTCCGAGTTTGTGTAGAGGTCTGGGGCCCGATTTGAGAGGAATAAGTCAATCGTAGCAAGTGCAAAGAGGATGCGCTTGATCTCTGGTATGTCCGTGGTCAATTCTTCCAAGATTTCTGACGGGTGAATCTTGTATTGAGCCATGAAGTTGACGTGATGTTTGTAGTTGTGAGGCTTGCCTTGAGCTTTTAACAAAGCCATCTTGCGCTCAATAGTCTTGGTTGCAACAAGTGACTGAAACAAACTGAGGTCTTCATCTTGTGCGTACATAGCATGTGCAACCAGCTGAGGGTCATCTCGCAAAATGCGTTGACATTCGGTGATACTGCCTTCGACTTTCTTATCTCGAATGATCTTCTTCGCCAATTCGAGGTGGGCTGCAGCAGACTTGTTAAGTCGTTGTTTCTTCGCTTTGCCTTTGGTCTTTTTCGGGCGTGGCGCACTTGAATCTTCCAATACAATTCGAGGCACTGCAAAGTCTTCAAACGAGAGTTCCACGTCGTCTTCTTCGAGGATATGAAAACGGTTGGATGTCGGCAGGGGATCCAAACGTGGTTAAATGAGTTGTATTAACCTTATTTTTGAGCAAAGGCCCTAATGACTTACTAATTTGCCTCGTACTGTATAAATAGAACTTGGAAAACAGAATATGGCAAAGTGGTCATTGAACAGGAGATGAAGTGAGTGAGCCGTCAGCTCTCTCATGAAACGACGCTGTCAGGAATGATGTGTTGACGTAACCAGGGGTCCGAAGATAGATGCTTGAGCACATTGAATACATTGGTGTATCCCTTCTTGAGAGGGAGATCAACCAGGAGCTGTTGTAGATGTAGCTTGATCAAAGAGGCAGCATGAATGGCAACTTCCATCGGACTCTTCGCTGTGAGGTCGGGTCGAAAGGTGCGATCGGCACGTTGGAGCCATATTTGATAATACACGCAGGCTCGGACAATCGACCAGATCTTCAGATAGCCACGGATGTAGTATCAAAATACAAGGCGATCAAGAGCAACAAAACGCTGAAAAGGCCAATCCATGGACGCAAAAGGCTCCCGGCAAGGATTCAGCTTCGTCCAAGAAAGATTCCAAGCAAGGCAATGCTCCCAAAGGCGCGAAACATCGCAACACTGGTGCTCATGCTATTGCCGATGACGATATTGCGCGATGCGAGGCCATGGCGGACGCATTCTACAAAGACTCTGGTGACATGGACGCCTTCATTGAAAACATTTTGCTCACTCCCCAGTCCCAAGTGTACGAGCTCACAGTCAAGTTGGGCGAAGGCTACAAGGACTGGTCCGAAAAAGTCATCTGCGATCAATTTGTCAAGGAAAATCCTGGTTCGTTATGGGGCTCCAAATTTCCGAACATTTTGATCCACAAGAAGAACCCACAGACCATTGTGATCTCAAGTTACAACTTGTCTACGTGCGTGGAAATGGGAGGCACAACGTTTCGACTTGGTGGCAAAGACTTCCTGGTTCCCAAGTACTCGCGTTATGGCAACAACTACTACGTTACGTTCAACAAGGTCAGTCACCCTTCGATGGCCAAGGCGATTGTCAAGAAAATGGCTGCATTGACCAAGTCAGTGATAGCAGCATTCAACCCTACTGCTGGTCAGAACATCAAGTCGCCGCATTTGAGAGTCATTTTCAAGTCGCCTGCGCCTCCTGCAGTGTTGGTGCCAAAATCCGGCGACGCACTACGCGAAATCACCATTACGGATCCGTCGGGTCAGCCTTTTGTCGTCGTGTTTCAGCACAAGATCGCTGCTCTGAACAAGACATTGCCTCCGTCGATTGTTTCACGACGTGCAGAGGCCAAGGCTGAAAAAGCGAAGGCAAAAGCGGCCAAGGCAGCGGCAAAATCTCCTCCGTCAGGAGAAAAAGAACCTGAACATGATGGAGACGACCATGATCAAGACCCTGGAACAAATGCGGAAGGCAAGGCCGACTCAACTGAGGCATCTGGAGATCGTCAAGATGAACAACCACAGCCAACAGCTCCTTCTCATGGCTCTGATGTCGATATGTCTGGTGACAGCGATCCCCCTAACAACAATGGACAAGACAAACAACAAGAATGTGGAAATGTCTACCAACGAATCGCCCGCTCTTGCTCCACCAAGTGAGCAGCCCAAGAACTCGCTGGACCTTCAATTGGTAACGGGCTACCGGTCTGGACCAGCTCCAAAACGTACTTTGCCTTCGTCCCCACGTTTGGATCCCCTGCCGACATCCAACCGTTTTCATATCCTCGAAGAAGACGACGTGGAACTCTCGTTTGAAGACTTTGCAGTGCCTCGAATTGTATTGGAAGATTCAAGTGCGCCACGCCCGAAAAAGACCAAAGGCAAAGCGAAGAAACAACGACTTAACAAGTCTGCTGCAGCCCACCTCGAATTGGCGAAGAAGATCATTCGAGATAAGAAAGTCGAAGGCAGTATCACCGAATGTCAACGCATTTTGCGAGATGACCCTCAGCTGGTTGCACATGCTATGTACGCACAAGATGAAGACCTCAGTTTGTTTCAGTCACTTGTTGCAACCAAGACTATTGAGCGCAAGATGGCTTTGTTAAAAGCTCAAGGCAAGCCTCACAACTACAAACATCACGTCAACTTCATGGCTCAATACAAGATTCACCCGTCAGAAATCTTGGAAGAATTGACCACGGACATACCAGAGATCAAGCGCATCCTCTTTGTACTTGCTACGATTGACTTATTCCTCTCAAATCGGGCCCCAGACCTCTACACAAACTCGGAGGCACTGACTGTTCTATTGAACCAAGAAGCAACAAGATTGCCTGACACCAACTGCTTGACGGACTGGTCGCTGTTTGCTTTGATCGAAAACTTCAGCGACAATCTCGAGAAGTTCACTTTGCCGGCTCCCGTCTTGTCGGCCATCTCGATGCTCAAAAGCATCACCAACAATTACCACATCGACGAGCTCTGCAGCAAAGCTCACCACTCCATGAACGCCGACGAAATTGATCCCCTCGATTTGGAGGACGATCAACTCTAAGGCTTCTATCCCCTGCTTCAATCCATTTCAACCTCCCCTCTGACCCCTCCATTCTACTCATTTTCATCTGTACTCGTGATGAGTGACAACAACTTCTCCGATGTCCCAACTGAACTCGTGGACTGGGACCCACAAATCATCTCCCTCAACACCAATGGCTTCTCCAACAGTCATCGGTACATCCTCGACAAACTATCAAGTGTTCACGACGTTTCCTTTATCCAAGAAACCCGTTTCCGCACGCCAAGTCTCCACGACCGTGTTGCGTTCCATTGGCAACGCATCACAAACCACGAAGGCTCTTTGTTCTTTGAAGAGCCTATTTACCCTGAAGTATCCACGTCGCCAGCCACTGGAGGTCTGGCTACGTTGATACATCCTCACTCTCCTTTGAAGAACGCCACTCAAGTCCCTCATGACAACCCAGTGCTTCGTGGTCGTTATCTACAAGTGCGATGTACTCTGGGTCCACTGACAGTCGTTCTCCACAATATCTATGCGCCGGCAGCCTTCCAACAACGAGCAAGTTACTTCGAAGAATTGCCACGCGACTTTCCTCCACATGCGCTCCACATTGTTGGAGGAGATTTCAACTGCACTCTCAACAAAGATTTGGATTCGTTGAGACCCAGTACCTCCACCATGGCCGGCACCCTTCAACTGGAACAATGGATGCACAGTTTGTCTCTGGTGGATCTGTTTCGCCGTCAAAACCCCGTGGCAAGAACCTTCACAAGTCCCACACTCACCAACCGACTCGACTACATCTTTTGTTCGTCCACCTTGGCGGGTCTTCGTCATTGGAAGGCGACGCACATGCCACACGTTCCACAGGCTGACCACGTGGCATGTCGTATCATCACAAAGCGTCAAACATTGCGCCATGGCTCTGGATCATGGAAAGCTCCAACTTGGCTACTTCGTCTACCACGAGCGGCCGAGATTGTTCATGGATGTCTGGATCGATTTTTGGACAAGTCTCCAACATTCCACAATATCTCCAAAGCCTACGACATGCTGGTCAATGATATCCGCTCCCAACTCAAAGAATACCATTCTCAACGATTGGAGAAACAACGTCTGCCGTTGAAGAAGTTAGCTGTCGAGATCGCTTCGCTTTTGCAAGTCCCCAACATGCGTCAAGATTCAGTGCTGGTGGATCGAGTGCGAGACCTTCAAAAGCAAATTCACGAGCTGCAAGATCGAGACAAGCAGTTTCGTCAAGACCAGGCGTTCCAACTTCACTTGTACAAAGCAGAGCGCTCGTCCAAGTTCCACTTCATGTCCCCTGTCCCTACCCCCTTGAAGAAGACAGTCTTCAAAGAGTTGGTGGATGTCAATGGAAATGTTGTCTCCAATCAACAAGGCATGTCTGACGTCCTGGTCGACTACTACAAGGACTTGTTTGCAGCTCCCGAGGTGCAGCGATCTGGAGACGAAGTGTCGTCATTTCTGACCCCATTGACTCGACACAAGCAACTGCCAGAGCAAGCCCAGAAAGAGCTGTCGGCTCCCTTGCGCGCCAACGAGTTCTATCATGCTATTCGACACAGCAGTTCGAACTCAGCGCCAGGTCCCAACGCTCTGCCATTCGAAGTCCTCAAACTTGCACCTCACAAGTGGTCGTTGGTATTGGAGCTGCTATTCACACACCAGCTCCATTCTCACCCTCGCTTGACTCCCATGCAACTTGTCAGTACGCTGGTGTTGCTGCACAAGAAAGGCCCCAAGTCACAAGCCAAGAACTATCGGCCCATTAGCCTACTCAACACGGATGTGAAAATCCTGACGAGTATTCTGGCTTATCGACTCCAGCGCCACATTCGACACATCATCCACCCGGACCAGCAAGGCTTTATCCGTCGAAGCAATATCCAAACCAATATTGCACGACTGGATGACATGCTGCACCACATCAAACTACACAGTCCGTCCTCGATGGTGGCACTGCTTGACTTTGAGAAAGCGTTTGATCGCGTGGACCACGCGTACTTGCTCCGCGTCCTCCGTCACTATGGCTTTCCCGAAACCTTTGTTGACATGGTTCGCGTACTGTACTCGGGCCGCAAGTCTCGCATCTTGGTGAACGGCTTCTTGTCCAAGCCAGTTCACATCTCACGCGGTGTGTTGCAAGGTGATCCACTGTCGCCACTTCTGTTTGTGATCGCTTTGGAACCGATGTGCCAACTCCTACGGCAACACTCCAACTATGGCATCAAGTGTGGGGATCGCTACCACACTGGGAGTTACTTTGCCGACGACTCGCAACTCTATGCGGCAAATGAGACGTGCCTCCACCGGCAGCTTGCATTGGTTCAAACCTTTTGCGACAAGTCTGGTTTCCGACTCAACGTAGACAAGACCCAAATTCTGACCTACAGCCAGTTGAATGGGAACCTTGCCTCACTACAAGTTACTTCCGACAGTCCCGTGAAGGCTCTTGGTATCTTGGTTGCGCCCAATCTTTCTCCATTGGCACGTTTCAATTACGTGTTTGAGAAGTTTGTGGCTCGCTTGTCTTTGTGGCTCTACAAGGCTCGAACCATGACCGGAAAAGTCACTATCCTGCACAGCATATGTCTGCCTGTGTTATGGTACCAACTGGCTTTTGTCCCTGCCGACAAAGACCTGGCCAAAAAGATCGACAAGGCCATGCTTCAATTTATGCATGGTGGAGAAATCAACCCATCCTCCTCTGTCCATGGCCTCCGTTTGATCAAAAAGGAGATCCTATTCATGCCGAAGAAGTCCGGTGGCTTAGGCCTGCACCATGCACTTGCTTTATGGCAACAACACAACCGCTCTGTCATGATCAGATGCATTCAAGCCATCACCACCCCACCCCGCAAGTCTGCCATGTCCGCCTGGATTACGCCGGGCTATACTCTCCTCGAGAAGGCTTTTCATCCATGGGGTTCCCCCCGAGATCTCCTCTTGGCAAATGGCTCTTCTGCATTCATCAGACAACTGTACAAGAATCCCAATATCACTCCAATGTGGAAAGCCTTATTGAGTAGCTGGTTTGAATCCCGCTGGACTCCGTACGGCTGTCCAAATCACATCTCATCTTTGGATGTTCCCCTTTGGCACAACTCGTATCTGCCTGGACTCGAAGACCTATACGATCAGTGCTCTACATCGACGCAAGACCAAGCCAATGTATTGGCTTCGCTTCACATCACGAAGTTGTCGCATTTGTTGACTCCGTGTCAGCGAGTTTGGCCAGCTTCGATCTTGTTCGACAAAATCAACCGTGCCTGCCGCCAAGCCAATTTTGTCCCTCCAACGAAACAATGGATCTCAATCTTGGTGACCAAGTTATCACGATTGTTTGAGATTGTTTCTGAAGAGGATGCTCCCGTGTTCCACTTGCCGACGCCAAGCTCTGAATGGATGGAATGGCACTGGATGATACACCCTGACTCGAGTCCGATCTTGTTGGCGCTTGCGACTTCGAAATCGGCTAAGATCAGAGCTTCTCCAGCTGTCAGCTCGTCCATTCTTCCTACCAAGCATCTCAACCTGCCATCCAACTTTTATGAAGACCCCAAGCGCCTTACCCAACTTGCCGCCTTCCTCCAACCCGACCACATTCTCCCTCGATATGGAGAGTTCATTTTCAAGACCCTTCTCCGCGCCAACGCCATGCAATATCTGTTTCAGTACCAAGACCCCAAGCCGACGTGTGTCTTCTGTCGTGTCAATGAGACGTACGAGCACTTCCTGTTCTCTTGTGGATATGGTCAATCTGTTTGGTATTTCTTCAAGGCGATCCAGCGACTGCTCGAGTGTTCCTTTCCGTCCACGTGTCTGGAAATGTTCTACGAGACGCCCAAGCCGTCCGATGGATACTACATCCGTGGCTATCTGAAGATCTGGCCGATTGTCCGAGCCTGCGTGTATTATCAAATATGGCTCCAACGTGCCGATCGCACCTTTCGACCCGACCTCACAGCGAAGAGTCCGATGGAAGTTGCCATTCATGCTGCCTCTTTGATCAAGCTACATCTACAACAGCTCCTGGTTGATCTCCCTCTCAAGAAGGGATACACCAAGGTATTCAATGTGCTCAAGCATCTATCTTCGGACCCCTGGTTACGTCAACACGCCATTCCTGACAGTGTCGTTTCATGAGTGAGCTGACGGCTCACCACTTCATCTCCTGTTCAATGACCACTTTGCCATATTCTGTTTTCCAAGTTCTATTTATACAGTACGAGGCAAATTAGTAAGTCATTAGGGCCTTTGCTCAAAAATAAGGTTAATACAACTCATTTAACCACGGATGTAGTATCCATCGGACGGCTTGGGCGTCTCGTAGAACATTTCCAGACACGGAAACGGGTTTCTTGGATAAAGGAAACGTCGTGAACACTTGATAGTTTGTCGAGGATGTACCGATGACTGTTGGAGAAGCCATTGGTGTTGAGGGAGATGATTTGTGGGTCCCAGTCCACGAGTTCAGTTGGGACATCGGAGAAGTTGTTGTCACTCATCACGAGTACAGATGAAAATGAGTAGAATGGAGGGGTCAGAGGGGAGGTTGAAATGGATTGAAGCAGGGGATAGAAGCCTTAGAGTTGATCGTCCTCCAAATCGAGGGGATCAATTTCGTCGGCGTTCATGGAGTGGTGAGCTTTGCTGCAGAGCTCGTCGATGTGGTAATTGTTGGTGATGCTTTTGAGCATCGAGATGGCCGACAAGACGGGAGCCGGCAAAGTGAACTTCTCGAGATTGTCGCTGAAGTTTTCGATCAAAGCAAACAGCGACCAGTCCGTCAAGCAGTTGGTGTCAGGCAATCTTGTTGCTTCTTGGTTCAATAGAACAGTCAGTGCCTCCGAGTTTGTGTAGAGGTCTGGGGCCCGATTTGAGAGGAATAAGTCAATCGTAGCAAGTGCAAAGAGGATGCGCTTGATCTCTGGTATGTCCGTGGTCAATTCTTCCAAGATTTCTGACGGGTGAATCTTGTATTGAGCCATGAAGTTGACGTGATGTTTGTAGTTGTGAGGCTTGCCTTGAGCTTTTAACAAAGCCATCTTGCGCTCAATAGTCTTGGTTGCAACAAGTGTCTGAAACAAACTGAGGTCTTCATCTTGTGCGTACATAGCATGTGCAACGAGCTGAGGATCATCTCGCAAAATGCGTTGACATTCGGTGATACTGCCTTCGACTTTCTTATCTCGAATGATCTTCTTCGCCAATTCGAGGTGGGCTGCAGCAGACTTGTTAAGTCGTTGTTTCTTCGCTTTGCCTTTGGTCTTTTTCGGGCGTGGCGCACTTGAATCTTCCAATACAATTCGAGGCACTGCAAAGTCTTCAAACGAGAGTTCCACGTCGTCTTCTTCGAGGATATGAAAACGGTTGGATGTCGGCAGGGGATCCAAACGTGGGGACGAAGGCAAAGTACGTTTTGGAGCTGGTCCAGACCGGTAGCCCGTTACCAATTGAAGGTCCAGCGAGTTCTTGGGCTGCTCACTTGGTGGAGCAAGAGCGGGCGATTCGTTGGTAGACATTTCCACATCTTCTTGTTGTTTGTCTTGTCCATTGTTGTTAGGGGGATCGCTGTCACCAGACATATCGACATCAGAGCCATGAGAAGGAGCTGTTGGCTGTGGTTGTTCATCTTGACGATCTCCAGATGCCTCAGTTGAGTCGGCCTCGCCTTCCGCATTTGTTCCAGGGTCTTGATCATGATCGTCTCCATCATGTTCAGGTTCTTTTTCTCCTGACGGAGGAGATTTTGCCGCTGCCTTGGCCGCTTTTGCCTTCGCTTTTTCAGCCTTGGCCTCTGCACGTCGTGAAACAATCGACGGAGG
Organism: Aphanomyces cochlioides; assembly: GCA_019828595.1. Classification (NCBI taxonomy): domain Eukaryota; phylum Oomycota; class Saprolegniomycetes; order Saprolegniales; family Verrucalvaceae; genus Aphanomyces; species Aphanomyces cochlioides. The sequence goes on along the minus strand of JAHQRK010000007.1, from coordinate 2,640,961 downwards.
CAATGTCTTGTTCAGAGCAGCGATCTTGTGCTGAAACACGACGACAAAAGGCTGACCCGACGGATCCGTAATGGTGATTTCGCGTAGTGCGTCGCCGGATTTTGGCACCAACACTGCAGGAGGCGCAGGCGACTTGAAAATGACTCTCAAATGCGGCGACTTGATGTTCTGACCAGCAGTAGGGTTGAATGCTGCTATCACTGACTTGGTCAATGCAGCCATTTTCTTGACAATCGCCTTGGCCATCGAAGGGTGACTGACCTTGTTGAACGTAACGTAGTAGTTGTTGCCATAACGCGAGTACTTGGGAACCAGGAAGTCTTTGCCACCAAGTCGAAACGTTGTGCCTCCCATTTCCACGCACGTAGACAAGTTGTAACTTGAGATCACAATGGTCTGTGGGTTCTTCTTGTGGATCAAAATGTTCGGAAATTTGGAGCCCCATAACGAACCAGGATTTTCCTTGACAAATTGATCGCAGATGACTTTTTCGGACCAGTCCTTGTAGCCTTCGCCCAACTTGACTGTGAGCTCGTACACTTGGGACTGGGGAGTGAGCAAAATGTTTTCAATGAAGGCGTCCATGTCACCAGAGTCTTTGTAGAATGCGTCCGCCATGGCCTCGCATCGCGCAATATCGTCATCGGCAACAGCATGAGCACCAGTGTTGCGGTGTTTTGCGCCTTTGGGAGCATTGCCTTGCTTGGAATCTTTCTTGGACGAAGCTGAATCCTTGCCGGGAGTCTTTTGCGTCCATGGATTGGCCTTTTCAGCGTTTTGTTGCTCTTGATCGCCTTGTATTTTGTCTGCCGCGGTAGGAGGATCAACAGCGCCATTTCCTTGAGCAACGGATTTGTCGACAATGTCTTGATTTGACTGGTCATTGTCATTGTTTGTCGATTGTTCCTCTTGAATAACTTCTCCAGAAGTATCACACGGCTTCGCTTGGCCGTTAATGTCGCCTGACCCATCAACCTCAGAGTGAATTTGAGTATTTCCCTCGTCGGTTAAGGCTTCGGTTTCAGTAGAATCCTTCCCCTCGGCGTCTCCAGAGACCATATCCACGTCATCTTGAGATTGTTCTTCTTCCTCTCCCGTTCTAGGAGGCTCAGCACAGGGGGCGACGCGGTTGGTGGCTGCTGGCTCAGTCCCATTGGTCACGAGAAAGGCCGGGGCCAGACCCCCAGTGACAGGGGTAGAAGGGGAATCCATGCCATCCCCGCAGCACGGTGACTGGGGTACACCATTGCTCCGGCGAGAACCCAAATCGGGATACCGCCCCCGCCCCTCCGAAGAGGCCCCTGGGGGGAAGTAGACAGAACCGCAGGGTGTGCCCATAGGGGGGGCCCTCGTAGCCTCTAGGGCTGGCATGGACCCCGTTTTCTCACCGCCTTCACTGGGGATCGACTCCAATTGGAGTCCAGGGAAGCAGCCACCACAGGCACAAGGCCCCAGTGGTTCGCCCTCCTGAGTGAGGGCTTCGCTAGACAAGTTAACGACAGTGGTCTGGGGGTCAACCACTGACCCACTGAGGTTGACCCCCCTGGAACTCCGGCGAGTGGAGCACCAGGTGAAGCGCTGGTGGAGCGAGACGCAGATTGGTCTCCAGAGACGCTGTTAGGGTCGAACTCGACCTCCACTTCGGCCCTAGGGTTAGGTGTAGAGACATTACTCACACCACTTCCGCCATCCTGATTGGACGACGAAAGTGGGTGAGGTGATACAATACCTGGAATGATGGTGACTCCGTGAGTGTTGGTCTCACGGAGCTCGGAACAGCTGTTGGCGTTGGACATTTTGAGCGCGGCGGCACTTGATAACTTCTTGACTTGAGGGGTACGAGGCAAATTCGGAAGTAAGAAGACGACGTGGAACTCTCGTTTGAAGACTTTGCAGTGCCTCGAATTGTATTGGAAGATTCAAGTGCGCCACGCCCGAAAAAGACCAAAGGCAAAGCGAAGAAACAACGACTTAACAAGTCTGCTGCAGCCCACCTCGAATTGGCGAAGAAGATCATTCGAGATAAGAAAGTCGAAGGCAGTATCACCGAATGTCAACGCATTTTGCGAGATGATCCTCAGCTCGTTGCACATGCTATGTACGCACAAGATGAAGACCTCAGTTTGTTTCAGTCACTTGTTGCAACCAAGACTATTGAGCGCAAGATGGCTTTGTTAAAAGCTCAAGGCAAGCCTCACAACTACAAACATCACGTCAACTTCATGGCTCAATACAAGATTCACCCGTCAGAAATCTTGGAAGAATTGACCACGGACATACCAGAGATCAAGCGCATCCTCTTTGCACTTGCTACGATTGACTTATTCCTCTCAAATCGGGCCCCAGACCTCTACACAAACTCGGAGGCACTGACTGTTCTATTGAACCAAGAAGCAACAAGATTGCCTGACACCAACTGCTTGACGGACTGGTCGCTGTTTGCTTTGATCGAAAACTTCAGCGACAATCTCGAGAAGTTCACTTTGCCGGCTCCCGTCTTGTCGGCCATCTCGATGCTCAAAAGCATCACCAACATTACCACATCGACGAGCTCTGCAGCAAAGCTCACCACTCCATGAACGCCGACGAAATTGATCCCCTCGATTTGGAGGACGATCAACTCTAAGGCTTCTATCCCCTGCTTCAATCCATTTCAACCTCCCCTCTGACCCCTCCATTCTACTCATTTTCATCTGTACTCGTGATGAGTGACAACAACTTCTCCGATGTCCCAACTGAACTCGTGGACTGGGACCCACAACTCATCTCCCTCAACACCAATGGCTTCTCCAACAGTCATCGGCGCGTTATGGCAACAACTACTACGTTACGTTCAACAAGGTCAGTCACCCTTCGATGGCCAAGGCGATTGTCAAGAAAATGGCTGCATTGACCAAGTCAGTGATAGCAGCATTCAACCCTACTGCTGGTCAGAACATCAAGTCGCCGCATTTGAGAGTCATTTTCAAGTCGCCTGCGCCTCCTGCAGTGTTGGTGCCAAAATCCGGCGACGCACTACGCGAAATCACCATTACGGATCCGTCGGGTCAGCCTTTTGTCGTCGTGTTTCAGCACAAGATCGCTGCTCTGAACAAGACATTGCCTCCGTCGATTGTTTCACGACGTGCAGAGGCCAAGGCTGAAAAAGCGAAGGCAAAAGCGGCCAAGGCAGCGGCAAAATCTCCTCCGTCAGGAGAAAAAGAACCTGAACATGATGGAGACGATCATGATCAAGACCCTGGAACAAATGCGGAAGGCGAGGCCGACTCAACTGAGGCATCTGGAGATCGTCAAGATGAACAACCACAGCCAACAGCTCCTTCTCATGGCTCTGATGTCGATATGTCTGGTGACAGCGATCCCCCTAACAACAATGGACAAGACAAACAACAAGAAGATGTGGAAATGTCTACCAACGAATCGCCCGCTCTTGCTCCACCAAGTGAGCAGCCCAAGAACTCGCTGGACCTTCAATTGGTAACGGGCTACCGGTCTGGACCAGCTCCAAAACGTACTTTGCCTTCGTCCCCACGTTTGGATCCCCTGCCGACATCCAACCGTTTTCATATCCTCGAAGAAGACGACGTGGAACTCTCGTTTGAAGACTTTGCAGTGCCTCGAATTGTATTGGAAGATTCAAGTGCGCCACGCCCGAAAAAGACCAAAGGCAAAGCGAAGAAACAACGACTTAACAAGTCTGCTGCAGCCCACCTCGAATTGGCGAAGAAGATCATTCGAGACAAGAAAGTCGAAGGCAGTATCACCGAATGTCAACGCATTTTGCGAGATGATCCTCAGCTCGTTGCACATGCTATGTACGCACAAGATGAAGACCTCAGTTTGTTTCAGTCACTTGTTGCAACCAAGACTATTGAGCGCAAGATGGCTTTGTTAAAAGCTCAAGGCAAGCCTCACAACTACAAACATCACGTCAACTTCATGGCTCAATACAAGATTCACCCGTCAGAAATCTTGGAAGAATTGACCACGGACATACCAGAGATCAAGCGCATCCTCTTTGCACTTGCTACGATTGACTTATTCCTCTCAAATCGGGCCCCAGACCTCTACACAAACTCGGAGGCACTGACTGTTCTATTGAACCAAGAAGCAACAAGATTGCCTGACACCAACTGCTTGACGGACTGGTCGCTGTTTGCTTTGATCGAAAACTTCAGCGACAATCTCGAGAAGTTCACTTTGCCGGCTCCCGTCTTGTCGGCCATCTCGATGCTCAAAAGCATCACCAACAATTACCACATCGACGAGCTCTGCAGCAAAGCTCACCACTCCATGAACGCCGACGAAATTGATCCCCTCGATTTGGAGGACGATCAACTCTAAGGCTTCTATCCCCTGCTTCAATCCATTTCAACCTCCCCTCTGACCCCTCCATTCTACTCATTTTCATCTGTACTCGTGATGAGTGACAACAACTTCTCCGATGTCCCAACTGAACTCGTGGACTGGGACCCACAACTCATCTCCCTCAACACCAATGGCTTCTCCAACAGTCATCGGCGCGTTATGGCAACAACTACTACGTTACGTTCAACAAGGTCAGTCACCCTTCGATGGCCAAGGCGATTGTCAAGAAAATGGCTGCATTGACCAAGTCAGTGATAGCAGCATTCAACCCTACTGCTGGTCAGAACATCAAGTCGCCGCATTTGAGAGTCATTTTCAAGTCGCCTGCGCCTCCTGCAGTGTTGGTGCCAAAATCCGGCGACGCACTACGCGAAATCACCATTACGGATCCGTCGGGTCAGCCTTTTGTCGTCGTGTTTCAGCACAAGATCGCTGCTCTGAACAAGACATTGCCTCCGTCGATTGTTTCACGACGTGCAGAGGCCAAGGCTGAAAAAGCGAAGGCAAAAGCGGCCAAGGCAGCGGCAAAATCTCCTCCGTCAGGAGAAAAAGAACCTGAACATGATGGAGACGATCATGATCAAGACCCTGGAACAAATGCGGAAGGCGAGGCCGACTCAACTGAGGCATCTGGAGATCGTCAAGATGAACAACCACAGCCAACAGCTCCTTCTCATGGCTCTGATGTCGATATGTCTGGTGACAGCGATCCCCCTAACAACAATGGACAAGACAAACAACAAGAAGATGTGGAAATGTCTACCAACGAATCGCCCGCTCTTGCTCCACCAAGTGAGCAGCCCAAGAACTCGCTGGACCTTCAATTGGTAACGGGCTACCGGTCTGGACCAGCTCCAAAACGTACTTTGCCTTCGTCCCCACGTTTGGATCCCCTGCCGACATCCAACCGTTTTCATATCCTCGAAGAAGACGACGTGGAACTCTCGTTTGAAGACTTTGCAGTGCCTCGAATTGTATTGGAAGATTCAAGTGCGCCACGCCCGAAAAAGACCAAAGGCAAAGCGAAGAAACAACGACTTAACAAGTCTGCTGCAGCCCACCTCGAATTGGCGAAGAAGATCATTCGAGACAAGAAAGTCGAAGGCAGTATCACCGAATGTCAACGCATTTTGCGAGATGATCCTCAGCTCGTTGCACATGCTATGTACGCACAAGATGAAGACCTCAGTTTGTTTCAGTCACTTGTTGCAACCAAGACTATTGAGCGCAAGATGGCTTTGTTAAAAGCTCAAGGCAAGCCTCACAACTACAAACATCACGTCAACTTCATGGCTCAATACAAGATTCACCCGTCAGAAATCTTGGAAGAATTGACCACGGACATACCAGAGATCAAACGCATCCTCTTTGCACTTGCTACGATTGACTTATTCCTCTCAAATCGGGCCCCAGACCTCTACACAAACTCGGAGGCACTGACTGTTCTATTGAACCAAGAAGCAACAAGATTGCCTGACACCAACTGCTTGACGGACTGGTCGCTGTTTGCTTTGATCGAAAACTTCAGCGACAATCTCGAGAAGTTCACTTTGCCGGCTCCCGTCTTGTCGGCCATCTCGATGCTCAATAGCATCACCAACAATTACCACATCGACGAGCTCTGCAGCAAAGCTCACCACTCCATGAACGCCGACGAAATTGATCCCCTCGATTTGGAGGACGATCAACTCTAAGGCTTCTATCCCCTGCTTCAATCCATTTCAACCTCCCCTCTGACCCCTCCATTCTACTCATTTTCATCTGTACTCGTGATGAGTGACAACAACTTCTCCGATGTCCCAACTGAACTCGTGGACTGGGACCCACAACTCATCTCCCTCAACACCAATGGCTTCTCCAACAGTCATCGGCGCGTTATGGCAACAACTACTACGTTACGTTCAACAAGGTCAGTCACCCTTCGATGGCCAAGGCGATTGTCAAGAAAATGGCTGCATTGACCAAGTCAGTGATAGCAGCATTCAACCCTACTGCTGGTCAGAACATCAAGTCGCCGCATTTGAGAGTCATTTTCAAGTCGCCTGCGCCTCCTGCAGTGTTGGTGCCAAAATCCGGCGACGCACTACGCGAAATCACCATTACGGATCCGTCGGGTCAGCCTTTTGTCGTCGTGTTTCAGCACAAGATCGCTGCTCTGAACAAGACATTGCCTCCGTCGATTGTTTCACGACGTGCAGAGGCCAAGGCTGAAAAAGCGAAGGCAAAAGCGGCCAAGGCAGCGGCAAAATCTCCTCCGTCAGGAGAAAAAGAACCTGAACATGATGGAGACGATCATGATCAAGACCCTGGAACAAATGCGGAAGGCGAGGCCGACTCAACTGAGGCATCTGGAGATCGTCAAGATGAACAACCACAGCCAATAGCTCCTTCTCATGGCTCTGATGTCGGTATGTCTGGTGACAGCGATCCCCCTAACAACAATGGACAAGACAAACAACAAGAAGATGTGGAAATGTCTACCAACGAATCGCCCGCTCTTGCTCCACCAAGTGAGCAGCCCAAGAACTCGCTGGACCTTCAATTGGTAACGGGCTACCGGTCTGGACCAGCTCCAAAACGTACTTTGCCTTCGTCCCCACGTTTGGATCCCCTGCCGACATCCAACCGTTTTCATATCCTCGAAGAAGACGACGTGGAACTCTCGTTTGAAGACTTTGCAGTGCCTCGAATTGTATTGGAAGATTCAAGTGCGCCACGCCCGAAAAAGACCAAAGGCAAAGCGAAGAAACAACGACTTAACAAGTCTGCTGCAGCCCACCTCGAATTGGCGAAGAAGATCATTCGAGACAAGAAAGTCGAAGGCAGTATCACCGAATGTCAACGCATTTTGCGAGATGATCCTCAGCTCGTTGCACATGCTATGTACGCACAAGATGAAGACCCCAGTTTGTTTCAGTCACTTGTTGCAACCAAGACTATTGAGCGCAAGATGGCTTTGTTAAAAGCTCAAGGCAAGCCTCACAACTACAAACATCACGTCAACTTCATGGCTCAATACAAGATTCACCCGTCAGAAATCTTGGAAGAATTGACCACGGACATACCAGAGATCAAGCGCATCCTCTTTGCACTTGCTACGATTGACTTATTCCTCTCAAATCGGGCCCCAGACCTCTACACAAACTCGGAGGCACTGACTGTTCTATTGAACCAAGAAGCAACAAGATTGCCTGACACCAACTGCTTGACGGACTGGTCGCTGTTTGCTTTGATCGAAAACTTCAGCGACAATCTCGAGAAGTTCACTTTGCCGGCTCCCGTCTTGTCGGCCATCTCGATGCTCAAAAGCATCACCAACAATTACCACATCGACGAGCTCTGCAGCAAAGCTCACCACTCCATGAACGCCGACGAAATTGATCCCCTCGATTTGGAGGACGATCAACTCTAAGGCTTCTATCCCCTGCTTCAATCCATTTCAACCTCCCCTCTGACCCCTCCATTCTACTCATTTTCATCTGTACTCGTGATGAGTGACAACAACTTCTCCGATGTCCCAACTGAACTCGTGGACTGGGACCCACAACTCATCTCCCTCAACACCAATGGCTTCTCCAACAGTCATCGGCGCGTTATGGCAACAACTACTACGTTACGTTCAACAAGGTCAGTCACCCTTCGATGGCCAAGGCGATTGTCAAGAAAATGGCTGCATTGACCAAGTCAGTGATAGCAGCATTCAACCCTACTGCTGGTCAGAACATCAAGTCGCCGCATTTGAGAGTCATTTTCAAGTCGCCTGCGCCTCCTGCAGTGTTGGTGCCAAAATCCGGCGACGCACTACGCGAAATCACCATTACGGATCCGTCGGGTCAGCCTTTTGTCGTCGTGTTTCAGCACAAGATCGCTGCTCTGAACAAGACATTGCCTCCGTCGATTGTTTCACGACGTGCAGAGGCCAAGGCTGAAAAAGCGAAGGCAAAAGCGGCCAAGGCAGCGGCAAAATCTCCTCCGTCAGGAGAAAAAGAACCTGAACATGATGGAGACGATCATGATCAAGACCCTGGAACAAATGCGGAAGGCGAGGCCGACTCAACTGAGGCATCTGGAGATCGTCAAGATGAACAACCACAGCCAACAGCTCCTTCTCATGGCTCTGATGTCGATATGTCTGGTGACAGCGATCCCCCTAACAACAATGGACAAGACAAACAACAAGAAGATGTGGAAATGTCTACCAACGAATCGCCCGCTCTTGCTCCACCAAGTGAGCAGCCCAAGAACTCGCTGGACCTTCAATTGGTAACGGGCTACCGGTCTGGACCAGCTCCAAAACGTACTTTGCCTTCGTCCCCACGTTTGGATCCCCTGCCGACATCCAACCGTTTTCATATCCTCGAAGAAGACGACGTGGAACTCTCGTTTGAAGACTTTGCAGTGCCTCGAATTGTATTGGAAGATTCAAGTGCGCCACGCCCGAAAAAGACCAAAGGCAAAGCGAAGAAACAACGACTTAACAAGTCTGCTGCAGCCCACCTCGAATTGGCGAAGAAGATCATTCGAGACAAGAAAGTCGAAGGCAGTATCACCGAATGTCAACGCATTTTGCGAGATGATCCTCAGCTCGTTGCACATGCTATGTACGCACAAGATGAAGACCCCAGTTTGTTTCAGTCACTTGTTGCAACCAAGACTATTGAGCGCAAGATGGCTTTGTTAAAAGCTCAAGGCAAGCCTCACAACTACAAACATCACGTCAACTTCATGGCTCAATACAAGATTCACCCGTCAGAAATCTTGGAAGAATTGACCACGGACATACCAGAGATCAAGCGCATCCTCTTTGCACTTGCTACGATTGACTTATTCCTCTCAAATCGGGCCCCAGACCTCTACACAAACTCGGAGGCACTGACTGTTCTATTGAACCAAGAAGCAACAAGATTGCCTGACACCAACTGCTTGACGGACTGGTCGCTGTTTGCTTTGATCGAAAACTTCAGCGACAATCTCGAGAAGTTCACTTTGCCGGCTCCCGTCTTGTCGGCCATCTCGATGCTCAAAAGCATCACCAACAATTACCACATCGACGAGCTCTGCAGCAAAGCTCACCACTCCATGAACGCCGACGAAATTGATCCCCTCGATTTGGAGGACGATCAACTCTAAGGCTTCTATCCCCTGCTTCAATCCATTTCAACCTCCCCTCTGACCCCTCCATTCTACTCATTTTCATCTGTACTCGTGATGAGTGACAACAACTTCTCCGATGTCCCAACTGAACTCGTGGACTGGGACCCACAACTCATCTCCCTCAACACCAATGGCTTCTCCAACAGTCATCGGCGCGTTATGGCAACAACTACTACGTTACGTTCAACAAGGTCAGTCACCCTTCGATGGCCAAGGCGATTGTCAAGAAAATGGCTGCATTGACCAAGTCAGTGATAGCAGCATTCAACCCTACTGCTGGTCAGAACATCAAGTCGCCGCATTTGAGAGTCATTTTCAAGTCGCCTGCGCCTCCTGCAGTGTTGGTGCCAAAATCCGGCGACGCACTACGCGAAATCACCATTACGGATCCGTCGGGTCAGCCTTTTGTCGTCGTGTTTCAGCACAAGATCGCTGCTCTGAACAAGACATTGCCTCCGTCGATTGTTTCACGACGTGCAGAGGCCAAGGCTGAAAAAGCGAAGGCAAAAGCGGCCAAGGCAGCGGCAAAATCTCCTCCGTCAGGAGAAAAAGAACCTGAACATGATGGAGACGATCATGATCAAGACCCTGGAACAAATGCGGAAGGCGAGGCCGGCTCAACTGAGGCATCTGGAGATCGTCAAGATGAACAACCACAGCCAACAGCTCCTTCTCATGGCTCTGATGTCGATATGTCTGGTGACAGCGATCCCCCTAACAACAATGGACAAGACAAACAACAAGAAAGATGTGGAAATGTCTACCAACGAATCGCCCGCTCTTGCTCCACCAAGTGAGCAGCCCAAGAACTCGCTGGACCTTCAATTGGTAACGGGCTACCGGTCTGGACCAGCTCCAAAACGTACTTTGCCTTCGTCCCCACGTTTGGATCCCCTGCCGACATCCAACCGTTTTCATATCCTCGAAGAAGACGACGTGGAACTCTCGTTTGAAGACTTTGCAGTGCCTCGAATTGTATTGGAAGATTCAAGTGCGCCACGCCCGAAAAAGACCAAAGGCAAAGCGAAGAAACAACGACTTAACAAGTCTGCTGCAGCCCACCTCGAATTGGCGAAGAAGATCATTCGAGACAAGAAAGTCGAAGGCAGTATCACCGAATGTCAACGCATTTTGCGAGATGATCCTCAGCTCGTTGCACATGCTATGTACGCACAAGATGAAGACCTCAGTTTGTTTCAGTCACTTGTTGCAACCAAGACTATTGAGCGCAAGATGGCTTTGTTAAAAGCTCAAGGCAAGCCTCACAACTACAAACATCACGTCAACTTCATGGCTCAATACAAGATTCACCCGTCAGAAATCTTGGAAGAATTGACCACGGACATACCAGAGATCAAGCGCATCCTCTTTGCACTTGCTACGATTGACTTATTCCTCTCAAATCGGGCCCCAGACCTCTACACAAACTCGGAGGCACTGACTGTTCTATTGAACCAAGAAGCAACAAGATTGCCTGACACCAACTGCTTGACGGACTGGTCGCTGTTTGCTTTGATCGAATACTTCAGCGACAATCTCGAGAAGTTCACTTTGCCGGCTCCCGTCTTGTCGGCCATCTCGATGCTCAAAAGCATCACCAACAATTACCACATCGACGAGCTCTGCAGCAAAGCTCACCACTCCATGAACGCCGACGAAATTGATCCCCTCGATTTGGAGGACGATCAACTCTAAGGCTTCTATCCCCTGCTTCAATCCATTTCAACCTCCCCTCTGACCCCTCCATTCTACTCATTTTCATCTGTACTCGTGATGAGTGACAACAACTTCTCCGATGTCCCAACTGAACTCGTGGACTGGGACCCACAACTCATCTCCCTCAACACCAATGGCTTCTCCAACAGTCATCGGTACATCCTCGACAAACTATCAAGTGTTCACGACGTTTCCTTTATCCAAGAAACCCGTTTCCGCACGCCATGTCTCCACGACCGTGTTGCGTTCCATTGGCAACGCATCACAAACCACGAAGGCTCTTTGTTCTTTGAAGAGCCTATTTACCCTGAAGTATCCACGTCGCCAGCCACTGGAGGTCTGGCTACGTTGATACATCCTCACTCTCCTTTGAAGAACGCCACTCAAGTCCCTCATGACAACCCAGTGCTTCGTGGTCGTTATCTACAAGTGCGATGTACTCTGGGTCCACTGACAGTCGTTCTCCACAATATCTATGCGCCGGCAGCCTTCCAAGAACGAGCAAGTTACTTCGAAGAATTGCCACGCGACTTTCCTCCACATGCGCTCCACATTGTTGGAGGAGATTTCAACTGCACTCTCAACAAAGATTTGGATTCGTTGAGACCCAGTACCTCCACCATGGCCGGCACCCTTCAACTGGAACAATGGATGCACAGTTTGTCTCTGGTGGATCTGTTTCGCCGTCAAAACCCCGTGGCACGAGCCTTCACAAGTCCCACACTCACCAACCGACTTGACTACATCTTTTGTTCGTCCACCTTGGCGGGTCTTCGTCATTGGAAGGCGACGCACATGCCACACGTTCCACAGGCTGACCACGTGGGCTTGTCGTATCATCACAAAGCGTCAAACATTGCGCCATGGCTCTGGATCATGGAAAGCTCCAACTTGGCTACTTCGTCTACCACGAGCGGCCGAGATTGTTCATGGATGTCTGGATCGATTTTTGGACAAGTCTCCAACATTCCACAATATCTCCAAGGCCTACGACATGCTGGTCAATGATATCCGCTCCCAACTCAAAGAATTCCATTCTCAACGATTGGAGAAACAACGTCTGCCGTTGAAGAAGTTAGCTGTCGAGATCGCTTCGCTTTTGCAAGTCCCCAACATGCGTCAAGATGCAGTGCTGGTGGATCGAGTGCGAGACCTTCAAAAGCAAATTCACGAGCTGCAAGATCGAGACAAGCAGTTTCGTCAAGACCAGGCGTTCCAACTTCACTTGTACAAAGCAGAGCGCTCGTCCAAGTTCCACTTCATGTCCCCTGTCCCTACCCCCTTGAAGAAGACAGTCTTCAAAGAGTTGGTGGATGTCAATGGAAATGTTGTCTCCAATCAACAAGGCATGTCTGACGTCCTGGTCGACTACTACAAGGACTTGTTTGCAGCTCCCGAGGTGCAGCGATCTGGAGACGAAGTGTCGTCATTTCTGACCCCATTGACTCGACACAAGCAACTGCCAGAGCAAGCCCAGAAAGAGCTGTCGGCTCCCTTGCGCGCCAACGAGTTCTATCATGCTATTCGACACAGCAGTTCGAACTCAGCGCCAGGTCCCAACGCTCTGCCATTCGAAGTCCTCAAACTTGCACCTCACAAGTGGTCGTTGGTATTGGAGCTGCTATTCACACACCAGCTCCATTCTCACCCTCGCTTGACTCCCATGCAACTTGTCAGTACGCTGGTGTTGCTGCACAAGAAAGGCCCCAAGTCACAAGCCAAGAACTATCGGCCCATTAGCCTACTCAACACGGATGTGAAAATCCTGACGAGTATTCTGGCTTATCGACTCCAGCGCCACATTCGACACATCATCCACCCGGACCAGCAAGGCTTTATCCGTCGAAGCAATATCCAAACCAATATTGCACGACTGGATGACATGCTGCACCACATCAAACTACACAGTCCGTCCTCGATGGTGGCACTGCTTGACTTTGAGAAAGCGTTTGATCGCGTGGACCACGCGTACTTGCTCCGCGTCGTCCGTCACTATGGCTTTCCCGAAACCTTTGTTGACATGGTTCGCGTACTGTACTCGGGCCGCAAGTCTCGCATCTTGGTGAACGGCTTCTTGTCCAAGCCAGTTCACATCTCACGCGGTGTGTTGCAAGGTGATCCACTGTCGCCACTTCTGTTTGTGATCGCTTTGGAACCGATGTGCCAACTCCTACGGCAACACTCCAACTATGGCATCAAGTGTGGGGATCGCTACCACACTGGGAGTTACTTTGCCGACGACTCGCAACTCTATGCTGCAAATGAGACGTGCCTCCACCGGCAGCTTGCATTGGTTCAAACCTTTTGCGACAAGTCTGGTTTCCGACTCAACGTAGACAAGACCCAAATTCTGACCTACAGCCAGTTGAATGGGAACCTTGCCTCACTACAAGTTACTTCCGACAGTCCCGTGAAGGCTCTTGGTATCTTGGTTGCGCCCAATCTTTCTCCATTGGCACGTTTCAATTACGTGTTTGAGAAGTTTGTGGCTCGCTTGTCTTTGTGGCTCTACAAGGCTCGAACCATGGCCGGAAAAGTCACTATCCTGCACAGCATATGTCTGCCTGTGTTATGGTACCAACTGGCTTTTGTCCCTGCCGACAAAGACCTGGCCAAAAAGATCGACAAGGCCATGCTTCAATTTATGCATGGTGAAGAAATCAACCCATCCTCCTCTGTCCATGGCCTCCGTTTGATCAAAAAGGAGATCCTATTCATGCCGAAGAAGTCCGGTGGCTTAGGCCTGCACCATGCACTTGCTTTATGGCAACAACACAACCGCTCTGTCATGATCAGATGCATTCAAGCCATCACCACCCCACCCGCAAGTCTGCCATGTCCGCCTGGATTACGCCGGGCTATACTCTCCTCGAGAAGGCTTTTCATCCATGGGGTTCCCCCCGAGATCACCTCTTGGCAAATGGCTCTTCTGCATTCATCAGACAACTGTACAAGAATCCCAATATCACTCCAATGTGGAAAGCCTTATTGAGTAGCTGGTTTGAATCCCGCTGGACTCCGTACGGCTGTCCAAATCACATCTCATCTTTGGATGTTCCCCTTTGGCACAACTCGTATCTGCCTGGACTCGAAGACCTATACGATCAGTGCTCTACATCGACGCAAGACCAAGCCAATGTATTGGCTTCGCTTCACATCACGAAGTTGTCGCATTTGTTGACTCCGTGTCAGCGAGTTTGGCCAGCTTCGATCTTGTTCGACAAAATCAACCGTGCCTGCCGCCAAGCCAATTTTGTCCCTCCAACGAAACAATGGATCTCAATCTTGGTGACCAAGTTATCACGATTGTTTGAGATTGTTTCTGAAGAGGATGCTCCCGTGTTCCACTTGCCGACGCCAAGCTCTGAATGGATGGAATGGCACTGGATGATACACCCTGACTCGAGTCCGATCTTGTTGGCGCTTGCGACTTCGAAATCGGCTAAGATCAGAGCTTCTCCAGCTGTCAGCTCGTCCATTCTTCCTACCAAGCATCTCAACCTGCCATCCAACTTTTACGAAGACCCCAAGCGCCTTACCCAACTTGCCGCCTTCCTCCAACCCGACCACATTCTCCCTCGATATGGAGAGTTCATTTTCAAGACCCTTCTCCGCGCCAACGCCATGCAATATCTGTTTCAGTACCAAGACCCCAAGCCGACGTGTGTCTTCTGTCGTGTCAATGAGACGTACGAGCATTTCCTGTTCTCTTGTGGATATGGTCAATCTGTTTGGTATTCCTTCAAGACAATCCAGCGACTGCTCGAGTGTTCCTTTCCGTCCACGTGTCTGGAAATGTTCTACGAGACGCCCAAGCCGTCCGATGGATACTACATCCGTGGCTATCTGAAGATCTGGCCGATTGTCCGAGCCTGCGTGTATTATCAAATATGGCTCCAACGTGCCGATCGCACCTTTCGACCCGACCTCACAGCGAAGAGTCCGATGGAAGTTGCCATTCATGCTGCCTCTTTGATCAAGCTACATCTACAACAGCTCCTGGTTGATCTCCCTCTCAAGAAGGGATACACCAAGGTATTCAATGTGCTCAAGCATCTATCTTCGGACCCCTGGTTACGTCAACACATCATTCCTAACAGCGCCGTTTCATGAGTGAGCTGACGGCTCACTCACTTCATCTCCTGTTCAATGACCACTTTGCCATATTCTGTTTTCCAAGTTCTATTTATACAGTACGAGGCAAATTAGTAAGTCATTAGGGCCTTTGCTCAAAAATAAGGTTAATACAACTCATTTAACCAATCGTTGAGAATGGAATTCTTTGAGTTGGGAGCGGATATCATTGACCAGCACTTGTAGATAACGACCACGAAGCACTGAGTTGTCATGAGGGACTTGAGTGGCGTTCTTCAAAGGAGAGTGAGGATGTATCAACGTAGCCAGACCTCCAGTGGCTGGCGACGTGGATACTTCAGGGTAAATAGGCTCTTCAAAGAACAAAGAGCCTTCGTGGTTTGTGATGCGTTGCCAATGGAACGCAACACGGTCGTGGAGACATGGCGTGCGGAAACGGGTTTCTTGGATAAAGGAAACGTCGTGAACACTTGATAGTTTGTCGAGGATGTACCGATGACTGTTGGAGAAGCCATTGGTGTTGAGGGAGATGAGTTGTGGGTCCCAGTCCACGAGTTCAGTTGGGACATCGGAGAAGTTGTTGTCACTCATCACGAGTACAGATGAAAATGAGTAGAATGGAGGGGTCAGAGGGGAGGTTGAAATGGATTGAAGCAGGGGATAGAAGCCTTAGAGTTGATCGTCCTCCAAATCGAGGGGATCAATTTCGTCGGCGTTCATGGAGTGGTGAGCTTTGCTGCAGAGCTCGTCGATGTGGTAATTGTTGGTGATGCTTTTGAGCATCGAGATGGCAGACAAGACGGGAGCCGGCAAAGTGAACTTCTCGAGATTGTCGCTGAAGTTTTCGATCAAAGCAAACAGCGACCAGTCCGTCAAGCAGTTGGTGTCAGGCAATCTTGTTGCTTCTTGGTTCAATAGAACAGTCAGTGCCTCCGAGTTTGTGTAGAGGTCTGGGGCCCGATTTGAGAGGAATAAGTCAATCGTAGCAAGTGCAAAGAGGATGCGCTTGATCTCTGGTATGTCCGTGGTCAATTCTTCCAAGATTTCTGACGGGTGAATCTTGTATTGAGCCATGAAGTTGACGTGATGTTTGTAGTTGTGAGGCTTGCCTTGAGCTTTTAACAAAGCCATCTTGCGCTCAATAGTCTTGGTTGCAACAAGTGACTGAAACAAACTGAGGTCTTCATCTTGTGCGTACATAGCATGTGCAACGAGCTGAGGATCATCTCGCAAAATGCGTTGACATTCGGTGATACTGCCTTCGACTTTCTTGTCTCGAATGATCTTCTTCGCCAATTCGAGGTGGGCTGCAGCAGACTTGTTAAGTCGTTGTTTCTTCGCTTTGCCTTTGGTCTTTTTCGGGCGTGGCGCACTTGAATCTTCCAATACAATTCGAGGCACTGCAAAGTCTTCAAACGAGAGTTCCACGTCGTCTTCTTCGAGGATATGAAAACGGTTGGATGTCGGCAGGGGATCCAAACGTGGGGACGAAGGCAAAGTACGTTTTGGAGCTGGTCCAGACCGGTAGCCCGTTACCAATTGAAGGTCCAGCGAGTTCTTGGGCTGCTCACTTGGTGGAGCAAGAGCGGGCGATTCGTTGGTAGACATTTCCACATCTTCTTGTTGTTTGTCTTGTCCATTGTTGTTAGGGGGATCGCTGTCACCAGACATATCGACATCAGAGCCATGAGAAGGAGCTGTTGGCTGTGGTTGTTCATCTTGACCATCTCCAGATGCCTCAGTTGAGTCGGCCTTGCCTTCCGCATTTGTTCCAGGGTCTTGATCATGATCGTCTCCATCATGTTCAGGTTCTTTTTCTCCTGACGGAGGAGATTTTGCCTCTGCCTTGGCCGCTTTTGCCTTCGCTTTTTCAGCCTTGGCCTCTGCACGTCGTGAAACAATCGACGGAGGCAATGTCTTGTTCAGAGCAGCGATCTTGTGCTGAAACACGACGACAACAGGCTGACCCGACGGATCCGTAATGGTGATTTCGCGTAGTGCGTCGCCGGATTTTGGCACCAGCACTGCAGGAGGCGCAGACGACTTGAAAATGACTCTCAAATGCGGCGACTTGATGTTCTGACCAGCAGTAGGGTTGAATGCTGCTATCACTGACTTGGTCAATGCAGCCATTTTCTTGACAATCGCCTTGGCCATCGAAGGGTGACTGACCTTGTTGAACGGAACGTAGTAGTTGTTGCCATAACGCGAGTACTTGGGAACCAGGAAGTCTTTGCCACCAAGTCGAAACGTTGTGCCTCCCATTTCCACGCACGTAGACAAGTTGTAACTTGAGATCACAATGGTCTGTGGGTTCTTCTTGTGGATCAAAATGTTCGGAAATTTGGAGCCCCATAACGAACCAGGATTTTCCTTGACAAATTGATCGCAGATGACTTTTTCGGACCAGTCCTTGTAGCCTTCGCCCAACTTGACTGTGAGCTCGTACACTTGGGACTGGGGGGTGAGCAAAATGTTTTCAATGAAGGCGTCCATGTCACCAGAGTCTTTGTAGAATGCGTCCGCCATGGCCTCGCATCGCGCAATATCGTCATCGGCAATAGCATGAGCACCAGTGTTGCGATGTTTCGCGCCTTTGGGGGCATTGCCTTGCTTGGAATCTTTCTTGGACGAAGCTGAATCCTTGCCGGGAGTCTTTTGCGTCCATGGATTGGCCTTTTCAGCGTTTTGTTGCTCTTGATCGCCTTGTATTTTGTCTGCCGCGGTAGGAGGATCAACAGCGCCATTTCCTTGAGCAACGGATTTGTCGACAATGTCTTGATTTGACTGGTCATTGTCATTGTTTGTCGATTGTTCCTCGTGAATAACTTCTCCAGGAGTATCACACGGCTTCGCTTGGCCGTTAATGTCGTCTGACCCATCAACCTCAGAGTGAATTTGAGTATTTCCCTCGTCGGTTAAGGCCTCGGTTTCAGTAGAATCCTTCCCCTCGGCGTCTCCAGAGACCATATCCACGTCCTCTTGAGATTTTTCTTCTTCCTCTCCCGTTCTAGGAGGCTCAGCACAGGGGGCGACGCGGTTGGTGGCTGCTGGCTCAGTCCCATTGGTCACGAGAAAGGCCGGGGCCAGACCCCCAGTGACAGGGGTAGAAGGGGAATCCATGCCATCCCCGCAGCACGGTGACTGGGGTACACCATTGCTCCGGCGAGAACCCAAATCGGGATACCGCCCCCGCCCCTCCGAAGAGGCCCCTGGGGGGAAGTAGACAGAACCGCAGGGTGTGCCCATAGGGGGGGGCCTCGTAGCCTCTAGGGCTGGCATGGACCCCGTTTTCTCGCCGCCTTCACTGGGGATCGACTCCAATTGGAGTCCAGGGAAGCAGCCACCACAGGCACAAGGCCCCAGTGGTTCGCCCTCCTGAGTGAGGGCTTCGCTAGACAAGTTAACGACAGTGGTCTGGGGGTCAACCACTGACCCACTGAGGTTGACCCCCCCTGGAACTCCGGCGAGTGGAGCACCAGGTGAAGCGCTGGTGGAGCGAGACGCAGATTGGTCTCCAGAGACGCTGTTGGGGTCGAACTCGACCTCCACTTCGGCCCTAGGGTTAGGTGTAGAGACATTACTCACACCACTTCCGCCATCCTGATTGGACGACGAAAGTGGGTGAGGTGATACAATACCTGGAATGATGGTGACTCCGTGAGTGTTGGTCTCACGGAGCTCGGAACAGCTGTTGGCGTTGGACATTTTGAGCGCGGCGGCACTTGGCACTTAATAACTTCTTGACTTGAGGGGTACGAGGCAAATTCGGAAGTCTGCCTTGTTGATTGGAGACAACATTTCCATTGACATCCACCAACTCTTTGAAGACTGTCTTCTTCAAGGGGGTAGGGACAGGGGACATGAAGTGGAACTTGGACGAGCGCTCTGCTTTGTACAAGTGAAGTTGGAACGCCTGGTCTTGACGAAACTGCTTGTCTCGATCTTGCAGCTCGTGAATTTGCTTTTGAAGGTCTCGCACTCGATCCACCAGCACTGAATCTTGACGCATGTTGGGGACTTGCAAAAGCGAAGCGATCTCGACAGCTAACTTCTTCAACGGCAGACGTTGTTTCTCCAATCGTTGAGAATGGAATTCTTTGAGTTGGGAGCGGATATCATTGACCAGCATGTCGTAGGCCTTGGAGATATTGTGGAATGTTGGAGACTTGTCCAAAAATCGATCCAGACATCCATGAACAATCTCTGCAGAGGCCAAGGCTGAAAAAGCGAAGGCAAAAGCAGCCAAGGCAGCGGCAAAATCTCCTCCGTCAGGAGAAAAAGAACCTGAACATGATGGAGACGATCATGATCAAGACCCTGGAACAAATGCGGAAGGCAAGGCCGACTCAACTGAGGCATCTGGAGATGGTCAAGATGAACAACCACAGCCAACAGCTCCTTCTCATGGCTCTGATGTCGATATGTCTGGTGACAGCGATCCCCCTAACAACAATGGACAAGACAAACAACAAGAAGATGTGGAAATGTCTACCAACGAATCGCCCGCTCTTGCTCCACCAAGTGAGCAGCCCAAGAACTCGCTGGACCTTCAATTGGTAACGGGCTACCGGTCTGGACCAGCTCCAAAACGTGCTTTGCCTTCGTCCCCACGTTTGGATCCCCTGCCGACATCCAACCGTTTTCATATCCTCGAAGAAGACGACGTGGAACTCTCGTTTGAAGACTTTGCAGTGCCTCGAATTGTATTGGAAGATTCAAGTGCGCCACGCCCGAAAAAGACCAAAGGCAAAGCGAAGAAACAACGACTTAACAAGTCTGCTGCAGCCCACCTCGAATTGGCGAAGAAGATCATTCGAGATAAGAAAGTCGAAGGCAGTATCACCGAATGTCAACGCATTTTGCGAGATGATCCTCAGCTCGTTGCACATGCTATGTACGCACAAGATGAAGACCCCAGTTTGTTTCAGTCACTTGTTGCAACCAAGACTATTGAGCGCAAGATGGCTTTGTTAAAAGCTCAAGGCAAGCCTCACAACTACAAACATCACGTCAACTTCATGGCTCAATACAAGATTCACCCGTCAGAAATCTTGGAAGAATTGACCACGGACATACCAGAGATCAAGCGCATCCTCTTTGCACTTGCTACGATTGACTTATTCCTCTCAAATCGGGCCCCAGACCTCTACACAAACTCGGAGGCACTGACTGTTCTATTGAACCAAGAAGCAACAAGATTGCCTGACACCAACTGCTTGACGGACTGGTCGCTGTTTGCTTTGATCGAAAACTTCAGCGACAATCTCGAGAAGTTCACTTTGCCGGCTCCCGTCTTGTCGGCCATCTCGATGCTCAAAAGCATCACCAACAATTACCACATCGACGAGCTCTGCAGCAAAGCTCACCACTCCATGAACGCCGACGAAATTGATCCCCTCGATTTGGAGGACGATCAACTCTAAGGCTTCTATCCCCTGCTTCAATCCATTTCAACCTCCCCTCTGACCCCTCCATTCTACTCATTTTCATCTGTACTCGTGATGAGTGACAACAACTTCTCCGATGTCCCAACTGAACTCGTGGACTGGGACCCACAAATCATCTCCCTCAACACCAATGGCTTCTCCAACTGTCATCGGTACATCCTCGACAAACTATCAAGTGTTCACGACGTTTCCTTTATCCAAGAAACCCGTTTCCGCACGCCAAGTCTCCACGACCGTGTTGCGTTCCATTGGCAACGCATCACAAACCACGAAGGCTCTTTGTTCTTTGAAGAGCCTATTTACCCTGAAGTATCCAAGTCACCAGCCACTGGAGGTCTGGCTACGTTGATACATCCTCACTCTCCTTTGAAGAACGCCACTCAAGTCCCTCATGACAACCCAGTGCTTCGTGGTCGTTATCTACAAGTGCGATGTACTCTGGGTCCACTGACAGTCGTTCTCCACAATATCTATGCGCCGGCAGCCTTCCAACAACGAGCAAGTTACTTCGAAGAATTGCCACGCGACTTTCCTCCACATGCGCTCCACATTGTTGGAGGAGATTTCAACTGCACTCTCAACAAAGATTTGGATTCGTTGAGACCCAGTACCTCCACCATGGCCGGCACCCTTCAACTGGAACAATGGATGCACAGTTTGTCTCTGGTGGATCTGTTTCGCCGTCAAAACCCCGTGGCACGAGCCTTCACAAGTCCCACACTCACCAACCGACTTGACTACATCTTTTGTTCGTCCACCTTGGCGGGTCTTCGTCATTGGAAGGCGACGCACATGCCACACGTTCCACAGGCTGACCACGTGGCTTGTCGTATCATCACAAAGCGTCAAACATTGCGCCATGGCTCTGGATCATGGAAAGCTCCAACTTGGCTACTTCGTCTACCACGAGCGGCCGAGATTGTTCATGGATGTCTGGATCGATTTTTGGACAAGTCTCCAACATTCCACAATATCTCCAAGGCCTACGACATGCTGGTCAATGATATCCGCTCCCAACTCAAAGAATTCCATTCTCAACGATTGGAGAAACAACGTCTGCCGTTGAAGAAGTTAGCTGTCGAGATCGCTTCGCTTTTGCAAGTCCCCAACATGCGTCAAGATGCAGTGCTGGTGGATCGAGTGCGAGACCTTCAAAAGCAAATTCACGAGCTGCAAGATCGAGACAAGCAGTTTCGTCAAGACCAGGCGTTCCAACTTCACTTGTACAAAGCAGAGCGCTCGTCCAAGTTCCACTTCATGTCCCCTGTCCCTACCCCCTTGAAGAAGACAGTCTTCAAAGAGTTGGTGGATGTCAATGGAAATGTTGTCTCCAATCAACAAGGCATGTCTGACGTCCTGGTCGACTACTACAAGGACTTGTTTGCAGCTCCCGAGGTGCAGCGATCTGGAGACGAAGTGTCGTCATTTCTGACCCCATTGACTCGACACAAGCAACTGCCAGAGCAAGCCCAGAAAGAGCTGTCGGCTCCCTTGCGCGCCAACGAGTTCTATCATGCTATTCGACACAGCAGTTCGAACTCAGCGCCAGGTCCCAACGCTCTGCCATTCGAAGTCCTCAAACTTGCACCTCACAAGTGGTCGTTGGTATTGGAGCTGCTATTCACACACCAGCTCCATTCTCACCCTCGCTTGACTCCCATGCAACTTGTCAGTACGCTGGTGTTGCTGCACAAGAAAGGCCCCAAGTCACAAGCCAAGAACTATCGGCCCATTAGCCTACTCAACACGGATGTGAAAATCCTGACGAGTATTCTGGCTTATCGACTCCAGCGCCACATTCGACACATCATCCACCCGGACCAGCAAGGCTTTATCCGTCGAAGCAATATCCAAACCAATATTGCACGACTGGATGACATGCTGCACCACATCAAACTACACAGTCCGTCCTCGATGGTGGCACTGCTTGACTTTGAGAAAGCGTTTGATCGCGTGGACCACGCGTACTTGCTCCGCGTCCTCCGTCACTATGGCTTTCCCGAAACCTTTGTTGACATGGTTCGCGTACTGTACTCGGGCCGCAAGTCTCGCATCTTGGTGAACGGCTTCTTGTCCAAGCCAGTTCACATCTCACGCGGTGTGTTGCAAGGTGATCCACTGTCGCCACTTCTGTTTGTGATCGCTTTGGAACCGATGTGCCAACTCCTACGGCAACACTCCAACTATGGCATCAAGTGTGGGGATCGCTACCACACTGGGAGTTACTTTGACGACGACTCGCAACTCTATGCGGCAAATGAGACGTGCCTCCACCGGCAGCTTGCATTGGTTCAAACCTTTTGCGACAAGTCTGGTTTCCGACTCAACGTAGACAAGACCCAAATTCTGACCTACAGCCAGTTGAATGGGAACCTTGCCTCACTACAAGTTACTTCCGACAGTCCCGTGAAGGCTCTTGGTATCTTGGTTGCGCCCAATCTTTCTCCATTGGCACGTTTCAATTACGTGTTTGAGAAGTTTGTGGCTCGCTTGTCTTTGTGGCTCTACAAGGCTCGAACCATGGCCGGAAAAGTCACTATCCTGCACAGCATATGTCTGCCTGTGTTATGGTACCAACTGGCTTTTGTCCCTGCCGACAAAGACCTGGCCAAAAAGATCGACAAGGCCATGCTTCAATTTATGCATGGTGAAGAAATCAACCCATCCTCCTCTGTCCATGGCCTCCGTTTGATCAAAAAGGAGATCCTATTCATGCCGAAGAAGTCCGGTGGCTTAGGCCTGCACCATGCACTTGCTTTATGGCAACAACACAACCGCTCTGTCATGATCAGATGCATTCAAGCCATCACCACCCCACCCCGCAAGTCTGCCATGTCCGCCTAGATTACGCCGGGCTATACTCTCCTCGAGAAGGCTTTTCATCCATGGGGTTCCCCCCGAGATCACCTCTTGGCAAATGGCTCTTCTGCATTCATCAGACAACTGTACAAGAATCCCAATATCACTCCAATGTGGAAAGCCTTATTGAGTAGCTGGTTTGAATCCCGCTGGACTCCGTACGGCTGTCCAAATCACATCTCATCTTTGGATGTTCCCCTTTGGCACAACTCGTATCTGCCTGGACTCGAAGACCTATACGATCAGTGCTCTACATCGACGCAAGACCAAGCCAATGTATTGGCTTCGCTTCACATCACGAAGTTGTCGCATTTGTTGACTCCGTGTCAGCGAGTTTGGCCAGCTTCGATCTTGTTCGACAAAATCAACCGTGCCTGCCGCCAAGCCAATTTTGTCCCTCCAACGAAACAATGGATCTCAATCTTGGTGACCAAGTTATCACGATTGTTTGAGATTGTTTCTGAAGAGGATGCTCCCGTGTTCCACTTGCCGACGCCAAGCTCTGAATGGATGGAATGGCACTGGATGATACACCCTGACTCGAGTCCGATCTTGTTGGCGCTTGCGACTTCGAAATCGGCTAAGATCAGAGCTTCTCCAGCTGTCAGCTCGTCCATTCTTCCTACCAAGCATCTCAACCTGCCATCCAACTTTTACGAAGACCCCAAGCGCCTTACCCAACTTGCCGCCTTCCTCCAACCCGACCACATTCTCCCTCGATATGGAGAGTTCATTTTCAAGACCCTTCTCCGCGCCAACGCCATGCAATATCTGTTTCAGTACCAAGACCCCAAGCCGACGTGTGTCTTCTGTCGTGTCAATGAGACGTACGAGCATTTCCTGTTCTCTTGTGGATATGGTCAATCTGTTTGGTATTTCTTCAAGGCAATCCAGCGACTGCTCGAGTGTTCCTTTCCGTCAACGTGTCTGGAAATGTTCTACGAGACGCCCAAGCCGTCCGATGGATACTACATCCGTGGCAATCTGAAGATCTGGCCGATTGTCCGAGCCTGCGTGTATTATCAAATATGGCTCCAACGTGCCGATCGCACCTTTCGACCCGACCTCACAGCGAAGAGTCCGATGGAAGTTGCCATTCATGCTGCCTCTTTGATCAAGCTACATCTACAACAGCTCCTGGTTGATCTCCCTCTCAAGAAGGGATACACCAAGGTATTCAATGTGCTCAAGCATCTATCTTCGGACCCCTGGTTACGTCAACACATCATTCCTAACAGCGTCGTTTCATGAGTGAGCTAACGGCTCACTCACTTCATCTTCTGTTCAATGGCCACTTTGCCATATTCTGTTTTCCAAGTTCTATTTATACAGTACGAGGCAAATTAGTAAGTCATTAGGGCCTTTGCTCAAAAATAAGGTTAATACAACTCATTTAACCACATGCACATCTCGACCCCATCGAGACACCCACTCACCACGTCTGGCATGTTTGAAAGGTGTCATGCTCAGGTGGTGGACGACCAAGCACCAACTTGGTCCGACATCAGCACACGAGAGTCCCAAGCGTACCCCACAAACTGCATCTCGATGCCACTTTTTCTCCACTTGATACCTACGTGCCACATGCATATCTTGACCCCATCGAGATACCCACTCGCCACGTCTGGCATGTTTGAAAGGTGTCATGCTCGTGTGGTGGACGACCAAGCACCAACTTGGTCCGAAATCAACACGCGAGAGTCCCAAGCATACCCCACAAACTGCATCTCGATGCCACTTTTTCTCCACTTTTGGTACCCACGTGCCACATGCATATCTCGACCCCATCGAGATACCCACTCGCCACGTCTGGCATGTTTGAAAGGTGTCATGCTCGTGTGGTGGACGACCAAGCACCAACTTGGTCCGAAATCAACACGCGAGAGTCCCAAGCATACCCCACAAACTGCATCTCGATGCCACTTTTTCTCCACTTGATACCTACGTGCCACATGCATATCTTGACCCCATCGAGACACCCACTCGCCACGTCTGGCATGTTTGAAAGGTGTCATGCTCAGGTGGTGGACGCCCAAGCACCAACTTGGTCCGAAATCAACACGCGATACAATGATTTTTAGTGATGTCGCTATCTTGCCTCCTCATATTGTTGATGTTGAAGATATTTACATTATGGAGACTTTATCTATCGTATTTCTCCAACACTCACTAAAGTCAAACATGTTTTGTCTCCTGGTTCTTTGTCTTAGCTCAGTGGTCTGTCACAAAGATTACCTAATTGCTACATTGCCTCCCACCCACGCTTTACTGTCCTCTCCACTATTTGCCGACAAAAACATGATGGCTAGATTGGGTTGCCTTATTGTTTCATTGTCAAATCTACAGCCAACTGGAATTCCTCCTCACGTTCAAATCTTTCACCATTTGGAGCGTAATCATTCTGCTATTATGACCATTCCTGATGAAATCCTTTCCCAAATTGATCGTCTGATTGAGAACCGAGACTTGACAGCGGGAGTGCTTGCTCGCCAAGTCCTCCAGTCAAAGCGGAATCAAGCTCTTTCAAGAATGTTTCCACCTTGTTCACAAGTTTAGTTCCCTCAGAACCCTCAACAGAAGCCTCACCGTGGATATTGTACAGCTGGGGAGGCAAATTACGCAAACTGCCACAAGATTTTTCGTTCCCGTCGGTGGACATTGCAGGGGCATGGCGTTTGTGGTGGCAGGGTAATGAGTCATCTAAGCATCCTCCTTATAGGTCTGTCTCACCGTGTGACTTATCGTCCACGAAGGAGAAAATGGTCTTCTCTGACAGGGTCAATATGCTTTGACTAGTCGAAAGCCCACTCCACAAAATCCATCGCCTGTACAAGTCATTGAGATGTTTCACGATATTACTCCTTACCTCGAGCAAGTCTGTGGCACCAGCAGTGGCAGCAAGCGACGTCGTCTTGGTCAGGTCAAGCTAGTTTCTATTGTCAAGCAATATGCGAGAAAGCGTCAAATTGAATAAAATATGAAATTTATCCAATCAAATGACAGTTCCAAAGGAGCAGATGAACGTCGGGCAAAATCTCATTACAATACAAAATACGAGAATTTCGTGCCACCCATGACGGAGTTGATCGCCTTAGAGGTTGGTCGGGGAAAAAACCGACACCGAGACTGGCTCACATAAACGGACAAATTTTATCCGTATGGCATCTCGGTTGTATTTTTTGACCGGGGAAAGAGTCTCGGTTTGAGTGATTCATGGAAACAGAGTCTTTTGTAGCTGCGGTGGCGGCGCACGTTAATGCGGTAACTATCACCATTGCAGTGATCTCTCCGTCCACTCAACGACAAATATACATTGTTCTTGAGGACGCCAACTTTGAATGGTTGATAACCGTCGACATGATCGTGCAATTTCCAATGAACTTCAAAATAATTCAGAATATATAATTTTAGCCAATGAATTCGTCCCGGTGAAGGTTTTCACTGCTTTTATCATAATCCAGAAATAGTAAGGCGACATAGTAAGTTTCACTACTATAGCAAGGTGCAAATTCGATAAATGTGTTTGAGAATTAAAAAAATGTTCAAAACTTATCTTCAAATTTGTATGAATACAAAATAATTCTTCAAAGTTCAATCTCATCCACACATTTGCAAGGCAAGCAGCCTTGCCGAAGTTCCATCCATACCCGTCATTTTTAGATTGTTCGCAATGTCAAGCAGCCGAGAAAACTTTACAGTTGAAGACGCTCGTCGAAATAGGATAAGCGCGCAAACTTGGGCAGGCTACACGTCTGGAATCAAGCAGATTGTGAAATGGGCAACACTTGTAGGTCGCCCACACTTGCTCCTCCAGGATCCAACCTCGTCGAATGTTTGCTCGATAAATCTCAATACCTTCGTTTACAGCGATTTCCTCGAATTCATTATTTGGACGGTTAGAAATCGGACATCAATTCAGACTGGCACGCTAAGTGGCTACCGAAGTGCTATAAAAAGTCTGTACAGAGATCAGCAAATTGCTCTACCAATTGATTATGGCGAGGATCTCAAGGAATTCTACTCGGGTATGATATAATCTCGATGATGACTTAATATTGGATGTATAGGTTTAAAGAAATCGTTTGCCAATGATTTGCAGTCTGGAAAATTGCAAGACTCAGGGAAAAGACCACTGAATTGGTCTCTTTTTTTGCGTCTTGGCGAAGCTAGTTTGTCTCTAGACGACAGTGGCTTCACACATCTTTTTCTAATCGTCACTTGGAATTTAATGTGTAGGTCCCAATTACCCCAGATTGAACCATATTTACTCAGTGTCAAAATATGAATATTATGAAAAATAATTTTTGATTTTTGTCAATATTCTCCAGTAATCTTAATTGCTGTTCAGTTATTGCTCAGGACTGGTCGTATATCCTCCAAAATTATCTTAATATAGTGCATCCTCTAAATATAGTATTTTTCCACTTTCAATACTCGTTTGAGAAAAAAACAATTCAAACTACTCTTGATTCTTATTACCAGTTAAAATTGATATTAATCTTTCTGAAAGAGAGTACATAGTTGTTCAATTTTTGCGTTTGTGGCATTCTATTGGTCAACAAATATCTATAATATACCAATCTTCTCTCTCAGAAATGGTCCTATTCAACGTCGTTCCCTGTACTGGTGGTCCCTCTATTGTCAGTGTTTGCCTCAGATGTGGATTGTCTTTAGGAAATGTGATGGAGCGGTATTTCCGCTATGAAAGTGCGGGTGATCAGTTTGGGGACGTGTGGTGGCTGGTTTGTCGGTGAATAGTGCTGATTTTGCTCTTCTCCCTCCGCATTTTTCTAATCCTGACTCTCCTGAAGTTATTAGCATGGTACAACTCATGTTTCCTCACTTGTGTAAAATCAGCCACTTGTTTGGAGTATTACGTCTTGTGTTGGCCAGTTTGGTATATCATCATGAGTTTTTGCTGTCGAAATTGACGTCGACTCATGCGTTGCTGCAAACCCCATTATTTTCTACGTATGGTGCGGTCGAAAGTCTTTCCTCCAAAAGTTTTTTATAAACGTAAATATGAGGAGGAATTCCGCTCGCACGCAGTATTTTCGAGTCGTCAATTTCAGCTAACAAAAAACTTGACGAAGCACAAAAGTCTATATCGGCAATTCCTGATGTGATCTTGGCTGGAGTTAACAAGATTTTTGACGAGCGTGGAGCTACAGCCCCTCATGTCACCAAAGACGTTTTAGAAGCGTGTTTGACAACTGCTTTGTCAACTTTGTTCCAGTCCCAACAGCTTGCCACAACGCATCACACGAATCAAATTGATGAGCCCGACTGTAGACAACGATGCAATGTTTTTGAGTGGGGCGGTAAATTCAGGAAATTGCCAGAGAGCTTTAATTTCCCCAGCGTAAATGTTTCAACTGCTTGGAGATTGTGGTGGCTTGGAAACAGCGCCCAAAACATTATCCCATACTCGAAAATCTCACCTCTTGATCTTGCTGTGAAATCTAAACGAGACACTCTAAGTGAATGGAAATTGCTAATGAGTCGACTAGCGAACTATCTTACCGACACGGGTCATGTCATGGCTAAAAATCCAAGTGAAGTCGACGTGGCTAAAACGTTTGAGATTGCAAAGTTGTATTTAGAGCCCTTTTCGGTTCGAGATACAACTTACAACAAGAGGCCATTTGATCAGCTAAAGGTATGCTCAGTTGTCAAGATAATTCGCTTGTCCGAGGGCAATAAAACTCATCGCCCTTTTAAAAAGCGCAAGTCGCGCGCATAATTTCACTCGACCCTACCATTTATACACACCGTCATTCAATAGAGTCAAAACGTCCTTACATTGATGCGTCATGCATTGTTTCATTGTAATGCGATTCTAAAGACGATATTATCTGTACTGTTTGTCGTGTGGCTTCGCTTGCTCATTCCTCATCATTTGGCGTCGAAATTGTTGACCAAGCCCAAGTGTTGCTTCCTAGAATCACATACTTGCACCGTTGATCAGTGATTGAGCTAGAGAAGCCTGCGTTCGTGCTCTAACTCGTCCAAATTGTCTCTAAATATGAGTATGATTCATTCGTTTGGACACCGACTAATCACCTGTTTGTGTTTCATCTTGGCAACACTGTCCAGGTATTGCGCGACGGCCATCTTGACTGCACTTGTTCGAGCGGCTGCATGCCGTGCAGAAATCTCTTGATTGGTGTAAGCAATACGTCAACCCAGGGCCATGCCAAGTTCTCTGTCAGGTGCCATTCCACTGCTCTCCATGCCTTCTCTGTGGTCTTCCTTGCTTTCAAAGTGGAAAACAGCATACACAACCAAAAATCGACCAATCGTATTTAAAAAAATATATAATTGGATAATAATCAAGGGCACAGCAATCCGTCTTGCTAATTCCATCAAAAAGTCAATCATATATTTTTTTAAATACGATTGGTCGATTTTTGGTTGTGTATGCTGTTTTCCACTTTGAAAGCAAGGAAGACCACAGAGAAGGCATGGAGAGCAGTGGAATGGCACCTGACAGAGAACTTGGCATGGCCCTGGGTTGACGTATTGCTTACACCAATCAAGAGATTTCTGCACGGCATGCAGCCGCTCGAACAAGTGCAGTCAAGATGGCCGTCGCGCAATACCTGGACAGTGTTGCCAAGATGAAACACAAACAGGTGATTAGTCGGTGTCCAAACGAATGAATCATACTCATATTTAGAGACAATTTGGACGAGTTAGAGCACGAACGCAGGCTTCTCTAGCTCAATCACTGATCAACGGTGCAAGTATGTGATTCTAGGAAGCAACACTTGGGCTTGGTCAACAATTTCGACGCCAAATGATGAGGAATGAGCAAGCGAAGCCACACGACAAACAGTACAGATAATATCGTCTTTAGAATCGCATTACAATGAAACAATGCATGACGCATCAATGTAAGGACGTTTTGACTCTATTGAATGACGGTGTGTATAAATGGTAGGGTCGAGTGAAATTATGCGCGCGACTTGCGCTTTTTAAAAGGGCGATGAGTTTTATTGCCCTCGGACAAGCGAATTATCTTGACAACTGAGCATACCTTTAGCTGATCAAATGGCCTCTTGTTGTAAGTTGTATCTCGAACCGAAAAGGGCTCTAAATACAACTTTGCAATCTCAAACGTTTTAGCCACGTCGACTTCACTTGGATTTTTAGCCATGACATGACCCGTGTCGGTAAGATAGTTCGCTAGTCGACTCATTAGCAATTTCCATTCACTTAGAGTGTCTCGTTTAGATTTCACAGCAAGATCAAGAGGTGAGATTTTCGAGTATGGGATAATGTTTTGGGCGCTGTTTCCAAGCCACCACAATCTCCAAGCAGTTGAAACATTTACGCTGGGGAAATTAAAGCTCTCTGGCAATTTCCTGAATTTACCGCCCCACTCAAAAACATTGCATCGTTGTCTACAGTCGGGCTCATCAATTTGATTCGTGTGATGCGTTGTGGCAAGCTGTTGGGACTGGAACAAAGTTGACAAAGCAGTTGTCAAACACGCTTCTAAAACGTCTTTGGTGACATGAGGGGCTGTAGCTCCACGCTCGTCAAAAATCTTGTTAACTCCAGCCAAGATCACATCAGGAATTGCCGATATAGACTTTTGTGCTTCGTCAAGTTTTTTATAAACGTAAATATGAGGAGGAATTCCGCTCGCACGCAGTATTTTCGAGTCGTCAATTTCAGCTAACTTGGAGGAAAGACTTTCGACCGCACCATACGTAGAAAATAATGGGGTTTGCAGCAACGCATGAGTCGACGTCAATTTCGACAGCAAAAACTCATGATGATATACCAAACTGGCCAACACAAGACGTAATACTCCAAACAAGTGGCTGATTTTACACAAGTGAGGAAACATGAGTTGTACCATGCTAATAACTTCAGGAGAGTCAGGATTAGAAAAATGCGGAGGGAGAAGAGCAAAATCAGCACTATTCACCGACAAACCAGCCACCACACGTCCCCAAACTGATCACCCGCACTTTCATAGCGGAAATACCGCTCCATCACATTTCCTAAAGACAATCCACATCTGAGGCAAACACTGACAATAGAGGGACCACCAGTACAGGGAACGACGTTGAATAGGACCATTTCTGAGAGAGAAGATTGGTATATTATAGATATTTGTTGACCAATAGAATGCCACAAACGCAAAAATTGAACAACTATGTACTCTCTTTCAGAAAGATTAATATCAATTTTAACTGGTAATAAGAATCAAGAGTAGTTTGAATTGTTTTTTTCTCAAACGAGTATTGAAAGTGGAAAAATACTATATTTAGAGGATGCACTATATTAAGATAATTTTGGAGGATATACGACCAGTCCTGAGCAATAACTGAACAGCAATTAAGATTACTGGAGAATATTGACAAAAATCAAAAATTATTTTTCATAATATTCATATTTTGACACTGAGTAAATATGGTTCAATCTGGGGTAATTGGGACCTACACATTAAATTCCAAGTGACGATTAGAAAAAGATGTGTGAAGCCACTGTCGTCTAGAGACAAACTAGCTTCGCCAAGACGCAAAAAAAGAGACCAATTCAGTGGTCTTTTCCCTGAGTCTTGCAATTTTCCAGACTGCAAATCATTGGCAAACGATTTCTTTAAACCTATACATCCAATATTAAGTCATCATCGAGATTATATCATACCCGAGTAGAATTCCTTGAGATCCTCGCCATAATCAATTGGTAGAGCAATTTGCTGATCTCTGTACAGACTTTTTATAGCACTTCGGTAGCCACTTAGCGTGCCAGTCTGAATTGATGTCCGATTTCTAACCGTCCAAATAATGAATTCGAGGAAATCGCTGTAAACGAAGGTATTGAGATTTATCGAGCAAACATTCGACGAGGTTGGATCCTGGAGGAGCAAGTGTGGGCGACCTACAAGTGTTGCCCATTTCACAATCTGCTTGATTCCAGACGTGTAGCCTGCCCGAGTTTGCGCGCTTATCCTATTTCGACGAGCGTCTTCAACTGTAAAGTTTTCTCGGCTGCTTGACATTGCGAACAATCTAAAAATGACGGGTATGGATGGAACTTCGGCAAGGCAGCTTGCCTTGCAAATGTGTGGATGAGATTGAACTTTGAAGAATTATTTTGTATTCATACAAATTTGAAGATAAGTTTTGAACATTTTTTTAATTCTCAAACACATTTATCGAATTTGCAAGGTATCTTACCTTGCTAACTTACTATGTCGCCTTACTATTTCTGGATTATGGACAATAATCAAGGGCACGGCAATCCGCCTTGCTAATTCCATCAACAAGTCATGCTTTTGGAAAATCCACCCGAGATACATCCGGAATACGGATAGTAACACCCAATCAGACTTCAGCCGAGGTGGAGTTTGCTGTCTCGGATTTTTCTACAGGTCGGTACAAAATGAGCACATGTCGTTGATTTGTTAAAAGTGTGCTTATACGTTTCGAACTGAGAGTTGAAATTTGTAGAATTAAGGTTCCATGGGGAGCCATTCCCATTCCCTGAAACGGAATTGTACATTCTCCAGAATTCACAGAAAAATACTTGCGTTTTGAATGCATTTACAGAAAATCTGTCCTGAGTTTTCGTGAATATCAAAAGTAATTTCCATGATAGAAATATATATAACTTGATGTTTGTATGTAATAAAATAGTTTGACAGAAATGCATTTTGCAAGGAATGCACAGAAAGTTTTTTCTGTGGATGTGTAAGCCAATCAGACATCAAGAAAAGGACAAAAATAACAATGAAAAGAGATCACTTCTTTTGCATGCAGAATCGACGACGCACGTCGTGGTTTCATGATGGCAGATGCTCGAAGAAACCTCATTACGGAGGAGTCTACAGTAAAGTAAACTTCAGGTGTCAACCAAATCAAGAAATGGTGCTGCCTTACTGGCAAAAACGATCTACTTTAGCCATGCGACAGTCGAAAGACTAGATAACAATCAATCTTTCTCTATTCTCTTTCAACAACTTCTTAGAATCTAATACATTTTCTTGAGTCTAAGAACGCTGAAGTCAGTTAATCCCGTAACACATGCCCATATACCTTTCCCGTTCTTTCTGAGGTTTGAACTCAACCACAAACCACTCTAGTATCGGGTACTCAAGAAAACGACAAGAAAAACAGCCAAACCATCACCCATCCATGCATATTCTTGAGTAACAAAGTTGCAAATCAGTTAATCTTGTAATACATGTCCATTATCGGGTTCTCTAACTTCAAGTCGTCCAAACCTCTTGGATCTTGGACCTCCTTCTTGGATGCAACATGAAAAGTGGAGTGTTCAATGTTCAAAGTTTTAAACCAATCAAGCTTCATTCTCAGCAAAATAGAGCATGATTGGTCTAAAATAACAAGACAGAATCATTTTTCTGTGAATTCCGAAGACAAGTCAATGAAATCTTTTACATCTGCGACTTTGTACTATTACTTGGTTCATTCCAGTCGATATTATACTCTTGAGTAGGTCGAACTAGTTGAGGTTGGGTTGAATGGATGACGTCTTGCCCTCTGGCGGCGCTTGGCTGACACTTCAGAGCGAAATGCCCTTGCCCAGTCTTTCAACTTCAAAGCATAGCGTCAACAAGGGAGTATTTTCCTGTGTGGCGATTTGATTTATCCAACATATTTACGAAAAAGTCATTACAGGCCCCTGATTCTGATCCTCGGCTTTTGCTTTCTTGCATAATTGACGTACTTTTGAATGCTCTCATGGGCCATGAGTTTTTCGAGAGTATTGTACTCGGCTGCCAACGTTCTGTTGTCTTCAGTCGAGTGAATCTTGGAATGACAGGAGCGACATATATCGATGCAGCGGTTAAGGAATTCTCGCGTGAACCCCTTCTTGAGGTACCTTGCATGCACTTGTCTTGGAATCAAATGATGCTCCGTCAAGTTGACCGGTCGTTCACACATAGCACACCCCTTTGCAGCATTGCCCTCGACAATATTTTCTTCCAAAACAACATTGGACACTATCACGTCATGAATGTTGCCAAACTCGACAAACCGAAGTTGGATCGTTTGCTTCGTATGCAACTGCTCAGCAGACACAACTTCAGCTTCATGCCACTCGTCGTCTTCCGGCATAATTGCCACACAGTTTGCACCAACTTTGTAGCCGTGATTGTCTTGTTCAATCATTTCTTCCTTGGGATACAGCTTGGCATAGAGGTATGCATTGGCCGTCTCAATGACTACAACTATGTCATCTTCGCCAAGCGTTGTTTCAGCATCCAGTAAAGTGTCTTCGACAGCACGCGACAATAAGTCGTACAAGGTCTGCGCCCGCTTCTTCTTGGATTTTGACTGGAGGGCCTTCGTTTGTGCCTCAGTCGTCGCCTCCACAATCAGCTCGACGAGGTAATCTAGCACATCTTTGTTGTGTGTACTAGTTAGGGATGCTGCCAAGGCGCTTTGGACAAGTTCAGGGGTCAGCTCGGGAGATGTCATTTTGGACTTTGACAAGGTTGTTCCTTGGAGAGGTGGAAGCCAGTGATGGTTAAACGAGAGTGATGGTTGCCAAATTTTTTCAAAGTCATGAATCTCCACTTCCAGCTTTTAAACCTCCAACACTCACAGAATGAGATTCAACTCTTTTACGCAGTCGATGTGCTTGAGAGCCCTCGTGAACTGGACGAGCATGGCGTCGACCAAACCACGATGCCTTCGTAAAAATAGTCTCTTCGACCCACAAAACTTGCACATGTTGCAGTCCACCCTCCCAATTGAATTTTACACTGAACATTCAAATTCTATAAGAGATCAGTCAATCACAGGGAGCCTCTTTCTCGAACTTTCAGTGAGCGGCGACCAGTGCTCAGGCAAGACGCCAATAAAGTCACTTCGTCGAGTTCATGTATTAGAGCATCATTTGGATCGCACCACTTTTTTAACGCTGGACAGTGCCCCCCCCCCCTGTCATGTCATGTCATTGTAACTGTTAACTGAACGAAATTGAAGCACGATACTCGGCGGCCATGTTTCACATTGTGTGAGCTTATTTTCGTCTCGCAGCACAAGGGCATTCTTATGAAGAAGGAACGATCGTCATAGCGAGAATAGAAGTCCATCTTTTCATACTATTCCTAGACATGTACACCCTCCCAAAGAGTGCAAGTTTTATGGAGCGTCTTTGTGAGCACTTTATAAAATAATATCTTTGACTACTGATTCAGTGAATAAATTTATATAAGTTTGTATGGGCCTAGTGTCCCTCCTGACAAAATGGTGATTGATTCCATCCAAAGATTAGCTCCGAGTACATCACCAACGCAGCGTGTATCAATATCTCCTGACTACTTACAGCCCCAGTAGTGTGTTTTGTCATCGATTTGAAATGCTACATCATATTATTATTGGCCCATGACTTTAGCAAGCATACCTTTCGCGGTCTTATCAAATGATGACCCAGTAATACACTGTTATCTGGGATGGAAATTGATTTAGAATTATGCGTGTCAAGTGCTTAAAAGCTATCACGTTGACTGGATTGCCTTAAGGAGGCGAGTTGCTGGTTGATGTGCTCGATACTGTGAGAATTTATAGTGTTTGACTTCGAAGTAAATGAGAGGTAAAAATGAATAAAAAGTAAATAAATGAAGGATGACATGGATGACATTCGAGAAATTTCAGTGGCGGAAGCGGCGCGCGTAATACAAGTATGGAGTTCATCGGACTCGATATTGTATGTGTGGGAAGCGTACGAGCTTATAGTGACGTGCTTCTTTCGTAGGGCTCTCAACGATGTGTGGTAGCTCGCCCAACTGGCGAGATTGTTCTCAACGAGCTCGGAGGCATGACAACCGCGACATTGGTGTCGTTCAAAGACAAAGAGCGATTGCTTGGGGAAGCTGCCGTGTTGGCTTCGAGCACAAACCCGACCAACATGATTGACTACTTGAACTTGCTCTTGGGCAAAACCTATGACCAAGCCATGGCCCAATTGGAGCGATTTCCATCGCAGCGTGCAACGATCAAAACCGATGAGCATGGACATCCCGTGGTGGAAATTCAGTACAATAACGACACGACGCACTTCACGCCTGTTCAGTTGATGGCAATGCTTCTCGGCAAGATTGCTCGCAATGTGCATCCATCTCCATCGACGTTGAAGCTCGGTGTTGCGATTCCTAGCGATTGGGACGTCGCTGAAAAATCGGCACTGTTGTGGGCTGCAAAAATTGCAGGATTTGGCGAGACTGTGTTAATTCCTCGCGACCATGGTACTCACTTTCTTCATGGCATAAGATTCTTACGCTGGTGATAGCCCTAGCTCGTTGCTACCATGCGAAACACCCCATCAAGGACGAAAGCATCAAGACCATCGTTATTGTCGATGTGGGCCATGCTTCCACGTGTGCTGCCGTGGTCCAATTCTCAGGTACGTCCTTTCATCAATACAATATGCTCAAAACAAGCTGCAATTGTAGCGTCGGGAGAAAAAATCCTCGCCAGAGCGTACGATGGACATTTGGGATCTGTGAACTATGATCGTCACTTGTACGAACACTTTCGAGCTAAACTCAAGGCTTCGCATGGCATCGACGTCAAGCCAGCGAGTCGACAAAGCCGCCGCCTCTTGACAGCATGCGATCAATTGAAGAAATTGCTCTCAACAATTCCTGAAGCTATGGTCCATGTGGAAAACTTGGTGCCTGACAGCGACATTACTTTGAGCATTACGAAGGCAGAATTCGAGCAACTCTGTGCCGAAGAATCGGCATCACTGCGTAAGTTGCTCACGTCGCTTCTAACACAAGCCGACATTTCTGCGTCGGACATTTCTGTTGTTGAGATTGTCGGCGGAGGAACACGCAAGCCTGCGGTACAAGATGCAATTATCCAAGCAATTGGCAGCCACATCACCTTGGGACGAATGCTAGACAGCGCCACAGCGGTCGCCCTTGGTGCAGCCTTTGCGCAAGATATTGGCACTACCTTGGAAGAAATCGCTGCCGTTGATCTTACCAACGAAATCGAGTTGGAACTCGCCATGCAGCGTCAAGACGACATGATGCGCCAGCTTGCCAACAAACGCAACGAAATTGAAACATTCGTGTATGAAATCCGTGGCAAGCGCGATCAAAAGCATGGCAATTTGATCGATTTCGCCGTCGTGAATCCCTACTTGGATGCTGCTGAAGACTGGTTTTATTCTGAAGAAGCTGAGGCTGCTACGCTGGAAGAAGCAACTGAGCGCGTGCACGCTTTGAAATCTGTACGTTGATGAGGTTGTGCTCTCAGTGACGAGTGTTTCTAGGATATCAAGAATGCCTGCAAAGCTTACTTTGACGCAGTGGCCAAGGATGAAAAGGAGCTTGAAGAGCAGCTCGAACGCGAGTCTGCGAAAGCTGCGTTGGAAAACAAGGACGACGACGATCACGACTTTCGCAAGGTATATCAATCCTCTTTGGTGATCAAAGAGATCAATTTCAATAGCTCAAGACCCCAGACCGCATGCGCCTTGTGGTCAAAAACAAGGTTTGAGTTCTTCTCTCTCAGATTGACCTGAAACTTTTACCAAGGATGAGGGAAATGAATTGTTCCGTGGTGGCAACATCCAACATGCTGCAGCACGTTACGTC
Organism: Aphanomyces cochlioides; assembly: GCA_019828595.1. Taxonomy (NCBI): domain Eukaryota; phylum Oomycota; class Saprolegniomycetes; order Saprolegniales; family Verrucalvaceae; genus Aphanomyces; species Aphanomyces cochlioides. The sequence goes on along the minus strand of JAHQRK010000007.1, from coordinate 2,602,723 downwards.
AAAGTAAGCCATGATAGTCAACTCGTTCAAACACTGAGCGACTTGTAGGCATTGACTCATGCGTCCAAGTTCTTTGACTTGCGACCTGAAGAAGCTGACCAAGTAAAAGCCATCAAGTTGAGTCTCTACTTGAATCTCGCCCAGTGCTATTTGAAATTGGAGAGCTGGCAAAAGGCCGTCGTGAATTGCAATGATGCATTGGATCTCGACCCAACTAACACGAAAGCGCTCTACCGTCGTGCTGTCGGCTATGAAAAGCTCAAGGACTTTGAAAGCGCATTCCGAGACATACAGGCAAGTCCGTGTCACGTTGTCATTGACTCATGGGGTGGGCTATTAGGAAGCGTATCGACTCAATCCTGACGACAAAGCGATTGTGGTGCTCAACGATCGCTTGAAGGCGTATATGAAGAAGCAACAGGAAAAGGAAAAGAAGATGTGGACTAAAGCGTTCGCATAGATAGATAACATGATGATTTTTTCGAGGACACTTGTATGACATATAAGATATTCTTGAAGGCTTCACTTGCACAAAACGGCAGAAACCAGCATGCTGAATGGATGGGAGCTTTCTCCGTCAGACGATGTCGCATTGCTGCTGCTGTCGTCTTGATTTGTATCATCGTCGCGGATGATGCCGTGGGCTTTCGACTCTAAGAGCACAGTTTCTTGAAGTCTTTCCCAAGAGTAACCGCTTGGTCGCTTGATTTCTTCCTTGATCGGCTCCTCTTGGTTCTTGCTTTTCTCCTTGTCACTCTCGATGTCGCAATCTTCTTCAACGGTGATTTTACCCACCACAAAGCGTCGAGGGTCGCATTCTTTGAGGTCCTTCAGGCTGCGGCCACCATGGGCAAAGCAAAATCCACCTTTACGCGCAGTCGTTGAGCAATTGGGAACGACGCAGCGCTTGCCACCGCCATGTGCGATACATTTGCCGCGACTCACAGCGCTATTGCCACATCCGTCGGTATTGCACTTGCGACCACCGCCATGGGCTTTGCATAAGCCCATTCGTTGAGCACTGCTGCGGCAGCTGTCGACCATACAACGTTTGCCACCGCCATGAGCAATGCAGAGACCCCCAGTCTTCGCGCTGCTCTTGCAATCAGCCACATTGCACCGCTTGCCACCTCCATGAGCGCGACACAGCTCGCCGCTCACAGCTGAGCTCTTGCAGCCGTCAACTTTGCAGCGATGGCCTCCACCATGAGCAATGCAGTAGCCTCCTTTCTTGGCTGACGAGCTGCAACCTTTCTTCTGACACCGCCCGCCACCGCCATGGACGTAGCAGAGACCACGGCTTTGAGCGCTGCTCATACATCCATCCATCTTGCATCGCTTGCCGCCCCCATGAGCACGGCACAATCCAGCTGAAGCTACGTGCTTGTCGCAACCGTCTGCTTTGCACTTGCGGCCACCACCGTGCATTACGCATAATCCTCGCGAGACTGCGGAGCTTTGGCAATCCATGACTTTGCATCGTCGACCACCTCCATGAGCAACGCACCGGCCACCACTGACAACGTGTTTCGTGCAACCTTCATGACGACAACGTGTACCGCCCCCATGAGCTGGACAGAGGCCTCGGCTGCGCGCACTGTTTTCACAACCTTCAAAAGTGCACTTCTTGCCACCTCCATGGGCGATGCAAAACCCGCCTCCGACAGCGGAGCTTTGGCAATCGTCAGCTTGGCACCTGCGACCACCACCATGGGCTATGCAAACACCACCACGCTTGGCACCACGAGTGCAACCTTCGACGCTGCACGACTTGCCGTTTTGGAGACTCAGCTGGTCGAGCTCAACGTCTTCTTCGTCGTCGAATTCATGGTCACTTGTTGAGCTGTAATAATCGACATCAATCATTTGCTCTTCGTCATCACAGTCGTCATCATGGTGCTTGGGTGACATGTCGTCATGGTTCGTTTGATTCACTTCCATGTCAGCATCCATCGATCTTGTGGCAATGGAAAAATGCACAGTGTAGCTGAGCTTCTGAAAGGCCGCGAGATGTATATCTTTCGATAGAATACAAATGTAAGCGGGACACCATAACGTTCAACGGAAAGGGCGCGTATACAGATCTCGAGAGGTGGGGTTTCGCTGCGACGTTTTGCTCGAAAACCGACCAAACCTTCGATCTTTTCACTGCGGTTCAGTATGCCAAATTCCAGCGTCCCAATTTAGACTGCCATCTTGGTGCCGCTTGGAACATTAAGTGATGGACGGACGCCGTCACACGCAACGGAAGATAACGACAAACGGGAGGTTTTGCCTTCATCCTGCAACCGTTTGTTCGAAATGCCCTTTCTTCCATCAATTTCATCCCTGTACGACGGATGCGATACAGTTGTTCGCTCAACGATCATTTGACAGCGAATTCCTTCCGTTGCTTTGCCAAGACTGTTTCATACACAGAGGAGTGCTTGCGGATCGCCTTTTCTCGTTCAAATACCAACCATCCTCTTTCTCAACAAGACCCGGTTTCTTCATTCCATGTGCTTGAGTGAGCAAAATGAGAAATGAGTCTTCTTGTATTTTGATTGGCTTAAATTATGAAATTAAGCCAATTTGATTGGCTGAATTATTATATAGCCAATGAAACCTCACAAATTCAAATTCGCTGAGGCAGTTGGTCAATTTTTTGAATTTCTGGCGCGCGAGAAGACCATGCTGACCCAGGTCATCCTGCCGGTCCTTGTTGCTTTATGCTCCAGCCTCATGTACTTTGCGGCGACGACGCCATCAGGTAGTCGCATTATTCAAGATCTGTCGAATCTGATTCATTGTGTGCGCTCAGGCGAGTCGTGGAATGCTCTCTGGATCCAAGAAGCAGAGTCCAAACACACGAATGTATCCTGGATGCAGGATGGAGCACAGGAAACAATCCAGTTTGAAAACTTTGGGCAAAGCAAGTCTTTCTGCTTCTTGCCAAATTCGACCCTACCATTTCGAGTCGACAGCTTGAATGAGTATGCGTCTCATTCACTTTGATACATCTCACAGCGCTGTTTGTAGTCCTCGTCAACCATACATTGTCCAGTGGCTATCTGAATTCAACGAACTCGATTCTTACTTTGAGCCAGTTGCGCCTTTGATTTTCAAGCTACAGGTTTGACATCTTCTCACGCAAACCTTGGCAAATCTTCTTGTAGCATGCTATCACAATGATCCAACCGTTGATTTGGGGATGGAGCGATTTGCGCATTGCTATATCGAGCGAGTCCAAGTCCAAGCTAGCCTTTATGTACAAAACGTAAGTACCACGCCGCTTTCGTTGTCATAACTGATTGCTAGACCAACATCACATTTGTGTCAAATACTGGACCACATCCAGCTCACTGCATATCCTCATATCCGTGAGAGCCTCCCCGACTTCCTGCTCTATGTGCTGAGCAAAGGAGGAGAGCTTACAAGTGATGATTTATCTTCTCTGGGTGTAGTTTGACGCTTGAGATCTAGAGAATTATTGCGAAGGCTGCTCAAACGGGTGCCAGATGGCGTGTGAAGAGATGCTGAACAATCCTGACACATGCATTGCAACGTTGAGTCCTTACCAATACCCTTGTGTGACAGTCTTTGGCCCCGAAACTGGTATTTTGGCCAGCCAAGCTAAAACTCCCTTCACAATTACATTTTTCTCTGGTATACCTCGTCCGTGGCTGATCTCAATCATCTAATACTTGTAGTGATATCGCTCAAATACGTTCAAAACTTGGTCGTTGGCTACATTTTGTACTTCTTCTCTACCGGCTTGGCACGAAGTCGTTTGTTTCACTATTTTCTTGGCGCTGCCATTGGTATTGTTTGCTCTGTGGCCCTCTTGTTGTACCAGCTGTACAAACAAAGCCAAAGCACACTTCGCCTGTTGCCTGGAGCTGGGTTTCTGCAAAGTGCCTCGTTATTAACAAGTGTCGCATTTCCAGTGACAGGATTAATGCTTCTGCCGACGCTCTACTCTATATTGCAATGGGTTTTCAATCGGTCTTGAAATAATTTCACGCGATGTTTAGGCTCTTGGGTTGCTGTTCATGTTTTGGAGGAGCGAAGAAGTTTTCGGGATTCCACACTTGGGCAAGTTTTATTTTCTTTTCTTTGGGCTCGTTGGCATGGTTTTGGTATGGTGGTTTCAATGGTGGGCGCCTTCATGTATGTTGTTGCTGCCCTACTGAATGTGCTGATACCATTTGAGTAGCAAATCAAACAACAAACGAAGCTATTGACGACGTGGACGACGATGGCGTGTTGGAAGATATCCGACGGATGGAATCCGAGGTTTGTCAACGATAGAATTCTTCAAGCTGAAACAAAGTTTGTAGGATGCAGAGCTTCCCGACAATCAAATGCGATTATGCCGTGCTTTGCGTATTTTTGCCATCATGCTACTTTTCCAAAGCACTTCATCAACTTTGCAATCATGGCTCATCGTGCTTGTTGCTCTCTTGTGGTCTTTCTTGGAGGCGTTGTACGCCCACATTTACTATTGGTTTTGGTCAGAGGTATACTTCACCTCATGGACGCATTTTACCTGTCCATTAGACGCCAGGATTACACTCGACGCTTATCACACCACAAGAGTATGCAGCGCAGGCCACATCCGAGACCGAAAAGGCATTGGCTGAACTGCGACGCTATTTGATTGAGCATCCTGAAGTCGCTGAAAGTGTGCGCGAAGACAATGAAGTACGCTTGCGGCGATTTATGCATGGCCGTGGACACATGGAAACAACACCGCAAGTTCGAGTTCCACCAAGAAACCCACGTTGGTGTTGCATCCAGTAGCAGGAACTCAAATTCTCATGTAATACATCATCATCTCTCATATACGACGACGTTTCAGTTGATTGGAAGAGCGGTTTCGACTTGGTGCCATGGCGCCGAAAAAGTGATCACACCATGTCGTCTCGAAGAGCTGACGAGGCTGGACCTGCATAGGAGCAAGAAGAAACAAAAGGGCGACACATCCGGTGATGGTAAAGCTCATTTCTACATTCAAAATTGACAATGCTACAATGCAGGTGAGGACTTGCAGCGAAGACTCGACGAAGCAGAGGCGCAACTTCGCGAGGAAGGCAAATTGATTGACCGATTGACGCGGGAAAATCAAGCCAAACAGGAACATATTCAATCGATGGAAGTCGCATTGACCAACGAAATTGAAAAGCATCAGGCAATCATACAAGTTTTGAAAGACAAAGAACTCACACAGAAGCAAGAGGCGGACCATTCGATTGACGTGAAGATGGTCCACAAGCCTAGTCGTTCTCACTCTTTCTAGGTCTTGAACGGAAAGATGTGCCAGCTCCAAGTCCATCTTGAGTCCTGCAGCACGCTTGAAAGTGTCAATGCTTCTCTGCGCCTCCGTGTCGATGAACTCATGCGTCAACTCGAGCTCGAAAACAAAGTTCCTACTCAATATCTTGTCGTCAGGTTTTAAACTTTTGATGGATAGAACCACATTGAGGAGATCCACGCGATGCGACTCGACATGTTTAATCACAAGATGGCACTTGAACAGGTAGCAGTCTCTTTGAGCTCGCCTCTTTCCCTGCATCGTGCTGAGTAGACATTTCGAAAGTCACTCCAGGAATTGGACGGTCAATATTTGAAAAAAGCATTTAATGCAATGGCTGACGAAAGCAAGGTAGAGAATCCGGGGACCCTGCCCAGAGAAATAACCTGATAGAATGCTTTGGTGGCCAATGCCAAGTTGAAAGACGAATTGCATATGCAAAGCATTGGTGTCGAGAATCTCATGCATCGATTCAAAACTCAAGCCGAGCAATATCACAAGATGGTAATTCTCTGCTGATATATCTTGAATCAAACTCTCGAGTAGAAAGTCGAAAATGAAATCCTCGAAAAGGGAAGCGCCCTTCGACTCAAAGAGGTTTGGTCGACAAAAACTTGCGCGATAATTCAATTCTCTCAAAGATTTCGGCTCTCAAGACATCGCAGTATGAAGTCGAGCGACAGCTCCACGAGATGAACCAAGTCAGCAAGCATTTTGAATACCTGGTCTCAATCTTAATAGACGTATCTCGCCCGGGAGAAACAAATGCGGGAAACTTCGACCAAAGCGATTGAAGTCATTCCTCTCACCAGCTTGGATTTGCTTAACAGTGTGATTGTAGGATCTGAAGCAAGAAAACAAAAATCTTCGGACCCAATTCGAGCAATCCCAAGTAAGTCGAGCGATTGTCATGTTGGCATCATGCCCTGTCGTAGAAACGGTGCCAAAAGTGGAAATGTCGATACGTTGCTCTTGCAGCATCCCGCCAGTACGATGCATTTTGTTGTGATCTTGGCATAATCCTGTCAGGCAAATCCTCAATTCTTCAGAAACTCTCCAACGACATGCATCGACGAGTGCGATTGCGCAGTCGACATCAACGCCAGTCAAACACCAAACTCCAGAGTCTGACATGAGAGAAATGTGGAGTGCTAGCCTTGCCCCACCGTCGAGATGCCTCACAGCTCCACAGTACTATGCCGATCATGCCCATACCATGACGCTTAGCGTTGTAGATTGGTTCGACCAGACGTCGATGTGCCATTGAAACACATTCGCAAACTTGGGAAGCTGCCACGCTCTTCGTCGATAAAGTTTAATGGCTAGCATCTATATTTTTAGCACATGTTCTAGCGAATGTAAATATACATCGCTTTACCTGATGCGAAGTCCTGATGAAGCCTTGCTCCGCAGTCGAAGTAAAGCGCCTCTGGACCAACTCGACGTGCTGTATTTGACAAACTGTGCCTTGGACGTCGTGGCCAACCTCGAGGCATGTACGCAACTTCATTCTCTCTACTTGCAGCACAACAGACTTGTGGATCTCACTGGATTGCCATCGCTTCAACATCTATGGCACATTGATCTGAGCTACAACAAGAAACTGCACGATCTATCGCCATTGACAGCGTTCCCTGCGCTTGGATATCTTTCCTTGGAACACTGTGATTGCACCTTTGACGACTTGGCAACCCTTCGTGACATTCACATCGTTCAGTTGCAACTTGGCGGCAATGCACCACTCCAAGTCGACGGCCAACAAGTCTATCGTCTCAAAGTCGCAGCATTGCTGCCAAATCTGTGGACCCTGGATGGTCATTATATCACAGGAGATCATCGTCTTCTTGCACTCGACCAATATGATGAGCTTGCCCTCATAGAAACTCCCGATCGGTTTGGTGCTGTGTCCACGATATGGCATAGCAGCAGCGCGACAAATCCCCATGCCCAACATCTTGCGACGATTGTGAGCCATCAACCCACGCATCGCTTGGCGAGAGAAACCTACCGCCTGAAAGCTTTACTTCATTTTTACGACATTGCAGCCCAACAAGTCAATGCAGGCATCCCATTTGCACCCCCAAAGACCATTGCGACTGCATGGCCAGTAGTTCCAACCAAGTCACTCGTTCATTTAGCACCCCGTGCACGTCTCAACCTGGCAATTCTCGTCGCGGCACGACTTGACTTTCCATCCATTCCAAATTTTCTCCTCCTTGACGCACTGACGATCAACTTGCTTGGCCACGTCGATGCCACGGATATACGGGCCATCATAGAGGCGCCGTCTTTTGTGTCGACGGCACTTCTCTTTCTTTTGGGTCAACAAAGCCACGAAGGAAGCCTCAGTTTACCTGAAAATGATCGAAAACTCTGGGCTAGTCTCCCAGTCGTCTTGTCAACTTTCGTTCCACCGCCAGCACCAGACGACGAATTTCTCTTTTCACGACGATGTTGCTACGCTGTGATTCTACTCTCACGAGCACCAAGCTTTCCAGCGATTGCAAAACCGACCGATGCAAGTACAGTGGCTTCTGCCGTCTATAAAGAGCTCCTTCCGTTGCTTGAAAAGGCCAAAATGCGAGTTGAAGACTTATTTCCCGATGCTGACACTGGAGCTTGGATCAGCAGCCAACGCAAGATGGGAGGTCTCTTGGGCGGCACACCATCGCAGCTTCCTTGGAATAAGCACAACCAAGACAATAGAGCATACGATCGGCCGTGGGCATCCGACAGCCCAAGTAAAGCTGCAGGCAGCGCTGAAAGCACTACTACGACTCCGCTGCCCCCTCAACCCGCAACACTTGAAGATGGCCAGCCTCAAGTCAAAGTCGGTGATTGGGTTCAAGTTCGAGCACGGCAGTATGTACCGATTATTCGCGTCTCGAGTGACCGCAAATTCGTTGTATTGGCAAGATTTCAAGGGCAACAAGATCCGCCTTTCTGTGGAAACTCTACCGTGGCCATCGACAAACTGTCCAAGGTTTCACCCAATATGTGGAAAATGCCAATTGAGGGATCTCTCAGCAAAGCCAAATCGATGGGGAAACTGCATCGTCAGCCACAGGGATTCCATAAATTGGGCATTCCTCGAGCCACTGGTGTCCCAAATCTTGATTTGACAGCCGACGCCGTTGCCGAAGCTTGCGATGCGCAACCGACCCTGGCTGAGAGCAAATCCGTCCAACTTTTCACAACACAGTCATCTTGGAATGCAAATTACGTACTCGCACCACCCCAAATAATTCATGCCCAGAACTATTGGATGGAGAAGTCGAATCCTGAGGAGCAAGGGTGGAGCCACATTGGTGCTCCAATCGCAGAGTTCAATCAACCTCAGCTCGTCCAACCACGACCTCTTGGACCAAAAGGCAACGTCGCGAACGTCATCATGGCCAATTATTTGAAAGAGCGTGCACCATCACAAGTCGCAGACACTACACCTGAGTGCCATAGCCACAATGATTTGTCTGAAATGCAGCAACTGCAGCGGGACATGGCGATATTGTTAGGCAAGACTGTGGAGGACGAGCAAAGTAGCAATGTGTCGTGCTTTGTGACAGAAACGACAGTAACGTTACAAGAACCACCCAAGCAGCAGCAGTCCTCTCAGCAACAATCGCCACATCCTCGTCCATTTGACATTCCAGCATCAACATTAGTTGCATTGCACGAAGCCTCCAAGCCCAAGGTTTGCTTCAAAAGCTGGTACGTTGAGTCCACCATGGCGTATAATGATATTATAATTTTGGACATAGGCATGCCGTGCAAGCCAAGCCGCGCTTCATCGTACCTTCTATGCCGTCCGTGAAAAACACCCGCGCGTCCCTGTCGAGTTCCGCGTCTTTCCCCACAACTTCAAAAATGTTTCAAAAAAGCGCCAGCTTGCCTGTTTTATGAAATCGGCACTTGATTGGTTGAATTCAACCAATCATCTTCCATAATTTATTTCTTGAACCAATCAAATGGTATACTTTTATTCTGCTAGCCAATCAGAATTTGCTATCTAAGTTGAACTGCAACAAGGAAATGCATTTCATTTTCGAATTTGCCATGAACGAAGAAGAGATCCCCCGCGTGCGATGGAACGAATCCGACCATCGGTTCCACTACACGGTGCCAACCGGTGAACAGCCTGGAGACGAAGGATTCTACATGATTCATGAAGTTGGCCCCAACGAGTCGTAAGCGTTTGCCCCTGAGATCTTGTGCTGATGAAGGCGGTCGGATTTGTAGTGGAGCCATGCTATCGCCTGAAGATCAAACAAAGTTGCATGAAATGCAAGCAGCAAATAACATGATTCACGACCTAGAAGTGGCCAAGAAGTACCGCGACACGATCAAATTCCTAGAACACAGTACTTACTTACAAACGAGCTGTGAAAATGATCATTTGTTCGCAGAGAGATCCAACCACAAGAGTAACAAAGAGCTTTATGACGAGCGATCGACTAGTCAAGGGGATGTTGTTGCGAATGAAGCCGTTTTGCATGAGAAGAAACCCCGAAACAAGCATATCTCCATGGGCAAATCCCAACCTCACTTGCCCCAACATCGCCAACTCAAGCAACCCAAGAACGCACCATAGTCATAAACATGTACATGTTAATTCTTTCGCCGTAATCGTTCAAAACGCGATGCCAGCTCGTCGAAGTCGGGCACGTCAGACGATTCTGCTGGTGGAGTAACTTCGATTGTCTTGGCTGGAGCTGCATCGATTCATTTAGAAAAGTGATCCAACTTGAGCAACATACCAGAAGGCGGCTGTGCAGGCATAGCAACGGATGGAGCAGGCGCAGGATAGGTTGCTGGAGTTGCGTGGGGTACATTAGGGAACGCAGAAGGAACTTTTCCTGGAGGAGGAGCCTACTCCAAGATAGATGAGCTGGTCGTATAATGCCTCAATGCACCTCAGCATAGATGGCAGCGAAATCAGGCCCTGAGACTGCCGCCTGGCCGACCGAAGTTCCAGTTGGTGCCGCCATGGGTGCCAACGGATCGACAATTTGAGACTCATCGGGAACCCAGTCAACGTTGTGTTGCTTTGCAATCTCCTTCAAGTAGTTGATGACAAGGTATGCATTTGGTGGCTAGTCATCAACGCTGAGACGATTGTACCCGTCATTTAGACATACTTGAACACTCAGCTTGTGGATCACACGTTCATTTACGCAGCCATCGACGTTGCGCATCGCTGCTGCAGTGAAATCTTGCCCGTACTTCTTTGTCAATTGATTTTTCACCTACCAATGAATACAAGCCTTCCACAAGCAGTGGTCAAATATCATACCTCATTCAACTCCGGGATTTCTGTTCGCGATGCTGCCCAAATCAAAGTACATACTGCTTCACGCATGTCATAGGGACATTCACGCTCCGACTTGATTAAGGCCGATCGTTCCGCGATCAACTCGCACAACAGCTCCAATATCTCATACGCTTCGACGACAAAATCTTCTCGGATCAAACCTTCCACCTACGACACAGTCGCTGAGTTTGACTTGCCAGAAGTCGATCTCTACACGAATGCGAGCTTTCTCTTCCTTTCCTGCCGCCAAAAGCTTGGCGACTTCGGTCCGTTGAGCTTTCGAAGCCACGGCCTTCTTATTCTTAACAATACCGATGCGACTCACGGCCATCTTTAGGTTTGGCTTGAGCTTGTTCACGTTGAACCCGAACATGAGTGTGCTTTCTTGGCTGAATTTTCAAAATGGCCACTGTTGGAAGGGGAGGACAGAGTGTAGATCCACCAACATTCCTCTCGTTCTCGTGGACATGACGGGTAGCAAGGGCAAACACCCGGTTTTTAGTTGCAAAAACCCGATTTTTACCCATTACCCCCGGTATATGATCTGTAGTCCGGGTATTTAAGGCTCTTATACCCGATGTTTAAAGTCAAACAGCCGTCGGATGTGTAAAATATGAACCAAATACCGGGGTTTTGATCATAAAGGCGGTTTTAGACCTACAGCTCCAACATGGACCCTCAGGTTGATATGACACCTTTGGGAAGCATATCTCTTTATCTATTTATTGAGCATGCGTGCAGGTGCAGCTTCAAGATCTCATTGAATCGAATAGGTGTTTGCTCAGTGTATAAAAACCTTCATTGTATTTAAAACCTGGCTATGTATAAACACCTGGTTTAATAATAAAAACCTAAATTTAGATTTGATCAAAACTGTTTGGCGCCAAGTCTATAAAATGAAGGAGTCGGCTGCCGTCGGTCTCAAGTCGCGATTTGAATGAAGAAAGAGGATTTCGCGCACGTTCGCCGGAGGAAGAGTGCCTTGGCGACTGTGGACAACGTCGGGGATCTTGGATGCTGCGGGAAGACTGAGAATGCATCGAGCGGCGCGAGAGAGGAGCGGCCATCGTTTGGCTTGCCATTTCCACCACAGAAGCAAATTTCCATCGTGTGTTGCATCTTCCAAGAGAGGAGAGTCTCTCTCAAAATACTTTGTCAACTCGTCATCCACGTCAAGAGTCCTCGTTGCATCCAATTGCTCGTCATCTTCCGAGTCACCGCCATACATGGATAAGATGGACGTTGCTGTTGTGGTCGGGGACAATCGTTTGGCCTTTCGATCTTGTACTGTCGATTCTAGCGCCTTGGTTGCATGTGGAAGCATTTCGACCATTATGTCTCGCAAAGCGCCCTTGGCTTCGGAAACAGCTTTGCTGTCGACTCCAAATTTGCCCACACGTTTTCGCTGACCAGGATCGAGCAATGCTGCAATGATTTGTTTGCAGCTCAAAGTCCATGATTGTAGCGGGGCCAACGCTGCCATTTTGGTATCTCGAAGCTCATCGTCTTCGTCACTACTGAGACTGCAGTGGTGCGTCAATGCATGGCGCCAATAACAAACTGTATGAAGCGTTGGCACATGCTGCTTTTCAAATGCTTGAACAGCCGATACGAAGAGCGTACAAAAGGACAAGAGGGCTTCGAGATGATGCTGAGTCATTGAGAGCATGTCTTGCTTGAATATATCTTCCCACAAGTCACATCGCATAAGCCAATGCGTGTGGAGAAACTGCAATGCCCGCAGGAGTGCTGTCCACGTCACTGCCGTCGATGCAAGCGGCCATCCATCGACACAACCGCCACCCGTTGCTATCAATTGGAGCACGGCAACGACGAGCGGATCGTGGCAAGTCGTGACGATCGAACGGAGCACGGCATCCAGGTTCATCGATGGAAATGTTTCAAAAGGGTAAAGCGCCAGCGACTCTTGTGTAGGGGTTGTTGCAGCGCAAATCGTCACGACAGGTTGACCAATTTCTTCCAACGAGGCATGAATTTGTGCAAGCGGTGGCATGGTATTCGACGTCGAAGTTGGCACGACGTGCACGTCCAAGACGCGATCATGAAGACTGAATTCCCCGTCAATGAAATGAACCATCACGGACATTATACTGGAGGAAGATGACGATTGGGGCCAAATGGCATGCGTCAAACCAAGCACGATGCCGTCTTGAGCGAGTTGCAATAGGCGCTGATGAAGCACCAGACGCGTGGCCAAATACTGCGTTTGCATGTGCGTATATAGAGTCGCTGAGTCCGGTGGTAGCATCCATTTATCAAGAGGCGGCGCGGAAGATGCAGACGAACTGGACGACGAACCACCGTTTGCTGCGCTTCGAAGCGTAGTCCAGAGTGCTCGAAATGCTGAACTCGTCACAATCTCAAGAGGAAGCAGGTCTTGGGTGCATAACTCGACCAGTTGATCAATCAAGAGCTGCTTGGTCTTTTCGTTCGCCTTGCGCATCGCACAAGCGTGGCTGAGCAGCGACGACGTGCCATTCTTGCTCTTGAACTGGTATACAGCTTTACAATCGTAGCATGCGACGAAATGTGTGCCGTGGTCCACGACGAGCGCGTTGTGTCGGTAGACAAAGCCGAAGCGTTGCCAACATTCTGCTTTGCTTTCGCTAGCATTCGGACGAAGCTCGTAGAGAGAATTGTCACTCAAAAGACTGGCTGTGATTGATTGTTTGAGCGCATCGAGTGCTTTCTTCGGTGTTGCGACGACGATTCCAGTGACGCCGCTTGCATCTTCTGTGCCGTCATGGTTGTCGCGATATGCAAAACGTTTCGCTGAGGAGGTCAAATCCGTCGAGGGAGTTAACATGCGCTTTTGTCCTTTGCGGGCTTCTATTTCAATATCCTCGCGAGCTGCAGAGCACACATGTGTCGTCATGGTCGACGTGCCATTGCGGACTTTGTACTGATAAACGACTTTGCAACCATAACACGCCACGTATCCTGAATCAAACGCTTCGAGAAGTGTGCCATGGTGATAAACATGTCCAAATCGTTTCCAGCAGTCGGATTTCGTCGCGGCGGGATTCGAGAGCAGTGTGTATCCCTTGACAACATCGTCTTCGAGCAATGCTTTGGTGATTTCACGCTTAAGGGCATCCAAGTCTGGATTTTTCGCTTTCCGCTTGATTTCCTTCTTCTCTTCGGTCTTCTCGTGCGGACATTTGTGTCCCATAATGGTCGATGTGCCATTCTTGCTCTTGAACGTGTACACGGTGTGGCATACGTAGCAAGCGACAAACGACGTGCCATCGACGACGACGAGATCTCCATTCAAGGAATGGACGTGACCAAACTTCTGCCAGCATTCGGACTTTTTCAGCGCGGGATTCGCCTTGACCTGGAACTGCACCATCTGTCCGTCGAGCCCATTCAAGTTGGCAAAGATCGCAGCTTTCAAATTCGACACTTGCTCCGTCATGGCGGCGGGTTGACTTGCTCAAGTGGCCCGAACCCACGGAGTCAACTCGCAGAACCAATCCGATTCGTTCAAAGAAATCATTTCCACCAATCAAAAAATACGTTATGATTAATTATAACCAATCAAAATCATATTTTTAAACGCACTGGCGTACAGATTTCATTGACAACAACATAATGAGGGATCTTGTTGCGTAAATAGCGACGCGCTTTGCGTTATCGTTATAAGAGAGTTGGGCTCAGTCAAATAGCAGAGATGATGAAAAACAGCTGAGCTAAAAAGTTTTATTTACTATTAATTCATTGATCTTTACAGTAAGCGGTAAAATCTAAGGCCACATTATTAACCAATCAATATTTACTAGGACATACTTTAAGCCAATCAAAGTTATCAAATATTTATTGTGCTTTTGCTGTAAATTTCTATTTTTGCGTGATTTCTCAAGTTCAGCACAATGACGCCTTAAACTGCGCCAGAGGGAAAATATGGCGATAAGCTTCTTTAAAGCGGGGCCATCCAAGCTCTACTTTTACTTATCATCAATTTTAAGCATTATCCATCGTTGTGACGAGCAAAATCCAATGCGTTGTCGCTTTTAACCAACTATTTCATCCACGATTTGTGAAATCGTACATACTGAAAAGTTAGTGAGCATTTTGCTCAGTCGAAACAGCCGTATCTTGTGTCACACGCTCCTCGCAGCTTCCTTAAGAATTATTTGAATCATCTCGTCTGTCTGCATGAGTGGACGAGCGTGAACAAAGGAGCATGATCGAGGGTGTCTCGACATTGTTGTTTATAATTGACCAATCAAATCAATTTTATATTATATTTTTGTCCAATCAGATGCGTGATCGATTGGCGGCGCGATTCGACTGGAGTGGAAATTTGTACTAAATCGACAATATTTTTGACCAATCATTTTTAGAATATGTGCATCCAGACAGCGAATTTTTAAAATTATGCGATACACTGTAATGCGTTATATGAGCTATTGCGATCTTGTGATGGAAAAGACACTATTGCATCCGTGATGGAATCATCGTTGGATGGTCGATATTCTTCTATCTATAAACTCGCCATGTTGTTTTCAAAGTGGCGAATTGCTCTCATGAAGAGGTACTTGTACACGACTGCAACTCTCGGCGGAAATAGGGGGCGCAGTGCATCCCTTTTCCTTATTTCCCCTTCTGTCAACGGTAGGTTCCGTAGCCAAATAGTGGCATGGGGAGCGTTCAGCATGTGGGTTGGTGTTGACACAAGAGATAAACCAGATTGGTAGACTTGGGCGAACCAAAGGGACTCTTTATCAAAATAGACGTCTAGTCGAGTTTTCGCGACGACACGCTGTAGATGATGCTGTCGAGTATTCTCGCGACGGCAAACACACCACCTATAGGAGCAGAATGCCACGAGTGCAAAAGGTTTTCGAGTCAACCACGTACCAAGAATCGCACAAGTGCTCGTGATAAATTGCAAAAACGATGGTTTGGTTTCAATGTATTCAACCTTGATGGGTGAAAACTCATACATGAACGAGACACCAGGAAACGACAAAGTGCCACCATTATGTGGCTACAACGTGCGTCAAGAAACGCACGATTCAACTTGCGAGCAGTACCTCAGATGTGTATTCAGTCACCGAGTATTGGTATGTCTGGATAGGAGATCCATAGAGAGGTGTATACTGCGTCGGGACAATGGATAAACTGTACTTGTACAGCGCGACTACATGGTAATTGGATTCCTGAGACCATTTGGCGATGATCGTACCATTCTTTTCGACCGTCTTGTGGACATTTTCCAATGGATTGACCATGTTGGGAATCTCAGGACCAAACGTCAAGCGGTGCACAATATGCGATGAATTGAACTGGAGAAAGTCCATAAAGCTGAACATGTTGAGCGATCCTTCATGGGCAAAGCTGACAGAGCCAGCAATCTTATGCACGTCGACAGATCCCGTGAAGCGACAACCCTCGCCATCCGCACCAATTGGTACCGATGCGATATTGCTATCAGACAGGAGATCTTTGTTGCCTTTGGAATCGCTTGCATCCATCGACACATCTACGAGATGTTCAGCACGAGTCACACCAACTCGACAGCCTACCCGAGCACTTTTCATGGAGAAACGAAATATCCACTTCGATATGCATGATTGTATCTTGCTATTCGCATCGGACATGAGATTTCAAGCCTGGTATCAGCAGTAGACGTACCGGCATTGTGTCGACATACATGCGATTCACCACTTCGGTCGTCGTGTACATGTTGAGCTCGGACAAGAAGAGTAGCAGGGCCACCGCCACACTAAGAACTGTGATCACAGCACCAACGGCGGTCTTTTCTTGGATCCCTTCCACGCCCTTTGTGTAGACATCGTACTGCCGCAGACGAGAAAACATGGAGACTTGCAACGTGGCCAAAGTTGGAATTGGACTAAATCTCCCATACATTTCCTCCTATAACATTAAAAGACAAAAAAGAAAATTAAAAGAAACCTCAAAATTGAAAAAGAATTAAAAAAGGTGCAATTCGTCCTTAAATTGATTTTTGTGGATTGGTTGAGGCTGCTCTCACACAGGTGACAGCTCTGTGCGTTTCGACAAATTTCGTCGGCCATACAAATAACAACGCGTTCAATCTCTTTCCATAAAGAGCTCGACAAACGCGGCTTGATTGGGTTGGCTATTTCCAAACAAGATGATCCCATACGTTAATGTGTGTACCACCGTGACATATGTGAATTTTTTCAAGCTTTTTCAGAATTTATTCCATATATATTCGGAGAAATATTTGAATTCAAACAACGAGTATTCCAAACAACAAGAGCAGGATACAAGGCTATGAGTCCACTACGCTCTCTTTAGCTTGCTTCATCGTTTTGCACGGGAAGTGGTCGCGGATCTTGTATCTTGCGGGTCCAGTATCCAGTAATTTCTGCATATTTTCAATGTTTTTTCAGATATTTTCAATAAATATTGACCAAAATTTGAATAATCGGTGATTTTCTAATGCATTTTGG
This sequence comes from Aphanomyces cochlioides, assembly GCA_019828595.1. Classification (NCBI taxonomy): domain Eukaryota; phylum Oomycota; class Saprolegniomycetes; order Saprolegniales; family Verrucalvaceae; genus Aphanomyces; species Aphanomyces cochlioides. The sequence goes on along the minus strand of JAHQRK010000007.1, from coordinate 2,585,655 downwards.
CAACGTTGCACCGACAAAATCACGGTTGACAATGGTCATGATGGCATGGAAAGTCGTCGCGCTGCTTGGGATGCAATTTGCGCGTATTCACTGTATGGAGCTTGCTGATGAAGCTGAAGCATGTGAAGCTCGTTCTGACCCATTGCCGAAAGCTACTATCAAGAGCATCAACGTCATCCATGCTCCACAAACAGCTCGGAGTTTGCTAAACCAGGAGGCCAGCGTGGCATCCTCACCTGATGACAGCATCTACGTGCCACAATGGACCCGACACAACGACCAAGAGCCTTTGGACAGTGAGGCCGAAGAAGAATCACCTGGCAGTCAGACATTGCCCCGAGCAATTGAATTTACCGACCATGTCGAGACGATTGAACCGTCTTCGCCCTTCGACGATTCGTTGTTTTACGAGCTGGACGACTTCGAGGCTTGGCTGACCGACCTCCACACATCTGGAGTTATTGGCAACGCGGACATTTCGACCACTGTCGAAGCTACTGCTCAAGAGAGCAATGGTGATATTCCCGAGAGTGAAAGTGTTCCAGAAGGACTGGTTTCAATAGATGCGTTTGCCATTGATGCCTCTATATCACATGACGAAGCTGACGATAGTATCACCAACGACGAGACGTCGCAAAAGACCGTGGAGCTCGCCTTCAGTGTAGCTGCATCCATTGAAGGCGATGAAGTCACTGCTGCCCAAGAGGTTTTTGAACAAATCGTCAAGTCCACCACTGACGTCTCTGAGTCAATTGACTACGATAAACCCATTCAATCGCAGAGTGAAAGAGAATCCACCACTTCGGCTCCATCAACATTACCTCAGAACCTGGAAAACAAACCAGAGATCTCGATTATGATCCTTGACGCTTGGGAAGAATTCCAGCAATGGCTGGATCAGTGGCATGATGCATCTCTGTCGTCATCTTGGCTCGAAGATTTTGTCGCTCAATCATTTGCTGCTGCCCAGAATGGTTATGATGGAGTTAGCGAATTTGGAAGCTCTGTGATGGCTCAAGTGGCTGCCAATGCGAAGGAAATACAGCATTGGTGGAAGGAATTTGTTAACAGCAGCGACGACGTACAGCTCCTTATTCGAAATACCAAGGGACTTTTTCTTCTTGCGCTTCTGGGTCTAATATTTGGCTCGGTCTACCTTGTCTTGAGTCAAGCTCCAAACGTTGGCATGGATTTGTACCGCAGTTTGGACGAAATGGCCCAAGTCAAAGTTAAATTTGCAGCTGTCCTTGGAATCATTATCAGTCTCGTGCTCCTCAAAGCTGTGTGGTGGTATTGGTTGTTCTTGGCCGTCCTTGCAGCCTTTTATTATTGGTCTGGTAACTCAACACTTCATTCCAAAGTGCGCTCATGAACGTTTTGCTGTGGCTCTGCGTGAAAACAAGAGAAATGCACAGCTAGCCCATTACCCCAATCAGGATATCCATGAATCTCAAGCATCTGCATGAGCCGAGTATTTTTCCAACCTCATGGAGTGGTGAGAATGAGCGTTGTCAAGTACTTAGGAAACTCCAACAATGAGCAGAACACAAAGTTGTGCTCGCGATCGAAGTCGTGCTAAAATGCCTTTAGATGGGCGATTTCTCGCATTCACATGGTATAAATCTAGGAATTTAAAATCACAAGTGTGAAATGTCCATAATCATTTTAGAGTTTCACAAAGTTGAAAGGTCGCCTTGGTCAAAGGTTTTGAAGCCACCACGTTTAATCTCACACATATCAAGTGTCCTCTTCAGCATACTCTTTTTCACGTATTTGAAATGTCTGCTTCTGTAAAACTCTGGCACTTGGGCCATTTGACTGTGCATCGTCTCAAGTTTTAAGTGTCCTTCATGGAAACAGTTATCTCACAAGTCTCAAATGTCATCATAATTTATATCACAATTGAAATGTCATTCTTATGGACTGTTTACTTGGGATGCACAAGTATTGAGCTTGCCGTGCCCTCCATAAGTCGTTTGTTCACATGCTTCAAGTGTGGTTCATAATGATATTTTTATATTTTCACTTGGTTCAAGTGTCTATCGTTGTCAAAACTAACTGAATAAATAAGATGTTGTCAATGGACAACTGCAGCGACGGAGGTTGAGCTGAGGGCTTTGACGGCCGCTGACGACATGCCAGTGCAACCGTTGAGATGGAGGCAGTCGAGCTGGCGGCAATTGTCGACGAGGGCTTTCAACGCGACGTCTGTCAATTGCGAGCAAAACGTGAGCACAACTTCCTTGAGTTCCCGGCATCCTTTGGCTAAATCGACAAGACCGCTGTCGGTGATGTTAACACACCACGCCAAGTTGATCCTATGGTAATTGTGAGTCCCTGGATCATCGGAACGATGGTCTAACCATTCTAAGTGAGGGCATTGGCTCAATGAGGCGATCGATTGATCCGTCAGAAGCCCGCAGTTGTTCAGGTCGAGTACGCGGAGTCGGGAGCAGTGAGATGCTAGACGGAGAATACCGGCATCCGTAATCTCGCTGCACCAACGCAAGCGCACAACTTCCAATCTATTCGGTAATCAGGAGACTGCGAAGAACAAGAGAGTTGACCGAGGACAATGCTGCGCAAGGGAAACGAGTGTAGCATCGGTAATCTTGCACTGACCCAAGTCGATTTCACGAAGCTCTGAAAGACACGTAAACGCATCATCAGTGACATCCGTGAATGACACATTGAGCACTCGCAAGCGCAAATGGATCGACGAAGTCAAGAGCATTTTGATGCAGTCGTTTGTGATCCGCTGCAACAAGTTGAGGCATTCAACATCGTGTAGTTTTCAATACCTTGCATCGAGACAAGTTGAGCTCTTGCAGTGATCGGTATGCTTTTAACAAATAGAGGATCAGACTGTGCGTAATCTGCGAGCAGCCTGCCAAACTGAGGACCTACACGACGTCACCGTGTAAGAGCACTATGTAGCCGAAGAGCGGAGGTACCTTGAGCGAAAGGCAAGCGCGCAGTGGATAAAATAGCGACTGATCTGGCTGAAACGCGGCGTCAGTGATGTGCCGGCAGTTGTCCAGTCGAAGTTGTTGGAGGGACGAGCAGCCTTGTAAAATATCGCGAACGACTGTGTTGCTGACTTGCACGCAATTGGACAAATCCAAGTATGTCTACATCAAGCACATAAGCAAGCGTTCATACTGAAGTCACGGACAAGGTTCGGACATCGAAATGGGATTTGCCGAAGGACGGATTTACGAATCGAGATGCATCCCGTGAGTTGAATCACGCGGCGCGAAATGGACAGAAACGCCGATAATCGATCATCTGTTACTTTGCCGTGCTCGGCCAGCGCAACAAGCAATGACTGTGCTAATTCTTCTGGCAGGCGTCTACTCCATCAACACATTAGTGACAAAAGCGCTAAAGTTGCTGTACGGAAAGAGCACATCGACTTTTCGCATCGGAGAACCATCAGCAAGAACGAGTGCTTGGACACAGAGGTCAACGAGGCTGGGTAGATCTTTGTTAGAACCGTTTGCCGCCCACGAACGCGGCTTTGTTGACGTCTGAGAGGTGCGCTGGAGCTGTGTGGACGTTCGGATCATGTCCTGGATTGGGGAAATGGAGAAGCTCCCAACCACGATTCTCAGTGTACAGTGTACGTACTGTCAAAAGTACTGTATTGTACTTATCCGTACAGTTTGACTCCCTCGTTTCAATGACTGTAACATGTTTATGCTGACTTAGTAACACTATTAAGTGATACTATCTGATTGAGATGTCTTTAAAAAGAGGGAGTTGTAGGACAGCAATGAAGCGTACAGTACTTTTTCAGCAGTACAGCAATCCTTCTCTTCCCAAAGCCACGTAATAGACCGAGATCCACAAGAAGTTGCCTGTGGGAGTGTCTAAGGACCGTCATTAAACCCGCCATAATGCTATTTCGGTGCTCAAGTGAGGTGAATGAAGGAAGCAACCCTCGAAACAATTCAATCAAAATGTTTGAGAGTTTGCCAGGCTTGTCCTCTCCAACCTCTTGACATTTCTTGCGATACCAACAAGTTATCCATGAAAGATGGCCATGATGGCTGTGACAAGTTGTCGCAACCATTTTGGTCGCTGCAATGAACGATACACAGAGAAAAGCAAGTCGACGAGGCTAACAGATCAATCTTCTTGGCTGATCTTGCCTTGATATCTCAATCTCCAGAATCGTCACAGCTATGAAGTTAATAGTTGTAAGTTTACTGGAATTTTGATATGTTTCGAAAGTGTTTCAATTTATTAATGCGTACACTATTTAAGTTTTACACAAGCATTTTCTTAAATTACCCTCGATCATGAACCTTAAATAGTGTAATTTCAAACGTTTTAAATGTTTGAAAATATGTTGTATTGTAATTGGAATTCGTCCAACAAATCGGTCGACGTGAATAATTTTATCCAATAGAAACATTCAATTTTTCATTGGTTGAAATATGACTCATGGTTGTATCACTCCGGTCTGAATCGCGCTGGCGAAGAACAAGGCATGCAGCTCTGGTCCTGTGGGCGTCTAGATAGACAGCCAGGCGTCGAGGGGATGGACAGCACGAAGGTCTCAGTCTGTTCGTAAGGTATCACTATCTATATTACACAAAACTGACTGCATTGTCATGCTAGGCAATCTAGAAGGAGACTCATCGAGAAGCTGCGAGAATTCTTCTGCGCCAAGCCAAACTGGTCGACAGCTTGGCATCAAACAACTCATGAATATCATGGTTTCTGGGTCATAAGGGGCCTATTCTAGCCCAGCCACACAATCTACAACGTGGCCAAGTACGTTAATTAGGGCTCGTATGACATCTAAACAAATGCATGCAATAGCGATTGAATGTTATCTATCTACAAATAAGCATGGGGTTCAAAAATGAAGTAGCTGCTATCACTACAAGCCTGAATGTACGCTGCATAAGCTTACTGTTGCTCATATTGACGCCATAACTTGGCGATTGTAGATATTTTCATCTATGCATCACGTCGCTGCCGTTTTTTCGCCGTGGGTTGTCGTAGAGGGGCAAGCATTTCATTGCCAATATGGAAAGAAGTTTGCAAATCTATCTCTGATAGATTAAGAGGTACGGCGCACCCTGTTTTCGACTCATAATACCTCGATGGTCTTTCCATAATAAATCTCCATTCACTCAAGACTTTCTTGGCAGTTTGTTTTGATATATCACGTGGAGAAATTTGGCAAAAAGGCGGATTTTTTTTCTGGAAGACCACGCCACCACAATTTCCATGCCGTAGCAAGGTCGACTGTAGTTAATTCAAATGATTCAGGAAGCTTATGGAGCTGACCCCCCCATGCATACACATTATATTCTAAAGGAGCTTCTGTAGAGTCAAAATTGGCATGAGGTAAATTGTTGATTGGTGCAGTATGAGCCACAATTGTTTCTCTGATGGTTGATATGACTAGATCTTTAGAGATTCCGTTTGCTATCGTTCCTGAATCATTCAAGAGGCTTTGTACACCAGCCAAAATCACGTCCGGAAGAGCCAAAAGAGTTTCATTCGCTTTCTCGAGCTTGATATACAGTTCAACATGGGGGGAAGTCCCGACGGTAGCATTAAACTTTCACCACTATTCTGCGAAAATAACAACAAACGTAGGTGTTCAATCATTTCCAAATTACAAAACAAAGGAGTGTCAAAACGAGCATGGTTGTGGGGCAGCTCGTCAATCAAAAAGTCGTAATGGAAAACTAAACTGGCCTAAACTAAACGTAATACACCAGCCATGTGCTCAACTTTGCTAGCTTAGGAAACATAACTCCAATACACTCTGTAATAAATGACGCATCCATGTTGACAAAATAGGGAGGCAAAACAGCAAATAAAGAACTGTTAACAGGTAAACCAGCCACGACTCTTCCTGTATACTGATCACCTGCTGACTCGTAACGAAAATGTCTTTCCATAACATTGCCAAGTGACCACCCACAATGCAAGCAAATACTAACTATTGACGGCCCTCCCGTCGTTCCTGACGACACGAACGTTGCAGTACCCTTCCGTATCGAGTGCGTCCCAATGTCATTGATACCATTGGAGCAACCTGTCTTTAAGTAGAAAATTTTCATCATTCTCCCCAAGCTTTTTCCAAATCGATCCTATATAGCTACACTTTAATTTTTATCGTATATTCTTTTAAATACCCGCTGGTTTGAGCCAGGAAATAGGCGTCCAGGTTCCAGTTGACTATTTCACGCAAAATATAGCCCAAGGGCGACAAAGAGACAAATATCAGGGTTGTGTGGATTTGAATAACAATACTTCGGATTTTTATTTGTTGTTCCTATTGCAAGAATAAATATCTAAAAAATGATATCTTTAACCTTGTTGCTTTGTCTTAGTCTTATAGAATGTAACTCCGACAGCATCCTCCTCGCATGATAAATGATCAATCCTATGTGATGTCAACTTTGTCTGCAAATTATGATTTACCTGACTGTTTCTGTTGATTTTGAACGACACATTAAATTCCATGTCAGAATCAAAAAAAGATGGGTGAATCCTCCATCCGAAAGACCTAAACTTTGCTTGCAAAGACTTTGAAAGGTAGAAAACGACATCGGTCGCTTTCCTGTGGCCACCTTATCACCAGCTTGGTGTTCTTGTGCAAATGTTTTTCTTATTCCTAAGAGCAGCAAATATGAAAACATACTAGTATTATATAATTTGTTACCTTGATATATTTCCTTCAAATCATCGCCAAATTCAATTGGAATGGCTTTTCCTCGTGCGGAATAAATTTTGACGCAAGCAAATTTGCGCAACAATTGATACAAATTTTGAAATTGAATGTTTCGAACATAAACCAGAAAAAGTCGGACAATTTATGGCTATTTTGAGTTAGAGTTGGACACAATTCCCGACTTTTTCGATTTTGTTAAAACAAATCGCAATTGTGATTTTTAACTCTACTTGAAGTTTGTATTGAAAATTATATTTTTCGATTAGTTAGATCTGAAAGGAGTTTTTCTGACATTCCGTCCGACGATACCTGCAACCAATCAGTGGCTAGAGAATGCAATAAACACAACCAGTCATTTCACACTTCTTTTTTGTTGCAGGCTGACAGGTGAATTGGGATGAACTTCACCATATCATAAAAAATCCGACTTCAGAGGTCAGGTATCTAATGAAATCCGACCAATGAGCGTGCAGGAGTAATATCTGTGACACGCTTGTGAGGAATGTTTGAAAACGAATTTCGAACTAAAAGACTCGGTGAAAGACGCCTTTATCCTTGCACACAGAATTGTCTGAAAGTGCCTGTAGGCTGAGATTGAGGATATCGAAGTTAGCGTGTCCGCTCGAAGTAATTCGACCTGACAGCTTCATGGAAAATTCAGAAATGAGGGCAATGATAGAACATATGCCTCTCAAAATCGATATCGCTTTGCAGAGTTTCGTTAACAAGCCGGCACAACCGAAGAGATCATTCTCGATTTTTCACGCAAGTCCTCAAGCGGAGTGTCATGTGTCGTACGTGAAGGACCCATCATTGTCAACGATGAAGACATAAAGTTGCGGCTCACTGTGAATGAAATCAAGATCAACCAAGCTCATGGACAGAGCGATCGTGTAGCTCATTGGTAGAGCGCAGGGCTCATTGCCCTGAGAAAATGGTTCGATTCCAGTCGAGATCATGGTGTGTTTTCGAACTCTCATACATTCAAGATAACCAACCACCTTGCACAATCAGCAAGCAGTATTGTGAACAAGACTTAGCGTTAACACCTGCGACTTGGCTTCAACCCTTTGGTGCCACCAATATGACCAATATATTCAGCGCGCAAGACACAAACCTGATCGTGTAGCTCATTGGCAAAGCACATGAATGGTTACCCTGAGAAACTGGTTCGATTCCAGTCTTGATCACATTATGTTGGATTTACGAACTCTCAAGCATTTCAGACAACCGTTTGGCTTGCACAATCGACGAACAAGGATGAAAAGAAGACGAAGCGTTAGCATGTGCGACTTGGCTTCAACCCCTTGATGAAGATCAGTATGAGCAATATATACGACACACAAGACACAAAGTAGATCGTGTAGCTCATTGGTAGAGCGCAGGGCATGTCACCCTGGGAAACTGGTTCGATTCCAGTCATGATCAAGGTATGTTGGATTTACACTGTATTTACTCTCAATCATTCAAAACGACTGTCTACCTTGCACACTATCTGTCTTGCACAACGACAAACAGCCATTCGAACAAGATGAAGTGATAGACGTGCGATTTGACTTCAACCGCTGGGTATTCGTCAGTATGGCCAATGTGGATGGCGCAGAAGACACAAAGCCGGTCGTGTAGCTCGTTCGTAGAGCGCATGGCATGTTACCCTGAGAAACTGGTTCTATTCCAGTCGCGACCAAGGAACATTGAATTTGCTTGCTGTGGAAACAAGTCGACTACCATGAGAGGCCGCAAGATACAACCAAAAGACACTCTGGCATGTGTGATAGCACCTGATAGTCGGATATTAAGGTATAATCTCACAACTTGTTTGATTTGCTTCATCTTACTCACTACGAGTGTCAAGGACATCTTGAGTATAGGCAGGCGAGGGGTCAAGGATGGCTCTTGCAGCAAGAAGCCGTCGATGCGTGACAATTTTACCATTGAGCTTTCCTGTTCGATGAAGCAATTTGAGAACAGCGTTTGCTCCTTTCGACTTCGATCCATGTTGACTCAAAAACGCCAACACCCGCTCCTCGACAAGCAAACCCAACGTCATAACGTCGTCTCGATATGCGGAGGCTTTGTCATCGAGCTTAAATCCACTGTCAAGAAACAACTTCAAATACGCAACAAGCAGCTTTGAATCCGATCGTTTCTGCTTGTTGACGCATTTGACCCACAATCGTGGCTCTGACGTGTACCATTCATACCAGATTGCTCTGAGAGGAACATTAGAGGCTTTTCGTCGGCATTTGGGGGGAAACTGTGGATCACTTGCAGGAATTGTTGCAACAACAGGTCTTGCCTGGCACTCAGCAATTTGCTCAGTTGTCGACTTTTGCGCATCAAGCTTTGCTTCCATCGCATCCAAACGCTCGTCCTGGCGCTTGGCTTGCTCAATAAAGTGGTTAATGACAGATGCTTGGTGTCTAATCATCTTGCGCTCATCTGATTCATTGGCTTGCTCGCATTGAACGCTTTCAACAGGATCGATCATTGCCGCAGCCAAATGAACTGACCGTGAGAGCAGCTGCGGTATGGTACATCCAGCCTGTTCCAAGCACGATTCGAGACGCACCACCGCTGGGCTGTTGGGGCTCAATTCTTTAAACAGTGGAAATTGTAGGATCAAGTAAGCTATCAATATATCCAGCACATTTCCGTCGATGTTGTATTTTCTTGACTCGAGCCCAGAGCAGGACGCAAAGACAAGCCTTTGCACTTGTTGAATTTTCAGTCTTGTCGAAGTGTCAAATGACGACAAGTCTGCTAAGCGGACACGATGAAATGGAGATTGGCCGCTAAGGACTTTCGCCACCTTATGATCTTCTTTGAGGGTATTGAAGACATATCCAAACCCTTTGTTTGTGGTGCTGACGTTCCACGCGCCGCGATCAAAGATCCACCGAGCCGTCAAATGCTCCGAGCCATTCGCAAATTGGGCTCCACCGCGTCGAAACGAATGTGACGACAAATGGACTTCAACACCAGCTGGCTTCGCAACGCGATCGAGTAAACTATTTACATGAGAGTGTAGTGTAGAGTGGAGCGTGATTTTAGAGTTGCAAGAGGATGTGTCGGGTAATTTGGGTTGAACATCCATGTCAGGTGCATCCAACAAATCAATCAAAGGGGAATCATTGTTGAGATCAGCATTCGTTCGTGACACAGCGGGTGGCAAGTTGTCGAGCAGATCGGCACATGGAGCAATTTGGGTTGACAATGCTACGGCCATAGTAAACAGAGGGCACGTCAAGGGTTCAGAATCGGGAAACAGAGACAAGCCTTGCTCCTCGCTCGTTTTTAGACGAATGAGGCGCACAAAGAACACTCCGCCTGCGCCAATCGAAACATTTCCTTTTCGAACAAAGGATAAATCTGACGCACGTCCAAACATGTACCACATCAAACACAAAAGCGATGCATCTTGGTAGTCACTGAAAGTGGTTGCATTCTTGTACAGATGACGTACCATACAACATAAGTCATACTTGGAGCACGCAGGTGCCTTTTTCACAAACCCACCTTCCTCTCTTTTGAGACAAAAGTTCTCTAAGGTTCTACCCATTTTGAGAATTCGAGTTTCCAATACATGTCGTAGCAAAGGGAACTGGTCTAAAAGCCAGTGTTTCACTTGTCTGTAGTACTGCATACATGAATGTCTTGCCAATGGCTGGCCAGCAGAGCCTTCGCTGAACGCAAGGAACATGCCAAATTTGTCCATGACGGATACAAAACATTTTCCGGTGGCGTCTTTTTGAATACATTGCTTGACATAATCAAGCATAACATTTTCCGCTTTGAGGAACCTGGCGAAAGCGTTGACTGCCGTCTTCCTTGCTCGCTTTGTATTCCCAGATTGCAAATCGTCCAAACCCATTGAGGTGTGCAGTGCAAGAAGAATGCCTGTACCCCCTGACCAATAGAAATCAAAATACCTTGCAGTCTATATACTCGCGTCAAATAGTTATAATATATACAGCCAGTATATTTTCGATAGGATATTTAAATAAATTCAAGCAATCTGCGTCAATAAATTATGACAAGAAATCTTGTCACAATCTATAAAGCATCGTATAACGATTCTGAACCAGTGAATGTTTATAGACTCGAACCATGAAAACCAGCTTGCGCCGGTAGTGGGTCGACGGTAGTGAGTCGACGTAAGGTCGAAACAAACAATACTACGTGTGCCAATAATCATGTTTATGCTACTATTTAGCTAAGAATAGGAATGAAGTGATAGCAATAGTCAGTTTTTTCTGATCTTCTCGCCGTATTCGCCTCTTACAAGAATAATCGATGGATCCAAAATTATTTACGTAGTTCAATGTAGTTCATGGAGATTATATCTTTGTTGAATATGTGGAATGTTGAGAAGAAAATGCTGTACGAGCTCTTGTGTAGGACAATTGTTCCACAGTGAACCCAAAGGACGGTTTTTTGTTGTAATGGATAACTACACTTCTTTGTTAAATTTTAAATCATTCTACAACAGAATATCCTCCCTATTTTCAAGCTGTGGTAAATCTAGAGCGTTTCATCCGAGTTTGGACTTTTCAGTCAAAGTTTCAATCAATTTGGATTTTCCATTATATCTTCTCTTTGAACTTTAAACTGCCAACACCGAAGGCCTACTTCTATATACTTCGAAGTACCTCTTAGAAATATCATATGTAATTAAAAAGGCAACTGACGTCGCCCATGCTTCTTTTATTACTGGGCACCACGACTGACTTAAAATGCATACACGTTTTATATTCGTTAGCTGTTAAGACAGGGCAGAACGGTAGTTGAAGGGAAACCATTCATTAAGGACAACATCAAGTCAAGTTTATTATGACGCAAAGGATAAAAAGTTTCCATCTGTAGGAGCCTTTTACCGAGTAGTATATCTATACTACTCGGTAAAAGGCTGGTATGTCCGGATAACGCCATCGTCGGACGATGTCGAAACATTTCTTTGATATCTATTAGACTTGTATTTTGTATAGACATACACATATTTTTTCAAAACCTCCGACTTCTGTAGGTCGGAAGCCCCAACTCACCCTACTTACCTAACCCTAATAAGTTCTATTGGGCAAATAGTGTTATCATTCAAATTCTCATTGGTGTACTAGACATATGACGAAGTTGATTGGACAAAATGTATCATAATGAAAGAATAACTGGTCGGAGTTTTGATGATATTCATCCATATCCGATGCCAGAAGGAACAGGATATCGGAGTCCACGCGACGAGGATACCGCTCTGGTATCAACCAGGTCAAACGGTGGCTTCTTCTTACTGGGCAGGGCCATTTTATTATCGAAAGCGCAGATTCTATCGAAGAGACCACGATTGATACGGGTCAATTTGATTATAGTCATTATCTAGGCTTCCTTGAATGGACAATACAAAACAAAAATGTCACCGTTGGCACACTTATGAGTTACAGGAGTGCAGTGCAAAACTTGTACAAAGAACAACTCCAGTTTGGTATTAAAACCACAATACCCTTTGCAATTTATAAGTCAATAATATTGAATATATACGCATATAAACTCTTAGATTATTTATCCAACTGGGTCAATTGTGCAAATATTTGGATATGAATAGTAATATTTTTGACTATTATATTACATAATATATTAATTAATAAAGGTATTTTGATAGGACACCGACTTTGACGCGCCAAGAAGGAGCTGCGGCAACCCCTATGCTCTTTGGCATCATGGTGCAATGCAGCTCATGTGTAGTGCAGCTTATGACGTGGGCTACATGCGTGGTGTCTGAGATTTATTAGAACAAATTAATATGACTGAGTTTGAACAAGGGTGTCGGGGGTAAAGCACCTTTTGCGCGGACAGTCGCGGTGGAGTCCGGCATACTGCACCAAGGGCCCAGCAGGGCTAGCTGTTCCCCTGTGAAGCCTGTGTGCATTGCAACCAAGGAATCGTCTTGATGTTGCCTGTTTCTTGTCATAGAACACAGTTACGAGGGATCAAATCGCGCAGTTACTGGACAATATTCAATAGAGCTACCCGCATTGCTAAGGACGGACAGGATTGAAGCGCAGCGCCGTCTTGGGAGTCCAAAGCTGCCCCGCCGGGAGATTTCTGAAGGTTTTCGTTGGTCATCCGGATAATGTGTCATGTCTGCAGGATCTTTATCCGGAAATATCTTTTTGCATGGAAATACTCTGGTCAGGCCACGCCAACTCGGACGAATGGACTGCGGCGTTGAATGCCTTTTGTGACACTTATGAAGGTGTGCCTTGACATCTCTATAGAAATCTAACGAAGCTAAAGACCCAACTGCGTCGTTTGTGTGGAAACGTGACCAAAAACGCGAAAGCTGCAACAAGATCTGGACAAAGTTGCAAACTTGCATTGATCCATTGACCCAAGGTTCAAAAGAGAGTTTACTTGTCATTAAAGCCTACTATTGTAGATACGCTGACATGCTTGAGAGCTGTGAAGATCCTGCTCCGCGGACGAGACGCCGTGGATTGTATCTTGTCGCTTGATGTACAGCGAACGCCTGAAAATTCCTGGATTCACGCTTTCTCCCCAGGCATTTGCAGTATACGTACAGCTTGCGGAGATCACAGATCCAACTGTTGTGAACGAAGCACTCAAATGTGCCATCAATTCGGTGTATGCTCGGCCAGACTTTGTCGAGTTGCTGTTGTCATCCCAACTATACGATCGCTTGTTCAAACTCGCGCAGGTTGAACCGCTAGGATTCATGCCCTAATTCAACTTTACCTCGCTTAGATGGCGCAGTCAGTGGATTTTCATCTGCTTGTGTGGAGATGTCTCCTCGCTACATTTGAAAACGCACGGGCAATTGTCTACATTCAGGAGACCTTGCGTGGTTTGGAATGCATTTTACCCGTATGAAAAGCTCCCGAGCATAAACTCGTCACAACAACCGTGTAGACCATCTCGTATTGCATTCGCTTCGAGCCCCAGCGCTTTCCAACGGATACCAAGCGCATCGCCCTCGTCACTGAGCTTTTAAAGGCACTCTATGTCCTCGCGTCGACGTGGCAAGTACTGAAATGCCTTCTGGTTATTCAAAATCAACTAAAACACTGACTTAGACTACGACAGAGCTACCGAGCCACATTACCGAGCTTACAGACGAGTAAAGACTGAGACTATCCTTGGATTCAGTGGTCTCTAGAGCTATGACATTGCTTAGCTCAATCTTAGCATTCCCGAATCGACCCACTTTGTTCAAACTCAAGTCCAATGTAGAGCTTACAAGTCTAAATTGCTGCTAAATCTTGATGTTGTAGGCGGTCAATTTGCTCTTGATGGTGCATCATCCCGCTTGGATGGAGCGTTTTGAAGCCCACCACGGCGTTGAGCATCTAATTGCCTTTGTCGACTATGCGGTAGAGGCCTTTTTTTGTCTTTTGCCATACCTCAAACTTGTAGATTATGAAAATCCGCGTCGAGAAGTCCAAGTACGTCGGTCATCAAGCTCGTCGAGGCTACATTGTGCCTGCTAGGTCGACGCAAGTGCTGACACCAGCTGTGATTGCGATGCACCACGTCGTCAAAGCAAATCGCGATGGATTTCGCAAGGTGAAGCTCGCGATTTTCCACGACGACGACGAGATCATCGCTCCAAAGTACGCCATCGTGAACTTATTGAGGCCCACACATGCCATTTCTGTAGAGAACCACTGAGCAAACTCCCCATGAATCCACCGCCACTGACGAAAGGATCGCTCCATGAAAGCTTTTGCTCTTTCATGACGTCCACGGACACGGAATTGAAACGATGCGTGAGCGAATTCCTCTACACATTGTGTCGATCCAACGGTAATCCATTACCTCGTCATTGTGACGGGCGTCATTTACTCTTTCATTGTAGCCACGGAGTTTACAATGCGAACGGGAATGGGCAATGCCGTTGCCTTGCTCCGACTCAAAGGTCTTGTCTAGTCATGACATACCTACCACATGGGTAAAAATATATTCAAAGAAAATATATTTAAATATGAGTAAAAAATAAATAATTCTTGGAATTCTACCTATGAATAAATTATTTCTTCAATACTGATAGATAAATATATTTTGCTATCAGGACGCTTTTTGCTTCCTACAAGCAATTTATGCGAGCGTTTTTTCTCGATTGCCAAGCATGCACTTGGTGACAGACGCGAAGATCAAGACGAGTATGACGAGCTCATCGGAGATCTAAGCGACAATGAGCCATAACTCAGTGTGCGATTCATGCATGTAGACCAGGAATAATTCGAATAATTTATTCCATTGCATGTTGCTTGCAAATAAATATATTCTTTCATTCGAGTGAATGGAATAATAGAGAGATTTTGCTACAAGAAATTTCCTTTAGAAGTTTTCAGAAAACTCTCATAATGAATTTTCCTGTGACCATGTTTTTGCCACTGGAACCATTCACTTTTTTGCCATGGATGGAGAATTGATGGATGTGCTACCGGTGGTGGCGCTACTACTCGACGAAGAAGCCAAGTGCACCAAAGCCATAACAATACCCCGTGGCAGGTTTGATTTGAAGACAAAGACAAATTCAACGTGTATTTTCAACTTTCGATTCAATAAGGACAACATCTTCCAACTTGTGCGGCTACACGAAATTCCCGAACCAGTCGTAACGACGAGTCGTTATAGGGCTGACGCTGTAGAAGCTCTCTGCATTCTCCTCAATAGACTTGCTTGGCCTCATCGTCTTGGAACGATGGTTCATATGTTTGGCCAGAGCCGAGAAGCTTTGTCGTCTATATCAAACACAGTCATGCACCACATTTACGACCTTTTTAAAGAACTTCTCGTTTGGGACCATGCTCGACTTGACAGCAGCTGGATGGAGTCGTGTGCGGCTTCAATTCACAGTCAAGGAGCCGGGGAGCAAATTATAATATAGATAGTACTATTATAGTATAACTATAATAATATTATCATTCTTGGTTATCATTACAATTATCTATATGTTTTAAAAATTCAAGAAAATAGTAACTACTAAGACTGCTCAAGTACTATTTATTTTTTGTTTTAAGCATTGCAATAACCTCATGCATCAAGCGGATTTGACTCTCTCTCTCCATCTTGCCCAAAGTAAACCGCTCTTCACGCTCTCGTTTCTCAATGGCAAGCCGCTCTTCTCGTTCAAACTTGTCAAGATGAAATCGAGCTTCTTCTAGCTCACGTTTCCGCTGTGAAATGATTGTGGCTTCTCGTTGCAGAGCCAATTCTTCGTTCTTGTTTGCGTTGGCCTTTTCCATCATCGTTGTGACAACGTCAATTGCACTGGCGGACGTAGTGCTGAGGGGTGTTGAGCGCTTGGCCGGCTTTTCTCGAGTCGAATTGCTTTCACCATCGATACTTTTACGCTTGAGCGCATACATTGCAGCATCACGAATAGCGTGTCCATCCGTTTCACGCCTGTCAACTTTATCATCTTTAAGCTCTTTTTTCGTCTTTTTCTCTAGTAAAATCACATCTATCTACGCACAGGTTAGCAAGCTAAGAAATGACAGATTGTACCATGTCCGACAAATCTTGGAGGAGTTGATCTCGCTCGAGATACTCTTCATCTGTTCCAGATGCCCTCAAGGATGCTGTCGATTGCTCCTTGAAGGCTGCCATGAGATCGTCGAAACGTTTTCTGCATCCCTGTCCTGTCAAAACGCTACCGTAAATCGCACACAAATTGTCCGAGAATTCTTCCCAGCAGCTCTTTGTCTGGCCATAGGCCGCAGCAAAGGGCTGAATGAGCATGACCTCCTTTAGAAGGTCAATGTCAGAGGCTGCCTTGAATCTGTACGCAGATTTACGCTTCTTTTCGTTCTCGATCGTCGCGTCCTCCGCCATTTCAAATGAAAAAAGCTGTGTGCAAACTTATGTCCAGTCAGAATTTTAAACAAGGAAATTTCTTCGTCAAATTTTCCTGTGGAGGCTTGGGTCAGGCGCACAAGAAACTTTGAATGGGAAATTTTACATAGCAAAATCTCTCTAATATTAAATAGTATTTTCCCCATGACTGGCATCAATCACGATTGCTCTCTTCGATACCTTGGAGATATATGCAATTCGCCTAGGGCTAACATCTACTGGGCTAATCCACGTTGGATTTTTGAATAGTCGCTGTTGTTTTGCGAATAATGTCCTGCACATCAAGCTACAAGAGTGTCAAGGCGACTGGAAGCTCAAACCATGCTTTGGGCTGCTTACCGTAGCATGAATCGGCGTGACAACTTGATGTTCATCTTGACGGTACTGCTCGTACATTTTCTTGTGTACCACTAGCTAGATATCCCAGCTAGTCTATAATATGCTAGCAGCTCCAAGATGAGAGATGAGTTGAGAACGAGTTTCTTGAGATTAAGCTACACGAATGACGTGGTAGTTGCGTTTGCCAGTGCGGAGAAGCATAGCGCGCCCGTCAATCACATCTGCGGCAGTAATCACCGCTGTCTCGGACTCGACGCGCACATTGTTGATGTACAATCCGCCAGCTTTAATCAGTCGTCGCGCTTCCGCTACGAATACCACCGTCAGTCGAGAAGTAGGAGGCAGAATTGAACCTTTCGTGGGACTTGCACCGACTTGCGTGACCAGGTCGATCACTTTTTGATCGACAAGTTGGGCCAACGACAGCGTCGAGTTGGGCGCATCAATCGCTAGAATGTCAGCAACAGACAAACCACCGCCAAAGAGGACACGTGCTGCAGCTTGAGCTTCTTCCAACGCCTTTTCGCCATGGATCATCTTGGTTGCATGCTCTAACAAGACACAGAATATCTAACTCTTGTGATGGAGTTTGCTTACCAGCGAGGATTTGTTGAGCTCGGCGTTGTTCAGGCTGCTTGGCGTGGTCGGCAAGGATGACTTCGATCTCGTCGACGTCGAGGAAAGTAAAAGTCTTGAGGAGATTGCCAACATCGACGTCTTCGGTGCGAATGAAGTATTGGTAAAAATCAAACTAGAATGACTTTGAAAAATTCTGAGGTTCATGCTCGCCCGTACAACAGAGGTCTTGTTTGCATCCAGCCAAACTGCATTACCAGCAGATTTTCCGTACTTTTCGCCCGACGCAGTCGTCAAAAGAGGCAGCGTGACACCATAGACTTCCTGACCTTCTGCCTTACGCACGAGATCAATGCCAGCGACGATATTGCCCCATTGATCACTGCCACCGACTTGGACAAGGCAATTGTGCTCGCGGTAGAGATGCAAGAAATCATACGCTTGGAACAATTGGTACGAGAACTCGAGAAAGCTCAGTCCGTGGTCGCTTTCTAGGCGACGTTTGACGCTGTCTCTAGCAACCATGGAGTTGACACGAGCATAGCGACCGCATTCCCGCATCCAGTCGATAACTGACATGCCTCCATGCCAGTTGAAATTGTTGGCCACAACAGCACCAACCTAGAATATCCCTTGGCATAAACTGAAGTCAGAGCTTTGAGTACCTTAGGGCAGTCAAAGTCGAGCACTTTGCTCAAACTATCGACCAAGTGGCGTGAATTGGCCTCGACAGCTTCGGCTGACAACATGACACGCTCGTCTGAACGCATGCTGGGATCTCCAATCATACCAGTGGCGCCTCCAACCTGCAATCTTTTTCTAGCTACGATGTTCACATTAATCGACGCACCAGAACGATGGGTTTGACTCCAGCCAGTTGAAAATGACGCAAGGCCATGACTGTCACCAAGTTGCCAACATGCAACGACGAAGCAGTTGGATCAAAGCCACAGTAGACACCGACCGACTTGGCCTTGCCACGAGGCTGAGAAATAGCTGTGTCAAGCACAGCCAGAGCATGTTCGTGCGTCAAGCCAGCAAGGAGACCGCGCTGCCGCAAAGCTTGGACTGCTCGGCTCATGATTACCTGGGATTGAATTTGATGATTTCATTGGCTAAAAGTAGCCAATAAAAAAACTTCATTAGTTTGAGAGATTTTCAAAAATATATTTACGAATGTTAATCAATTAATTTCGGGCCATTCAATAATTTTCAAGGAAAGGACTGCACAACTCTTTGAGCGCTTGGGGATATTTATCGACCCATCCATCTTGTGGTTTGATCTAAAGCTACCTGAGACAAAATCAATCGAAGGGTTCAATGCACTTTTTATGATGGCAATCAATAGCAGATGATTGGCTAAAAATCAAATTTTGTTATGAAATGCAATGTAATTAGATAAAAAGCAAAATTAATTGAACCCATTATCCAATCAAATTACTTTAAGGGCGCCTCTGGATGCCAGTCAAAATATTTTCCAAAAAATAATATCGAATTTTTGATCCCAGAAATATGGGAGCCTATTTTCTTGCAATATTTTGCCCGGTCAAAAATATTACAGTTTGTTTGGATACAGTTCTTGGAGACTTCAAAAAAATCCTTTCACCATGGTTGACCGTCGACTCTGAGTGCTGTTCATCCGACGCTGGGTCAAAGTACGCCGCCGTGATTTCATACTCAAGTACTGCCGATACCACAACCTTGCGTTTATGGTGAAGACTCCTAAACGAATATCAATGCTGTCTGGAAAGCTTTGGATGGAAGAGATGCTTCAAGGGAATGAAGCAGCGTTTGTGGAGAATTTCCGAATGCCACGATCGGTTTTCCGCTCTCTTGTTCAAGAACTCGTCGAATACGGTGGTTTAAAACCAACACGCAACGTTGGGGTCAATGAGCAACTGGGGATTTTTCTGTATTTTTCTGGTCAACACGCGTCAAGTGCTCAGCTCCAAGATCGTTGCCAGCTCTCTGGAGAGACCATTACGAGGCATTTACGTTCAGTTATGGCAGCATTGAGCGCAATTGCTTCGATCTACATACAAATACCTTCAAACGAGAGCCAAGTTCCCAAAGCAATCTATGGGAACAGCAAGTTTTACCCGTTTTTCGAGAAGTGTCGAATGGCCGTCGATAGCACCCACATCCCAGTTTCCGTTCCACAAGCCGAAGTGGCGCCATTTCAAGGAAGAAAAGGAATCACTATGAATGTCTTGGGGGCATGTGATTTTGATCTTATGTTTACTTATATCCTTGCTGGATGGGAAGGGTCAGCAGGAGATGGAAAAGTATACTCCGACGCGCTATCCCATGGATTTATGCTGCCAATCGATTTCTTTGATATAATGGACGCTGGTTTTGCTCTTACCACAAAATGCTTGACTCCCTATCGATCAGTTCTCTACCATCTCAAAGAATTTGGACGAGGAAAGCAAGCTCCCGCCAACAAGGAAGAACTGTTCAACCTCAGGCATGCCATGCTGAGGAATGTCATCGAACGCATTTTTGGTATCCTCAAAGCATGGTTTCCAGTCTTGGCTCACCCAGTTCACTATGACTATCCATTTCAAGTGCAATTGGTATTGGTTTTGTGCGTCATCCACAATTTCATTCGCATGCATGGATGCCGTAACGACGTATACGTACGCGAAACCATTCAAGCCATGCGATTGAGCAATCGAGAGCCAATGACAGATGCTGATCGACCCCAGCATCATCCTGAAATGGAAAGCGCCTAAGCAAAGAAGTGGAGGGACGGTATTGCAGAAGCCATGTGGGCCCAATATCAAACGTTTTAAGCAGTCGCACAGGCAGAAAGTAAAATCAAATTAATGCGACTGACGTTATGGCTAATGTTCTGTTGATAGTTAAACTTGTCGGCGAATCCATGCTTCACGACGTTCGCCTTTTAACTGCAAAAAAATAAGAGCTTTCGTTTCATCCATCAAGACATCGCAAGCAAGAAGAAAATCTTCTTCGTCTAAAACATTGTTGAACGTGTTTTGTAGCTCGTCTATTGCTGTTTCAAGCGTTGTTCGCTTGTCCCGCGCATCACTTCCAAGTAAAGCTTTCGAAAACAGTGCCAGTTCGTTTGTGATACTGTCTGATTGATTTTTCAGCTCTTGTGCTAGCACAGACGCTGCTGATTGTCGACTTCTTTGAGGAGCTGGTGATTCACCACTTGGTACTCGTCGACGCTTCTTCTGTGATGGCTCACCATCGGCATCAGGCTGAACCAATTGAGTTCCATCAAAAATATTGTGACTAGTAGTGTTATCATCTTGGTTCTCGTAATCACTCCCATTGTCAACGAAGTCGAGTATCTCCCTTGTAGTCGCTTGGACTGCGTTTGCAGATGAAATGACATGGGCTCCTTGTGCGAGAGTTCCCTCATACAAACGTTCGCATAAGTCAAACAGGGGAAATGGCTTGTTCATCCATTTCTTGACATCGTCGCTTTTGCCGTCGAGAAAAGCGTCCCATGATGTTGATAGACACTGAACACGGCACGTTGTTCGCTCAAAGCCCATACCGGAAGCGTTGGCCATTTTGTAAGCCACCGAGAAAGCCGATTTGAGGTTCATGTGGCGAGACTTCAACTGCTCCATCTCGAATGAGCATCCAGGTACTGCATTCAGCTTTTCAAGCGCTGCGCGCCACGCTTCCTTCTTGAAACCTGTGTTCGATGTTTTTCCAAGAACATGAGCTTGATGAATCATCTCGTTCAACCAGATCTTGTCAAGCTCTTCAGTCCACAGTGTCATGCTGAGCAAGAAGTTGGCGCGTGTTCTCAATTTCGAAAAATGACTTCGTTTTATTGCGCGCACATAAAAATATTCTGGTCAAAGGAGGAATATAAAAAATTGTATAAAATGGTAAAAAATTGTAGAAAAATTATCAAGAAAATGGCGTCCACACAGCAATAATTTTTAAATCAGATAATTTAATTACTTCAAAAAAATATACCAAAAAACGGTATATTATTTTGTTTTTCGTGGAATCCAGATGGGCCCTAATTATATTTAAATTTGAATATTTACCAATAAAGAACACAGAAAACGTCATTGACTAATGTGAGAGAACCCAATTTGATTGGTCGTTGACAATATTTCAAGTGGCGCGCCATCTCCTCTACCAAGTGCAGCCATGGGACATTCGCCAAGATGGGATGCACCCCAAGCATCGCCAGGTTAGCCCGAGGGCGGTCTAAAGACGATCTTATCGTTTCGGGGTACTCTCCTCGAGCGATCCTAGAAAGCCCAGTCGAAGACGCAACGTTCACCAAGCGCTTTTCGCTCTTCACGCTGCTTCGACCGATTCAATCGACTTTTCTCGACGTCGACGAGCCATCGCTGCCTGAAGCACTCAAGCCATTGGCGGGCCAAAGAGAACTCGATGCAGAAGATGTTATGATCATCCGGTCCATTTCCACGTCGATAGACACGGGTGAAGAATTTCTACTTGGTCATTACAACCATCACCCCGTTGTTGTGAAACGTCTCCACGAGAACAGCGGCAAGGATCTCACCAAAGAAATCATCACACTTGCGAAATTACACCACCCAAACATTGTCAGCTTCATTGGTTTCTATGCGATCGACGGTATTGGGCTCCACTGTGTTACAGAGTTTGTGGTGTGGTCTCCGCTGCACCTTCGAGACATTTGAATGCCCTTGTAGGAAGGACACTCGCTCCGGGAGACGCTAGAGAATACTCAAGTCAAATTGACGTGGGAGTCTGAAAAGCTAGCTATTGCCCTCAACATTGCACGAGCTATTGCATACTTGCATGCATTCAAACCTCCGGTATTTTTCGTCTCATGCCATCGTCACCACAGCTTGTAGATTCTACATCGCGATATTCAAGCAAAATCAGTGCTTTTGGCCATGAATGGTACAGCTAAACTGACCAATTTTGGCTCTGCCCGCGAACGCACCTTTGACGTGATGATGTCGCATCGAGGGGGTACAATTCTCGTATCCTAGTCTCGCTGATGTTGTGCATATGTAGTGGGCACACTAGAATGGACAGCCCCTGAAGTACTCTACGGCGACGATTACGACGAGGGCATTGACGTGTACTCATTCGGAGTGGTTCTCATCGAATTAGACACGAGGACGACGCCGTTTGCTGGCCATACGCAACGTCTACACAACACAGAGCTAATGAACCAACTGAAGACTGGCAAACTTCGCCCTCAAGTGTCAGCATCATGTCCGAAGGAAATAGCACGTATTGCTCGTGCATGTCTACAGCACGACCCAGCAAATCGTCCAAAGAGTAGTCAAGTCGTTGCACATCTTGAAAACGCACGAGCCACCCAGCAAGAGAACATGTACATGGACGCCGCCATCTTCGACTTCAAGTAATTCCTATTTTATTTCAAATACCTCATGCCTTGAAACCTCTTGACACCAAGATGCTGTACTCAATGATTGTCAAGGTGGGTTTGCATCGCTGATGAACTCTGGCGTGGAGTGTTGTGTAAGATCCTCGAGTTCACAGGAGGAGCTTTGCTCTCGAAGAGCCACAGATCGTTGTGCGATTTACCTTGTGTTTCAATTTGTGAAATATCTTGATATTTGTATGCCAATGACCATTTTATTTCACACATGCAAAATGTCATAATATAACAGGGACTTTTTATTTCACACGATTCAAATGTCTCTCTCTGTCGCTCGTCGTTGTTAATTAAATATCTTGCAATTTGTATGAAATTTTCGTAATGAAAAGGTGCAGGTCAAGCAGACAGCCATCGACTCGACACACTGAAACTCACAACTTTCTACATTAGTCTCCCTCCTCCACGACGAAGTTCAGGCGTTGAAGCCACCTCAACCCATGCTCAGCTGACGTCTAAATCGACCAAGATCTTCATCGACAGGCAAACAACTGAGGTCAAAGAGAGAAAAGAGCTGCTTGTCCAAGGTTGGAAGGTGGTCGGCGAATTGAGAGAGTTCCCACCTCTTTCAACTTGCTAGAGGACTCTGAGCGTCGTCGACTCGGTCCATTTGCAACTAGGTCAAAGGTTGATACACATTTCCAGTCTGGTCTCTCACATTGCCACGTCATGGCACTCACCCTGTTGATCAGGCAAGCAATTGCAGGTTCGCTACACCACACAGCTATAAACCAGCTCCATGGCGCTGTGCTTAGCGTCCAAGTTAAGGCAAATCAAGAGGGATACCATGGGGCAAAGCGCTTTCAATGTGGCTTTCATAGAAAAGACCATGTGCTCGCAACATCTCGTTACTGTCGAGATGCATTACTGCCGTCGATGGGACACTGCCGCTGATTTAATTATATACAAAAATCAAGTCAAAATAAAACATGTGTATTTAATATACCCGCCATAATCACATTCCACAAGTTTACTGGCTCTTGCCATTCCTGAACCAAGATGGGCTGCGGCGGTTCCAAGCAACCGCAATATGTACAGGCCCCTACGACATATTACCGCCCTGCACCAATTACTCCTCGATCGAACTACCCACTAACTGGCGGTGCACGGCCAGGTTTGACGTCACATGCCAGTTCTCGCCCAGGTTTGACGCCAAGCGGCAGTTCTCGCCTGCAAGTAGGTACAACCCCACGCATGAACGGGACGGGAACTGGGCACGTGGCTACATCGCGAGTTCCAGACCGCTCGCGGGGACCTGACCGTGTCATGTCTGTTAAGACCAATGACGATGTCAATTGTGGCGAGTACACGGAGCTTGAGCCGCTACGACACCAATTTTGGCTCGATCCCAACGATATTGTCCACACGCGCTCCGTCCCGAGCACGTACATGAAGACAGAATTGGGTCATTATCTTGGCCAGCCCGTGTTGATTAAGAGTCTCAACTTTTCTGCCTCTGCGGATGATCTCAAGAAGAATCGAAAAGCTCTCGTGAGCGAAGTGCGCTCGATGGCACGCATCCAACACCCTAACATTGTCAAGTTCCTCGGGTTCTTCATCACACAAGAGCACGGTCTTTGCTGTATCTCCGAGTACATGGAAGGAAAGACCCTCCGCCATCTCCTCAACAACAAACGACAGACTCTCTCGTGGCCGAAGGAAAAGATCACGATCGCCATGGATATTGCTGCGGCCTTGGTCTACATGCATTCGCTCAATCCGCGACTCATCCATCGCAACATCAAGGCAGAAAAAGTGCTTTTGACAAACCGCCGTGAAGCCAAACTCAGTGGCTTTGGCTGTGCACGCGATCGTACATTTGAAAACACCATGACGGCTGGAGTTGGTGATATTCAATGGAGCGCACCGGAATTGCTCCAAGACGGTGAAGATTACGACGAAAAAGTCGATGTGTACTCTTTCGGCGTCATGCTGACCGAACTTGACACGCGAGAAATCCCATTTGCGCACGAAATGGAAACGTTGCCCCGTGCCGATTTGACCATGAAGCTTGTGACTGGCATGCTTCGACCGGCTGTCTCGCCTAACTGCCCACCGTGCATCAAACGTATTGTCCATCAATGCTTGCAACATGACGCGTCGTTGCGACCAACAAGTGAACGTGTACTCAGTATGCTCCGAGATGCCCGACTGGAGCTCCTCGAAATCAAGTAAACAGGATAGGAGTGGTAGATTGCATACCAAACCTTGATAACAATTACACAGTCTTGTAACAATCTCAACTCTGCGAGTCTCTCCCTTTGGCATCCATGCTGGCAACTCATGGATGTATATCGTTGGAGCAAATCATGAATTGCCGTTGGTTGTGTCGACGCAATGCATCAATTCTATCTTGGCTGTTATGAGATTAGCTCTTACGCCCCTTGAGATTAGCATTCCTCAGCGCTTGCAGAGGCCAGAGCAATATGCCATCTGGGCATCGACTCCATAGCCCATGACATCGCAGTGGGGGGAACGCTCACATGCCAAATTGATGTCTGTCGCTGACTCGATACTTGAATGACTCTCCGTGCCCCCAATATTTTGTCTTCGTGTCAATGATGGAAGCAATGCCATTGCGATTATTTTGTCGATCGATACCGCCATCTTTTCATAACACTGCTCAGTTGATGACACAGATGCATTCTTGTGGATGGGTGTTGTCGTCGCTTGTGTTGTGCAACCGTGATCCCATTTCAAACGCCAAGAGATCACGCGAGAACAGTTCATTCAACTTCCAAGATTAACTTGAATCTGTTGTTGCCACACTGCCGTCATCGTGCTTGCCTGGAACAATGGCATGGAGATGATCGATTCCCAAATTTGCTGTGTGACCCACAAGTGGTACTCCGCACATGGGCGCATCGGACCCTCCGCCAGACCCGCCGCTGGCAAACAAGACACCGCCTCAGCCTCCGCCTCCAGCAGCACCACCGGATCAAGATCTACTTCCTAACCCGACTTGCGTGCTGTCCCCACCCCGGCGCCATAGTCAACGACTCAGCCTGCGGCAACAGATAATAGCATCACCACCACCCGTACAACTCCCGGCAGTTGATGCCACTTCCACCATTCCCCCCGCGACTTCTCAGTCCACCAGCAACCATACCGAAGACCTGTCCAACGGGCGCGTCCCACCGCCACCAAGCCACAAGGCCATAGCAGACCCAGCATCGCTGGCCTGTCAGGCCCAACACCCTCCCTCACCTCCCTCCTCTACCAACCCACCTGGCAGCTGGCTTGACGAGCCACATCCTCGGACCACCTCACCAGCACGTCCCTTCAGGGAGCATCAACACCAACGGCTCTTTCCGCTCTTCCAACGACCACTGCCTCTTCTTTTTCCTCTCTTTACATCCCTGTCCCACACGCCGTCGGCATCACCTCTTTCCCCCTACTCCATTCAACCTGACGTACCCATGCCACCCGTCTCGATACCGCCCCCGGCCCAAAAAGCACCAGCTGGTACCCCACCAACACAGGCCGCTCAGGCTCCTGCCGCACATCCGACCGCAGATCCAACACTAGCTGCTGCAACCAGCACTACGCAGCCTGAGGCCTCAGTACCCAGTACGCTAGACCCACGCTTTATCATTTGCATTGAAGACTATCGCGAACGCAAACGCGATGAGGATGTGGACAGTGGCTCTTCAAAGCGCGTTGCACCCATTACCCCACCGGTCGCTGCTCCGTCAACACTACCTCCCGCGCTGCCAGCACCCACACCAACACGCGCGCCAACCCCTCACAACGCAAACACCATGGCGTACACGCATCAAGATGAAGATATGCAGGAGCCTGAGCCACACGGCACGTCCCAAGACCAGCAGCCCTCTGGCACATCTCCCTCTCCCAAACGCCCGGGCCTTGACGAAATTCGTGATGAGTGCCATCCACCCACACTCTATGAGAACGACGCCATTTTCTGGGTTGCCGAAGACGAACTTTTTCCTGTGCTCACAGATGAAGAGATCAACAATATCGAAACCGCTTTTGCACAATCCACCAACACACTCTTGTTCCATCTCAATCCCGACGAAGCCTCAAGATACAACATCCTCAACTTCCGCGAAGAAATCACCTCCGACTGCAATTATTTTTTCAACATTACGTTCCCCATGCCTCTCAAGGGTCGGCCTCGGTCCTGATGGGTACACCCAATGAGCGCCATATTGAGGCCTGGTCGGTGGCCAAACGTGGATACATGCTCTTGCCTAAGGCTATGATTATGGTCTCTTACCAACACGCGGCCAACACCGATCCTCCCCAGAGTCTCAATCAGCTGGAATACTCCAACACTGACTACATGTCTCCAAACGACCTTCGCATGGCCTTCCGCGCACTGGGCGCCCCTGATTACATTGTCTGCAGTCACTCCAGAAATGGAGACAACACGCGCCGCACGGAACGCTGGCCCAGCATCGGATGTATCAATCGTCGGACCGACAAACTCTTCAAATTCCGTGTGATGTTCCCCAATCAAGCTCTCACAGAACTGGTTTATGCCAATTACCATGCCCTCCGACGCTCCCAAGGCACGCATGAAGACGTTCCTAACTCCCTTCAACTTCGACCGCTCAGCGAGCTCCACTGGGATCAGCCCTCTTAAATCTTCTACAACCCTGTCCTTCCGTCCAACAGTCACCTCCGTGGCACGAAACTTTGCCTGTCTCCCATTCCTCCAACCATCCGGGCGGCGGACATTGCCATCGTACTGGCAGAACAAGTCTTTGACAAAACTGATGTGGACATCACGGGCACAGTTGCCACAATTACCTTTTACAACTCGGAAATCCGTGATATTGCCTGGCAAGCATGGCGCATTGACCCCTTGGTCGTTCGAAGCTATGTCCTCGCAGTCTCGGCCCTCGCCGGCCGCTTCAGCGACCGCCGCCATCTTCGGCGCTCCTTACCTGCCATGAATGCGGTCGTCTTGGCCATAAAGCCTCCGAATGCACCGTTTTTCAAGAACTCGATGACCATGGTCGACCACTACGACCACAAGCTGCACCAGCTCCCAACACTCCCTATGACCCCCGACGCGACACCAGACCTAGCCAAGCACGCTCGGGCCGCAGCCGCTCAACTCCCTCGGCGCCTCAGAAAGGCCGTAGCGCCAGTCACGGCCCAACCCAGGTGGTGGCTACCAAGCCTACAGGCCCTGCGGGCAATGCTCTGGCATTCTCCGATGTTCGACGGCTGCAAGAACGTTTTCTTCGAGTGGAAGCGGAAACTAAACGCCATAGTGACGAACTCGCTAAGGTAAAGGCGGAAAACATGGCCCAAAAAGCGCAACTCGAAGAACAAGCAGCGCAACACGCGACCACCCATCAGGCGCTGGAGGAGCAAGCACGCGTGCAAGCCCAAGCAGCAGAGGATCGCCTAGCCATGAAGGCCAACATCGCTCAAGCCATTGCACTACTCACGCAAGCCGCGTCAGCTCCAGCTCCGTCTGCTCCACCCGCTAGTAACCCTCAGCGAAACTAAAGCAAGGGCGTCGCATTCGGCCGCCGGCGTCCTTTTACCTTCCCAGGCCGTTTATATACACATGGTTACTCCTCCTATCATTCCTCTTTACTGGTGTAACCGCATCACATTCTCACTCGCACACTCTCCAACATGCCATGCCGCCGGCTCCAGGCCTCGACCTACCTATCATGGACACTATCTCCTTTGGCCACACTGGCCTACCTTCCTCTGATGACTCTGCTAACTCAGAATGCAGCGACCATCGCCTTCAAGCGACTTCGCCCATACAGGCCATGGCACACCGCTCCCACCGGGGTCCACATCGCCGGAAGCCATGGATGCCCGTCAAACACCACTTAATTCCGCCGCAACTGGGCACTGATTGGTCTCCAACCGATGCAATCCGCACGCGTGAAGCGCGTCAATATGAATCGTATCTCGGACACCCGGTCCCCCCTCCCGCTATACGTGAAAACACATTACGCATAGCCACAATCAACATCAACAAAAACACCAAGACCAAACTCCACGCCGAACTCGGTGACTGGTTCATAGCGCACCAGTTCGACCTTGGCGCCCAGCCTTTCCACATCTGGTGTACCCAGACTAACGGTTCATTGAGGCCGGGCCTCGCCACACTCGGCGCTGGCAGGGTAGCAATCCTCTACGACTACCAACGGTGGCACGCGCGACTTCAGCTCACAGCTACCACATCTTCACCCTCGGGGCTTAGCATTGCAATCCACTTCCGACCGGGCCAACGAGGCAAATTAACACTCCTTGGCATATACTGCCCGGTATCGCCTCACACATGCCGCACTGAAACGCAACAAGAATGGGACTGGCTAGCGGAGCACACACCGCCACCAGCGCCACGCACTTTAGTATTGCTAGCGGGCGACTTCAACACCTATGGCACTAATCCCCTGGATCGATCCAGCCCAGCCCAGCGCTCCAGGGCCAGCACGGCCATTGGTGAAGCTTTTGAATCCTGGCAACAACTCCACAACTGGACGTCCACTTTCCGCTCTGTCCAACCGCAGTTACCCCGGTATACATATGCCAGGGCTGGCACCGCCGTAGCACTTGATGACATCTTCATTCAAACCAATGCGGCCCATCGCATTCAAGCCAGTGGCATCTGGATCGGCACACTACACTCCAGTGATCACATTGGCACGCCTATCGCGGAAATCGCACTCAACCTACACTGGACCTCCAGCTCTCAACTCAAAGGGGTCTGCCCTATCCGTGTGGTCAACACACGCAAAGTTACTGCCACAGAACTGGCACACTTCACAATGCACACGACCCATCTTATGCAATCTCTGCAACTTCCGCCGTTGATTCCTCCGTTAGCAGACACCGAGGAGGACCCTGCGATTATCAGCCACTGGCTGGAAACTGCCATGCACAACCTTTACGCTATTTTATATGGTAGCGCCAAAAGCCTTTGGGGTGAGACCAGCCAAACTTAACGAGCCATCAATCGAGCAACAGCTATTAAACGCACCAACCGCTGCATGGCGCAATGGCGCTACACCCTTCGTCTCCTCGCGGATCAGGAGCTATCAATTCCAGACATCACTGGTCTAGCGGACAACATCCAATGGCCCAAATGGGTTCGTGATCCAGCCAAGCTCCCGAAAGGCGCCCCTCATGCCTCAAAGGCATTAACATTACACCACTGGTGGACCAACCGACCAACTGACACACAAACCTCAATTGGCCATTGGCGCATGTGGCTCCTTACTGGCTGGACCCATTGGCACAGTGTCTACAACAGTCGACGCCGCTGGCGAACTACGGCTCAGCGCCTTTTTGCACAACGATATCGAACGGAGCTTTTTACGGGCAACCGCACGAGACAATTTCTCCAAAATGCCCTCGGGCGACCCACGCCTCCAATCTCCATCCGCAGTACTATGGTCGACCACCCTGACGGTACTCGGACATACTCTGAAAACAAAGCCGATGTAACGGCAGCGCTCCTACATCTCCTTGACAATTGGATACCCCCGACAGAGCGCACCGAGCGTCCCGCCCACCTCTCCACACTATCACCCGCGGAACTGCCTCAGGCGCCGCGCTTCGTTCGTGAATGGTTACTACATGACATGCACCGGCCGGAACATATCGCCCCCGGATTCTTACATGGGGATCAATGTACATGGGACATATATGTCTATACACCTGAGATGCAGCAACGCTGTGACCGGTACCTCCGTAAACATGTTGCACCCGGATATGGTGGTGTCTCTCAGGAACTGTGGATCGCAGCCCCCCCCCGGCCATACGCGAGCGTGAACGCCTTATTATTAACACCATCCTCCGCACTGGATGTGTTCCCCCTTGCCTGGGCCGTAAACAGATGCTATACCTCGCTAAATCCGACACAGACCATGGCATCGTAAATCTCGATCCCGCTTTACCACCCTGGCGTCCCACTACAGTACAAAGTGCCTTCACAAGCCGTCTTTTCATGGTCATACGGGACTATATTACTCCGATCATACCCAATGAGCCCCTCCAACATGGATTCCAAAAGGACCGCACAGTCCAAGATGCGGTCATCTTAACATCGCTTCTCATTGACCGCGCTCAGCGCACAAATTCAGAACTCTTTCTTACATCCAAAGATTGCCTCAAATGCTTTGATCGGGTTCCCTCATGGGTCATGGAATATGTCTACCTTAAACTGGGCGTACCACCGACGCCACGAAAACTCATGGCTCATTTCCTCGGAGCCAGTCAAATTGATATCCGCACTGCTTTTGGCTGGGTGGATGGTGGCCACCGAGACTTTGGCCTTGGGCAAGGCTCTATCCTGGCAGTCATGCACATCGGCTACTACATGGACATCCTCCAACAGCAACAACAATGCGGGCTAGATCCCGTCAAACTCGTACATCACCAACACACCGATGGCTGACCCAACGGTCCATTGGCAGCCTGCTCTTTGTAGATGATGCCCTCGATGTAGCCACATCCTACGCAGACATCCAGCACCGTGCTACCACATCCAATATTTTCACAGGCAAATATGCCTCTGGCGGAGTTTTTGGGGCAGATAAATCCTTCATGCTCTACCTTTCACCCCTCCACTACCCGGCGATCTCGCTCAACAACGGCTTAGGCGAACCCCAACCGGTTAAGATCCTTGCGCCTATTGAAGGCTTTAAGCATTTGGGCATCTACCGAGGAGCAGGGGTCCAATGGGCGGCAAACACACAGGCACTCTGGCACCGGCTCAAGCGGCAAGCGGAACAAATCGCACCCAAACGCCTCACAGGGGCTGAATTTCGATACATTGTCAATGCCGTCTGGCTACCTAGTATCATCTATCGATGTGCGCTGAGCGACTCCCTCTCCACAGCCTCTGCCTTTGATATTCTAATCCGGAAAACGGCAAAACGGGTCCTCCAACTGCCCCACGATCATCCCACAGAGTGGTTCTACGACACTATGGATGGGCTAGGCCTCCAGAACTGTGAGCACCTCAGTCGAAGCCAACGGATGTACCACGTACTCCGCATTGCCAATGATATCGGCTCCCCAGCTTACGATGCCCTCATGGATGCAATGGAAACGTATCAAATCCAGATGGGGCTCACTGATCACCCATTCGCCTCTCCGGTATCACCGCCATCCTCGGATCAGACTTTCCTGGGCACGACGATACGAATCGCAGCAGCTTCTGCCCACAAATACACTATCCACGCCACATGGCGCTCTCCCCCCCAATGCCTCTCGACACGTTCATGTGATCAGTCTATTTGGAAGCACCTCTCCCCACAACTGAGCACCAAGCTTCTGCAACTTAATAAAGCCTCCAGGCTGAAGGTCCGCTGGCTCGGCGACATCACAAATGAACGTGGCACCCAACTCCTCTCCCTTGAGACGCTCCGTCTCCGCTTTGGCTGGACGGCACAACAACTTGCCAATTTTGAGCCCATATGGTCATCGATCCCTCTTGCACAGCAGCCTCCCCGGCATGCACTCCGCCAATCCACCCTTCCATGGTCTACCGAAGGGCCTCCCCAGGATGATATGCCATCGGCATCTATCCGTCGACGCCTCAACCCACTTCCACTATTATTGAACCCCCTTGGCAGGGCACGCAGCCTACAGCCTCAAGGCATCCATACTATCCACATCCCACTAGGGTCTCTCCTTATTATTCCGATTCTCCTGACCAGCCCAGGTCATCCGGACATGCTCAGTTACCAAATCGGACGCCGTGACTCCCTTCAAACGCGCATAGCGCCAACGGGTACAGAAATTGCGGTCACCTATGGGTATGAACAGCGCAAAGGCAGTGGAATCTGGTATGCGCCAAGCAAACGTGACCTCCGCCGCTCCACGCGTCTCACGCCACTCTCCCGTTGCTTTCCTGCCGCCGGCAATACTCTTACGACCACTACCCCTGGGAAGGAAAAATTCCTGGTTTGGACAGATACCACCTGGACGAATCTTGGCACACATCGCACGTACACTGGCCAAAATGACCGTAGCTGCATTGCTACCACCTGGGAAAACGACCTTACCTATGAGGCCACATACCGTGCCACTGGCCAACCACCGAACCTCATCCACAGATGTACAGGTTGTCACCGACATCTTGCAACCGAACCATGTACAAACTGCCAACACCATCACCATCCCGAATGTGTCCGCTGCGCAGACCAGCCGGAGATGCCCTCCGCTGACCTTCCGCCACCATTTCCCTGTGCTACGCACCAGACTGACCCAATCCCTCAAGCCGTCGGGGACGGTAGCGTACTTCATGCAGGCACGGCGACAGCCAGTGTCAGCTGGTGTGTGATTCTTCCTTCCCCCCAAGACCCCTCACACAGTATGTCCACTCGGGGACGCTTAGACGTCACTCCGCTCGACCTAACATCGACGAGATGCGAGGCGCACGGCCTGCTCTATGGTCTCCATATCACTGGTGATCATAACGCGCAAATCTGCGACAACCAAGCGGTCATTGGTCTCGTCCTGAAAGCCCGAGATCTCAAACGGAAGGCACTCACGCCTAAATACCGCGATCCCCATCGTGTTGAACTTCGCTCCTTTATGCGCCTTCTATCCCCAGAGGGGTCCTTTCGAGGTCTCTGGGTACGCTTCCATCAGGAACACTCCCACACGGATGATTCAATACTCAGCCAGCGACGGCTAGCACTAGCACGAGCTGACGCCCTAGCCGCTACGGCCCATACAGTGACCCTGCCCATGTCGTACACATCACTCCTCCAACTTGATGCGTGGGAAATACGAGACCACAATGGCAAACCTGTATTTGGCAATACTGGCCGCTGGCTTAACTGCATCCAACAACAACGATCCTGGGCTGCGCGCCAAGCTCTCTCAGGCCATCCGGCCCGTCATACCATGGTCGATGACCGAACATCAACACCTAAGCTCTGCAGATGGTCAGCGCTGGAAACGCGCTTCTTCTGGAAAGCGACAACGTATACCCTGCATACAAATGCGAGGAAACACCGCATTCACCATGACTGGTCCCCTGCATGTCGCTGCTGCTCACTGGATGCGTATGACTCCCAGGAACACCGTTTCGGTCTTACTACCCCCATTTGCACAGCAGCATTCCATCTCGCCAATCACCTCCACTTGGAATTAGCCAAACAGCTCTCCTCCCATTGGACGCCCGATCAAGAAATCTACCTTCCCCTCCAATGCCAGCTTGTGGCTGCGTCCCAGAATCACTTTCCTCTCCGAGCTGCCTGGCAACGTGCTTCAACCCAGAACACCTCCAAACCTCACCAAGGACCCCTCACTATGATAGCTCTTGCACCTAATCGGTGGGTCCTTGCCCTCCATATCCAGCGAATTATCGGCGCCCTTCAGCCCGACAACATCGCTCCTATCATCGCACAACTCCAGTGGGAGATTTCGATTCCCACTCGTAGGCCTTATGGCTTTATTCTCCCCCGATAGATTTACCAAATGACGCTCGCGTCTTTTCCCACCCACGCCCCACGCGATATTCTTCTTCCCCAATGGATGGGTGGTCCTAACGGAGCCCGATTCGCAGGTTCGCTTGGACAACAGACCACCCTAATTCCCATACCCCCGCCACAACACTCAGCCTGGTGGATTGATGCCACATACCAGCCATACGCGCCAATATGGTGGTCTCAACTAGGCCAAGAATTATATCACGCACGCGCCAATGCGGCCCCATACACCTATGTACTTGTCGTCTTTGATTAATCACCAGGGCACCGCTTTGGTATTGGCCACCGCGCCAAATGGCATGTCACAATTCCCTCCGGCACTATTGCAATGCGTCACCAGGCCACAATTGTCCAAGACTCCCTACCCCAGTGAAAAACGCTATACCGCATGAATACACACGCCATCCACATTGGAACTATCACCTCTGAAGAAGACCTACCCGCGGCTGCAGAATGGTACAGCGTCTTACGCTCACAGGGCAACACACACTGGTTGCACTCTCATCCCGGACCACAAGCCCCCCGCTACCGGCTCTTTGGATTCCTCAGATTCACTGGTCTATATCTCTGGCTAACACCAACGACCCATACGCTATGCGCACACGAGAATTTCTCCGAGAACAATTTCCAACTATCTACAATGCCCCATTAGGCTGGCAAACATTCCCTACGGCAACCCTACAGACAGCGCTCTGGGCGAAGGCCCTTTCCCCAATGCGACCCGCCCAATTTCACCGACAGTGGTTCCGGACTACGTGGTCCACTCTGCGCGCGCACAATTAGGACTATCCAACAACAGGGTGATCAGGCGGCCATGCTACTTGCAAACCGTACGATACGTGATAAGCGCCGAGCACATGATGCACTTCCAGTTGGCCATGAGGCTCGCTTGGCCAAACGCAAGACAACCGTCGCTCGATCTACCAACCACTGGTACAATCACCGCTCCATGATGCTCAACCTTGAGACCTCCCAGGCCATACCGTTGCCTGCACGCCGCAATCGGCGACGACCCCCGAGGAAGCCCCCTGATTCCTCTATCCCGGGCTAATAGCCCCAGCGGTGCCCCCGCCCTGCCAGCATCCGCCGGCAAATTTCCTGCATTGTATATATGTTACCTCCGCTAGGTTAGCCCTAGTATGCAGCCTGTGGCTGCTTTGCGCCCGCCGAGAGAGTGTAACTTAACTGCGTAATAACAAATAAGCATGGAGATGATCGCGGATGGAGTTGGCGCCTTTCCATCTTCATGAAAGTTTGAAATGTAGTCGAATATGAAATAGAGTATTCTATATATACCTCAAGTTTAGCATGAAATTGTTATATGATTGGCTAAAATTTATCTAGATGTAATTTGATTGGCTGTTGAATTGTTCGAAAGTGATCTTTGTCATTTTTGAAAAGGTGTCATGACAGTCACGTCTGACGACAACGAAGCGATTCATGTGTGTGTGCAATGCGGCCGCGACTTTGCCGAGAAAGACAACGTCCAAGGAGCTTGCGACTACCATCCAGCCATCACGTACAAGTATCACTCGTGGTCTTGCGAACTTTCGTGCTGTGGAAAGAGTTTGTCGTCGTTTGAAGCATTTCCAGCAGATGGATGTGCAAAAAGCGCGCATTCCCGCACGCACCATGAACGATTCCCATATATCAATCGTCTGGGTCAATTCCGTACAATCTTGAGTGGATCCGACAAATGGATGACTGTCGAACAGCAAGATGTGACGATTGCAAAGGACGGAAGTGATATTGGATGCCCAGTTGCTGGCCATGTTGGTGTGCTGCGTGATGGGGCAACAGTTGTTGTGTGGGCCACTCAGGATGGAACGACAATCGACCTAAAAGTTATTAACACGGTCGAAGGTGATGAGGAAACTCTCTTGCAAGTGGATGAATCGACGACGCTCATCAATGACTCGTGGAATAAACTCGTCAAGTCGAATGGTGCGCATTGGTTTGTCCGCATCGATCGAGTCAGAGGATCTACTCCGGGCTTGCGAGTCGAAGTTAAGTCAGCATCGGGAGCAGAGCCCAACAGCAAGGTACGTTTTCATGTATTTATTGTATCAGCCCACCATTTATAGTTGCTCCAAATCGATGGCGATGGAAACCAGTCGATCCTCGTTCTTCAAGACGACGAAATGTCCATTGGAGATATCCAGCCGTCTCCCGGATTTCACTACGCACCACCACTTCCGCAATCATCTTTCCAACCGATTCCCAGCCATGTCTTCGGTACACTTGCTCGGCGAAATTAAACTGACTGAATATCTTTAGACCCAGTGACGGAGCTACCGGAATTTCAATCCACGGGTGACCTGCCTCTTCGTGTCAAGTGCACAAAACCTGTTGTGACGAACGATGATTTTCGTCCTTTCAAGTAAATCCCATGGAAGAGCACATTCCGTGCTAACCTGTTCAATCTTAGGTCCGACCTCTTCTCAGTGCGCTTGATGCTCGTCGATACGACTTCTCCGATTGCGCACGCATCGTCAGAAGAACGGAAACTTATCCTCACCATGGTGCGGGATCACAAAATTAGCGTGGACGACGCAGAGCGCCTTCTTCTCGCAACTGCAAATCATGCGACAGCCACTGCAACCAGCTCAGGAACAACCAGTCAAGCAATTACTATTGTCGACGTTCGAGCAAATCTCAGCCTGGATAAAGGGGCGACGTGGATTCCAGCTGACAATGTCACGCTCAATGGCACCGACGACATTTTGTACCAAGTGTTAGGTATCGACAAAGTGTCTCTCAATTGTCGTTTCCCTGCCCCAGACAAACAAGGCCAATGGAGTCGACAGTACGCTTATATTCTTGCTCTGTTTGAACTCCACGACCGTAGATCCTACTTGACGCGACTCCTCAGCGAACCAGCATTGCTCCAACTTTCATTTGAGAGTGCTTTTGGCCCAACGGCGCAACTCCAAGTCGCGTATGTGAACCCACCACTGTCTCCCTTACCAGAACGCAATGCATCATCTGATTTGTTCTTCCTCCACGTCGACAATGTCCGCGAGTTTTCTCGGTCATACGTGAAGGTAATTTGTTCCTCCTGGTGAATGATCAGTTTACTGAAAAATAGGTAACGCGTCCGTCCACCGAAAACGAGACACCCCGTGTGTTGTTCGTGATTCACGTATCCCACGACGGTTCTACAACGACGTATGAAATCACCCCGCGTGATATTCGGACATGGCTGGCTCAACAACGGCGGCTGGGAGCGGCTGAGATGCCCCTTGACAATATGAGTCAAGCCAACCGCGTCGAATGGACAGCAGTGTTTTTTAACTCGGGTGACAAAGGCGCTGGCCTTGTTGCTCTACGAGTCAAGCTTTTCGATGGAGGCGATGCGAATTTGTGGGCTCAAGACACGTGGGTCATTGACTATGCATTATTGTGCTGAATAACTCCTTTTTGTCCTGCATTGTCTTTAGCTTGTTGGGAAATAGGCCGCACTTGAGGCACAAGTGGATTGTCTTCGTTGTCAGTCGCAGAGACGCGCTGGATGCGATGAAGATGGATTTGTTGGAGCAACAATTTGCGCACTTTCCAATACGTTGGATGGACATAGCTTGGAAACAACTCGTCGAGCTCCTTGCCGTACTCCAAAATGAGCTGAATCAGCTGCTCATCCGTGACGTCTGTGTCTTGTGGTGGCACGTGGGGTTTGACATCAAAGAGCATGCTATGGATTGCGTAAATCTCATCTGCATTTGTGTACTGAAACATTGTTGTGTACGTTCCGCAGCAGTTGAGATTCATCTGAATAGGCCACATTGAATACAATTGGAACCACTCGCAGTTTTCAGGCGTGTAGTCATACGACCCATTCACGCGCTGGTTACCCACGAGACTTCCAGGTTGGAAAATGTGAAAAGTCTGCCGCATGTGCACTGGATCGCGTGTGTCCATCGCTTCGATTCCGAGCTCACGTAGGCAAAACGCAAGCGTGAGATCTTCTCCGCATGAAACACATCGTGGACGACATCCGCTTCGAAGCCCTTCTAAGAACTTGTCGACGGCGCCACGGCTGAGCAAAATCCCAGCCATCGAGTTGAAAATCAAATGATTCAGCTTGGGCCAAGAATAAGAGCCGGTCGTTGGAAGCTGCAAGGGATGGCCCAAGTAATGCGGCTCGTCGGGATTGAGGCCTTGCACCAAATGAACCAAATTGGATGGAATCACATAGGACGAGTCGGCCGCTAAGTAGATCCAATTGTACTTGTGCTGGTCTTTGTATACAGTTTCGAGCGCGTATTTAATCGGCGTTTCCATTTCTCTCGCAGGGGGTACGAGTAGCGTCATGGCTTTATTCTTGGGTGGTGGAATATGATATGCAGGATCTTTCGTCTGAACGGCAAACCAATGTGGTAAATGCGACGCCCACGTATTTTGAATCGCTTCGAGTCGAGCTGGGTAGTTTTTCTCTTCCCACATTGAACTATACACGATAAATGTCATGGTTTCAGACGCCACGCGGAATTCCTTGCGCTGACTGGCAATCGTAGTGGCTTGGATGTCAAAGAACCCAGCCATGTACCACATACGACACAGCCCAGCGACCTATAAATCGATCTCAGATGGACACACATATGGTGTATCTACCAGCCAAAAGCCAAGGATCATAGCCCAGAGCTTTCTTCGCCCAGATACGCCGCCGCCGCCGCTGCCATTCTCGGAAGGTGCACTCATTGCGTGGCACGTCAGCAAGTCACGGTATCCGGACAATCGAAAACATCGCCCGGATAAGATTGCATCTCCGCCCAAACTCATCTGGTCATCCGGATATGTACTTTACAGCAAAATTGTAAGCTTTACGTAAAGTTTACGTAAGTTCAGTCAAGTGTCGCCTACTATTAATAGTACATTCTCCGGTTTTTGCTTGACGGTATCCGTAATTTCAAGTCATGTGCTGGACGAACGTCAAGCATTTTCGACACGTGGGTATTGTACAGTATACATAAATCAAGTATTCGATTGAGTGGATGAAATTTGCTTGACGGACATACAGCACTCTTTCATTGGTAGTTTAATTTACGTTTTGCGTCAAGGAAGATGCAAAGGGATACAAGCATTCAGGCGCTGCGGGACAATCGAGTCTCAAGGAACACGAGAGCGGGCTACAAGAGTGGCGTGAATGTGATAAAAAAGTGGATATTGGATCATGGAGACGCCTCCATGATCGATGAGGATGGTAACATTGATCTCGATGTATTTGGATATGGCGAGTTTCTCCAGTTTATTGAATGGACGGTTCGACACACCAACAAAAAGCCCTGAACTCTGTCAGGATACCGCTCTGCTCTTCGGCACTACTATCGCGATGCAGGTAGAGCAGCGCCGATTGAGTTTGACGACGACATAAAGGAGATTTTTCAAGGTAAGCTAGTATTCTGCGAATTAAGTTGCACTCATTAAAATTTGTAAGGTATACGACGTATGTTTGCCGATGAGGAGCAGCTCTTATCCTCAAGGGACTCGGGGAAGAGACCTCTGGGTCACTCCCTGTATTCTGCTTTGTGTCATCGGTCGCTTTCGATGTTGGACGGTGGCTTTGCCCATCTCTATTTAGTTCTCTCCTGGAATTTGATGTGTCGCTCTCGTTCAACTCAAACAATCCGCTTGGACCACATATCCTTCAAAGAAGATGCAATCGGTGTCGTCTTTTATAAAAGCAAAACGGACCAGGGTGGAATGAAACGTCGTGATCCAAAACATATCTACTCGAATCCAATGGAACCAACTACTTGTGTAGTCCTTGCTCTGGCAGTGTATCTCTCCTGCAATCCAATCCTTGTGAATGGCTTTTTGTTTCCTGGCTCCAACCAAAGAGACCGCTTTGGTAAGACTCTACAACGTTTGCTTGGTGATATCACTGTGTCTCGTGGAGAAGTGGTCTCAATCAATGAAATTGGAACGCACTCTATACGCAAGGGAGCCGCTACGTTCGCTTGTTCTGGCTCCACTAGTGGGCCATCCATTATTAGTGTGTGTATTCGATGTGGATGGAGTATTGGACATGTTCTTGAACGATACATGCATTATGAAAAGGCAGGAGACCAATTCTTGGGTTGTGTCATTGCTGGTCTGCCGTTGAACTCGAGTAAATTTGCTTGCCTCCCCCCACACTTTGATATTGTTTGTCCTCCTGTCGTTGATGAAAGTCTACGCCTCATGTTTCCAAGTCTTGCCGCTGTCCCGGCGTTAACCTCTGTCCTGCAACTCTGCCTCGCGTCGTTGGTTTTCCACAGTCAATTTTTGTTTAGAGAACTGCCCCACCGACATCCTCTCCTTGCTACGCCAATCTTCCGAAATGAGACACTAATGCTGTCTCTCCGATCGTTTGTGATGGTTGAATCATCTACTTTGCATCCCACAGGCATCCCACCACATGTGCAGCTCCATGTTGGTTTTGAAAATACACTCCATGTCCTTGGCAAACTCCCCCACTGTGGCTGAACGAGTGGAACAGATCATAGAACAAAATGGTTTGACGGCTGGAAACATTACTCCTCAGTTTCTCAAATCTACTCTTGAAACTATTCTACAGAGTATGCGCATCGGTGGACCTGCACACAGTCCTTCTCTAACCTCTACAGTGGACGATCATGGCTCAAAATTGCATGTATGGGGTGGCTGTCTCCGAAAACTACCCCAAGGATTTTGTTTTCCCTCCGTTGATTTGTCGAGCGCATGGCAACTTTGGTGGCTAGGCAACACTCACTTGGGCTGGCCACCATTTCGATTTCTTGATACGATAGATTTCAATATCTCTACGCAACGACGTCAACTTACAGAGTGGAAATTCGCCATGAATTACCTCAGAACCACCTTTGAACGAACGTCGCGCACGAAAATGTCTACAAAGCCATCTGAGATTGAGGTTTCAAAGGCATTTGAAATTGTCTTGCCTCATGTAAACTCCATTTGTTCTGCACATGGCGCAAACTCGGGCAAACGACGCGTCTCCCAACTCAAACTCTTGACGGTAGTCCGAGATCTGCGCAAGCACGCTCGTTCACAACTCCAAAACTCGAGCGATTGAAAGTAGACTGTAGTAATTTCAGCCAATAAAACCTCACTTGACGTCCATCCAGCAAATTCCAATCACAATACAACATACCAGCCAACTACAAGGGGAAGGGAGCCAAAGCTACTTCATCAAGACAAAACCTTGCTTGGTGCTCCATCCCCGCTCAGAAGGCATTTTCTAATAATAATGTCAATTCAGCTCTTTGTTGAGGATTCAACGTTCAAAAGGAAGCCAATAAGCCACCCTTCCATTCTATGTATATCCGCAAAACCCAGTTATGTTTATTGTTGGGTCTTCCCGAAATAGAGGCCAGGCAGATTGCCACTGCGTGCAATGTGAAGTGAGAGCGCTTGACAGCATCTAAATTGGCTATCCGGATGGGTATTTTATATCCGGATTTTGTGCAACGGATAATTCAATCCTGATTATCCGGAAACTTAATCCAAAACCGCGGCGAAGTTGCTCGGTGTTGGATTTCGCGCACTATGGATGCAGTAGACGACGAATGGGTATGGCCAAACGAGTTGAAGGAAGCTCGATTGATGGAAACGCTTCTCCGATGCCAAGTTTGTGGTGAGTTTTTCACTGGACCAGTGCTTGTTCGAGAATGCCGTCATACGTTTTGCTCGGAATGCATTCGAAGGCACTTGCTGGCGCGCGGGACGAATGGCAACTGCCCAGAGTGCAAATGTTCCTGCTCTTCGAGTGATTTGATCCCGAATCGACCGTTGGAGCAGCTCGTCGACTTGTTTCGCCAACTGAAGCCAAAAGTCCTCCAGTTGGCAGCTGGCGTCGACTTGCAGGACATTGATAGCACATCTGAAAAGAAAACAAAGCGAACAGCCAAGAACGCGGAAACAATCACACGATTGCCTACAGTCTCATACAATGTAATGAAGGACAAGCAGATTCAACAGCTCTTGGACAAGGCTGGACTCGGAGCAATCCTGCCGACTTCGAAAGACAATATGATTGCCTGCCACAAAGAGGTATATTACCTCTCGCTTCAACTTGTCCTGAATTGCCGCATAGTTTATAATGCTCTGGAATGCGCAACTGGATACAATGAATCCGAAATCGCCTAACCAAGTCCGAAACGAAGTGATCGAAGCATTTCGTTTGCGCCAACAGGAGAAGATGAACAAGGCATCGACGAAGAAAGCACTAGGGCTACGCCACGACGAGCCGCTGGAAAATGCACTTCACAAATCCGCTGCCTTTCAGGATAATTTCAGGAAGTTGGCAGCTCAAGCAAAAGCTAAAATGAATGGTGAACCTGCCAAATCTCAGTCTGCTTCCCCAGCCAAAGCTCCTGAAGTGATTGATGTGGCCACTGTTGCCGCAGCTGAAAACGATGACGCAAGAGATACACTGCCCAATGGGGAATTGCGCTACATCCCAAGAGACCCTACAGCTGGAGCGTGGAGGCATCTGTACTCTAATACGTTGGACAAGCCCCTCTTTGTCAACTCTACGACGCACCAAGTGACGGATGAAGCCCCTCCGTCGTTTGCCAAACAACCATCCCCTCCTGTCAAGCGACCTTCAGAGCCAAGTGAATGGACGTGTGGTGTATGCACACTTCTGAACACACCACTCATGGACAGATGTGAAGCTTGTGGCACGGCAAATCCAAGACCGTTTCGACCCAAGCGATCGAAACAGAGTAAGCTTTCATTATAATTTTGAACATGTTCACTTGATGTATGGATGAACGCCACCACACAACGAGGATACGTATCAGGTCTTTGCCCTCAGAGCCGTGAATACTCGAACACACTCAGTTTAAATTGCCGATGGTGTTGATGCTACGTCTGCAAGGTGTTTGCCAACGAAGACATATTGATGCCAGCGTTATTTAGAGCCTTTAAATTATTTGGTGATAAGATCTGAAACGAGCAGACTGATTGATGAGGAATGGATTGGGAACTTCTGCGGACGCATGGAAATTCATCCTAATAGAATTGTGTGAATGACAAAACTTATCCGGATGAAACACATTATCCGGCTCATTTGGCCTTCCGAAATGCCTTTTCTTATCCGGATACTTGTTTTGGCGCGAGACTTGGAATCTGGACAGGACGACCATGGCGGAAGAGCCGACGACGGACCC
Source organism: Aphanomyces cochlioides (assembly GCA_019828595.1). NCBI lineage: Eukaryota > Oomycota > Saprolegniomycetes > Saprolegniales > Verrucalvaceae > Aphanomyces > Aphanomyces cochlioides. Next base: position 2,542,167 of record JAHQRK010000007.1, on the reverse strand, counting down.
TCTGTTTGATCGAGAAGAAGACGAAGAAGAAGATCCCTCTAATAATAATCACCGTGATAGAGCGCGAAGTTTAGAAGACTTGGATGTATCGGACGACGAAGAGACTGACATTGACAAAGTTGGACGAGGCGGCGCGGCAAAACGGACACTCGATCCAGCCATGATGAACGAACTGCTCCTTGTGTGCTCCAATTTGGGTGTCTTGACAGAAAATGAAGCAGGCGAGACCGTATTCACTCGCGGTGAAGATTGTGAAGAGTGGGTCCATGATTTACAACGGGCGATTCGTCGAGATCATGCGACGTACCGCCTGGTAGGAAAAACGCTTGGTCGATGGAAAATCCTTCAAAAGAAACTCTTGCCACTTTTGATCAATCACCAGAATGACTGGTATATCTTTTAGGTGTGGACTGTATTGATATCCTGTAGGTCGCTCGTCTTTTCGATTCTTAAAGTGCTTGTTATGCTCACCATGAAGCCTACAAACGAATCGGACAACATTGCTGTGCAATTGAATTATCTTCGAGGCTACAAGCATGCATTTTTGCAGAAAGGCATCATCCGTATTCTGATGTCGATCTTGGTGGATCCCTTGTCAAGAGAAGGAAGTGCTCGAACATCTCATGTACTATTTCTTCATTCGTATTGCCAATGACAAACCGATAGGATTACCTGAACATGGAATTGGTTTTGACCTTATTCCGAAACCTGTTAGCAATTCCAAATGAAGACATACGACTTGTAACCTCAGCAACAAACCACTTGGCACGATTGCAAGAAGACCTTATTGCAGTTCTGCATGAAGAAAATGTATTTGACATGTTGCTTCTTTTTGCTGAGGTACTCTTTCCTTGTGTGGACAACATTAGAGTTGTACGTCCGTAGGATATCGACGCAGCAGAAAATCGCGAGTGGAATCTGCTCGTGATGGAGATGTTCGATTTAGTACTCCAAACAACAACTCCCAAAAAGTTAGTGGCATCTATTACCCCACCTGGATCTGTCGAATATGTATCTTCCTCATCTTCTCTGGTATCCCAACTGACCCAAGAAGTAAAAACAAGGAGCTTTAATCGCCATTCCAACTTTGGTGGCATGATGGTCCTGAACGGCACAATGGGACGCAAAACGATTATCACAGACTTCAATAAAAAGGGAGATGAAGCTATACCCCAAGCTCATCGCAAACCTGTGGCCAAGACGCGACGTGGTAAAGGGCATGGTATCAATGATATCAGTGACGTGTTTGGCTCGAATGTGAGTACAACTGTTGATGGCAATTCCATGTACGAAATTGAAAAATGACATAATTCATCGCTTCTGTAGACTTGGAGAAGCCCTTCGACACATTTGTGATGGCCTATTGAATAAAAGTTACACTTCACTCACAACTTCGCTAAAGAACGAATTTCGACGTGGTAGTGCTAAGCTCTTGCCCAACGATCGTTTGTTGTACTTCCATTTGATTTGGTTTTTGACAGCATATCACCGACTAAAAGGACCTCATTTAAAGAAGCTTCAAGATCAAATAACAGCTGATTTTGAAAAGAAAAAAGCGGAAGTATTCCGAAAAGATGGCCTCGAAGCTTCGCTTGCCTTGGAACCTCCGGTGTCTGTTCTCGATGGCTATGATCAAAAAGCAATTTTGTCCACACTCGATATGTTTTCTTTCAACTTCGTGCTTCAGTCCATTGAGGTGAATTCTCGAGTTCCTCGATTGATTGATAAATGGGTTATAGAGTTATGCTGAAGTCAAGAATTACCGAGGAATGATGTTATCTGTAAAACTCTTATCTGAAATGATTGCAATGCTGGTGCACTTGATCTCACAAACCGAATACTTAACCACATTTAGACTGATTTGGGAGCGAGTGAAGACATTCGACTACAACGCATCGGTCATTCTCTGCAACACAAGCTCTTTTACGAACGTGATTTCCTGGGTACGTATTATATGGTTTCTTCGAACAAACAATAATCGCATGTGCAGATCGCTTACCAATCCTGATCAAGTCTTGGATTCCAACTTCGTTTGACTTCGAATACGTCACAAATGTTGTTACTTTGACTCACGTAATGTTGACACCAGTTGTGCACATTTGACGACTGCCAATAGTTGGTTCTTAAAATGCTAGACTCACATGGTGACCACTTAAAAGTTTTACAAAAGCGCCGCCGAGTGCAAGCAAAGTAAGCTCAAGCATGTTGACTCGTGATTAATTTGTTTTGATAGAAATAAAAAGAAGACAAAGGAAGAGGAGGAGTCTGAAGAAGAAACTGAGAGGTTGATCGAACAAGAAATTCGGCGAAAAGAAGAGCAATTCGATACAAGAAAATACTTTGGATCAATGATCTCGCATGAAAGCATCAAACTCTACTGCTATGTCTTGCAGCAATACAAGACCAACTCCCCCAAAGTGAATCATTACATTTACGCATTCTTCTATCGCGTTCAGCAATTTCATGTACATCAACGTGTGGTGAAGTCAGTCATCTTAGTGGTGTAGGCAATCGAAGAGGGCACCATGGAACCCATGCTATTTAATATCCGCGTCCTCCTCATATTCAACAAAATGTTGCAAGATACATCAATAGCTATGCAACCCCAATTCAAGCCCTTTTTGGACTTTATTCGGTTCGCCGTCATTATAAAATGTGATGCTCATTTGCATTCTAGTTCAACAGTCCGCAACTTTTTCGCTTTAGCCGAAACAAACCACCTCCTCTATGTTGAAAGTCTCATTCGACATCCTTTTGCACCTCGAACGTGTGCAATGATCCAATACAAGTACAAGTCGCTTGCAATGACCAAAGATTTATTCCCGGTGAAAGAAGACACACAAAATTCTCCTGTACATGAGAGAAGCTATATTCCCCGACAATTGGAAATTGAGGGTGAAACTGAATTTGACGCGTCGGCTGAATACAACTTCCTCAAGCCTACAAAAAAACCTGACTCCGAACAGCCCAGTGTCAAGAAATCGAGTAAGCCGCGCAGAGAAAAGAGCAAAGCGTGGAGCAAAATCGAAGACCGATATTTGGCCAAGATGTATGCTAAGTATCGTCACTTGCCATCAGTGTATGAAGTCATTTCGTATGAAGATATGTTTCAAGACCGTGACCGAACTCCTGAACAGATTGAGCGTCGAGTGAAACATCTCAAACTTCACAAAAAGGACCATGACTCCTCGGATGAAGAAATCGAAAGCACAGGAAAGGATCCGCGGGATAAGGACGATGAAGAGTCCGGCTCGGATGCCAAAGACAAATTGAGCATTGAAGAGCCTACTCGCGTGAACCCTGATCGAGCAGAAAAGAGGAGGCGGTTGATTCGAGAAAAAGTTTCCGATGATGAAGACTCCGAGGATGACTTTAGTCTAGGACCGAAAAAGCCTCAAGTGGACTCCCTGGGGGGTCGTAACAATGCAGATAAAGACTCAAATGTTGACAGCTCCGACAGCAACATTGAGGAAACTGACAGAAACTCCTCACATGAAGATGTCCCGCATACCAAGAAGCGATTAATCCGTCCAACTTCCCGAGATGACAACTCTGACGACGACGAGTTGGATTCTTTGTCTATCGCTGCATCCACACAAGCCCAACCCGACGAAGCTGCGAGCGTCGACGAGAACAAAAAGAGACCGCGAGAAGACATTGATGACACAGCTGAGAGTCCAAAGCGGCTACGGCCTGATGTAGATAGTGTCGATGAGACAGAAGACCACGGAGCTCAAACAGAGGAAGCCTCTGAACCGAATACGTACGAGCAGAGCTTTGATATGTAGATTCTAACCGATGAAGATGAATTAAACTTCGCGAAAGATTTGGGTCGATTCCTTGCCACATTTGAAACTCTGCCTATTTATATCATCGATTGAAAAAGCCGTCGTCTCGATCGTCGATGGACCCAGAGACAAACAACGAGGATGACGGCTTGGAACTCTTGCAACGTGCCCGACTCCTCGTCCAAGCAGCTACAAATTTGCCAGACTTTAGCACTCTCTTCAGCAAGAGTGCAGATGCTGACGCTAATGCCAGCAATGACACACGCCATCGATCGAAGCCACCTAAACGAAGCAAGAAAGCCATCAGTCCTCCAACAAACCAACAACCAGAGCGGTACGACGACAAATCCATGAAAGACTTGTCACACAGCCCATGAAGCAGCACCAGCGAAGAGTTGACTGATGTAGTTGCAGCAAACCCACAGTTGAGAAGCTTGGAAGGATAAAACAACTCATCATTTCTAGGGACGAACAACCCACGAAGAGACCGGTCGTGAAGAGAAAACCTAAACCGAAATCGCCAGTGAAAGAGCCTGACAAAGTTGACAGCGAAGAGAAGAAAGCTGCAGATGCATTGGCTCGGAAGTATGCTCAAGAAAGAGCTGCAGCTCGTGTGGCTGCCAAACTGCGAGAGAAAATGGAGGAAGCTCGGCAAGAGGAACAAACGAAAGCAGAATGCGTCCAAGAGTTTTATGAAACATTGGAGGAGAAGGAATTAAGGCTCAAGCAAGACAGGAAACGAGCGAAAGAGCGTGCGAAAGCCTTGCGTGAGAAATTAAATCACAAGCCCATGGAGGAACCACAGCCTCAACGTCCAGAGCATAATCCAGACCAAATCGAGAAATTCCAGCGCGAAACAAAGGAACGACTGAAACGGTAGCTGATCGACCTGATTCAGCAATGAAAGATATTCGGAACAGGGCCAAAGATCAAAAGAAGTTGGCTGAAATGCAAAAGCAAGAACAAAAGATGAAGGAACAAGAAGAAAAGCAAGCCCACCAGGCTGAAGACGAAGCTGCTGCTGAGGAAGCGAGGCGAAGAGCTGAACAACTCCGACGAGAGACGAAACGAAGGCTGAAAGCGATGCAAGCTCACAAAGAAGAGATGGAACGGTAGGTCACCGCCAAGGGGGACAAGATATTGAGCATGCGTAGCAAAGAGATGGAACTGAGGCAGCAAGGTTTGGAGAAATACAAACATTACAAAGACGAAATGGAGAGGGTGGCCAAAGGTTTACCTGTTTCTGTTGCAAAACCCAAAGCAAACTCAGTGACGAAGCCAAGTGAGCCCAGCCCCCTCGAGGAGGATGAAGCCTTGAGACATGGAGACAGCGATGTTATCCCAGACGCGGCAGATGATGTGCTGATAGAACCACAAGGTCTTGGAAGCTTAGTCTACGACTCCAATTGAGCTTATGTCACGTAGACGAAGTGAACAATAACAAGATGGATCTCATCAAAGATGCAGAAGAACAACATGATGAAGTCGAACTTACTGGTCATTCGATTGAGCTGCCTCCACTCTTACCACCTGTGGATACCAAAACAAAGAAATCGCTCAAGAAGCCACAGAAGAAAGCAGTTTGGCAGCGTCCACCGGTGCCCATTCCAACGACTGAAGATATAGTTCATCGATCGAAACTCATGGTTGTACTTGCACGTCGTCGTGGGGACGCGGGCTGACGAAAATTGTCTAGCCGCCATCTGTCGCAAAGAATGATTCATACGCTGATCGCATGAAAAGTCGATCCGCACCAAGCAGTTTAGGCTCTCAAGCCGAGCGTCTCGCTAGTGCTACACGAGAGCGAGCCAAGTAATGATTCCACCACATTATCATCTCTAACTGTACGAGCTAGGCAAATGGACAAGTCGTTCTCAAAGTGATTATTATCGAGAATATCAACAATGTTTCCACTGCTCGTGTTCGCGCTGACAGAATTCTCCATGCAAGTCGCGGACGGATTAGACGATGTTTCAGTGAACTTTGTCATTTTTCGTGCATTGTGGCTCTAGACTGACGATCAGTCCCACACAGCCGCGTCGCCCGGTTGTGAAATTGGCAATCTATCATTTACTAATGGCCTTACTGTATTGTCCCAGTCGTCCACTCAGGGCGAACCAAACATTTCGATCGTTCGTTTGTCCGTTCTGTGCGTTGAGTCGCACGTGTCACCACAAAGATTACGAACTACGCTTCCTCCGAGGACTCAGAAAGGACTCCACAAGAGTCACGACGAGCGGAACAACGAAGTGGCTCCAACTCTGTCCCTGTACGAATACTTGGTCGACATATTCACCTCGCCCTTCATGTTGAAGAATGCAACATCAAACCACCCGACGATAAATGAAGTGTCTCGATCACACAAAGCGTTCACACGCACGTCCCAGATTCAACGACGATCGACACAATGTAAGACATTTCACCATGTGAAATTCATCGAGTTTGTCGCCTCTTTCCTCCTTGTTTTTCTACAGAAGAGGCAAGAGGATGAAATAAATCATCTCTGGTGATTGAGTCCGTCGTGGCCTCTTGCATGGGATATTCACTGACTTTTGTGGACGAACTTGAACATTTTCAGTAGTGTGTGTGCTCAGATGAACGAACTCACGACCTCGATTCCAACGTGAGAAGACGACAATATCACGACTGCCACGCCCACCCAAGCACATGATTTGCTTCATGTTTGTTCTAGGAACACTGTCGTTCGTACGACAAAACCCGATCGCACAAAAAAACAAGCCCATCGTCTCGAGGACGAAATCGCCGTCGAAATGATCACGTTTTTGATCGATCCAATGGTCAAGTCGGCTGGCAAATGGACGAGATATGGCCGTTGCTCCACCACACGACGTGAGAAATCAACCAGCAACACCATATAGGCAAGCGTGCACGAAGTGCCATCTCATAGTCAAAACGACACACGCGTGTTGTTCTTGGCCATCTGCTTGAAGTGGGATGACGACTAAAATAGCTGCACAACGTTCGCTGATGTTGATCGGACGAACCGTCTCCAAGTGGGAATTGATTTTTTTACGATTGGACGAACAGTGCACAACGTGCGTCGTCGTGCATAGTCTTGTCATTTTTCATTTCCCCTCGACATGACACAACCGCCTCAACGATGTTTTTTCAATGGATGCACCAATGTTGTCCGTGAAGGAACACTCAAGTGCACATACCACCGGAAAAAAGGTATTTGCATCCGACCCAACTGCCACAACCAAGTATATGCCCGTGGCAAATGCGTCCTCCACGGGGCGCGCAATCCCTGCTCGTATCCAGACTGCACGGGATATGCCCGTAGTCGAGGACGATGCAGTCGGCATACGCTCCACAGCAAGCGCGATGTCAAGAGCTCAGAATCTCCCATCGCGATCAAGACACCCCTGCCAGCCATGAATAGTCCAACGGCGGTGTCCTCAACAAACTTCATACTTCCAAGTATCGATACGGGGACGCATGTGCTCACACAAGAGATGCCACAACTCGAGTGGAAGTTTTGCCTCGTGCCGTCAAAAATGGATCCAACCGCCATGTGGAACAACTATCAGACGTCGTTTCCCCAACAATTCTTGACGGCCACGCGTCCTGCCTTGCCACCTCTCCATTCAATATTGCGTCGTAACCACAACATTGGTATTGGGACGACGTAGCGAGTACATTATTAACAATAATAGGGCCAAAGTGGAATTCTAAAGTTGGTATTTATACAGTACCGCAATAGTTCATTGCAAAGTCAGCGCTATCCATACTTCACTTCATTTCATTCGTGAGACAGATAATGACCTCTGTAATATTATAATGGACGGTATGCAAAAAACAAGCAAACCTTGATATGTCTTGAGCCTGCAAAAAATAATATAATGTCAGTATAAGATTTGAAGATGCACCTTGGCGGGAATCGCAGTCGAGCGGGAAATAAATAAATTCAACCCTCACTTCTCATTATCGCAGCAAGCACCCAACCATGTTTCGAGCAATGCCAAGACACGGCCACCAACAAGCAACAGGAAGACCAAACATCGAGAGCACTCCGTCTCCTTCACCGCCACAGCATAAAATGGATGTTGCTAGCATCGCAAAGCGAGTCCATACTGTCAAATGGTTCATGGAGCACGGGATGCAATCGACATTGAATGAATTTTTCCCTCACATGCATGGAACAGCTCTCGAGTCGAATCGAAAAAAGATATATCGTTGGACAAAGGATTACAACCGTCTAACAAAATTAGCAGTTACCACAAGTTCAAACAAGAAATCGCGTTTACATCCTTACGGCATCGCAACAACACTGTGCAAGGATACAGAGCAGGAGCTCGCTGAATGGGTCATGGAACTACGACGTGACGGTGTTCCCGTTAGCCATTTGATGCTTCAAATCAAAGCCAGAGACTTCGCATCAGCAGCAGGAATTCCCAAGGACAAGTTTAAAGCAAGTATGCCGTGGGCAGAAGGGTTCAAGCGTCGATGGGCTTTGACCATGCGAGCCAAGACAAGGTCGGGCAAGTCGAATGAAGCCCAAGGCCAAGAAGCACTGAGTGCATTTGCTGCCCATATCAAGCGAGTCATTCAACAATGCAATATTGTCAAGGTCTTCAACGCTGACCAGACGGCGGTCAATTTTGAAATGCTCCCAAAAAAGACGCTTGTAGCTCAAGGTGAGAAGACAGTATGGGTCATGGCAGCTGGAAAGGGGAAAGAACGCGTTTCCGTCATGTTGATGGCAGATACAGATGGCGTCGAGTATGCTCCTTTCATAGTTATGAAGACAACAAAATCCAATGTACCGTCGACTGTGCAGGCAAACATTAAGGAGCGCAATTGCTTTGGGAAGCAAGTATGGCGAGATATTGAGTGGCTTCATGACAACTATCCATCGCGGATTTACGCAAACCCAACAGCGTGGTGGAACAGTTCCATCACTATTCAATTTCTAAAATATCATTTTGGCAATCGAGAAGGAAGAAACTTACCTTATGTCCTTCTCCTCTTGGACCACTTCAGCGCACATTTTACTGACGATGTTCTGGCCTATGCAAAAAATTATGTATCGTACTGGAGAAAATTCCACCTTCATTCACTTGGATTTGCCAGCCAGCTGATGTCGATTGGATGAAGCCCTTCAAGACGCGTATTCGACAGCATTGGGTACATTTTCTTCGTGAGCGCATAGAGCGCAGAAAGCAAGAAGGCGCACGCTTCAAACTGCAGTCTCCAGATCGATTCAATCTTGTCGAATGGATCAACAGAGCATGGGATCATTTGCCCCTCACTACAATCATCAACGGCTTTGTCAAATGCAAGATTCTTCATGGTCGTACCTTTTGCCAAGAAGAGGAGCCACCGGAAAGTGTTTACGCAAACGATGTCATCACGGCCTTGGAAACGGAAGGGGCACTTTGAGGACGAGCAGTGGATGCATCCAAGGATTTGTTTTACGATGATGAAAACTACGATGAGCTACAGTAGATCTATGAATGTGATGAGATTAATGACAGGATAATGAATACCTTTCATATTTGAAAACAAGCTTGGTGCAAATCGTTAGGAATCTCCTGCCAGGGATCGACAAAGGCCCTTCGAAAAGGTGGGTCTCATGGCATCTCAGCCGTCGACGACTTCCGTGCGCGTTCCCTATTCTCCATCGCATCCTCGGCGGCGCAGGCCAAACGGCGGCACCTCTCCTAGCGATGGAGGGGACTGTCGCACCCTTCTAGCCCGATAGAGCATACCACCGACCATGTGCACATCACAAAGAAAAATTGAAAATGAGAAAGAATCGACCGGATAAATTTTTATACATCCGTAATTGACCAAATATCAAAAAAGTTCCAAGGCAGGAATATTTACGTGCCAACCGATGTATATAAAATAATATACTACATAATTTTGTATATCTATTAATGAATACGGAATTTCAAATCGATCCACATATTTTGCTCATCAATTTACCTTATGAAATGTTACTCTGTATAACATAATATTTTCTGGTTGAGTTCAAAATATCATATTTGGAAGGTTTCTGGAAATTTAATATTTCTTGACTCGAAATGAGTGTCTCACGAATGAAATGAAGTAAAGATATCCAACCGCCATGTGGAACAACTATCAGACGTCGTTTCCCCAACAATTCTTGACGGCCACGCGTCCTGCCTTGCCACCTCTCCATTCAATATTGCGTCGTAACCACAACATTGGTATTGGGACGACGTAGCGAGTACATTATTAACAATAATAGGGCCAAAGTGGAATTCTAAAGTTGGTATTTATACAGTACCGCAATAGTTCATTGCAAAGTCAGCGCTATCCATATTTGAATCCAGACATGTCGTTTCAGAGAAAGAATGCAGTCAAATCAACAAACGCATGGATCTGAATGACGGAACATCAATTCCTTGGGGTTACGGCGTTTGTATGAAACGTGTCATGAATTGAATGCAGCGAGAAAGCGTGTGTCTCGATGTCATGGTCATCAACGAGAAGCTTTGTCGCTTTCTCGTGCTGTCAATCAATTTTGGACGCCAAATTGCAAGTTGAATTTCAAAGGCTTGAGATCAGTTCACGGGGTGTGCTTGCTAGCTTGAATTAGGGCATTGGTCGTCACGACGCCAACGAGTGCGCCATGATGCGTCACGTAGCAATGATCAATGCGGAGCATGAGGAAGATCTTGTGCATGTCTTCGAGTAGAGTATTGCTCGCAACTGTGATCGGCAATGGCTGGACAGCTAACGGCGGCAATTTTGTCTTGGCCTGGCGCAGAGCCTCACGCTTCTTGCTACCCCATGGCATACTCAGCAACGAAATCAAATGTGCATCGTGCATGGCGAAAAGACCAGCATCTCGTCGGTTCGCAACACTTTCGTTGTCGACTGAACAGTAGATTCGGTCAATCGAATTTCGTGAAAATTCAGATCGATGCAAACTGGATTTGAGGGACGTCCATGTCGTCGTAGCACCGCCATTAACTTCACAAGAGTCGACTGTCAATCCACAATCTGCTCGTGCATCACCTATTCATACGTTGTCAGCACTTGCAAACATAGTAAGTCAATTGCTTACCGAGTTCGTGTTTGTCGTAATAATGCGCCACAACGGCTTGGAGCGCCGACGAGCTGATGCATCCAAGCAGCATGCGATTTGTTTCCGACTCGACCACTGGAATCGAATGACCAGGCAGTCGGTGAAGCGCAACAAGGATTGAAATTATAGTCGGCTTCCGCGTCACGTAGACGACGTTCGGATCTTTGATGTCATCAGCAGTCGTCGTCATATCAGATGAGAAGTCGAGACATGGCATATATGGGAGCTCGCCTGCGACGACTGTCGCATCGTAAATTGATTCGCGCTTCCAAAAGACTGACGCGGCAATGGCGGCAAGGGTGCCGCCAAACACAGGCAACATGTACTGAAGGCTTGCCGTCGATTCCAACGCAATCACGGCGGTTGAGATCGTTCGTGTCGCTGATCCAGTCAAGCACGCTGCACCGATTAAGGCGTAAGCCGCCGGCACAATTTCAGCATGTGGCCAAATCCACACGAGCATTTCGCCGTAGAGGCGACCTAGTGCAGCCCCAATGGCAAATGTTGGCAAGCCAACTCCAGACGGCACAGCCAAGGTAATAGTAAACGGTAGCAATACTAGTGGGAAGAGCGCTCCGTGCCACGCAACATGAGCAAAATCCAATGTTGTGTCGTTGACAAAATAGCGTTTTATAACGCGGGAGTCACTAATCGCATTGCCAGAAAAGAATGACCAAATTGATGTAGCCACCACGACAACCAAAGGATCCAGCCAAGTGATGGCTAAGCGTACTGCACGGATTGGGGAGCGGCGAGCTTTGTAGCGCAAGTCACCAATGCGACGAACGATATCAATCAGGAGTGAAGACAACGTGCCCATGAACAATGCCAATGGAATAGCCAGGGGTAAGTTCACAATTGGTGCTGTCTGCGAAGGAAAATCTGTCGGGTATGCCACGAGTGCTGTGTCGTGAACAAGAGCCATGATAGCATGGACAACAAACGCCGCACCAACTGCACCAACAAAGGCTTTCGTATAATTGGAAATGAGGTAGTACGTCGCCGTGACTTCAATAGAGAATAGCACACCGCCCATGGGTGATGCGAACGTCGACGAGACTGCAATTGCTGCTGCTGCTGCCAAGAGCTGAAGTCGCGTCGACTGTTTTGAATTGATTGATGCAAAGCACGGAAACCGTAGTAGATGGTGTGCGAGAATTGACACGAGATGCGTCCATGCACCTTCTGTGCCCAGAACTAGCCCCGCACCACTCGACAATACAAGGCCGCCAAACTTTGCCACAAAAGTAGCCAGGGTAAAATACCCCGGTAAATACAAGGTTGGATCGACACCAGTGAGCACCACTTTAGTTTGAGGAAGCCCCGATCCTGGAAGAGCATGAGACAATATAGTTTTCATGATGTTACCTATCGCAGACGGTGAAATATTTGTCCATACAATCGCGAGGAATAATAATACAGTGGAAAAGACCGTCCAGAGCACTGCTGAAGTTGCAGAAGAGACGGTTGAATCCACTGTAGCTGCGAGGGAGTGGCGCAAACTCAACAAGCCATGGCTCGATCTAAAGAAAATCAAGGTTTGGTGAGGGGCGATCGCACTGTTGGTACTGTACCGTTTTGACGCATAGTTGAGCAAACCGCCGATGATACCGAGCATGAGAATAAAGGAAACAACTGCAACTACGTGGCGCTTGGATGCAAGATGGCTCGTCGGATGGTCGGACATGGATCGTCTGCGTACAAATGGAAGACGTGAGATTGTTGACGCATGGGAAATCGACGCTGGTGAAGCAGGCGCTGACAATTGTTGTAGTGGCTGAGGGGTTGCAGCTACAGGGGTCCTTGCTTCGACCCAGTCGCCTTTCTGGAACTCGGCTAAGTTGAACTGCGCGCCACTTTCGGGCATGATGTCGAATTGGAAAATGATCGGTTTCGGGCTGGAGGATTGTTATAGTCGGCCCTGAGTGGTTCATAAATTTTCAAATAGACCAATCAAATATGTTCATTTGTCAGATCATAATTTCATTGGCTATTATTTTAACCAATTCATTTCATTTTAGATGTCTCAGACATTTGAAACATAGTTTCGGCGCATTGAAGCTGTGTACCGTGCTTGTTGAACGATGCGCTATGATGTGCTTTAATATGTTGTCATCACTGTCAAGGCCCTGTCACGTGCACGACGCGCTCGAATCCTGACCACAACGGCGATGCACAATCTCGATTTGACACACGGATCCGGTTGCGGGCCATCAATCCATTAATAGAATTGCGTGTGCTGATATAGAAAATGTCGACAGCCTCGTTAATGTTCCATTCTATTGCAAGACTCGTGCAAATGCACGGTGGCGATCAATGCGACAGAGAGCCGAAGAAAATGGTATCTTATGACGTACTGGCATCTTTTATGCAGTCACTTGGCTTTATGTCTGGACATGAGTTTATCGACACCCACTTCTGATAAGTGTTACAACCACTCCTGTTTTCGCCTCACGCAATTTTCAAAATTTATATCAGGGAATTATTACTGAAAGGAAATTATGTTTCAAACCAGTCTGCTATTAATATGGAATACTGTCAAAATCAATAAACCAAAAAAATAATAATATTATACAGGATATAAGTTTGGAGCGGGAGGTGAAAACTAGGGGACTACTATACTATTAATATTAATAGTATTAGATTAGTTTTTAACCAATCATCATTCGATCATTAGGCTTAACTTGAAATATCCTCTTCCTGGTATTAGAGACTTTGCGCAAAACGTGATTATACTATAGGTTATACTATGGAGCATTGTTATATCTATAATATAATTCATTGCTAACGGCGATTGCGTACACTACAATATTGACCATAAATGAATGAGAGAGTTAGAGATGTTTGGTGGTTGTATTGGTTTGAATCTCTGGACCAGCCGTTCACATACTCATTTCCGTCGACAACAAGAAATGCACCCGACAGTGATGGTGCTGCTCGCCGCGAGCAATGATGACATGGTTTTCTTGCTCCTCCGTCGCTCGATTCGTGAAAGGCTCCTGATACCCCAAGAACGATTTCAACTGACCTCGGTGTGTGAGCAAACATGCGTGGCGTTGTTTCGATTCTCAAAAAGGGACATCAGTCGACTTCTTGTGGCCATGCGTCTCCCTGAGGTCATTGTTACGACGAGTAGACTCAAAGCAAGTGCAGTAGATGGTTTATTGATTCACTTACGTCGATTGAGCTATCCGAATCGATGGATAGAGCTGTCGTTGTTGTTTGGAAGAGAACCGTCTGAGCTTTGTAGAGTTTTTCTGCATGTACTTGATGCATTGTATATGAAATACAAAACCAAGATTGAGTTTGACACAGCAATGGTGTCTGCGTGGACAGCAGCGTCAGCTCAAGCTATTGCTAAGAAAGCCGGTGTTGGCTTTTCCCCCGCTTGAAGCCCAGGTGACATAAAAATCGGCGAACCATGCGTAAAGCAGATTGTACAAAGTGGTTGCACGTTGAATCCACATTGAGAAGTCCCATTTCAATCAAAAAAGCCATAACATCGTTAGCTACTGTCCGCTCGCGAGCGAGTCGACGTTCACGAACAAATGCTTGGACGGATGAGACTACGTACGGGGTGCGTGGTATGATGGATGCGTGATTTGTCTTGTTTGCTGGCGCCTGCGCAACGGAGACCGTTCCAGTCGCCATGAATTCCCCCCACACTCGCTTGACCTTGTCGTCACCCCGTCCAAGAATCGAGGCCACAGTGACACTGGCCCCAGGCTCTCCAGACTTGCGAAAATGGTCTTCACGGGTCAAAGCTCTTGGACGTTGCTTCTTGACAAGAGCGACGATTGCTTCGTATTCTTCTTGGGAGAGCTTCGTCATTTGCAACCAAATTGATAATGACTGGAGGCTGAAAATTCGAGAGGTTTGTTGAATGTTCTTTTCCTTTAGAAATTTATATTTCTAGACTTGTAAAAACATTAAATAGTACAAGTTATTGTGTTTTACAATGAGTTTTGACAATCATTCAGTCTTATTTTTGATGATTTCAGACAGGATATGAAGTTTTAGAAGAATCAAAGATCAGAGAACGACCTACCTTTTGATATCTCAAAACCATACAAAAAAAATTAAAATTGATGAAAAAATGGTGAAGTTATGCTAAAATGGGGTCTCAATGATGTCCGGGACTGTAATAAAATAAATTTGAATACAACTAATAAAATTCAAATATCATCAATAAAATTAAAAATATTTTTTTAAAGCATTTTATTACTTTGCACTTTCTCAATCAAAGCTGCCATGATCTTCATGGTTTCATGCTGCATTCGTGTTGCTTCCTTCTGCATTTCAATCATGTTTTCCTGCATTGAGATGAGTCGATTGTCCAGATCCAAGCGTCGTCGTTTCCACTCGGTTTCTTCCTCATGCTCCATCGTACGTGTTCTCAAAGTCTCTCGAAGATATTGATTGACATCAAACTTGAGTGGATCTTTGTCGTTCTCGAGACTCGACGAACGATCGAAAGTATTCAAGGCTGTGTCACGAATAGCGCGGCTACCAGATTCATTTGTTTTGTCGACGTCTCGCATTGTCTTCTTTGTTTCGACTTCACTGGCCTGCCGCTCGCATAAAAGTTCATGGTATTCTTGAAGCAGTTGAGTCTTCTCGTCGAGCGACTCCTCAACGCATAAATGGGCATTATAGATAGGTTACGAGTGATATAAAGCTCTTTGGGATGTGCGCTCGGCCACACAGAATGAGTCGTAGATTGTTTTGAGTCGACGCTTGAGACTATGCTCACTGACATCCATACCACCACTCTACAGGCGCTTGTGAATGCCATGCCACTGCAAGACTTCCTTGGTGCCATCGATGAAGAGTCCATCGTCGCTAAGGATCTCTTGCAGCAGCTTGACATCGTCGGCTTCCTTCTAAGCAAATCGCGTCTTCCTCTCTTTTTTGATGTCGTCGGCAGGGGTAAGCGCCACGCTTTCTTCATTGCTGGCGACTTCCAGCGAAGCCTCGATCATTGTATGGGCCATCCGACTGCTTGTGAATTGGCTGCACCGCAATGGGCATTGCCCAAGAGGAACCCCGTGAAAAGACATTATATTGAATATAACAACTTATCAATACTTAGAGTTGTTTTCGAAGATTATAGACATGCTTTTATAGATGTGGTGACTATCGATCTTTGACTATAAATTATTTGTTATTAAAGGTTCCTCCATAACTCTATCTCTATAACCCTGCCTATAGTATAATCACACTTTGCGCAAACTCTCTTGTGGATTTGCTTAAAATTTTCACATCGAATGCTCTTTAGGCCTCTTATCCTCCTCCTTCAGTTTACTCCCCCAGAAATTAAGCTATATAGTGCACACGGCGTTAAAGAGGAGCTGGCCAGATTGGGACTCATCGCTGTGGATTGGTCTGTGGTCAAAGCTACCATTTAAAAGCAAAGCCTGCATTTACAAGATGAAAAGATGACTTAATTAAAATTGTGATACCGCATTGACGACGAGACGAGGATAAGAACAGACTCTAGCTTTAAACAACAGTGGGTTTTAAGAATTGTCTTCTTTGACTTGTATAGAGTATCCCAAATTTGAAAACTATGAAACCGTCCTTTGTGCATCACAGTTTTCGTTGTTTATCCAAGTCATGTTGATTGGACTTTGCGCCGCTTCCTTAATGCTTCAGCTAGGCTATTGAGGCATGACAATAAAGCAGTCGAATAAAGTGTGACGTACCAGATGAGTGGGTTGAACGGTTTGACATCTCTGTCCAAAACGCGTCCAAGACAGAGTTTGGCGCATGGGAGCCACTTGTCAGTCATGACATCAATGGGAGTGCCCAGCTTGGTGCCAGCTTTTTTTGTCAGGCCGGAGAGGATGCGACTGGGAATCGCATTCGAGACGATTTCGTGGGGAAAGACACCTCCAATACTTTCAAGGACATTGTTGTCAAGAACATGAAAGACCATGCGGATGGGCGGCAAGCCACGGTCGTGCTCGCCACAGGTGACCCAGTCTTCTCCATGGCGAGTGAGAGTACGCAGTGTTTGTTTCCACGTGTTTGTTGCTGCATCTACAAACATGGTTGAGATTGTGTTTCCCAAAAATATCGTACCAAAGTTGGCGAGACGATGAAACCTTGCACGACTTGTTTCAAGGAAAAGTCGTTGGTCACGTTCGCCATACCGATCACGATTCAAGATGGGTTTATGCCAGTGACCAGTCAGTTCGACGTAGTGCTCCATCGGACGAGACCCCGTTTTCGTTTGTTTCCACATGTACTCAAAAGTATTGTCGCCGTGGAGGGTTAGCGTGTAGCTGATGAATGCAACGTCGACCTCGCTAAGAAGGAACGCTGCAACGGAATCGACAGGCTTAGCCGGTGGCTCTTCCACTGCTGGCACGGATTCTTCCTCAGTGTCCACAGCGGGGAACACTGTTGGTTCGTCGGCAGGACCACTTTCGGTGTGTTTTTCGGCTTGGTCAGGTGCACCAGTCGCTTCAGTAGGCTAGCAGAACATTCAATTTCAACTTTTCCTGTGGCCGAGTACCTCTTGATCGCTCTGTGGTGCTGGTGTTTCAACTGGGACAGGTTCAGGAAGAGCGCTTTTCGTTGCCTCGTATGTGTATACTCCAGGAAGAACGAAATAGCCCTTCTGGGTTGCGTCAAAAGACGATGGCCAATTGATTTTTGTGTCAGCTATGCGAAGAAGTTCCTCCACTGAAGCTTCGATGGCAACTTGGATCGATTGAAGGTCAATAGGCATGGCGCGTCTGATGAAGAGAAAAATGTGAAACCGGCAATCGAAACGACGGAAATAGTCGTGATGGCCAGCTCAAATGGGGACGACAGCGGGGACGACGAAGAAGACCTGGCGGGGCTATTGGGCCAAGCTACAGCCATCACAGACCAAGCCATCTCACAAGGCAATTTTGAGGTTACCCCATCGAAGGACGCTCCCGCTGTGGATTCAAATAGCTCCGAGCCCCAAAAGCAGCATGCAGAAGCCATTGAAGAGGCAAAAGATCACGATATTCCACTTATTGCGCAAGGAGAGACGGACAGCACCCCAATAAAATCCCCAGAGGAAGAACCGCAGACAGAGGACGATGCTGCAGATGCCGCTGTTGTGGCCGTGTTGCTTCAAGCCCGGATGTTAGCAAATTCTCCTGGTGACGTTCCCAAAAAGCCCTCGACACCAAAATCACAAGCAAAGTCAGCAAGGACAGTCGAGAACATTCACACAGTTGCAATGCGAACGCACGATGTGGTCCCATCAAAAGTGGCATATGTTACCGCACTGCATCGCCTTCGTGGGACTTCCAATACTTCAGGAACTAGGATACGTGACATCCGACCAGCAGAAGCAACCGTTGATCATTTGGCTTCACTTGTCCACCAAGAGCGTCAAAACCAAGGAGACTCTGCTGTTGCGGCTCTGCATCCAGCCATTGAAACACTTGCCAAACCCAAGCCTCGAAAATGCCCACTCAAATATGCCACGTTCAACGACGCAAGGGAGTGTCGTTTTCGCCACAAGAAAGCCCGATCACATATCGCTGCGATGGAGAACCCCGCGTGTGGCTACGATTTCGTCAAATCCGGCGACAGCCAAAACGCCAAGGACATAATTGCTCGCATGGAAGCTGCAGAAATAAACCGACGACAGGTTGGTGAAAGCGTTTTTGAGGAGTCTTGAATATTGCACTTTTAGCGGCTTGAAGCAACGCGAGGAGAAGAAGATTACAATGCTCGGCAGGTTGATTCAAACGTTTGTACCATGATCGACTGGTTTTGTAGGCCAAGAAGGAATGCCCTAAATGTGGCATGGTACAATCGTACGCTGAGTTTCGCGACAAGAAGAAACGATGCACGTTTTGTGGCGTCTTGTTCGTGCTGCCCAAAGTGAGCTTCATCTTCTTGTTCGTGGGTTATCGACTTGCGGTAGGTTTGGGGTGATGTTGGCAATTCATTCCTCGAACGCATGGAGCAATGGACACTAAGTCATGAAGCCAACCAAGTTAAAATACGTCAAGCAGTGAATCTAATCGAGCGAACCCAAGGAAAGGTCACCAAGAGTGCCAGGCAAAAAATACTTGAGCGACGACTTGCCCATCGAAGTGTTGATCCAGTGGCCTACATTGAGGACTACATTCGCAAAAAGAAGACGAACAAAATACCATCGACCCAAAAGCTCATTTACGTCCCCACGAGCATCCGTGACAAGCTCGTCGAGCGACTTGCAGATCAAGCCATATTTAAAAGACGAAACCGTCACAGCAGTCGGTGAGAGTACAAGACATGGAAGACACTGCTGACAACTTCGATGGCACCAACTTGATGACAACCATGCCTCTCGTCGTGGACCAGCTCCAGAGAGATGAGTCGCCGACCACTGAGCAAACTCAACTGACTCGGGACAGTGACAAAACCGCCTCTTCACCATTTGTTGTTCAAGAGCTCATGCAGGCTGAGCTGCCCAGAAGTAATAGAAACGACATCAATGCAGTTCAAGGCTTCGATCGACGAGATTCCAAGGAACTGTCGTCGACTACACAACCAGCATTTGAGGTTCAAACACTTGTGGCACTGGAAAATCAGGGCCCTGGCGAGACACAAGCACAACGGAGTGAGAGCGACAAAATCTTCAAAGGACTGGGTGAACCAGACACTCCAGACGATGTCACCGAGGCCATAATTATAAAGCGTCCTGTATTCGATGTCCAAGAGCTCTCAAGCCCAGTGGAACAAGTTGCATCTGACATGCCTTTGGGTAATCTTTTGATCCATCGACCTGCATTTGAGGTTCAAGCCATCTCGGACGCTCAAAACATTCTTGAGGTGGCTGACGGGATAAATCAAAGCAATGAGGACAGTAAAGTCTCCAAGTATCTTCTGCAAGGTGAATCTTCGTCCAATTCACTTGACTCGATTCCATCAAATCGACCTGCATTTGAGGTTCAAGAAGTTCTCTCAAGTGCCGCAGGACAAGAAGCAAACGGAGAGATGCTAGAAGACTATGAAATGGACACACAAGAGGACGATTATTTGCCTGATACGATGGACAATGACAGCCTACCCGATGAAGACGATACAACGGCCATTGTGGCCCAGGCAACCAACATCACAGATCAAGCCAATACTACAGTTGAGCCAACTAGCACGAAGCTTTCTTTCATCTCGGGCGCTCAAGCTGAAAAGAAAGTGGCAAACGAGGTGATGGATTTGGCAACTGGCACATTGGCACCATCATCTTCAACAAATCTTGAGAGACGGCGACGACACCTAGACGATAACATTCAAACCATCTCTTCACGCAAACCACGAGGCAATGTCAAAGTAGCGCATCATATTGCTACCAAAAAGCAAGTAAAACAAAGCGAACCAACTCGGCGAGATGAGTGTGAGCCGCATGTTGTTGTCGGGAGACTTGCAAAGCATAAACGACGCGAACCTCGCCATGCACATGCCAATCTTGACGATGCCAAGCATTGCCGGTTTTATCCCAAGAAGACCAAGGCAAGCATCGCTGCAATGCTCAATCCTGCATGTGGATATGACTTTGTCAACAAAGCTGACGACGATGAAGAAAGCAACGGCAAAGGATTTCTTGAACGCATGGAAGCTGCAGAATTCAACAGACGAAAGGTTCGAATAGCGATCCAATGACACTCTTGAACATCTTGACAGAGGCTCGAGACAACACGGGGTGAAGAAGAGTACAATCTGCGGCAGGTAATCGCGCCATTGGTCTCCTCAAAACATGACCACACTGGTAGAACAAAAAGCAGTGCCCCAAGTGCGGTATGATTCAGTCGTATGCTGAATTTCGAGACAAAAAGAAGCGTTGCACATTCTGTGGGGTCTTGTTTGCTCTTCCCAAGGTCTTTCATCTTCTACACCATGATAATGACCCAATGTTCAGGCTTGGGGAGATATTTCTAGTTCTTTCCTGGAACGCATGGAGCAACTCGCGCTTGAACGGGAGCGCAACCGTAGAGAGCTCGCTGAGCGCGTCATTGAATACGAGCGAAACCTTGGCAAAGTAAAGAAGAGCTCCATGCAGAAGAGGCTTGAAAAGTGCCACCGGATTGTGAAATCCTCGACCGCCGCCACCGAAGCCGCCTTCACTGTTCAGCACTTCGAAGATCCTTCCTTTTAAACTTTTCGCGCCAAAATCAAAAAGATCACAATCCTGTGCATATTAATATTTTGTCGCGATATTTAAATCAATGCGTCGAGTATGTACTTTCCGAGTCGTCCTTCCCTGAAAACTCCAATCAACCACACACGGGCCATTCATAAGGATCAGTCGCTGTGCTCTAACGACTATGAGGGCCGCAAGCAAGCTCCCCGATCATTTTCGAACCATGTTTGATTCCTATGCTTTTTTGAGTCCCCGTGAGGTTACAGTTGAGTATCATCGAGATACAAGACTAAACGTTCAATTCCGTGTTGTGCAGCCGTCAAATCATCTTGACAGATGCGACCTTCTTGTTTCCCACGCTAATCGTATTGCCTGACTAACTAGCTTTGTGCCGATTACACTCTCTCCATCAGATTGACCCCAGCATTGCTCGAGCTTCAGCATTTCTCTAGCTGTCAGTAGACAGATATACTGTACTGAGGTCCAATGTCTCCTCCATGTCCTTGGTTGTGATCTTGGTCTACTGGAATGTCATGCACCTATTATTCGTGGCACCACCATTACACATGCGACCTCGTCTATGACACGCCAGGTCATCAGATCCATCAAGATGAGAGATGAAAGTCCCATTTAAATAAAAACGAGGTAGCCTAGCTACTGCTAGCTCAGTTCCGCTTCTAGGGCCGCAAAGAAGGTTGGCATGTCAACTGTGGAAGGATCGCGAATGTCAGGGAGGACGTCTTGCATGCCACACGCTTCGTACCGCCGCCAAAACTCAAAACCACGCATCAACGCGCCCATCTCCTTGAGAATGAGCCTTTGGATCATTGGGTCTTGGTTGGCATCGCTGCTACCCGTGCCGTCGGGAGATCGACCGGGCGCATGGAGTTGCGAGTAGTAGCCATAGAGCATGTTGTGTTGCAGACGGTACGACGCAAGCATGACAATCGCACCTACTTTGTAGCTTAATGCGACACGACGGCGCTCTCCAGACTTGTTGAAAAAGCCCACAGTGCTTTCAACCAAGTTTGCCGTCTGAGCCAAAGTTGAGATGGAATCTTTGCCCCACTTGCTCGCAGTGACAGAGTCGTTGAGCGCCTTGTACATGGCTTTGAGATCTGAGAGAAGAAGCGCTTGCTCGAGAAACTTGGCGCTTGCACGAAGATAGCATACTCCTTGCGCTGCAATGTCCATCTTGCCTTTCTTGTCGCCATCATGCTTCAAAGCAATACCTTCCTTTTGAAGTTGTGACGCTTGATGACGCACGCGGTCCATTTCTTTAGGATTGGCATTCGCAGGTATTTGAAAGGCTGAGGGGACCACTTTGATCTTTTTCGGTGGCGCTTCCTCTGGGGTACTTGTCTGTGGCGCACTTCGTTTCACAGGACTCTTGTCGGCAGGGCTCATTGTATCAGTTTTATCGTCAGCTGTATGATTATGGGAAGATGTAGTTGTAACAGTGGCAGCAGTCACTGCGGGGGGAGTAGTTGTTGATGAAGGTTGCTGTTGTTTCGCCTCTTCCGTCTTGATGGGTTTCGGTTTGTCTTTTTTCGGGGGCTTCTCCACCTTCTCCAACACAGGAGCGGGTGGAGAGCTCTCAGCGGGCGCAGTTTTGTGCGAATTTTTCTTGCGTTCGACTGGAGCTTCCTCGACCGCTGCCTTCTCCGGGATAATCACGCGCTCCACACGGTGCTCACGTAGCGCTTCTTGAAACGCCGCATGTTCAGTGTCTGACAATTCGACTTTGGTTGAGTCCCGTAAGTGAAGAAGACACACGCGGATGTATACAGCCATTTGCTTGGCGTAGGCTGTCGGCGGACGAATACGTTTTCGTGCTCTTGCACCGAGAATCGGATACTGTGGAGTTTGATTCGACGTTTTATCGACATTTTCATCGTCGTCTTCGTCGTCGCTACTGCTCACGGACACATAATCGTCCGAGTCATCGTCATCGGATGACGCAGAAGCTTGTTTTGATGGCGTCGGCATGCGCAGTTGCTTGCCAGGAACGCTTGTACTTTGCGGTACGTCCGAATCTTCGCTATCGCTCGGACTGTCCGCTACGCGAGGTCAGGAGGTACATTATACATGTGCTCATACCTTGTCGTTGACTCAAAGCGGATTCTTTGCTCGCATACGCGTATCCTTTCTGGGGAAATCGCGTCATCGTCGCCGCTCTTGTTGCGTTTTGGGTGATTCTTTGAAGCTCCTACAGTCAATTTTTAAAAATTTCAAGGCTTAGTATATTTTATTACTGTCTATCCATTTATTTTTATTCTATAATTAGAAAAATTTATCTGGTTGGATAAAAATAATTCATTTTAACCAATCAATGATAATTTCAACTGCCAAGCTTGCATTTCCAAAAAAGCGCGCGAGGACCGAAATCCCAAGAAAGGCCAGGATCAATAGTCGGGGGTGGCGGCCGATTCTCGACGCCACGGACGCGTCTTGAAGACCATATCCTCCATGAAATCACGCACTGTAAGTGCAGCAACGCCAGCGGGTCGATTTGGGTTCAAACAGGCATGAGGACGTGCTCGCAGAAAGAACGGCATAGACATACGCCGCTTAGTTTCATCTTCAACCACAGTTGCAGGCACGCGATGCAACGGTGCTCGAATGAGTCCGTTTGTGATTACACCGAGCGTCTCGCCAGCAAACACTGAAAAGTGCAACTCAGTTGCATCGCATTCGACATCGGTCCAGGCCATGCGATCGAGATTCCACATTTGCAAACCTGGTACGGTGGCACATGGAGACACGGTGACGAGGCCTAAGTCAGCATGCTGGGCAACGTTTAGGGCAACACCATGCAAAGTAAACCTACCGATCCACAGGATGCGTTGATATCAAGTCGCTTGGGATCGACATTCTCCCCTTTCTTGTTGCGATAGTTGTAAATGCGGAGGACAGATGCACCATAGCGACATGACATATCGGTATTTGTGACTTCATCAGCAGATGCTGGTGGTGGTGAAGTGTCATCCAAAAGTTCATTGAAGACCCATGAGCGATCCATGGCCAGAACTTCACAGATCGCTTCCATACAGTCGCGTCCAATGTCATCGAGGACATTGAACAACTGCAGCATATCTTGCGCAAACTGAGCGGCCTCAGGAGTGCTGAAATATGGCCGAGGCCACACAGTGCCTGCGTGCTTCAATGGTCGGCGCATTTGCAAATATTCTCGGTTGGGATCACAGCTGAAGCCAACGTATCGTCCACGTGATACTAGGAGCTTTCTTGGCTTCTCTACTGGCGGCTAAAAGTTTGGAATTAGAATCGACGAACGACACAGACGCATCGTACTGTTGAGCGCCAAAAGCATACCAAGGATGAGAGTGTCGATACAGGTGCCGTTGGCTCTTCATCGTCGTCTACTTGGTTGTCTGTCGATTCGGGGTCTGTTTCGTCTACACGTTCACCCCATCGATCGGCTCGAGGTAAAGCAAGCTGTAGTCCAAGATGAGCAAGGTAACATCAACGGAAGCATCATACCTGTTGCATCAGCCATGTTCGGACTTTCTCCCAGGCTTCAATCGGAATCTTGGCTTGTTCGCGTGAGACTGCAATGCGAGCAAAGCCAAATTCTTTCATCTTGGTCACGAATTGGATTCGAGCATGTTGGCGCGCTAAAGTCGGTTCTTTGCTTCCAAGAGCGTGTCCATCGATCGCAAAGAAGGGTGAGGATTCATCAGAAGGAGGAGGAATCGGTTGACGTAGATCGCTAAGTGGACGTATGATGAGCGAGTAGTCTAGGATCGGCACGTTGTCGCCACACTCTTGAACAAGTCGGTGTGCAATAGTATTGAGCAAAATGAGGGGCAACGGCGGACTGTAGGGCTCTGTGACAGGAACTATCGCGAAAACGCTCTCATCAGGAGCGATGGCGAATTGTTGCTTGAGCCACAGCTCCAAGTGCACGGCTTGCGTGCCTTTGTCCACATCGACAGGCCCCATTGTCAACGGCAGCTTGAGCAATGAATCCACAACCTTTCCGGCATGGTAGAAACGTATACGAAAATGCGGTTTCTCCTCGAGCGATCCGACGGCCTTTCTCTCTTCAGCAGTCATTTCTGGCGCTTCTCCCCCCATGATAACAAGACAAGCTTTCGCGCCGCAGCCTTTGACGATGTGGCATTTTTATTCTTCACTCGATTTTAGTGACTATTTAGTGACTATTTAGCGACATTTGGATGGGAGTATACAAATGTTAAGAGTCTCTAATTAGTGACATGAACCGGTCAGAAAGTACAAGTTGTTCACGTCAGGGAAACAGAAAGTGCCACGGGTATACAATTTCCAAGTTAATGTCAGAGTGTATGCTAGCACGTTGAAAAATATACCCAAATCTTATGACAAGGTAACAAAAATCCGACAATTTTGGCAAACCTTAGCGTACCATTGAAAGAGATACGCTCGTCTCCTCGGGCTCGATGTGAAATTCAAGAGAGTCTTCCATATGATCAAATAGCAGCATTGCATTTCGGTGTATCCAGGTTGGATTGCAGCGACGAAGCGTTACTTTGATACCCCCCACCTTATTGCTCTGCTTTGACAATATAGATTGTAGAGTACTGTAGATGTTGAGAACGTTGGTGCCTACTGAGATCAACACTACTACATTTGTGAAACTGCCCACCCAAAGGTCGCGTGGGTTACATGGTTGCATGGAAGGATTTCATGTAACGTAAACCCTCAGTCGTGGCCGAAAATTCTTTGGCTCACAAAAAGTTGAGATTCCTTCCGAGACAAAACGAATCAAGAAAATTGGAAAGTACAGTTGAAATGAGCATGAAAAGACGAATACGTACAAATTATCAGAATATATTTGTTCTGCAAGGAGTGCTTTCGGCGAAGTTAAATTGATGGGGCATAAAAAGTTCAAGTATTATCGGTCGTGGCCGAAAGTTTATCTTGATATTTGTATGAAATATGTGACATACATTATCTGACCCAAAGTGGCTTTGTGACAAGAAAAATATATATGAAAACAGAATATTAATTTATAGATAAACACAATTTCATCAGTTGGCCACTGCCTTTGTATGTTCTCACAGCCAAGTCTCTCCTCGTGAAACAAGTGTGATGTTTCCTTCGATATCAATCCAACTTTGACTTTACTTGACCACAACTTGTGGGCAAGCTCCAGAGAAGTCTTGACAGGTTGACCGACGCGCTCCATCCACAGAACAGTGAAGATATCAAGTATTCGAGTTTATATAAACTCTTCGGTTCTCATGACTTGCTCAACGAAGTATTTCTACCAATAACAATCGATGATGGAAATCGGCCATGACTGAAAATTTCGGCCACCACTGGGGGTTTACGTTATTGACAATAGATATGCATATAGTAAAGCCTAGTTTCGATAGTTAGAGCTAAGCTACATAATTCATTACGGAATTCACATTCTTGCGACGACACGCTTATCAACCAAGTTCTCCTTTGAACAGTAGAGCCCCCCTCCAAAGCTTCGTGTTTTTGTTGGCCGTTGAACCTTCGGAAGACAGGCTCCTGTCATTGACTCTTTGTCTCAGTACGTGGCAGCTACAGTACAAAACTTTTTTGCTTTCCCCCTTCAAGGGTGTGAAAATTGACTCGCCATACCTTCCAAGATTCATCCACATGCACTCGTTTCGCTCAGATCACCCGAAGAGCCATCATCTGACGGTTGTGGGGAGCCAAAGACATCTTGAATCCATCACACAGGCATGCTCAGACTATGCCAAGACATGACGATCCAAGTTCGATACTTTTCAAGGTCGTATTTGTACCTCTCCCTCGTTTTAATGAAACAGACATTCCACAGTCATGACAGTGTCACTATCTTTACTCGCGTGTATATGAATGCTGAGAGGCGTCATCATTGTCACTATATGTACCTGTCACTAAAACGAGGTGGCTTGGAAACACACACTTTGTTTTACATTATTCTTTCGTCAGTCAAGCGAAGTAGTGCAATGCCTTATTTATTTCAAATATTTTCGTAGCATACAAACGCCAAGTCACATTTTCATATGTGAGGTCGCATGTTCGTCCCTCGCCTTGAAAATACAATGTAAAAAGGCAAAAATATATGCAATAAAATATTGAATTATTAAGATAAGAGGAATCATCGTATTTATTGAATTATTAACTTGCTTAAATTTTAGTAAAATAATTTCTTACAGTGTGTCGTAGGTGGATACCAACTGGGACACGAGACAATTCAGTCAAATAATTGCACGGCTTGGATTGGCTTGAGTTGATCGCAGCGTCCGCGCGGACTCCACGCCATCTCGTTTCACGATGGAAGAATTCGGCGGCTAAAGTGAACAAATGCGGTCGCGAGACGGTGAAAGGCTCTGGGGTGTGAACAGTGGCACTGCATTGGCTTGCGATCTGACGACCACTGTGTCAAGTCGGACTTGCATCAGTCAACAATTTGCCATCTCATCACCACATCATGTCAAGTCCAATTGATGCGTGTTTCTTCAACGGATGTGTGAATCCAGTCATTGCAGGCAGCGACAAGTGTGAATTCCACCGCCGTCGCGGCAAATGTCTAGTCGGCCATTGCCGCAACCAAGTCTACGCTCGCCATCTATGCGTCCGCCACGGTGGCAAGCGCCTTTGCCAGTATCCAGGGTGCAGTGCGAATGCCCGCAGTGGCACGCTCTGCTGTCGCCATGGCATGAGAAGCCGCAAGAAACAATGCGCCATCGACGGATGCACCAAAGTTGCCCATGCACGACAACGCTGTGTTCGCCACGGTGGTGGCCGCATGTGCAAAGTTGACGACTGCAACACGCATGCTCGCATTGGAGGATATTGTTGTCGCCACGCAGGTCTACAAACTCCACCCGAGTCGCCCGTCAAAGAAGAGCTTCACCCTTCGATTGTCGTCGAAGACGATACGTGGGATATCTCGCCCAAACCGTGTGAAGCGTGGGAAGGCTATTGCATCCTTGACCCAGCTCTAGGCTGCTTCTCCGAGATGGAAAGTTTCCTCAGCGATCCTCTCCTCACGGACGTCAAGTACGTCTTCGAGTCATAGACGTTCGACCCATTATGCCCCGCCCGTCGCCACTCGCCTCAATAGATAGCTCCCTTATTTACCATATTGAATTTAGCGATTTTGTTTGTATCTTTACACGAGACAATGCCGTCCATGCTGGTCCAGACCAGGCATGGAGCAGATCTTGGGCTGTCTTGGCCGCCGGTGAGATTTCTCGGCGGGAGATTTCCGAGGATGCTTCACCATCTACACTGTATTTGACGATGGTTGGCGACCAAGTCAATGACACAATAAAAAAAACCTATAATAAACCTGTCATGCATTAGGTTTTTAGGTGTAATATAGGTTTTAAAGCGATGGACAAGAAGGCTCCTGAACGACAAGCACGACATAGAAAGAGCTAGCATTCTCTCAGCAGCAGCGGTAGAAAGCAGTCGACTTGGGAGATATCTCAGAGAAACATGCTTGAGTAGGTTTTATTCGTTTTGTCCTACCCCTTGCGAACAATGTCTCGTGCATGACGACAATTGGGATGTTGATGGAGACACGATCAACCATCCATACGCATCCACCTGAACTGGCAACTTCCCCAGCTTGGCCGCCAAAGCCTCCTTCGATCATCCATGCTACAGCAGCTTTTCAAACAACATCATGCCCTGTAATGTTGTTGTCATGTTGGGACAGATCGATCAGTCCCAAACGTTGATATGGGTACACCTTGCTTGTGCACGTACAAAACCCCACGAAGAGAGCATCGGGTGGTTGGGGGAGCTTGCCATCTTCAACGACGGACGTACAGTGCCGGCGAAGACACTGGGTGCAGAGAGGGGATCCATTTTCGTTGTTGCTAATGACATTGGGAACGGCACGAGTGCATGAACAACCAAGTGGCTGGAATCAACACGACACAAGCTCGAGTTTATACCGTTGACATGAGTCGACGAAGGGATATCATATCGCCCTCAGCGTGCTTGACTCCAACCCACTGGAAGTGCTTGGGGATGCACGCAGGCCGAACCTTAACGCTGCGAACACTTCTTCAAACTCATACACGGCTACAAGCGCACATGGAAGCAACGAGCAAGCGAAGATGCCAACGGCAACGTTGCTCAAAAGCGACAACTCAACACAATTTTAGCACCAGGTGTGCATTTACTCCCGAATGAAAGGCTCAGGAATCACAGATAAAAAGACATTAGTACCTATCCTCAAATGCACAGCGCACCAGCGAGCGGCCGCTATTCTTGTGACGGAGGTGGCGTCTGAGGCTTATTGGCAAAAGAAATCCAGCAGTGCAATATCGTCCTCTTCCATCGGTCGATCAGTGGGACCGATAGATTGCCGTTGCCGTGCCTCTGGCACGGGCTCCGCCAAAATCATGGCCAACGTGTGTCTGGATGGCGGAGTGGGGGCTGCTACCGTGCTTGCTGCCGCTGCTGTAGCTCGCATGGATGGCGACACGCCGGTTTCTTGCAATGCACGGCAATGGTGGGCACAATAGCCGCCAGTACGTGCATTCTTGTCACATCCTCCAGCGCGGCACATGCGGCCACCACCATGACGAATACACTTGCGTCTAGCTTGTGCTGCATTCGTGCATCCTTCTTCGGAGCATTGAATCTGGCACACCTTCGGCTTGTCCCCTGGTCCCAATTAAGTACACATAGTAATTCCTTAATATTCATGAAATTGCCCTGTGCATTCCTTCGGCCTGGCCCCTGGTCCACTCTAAAGTTTAAATCCTCACTAGGCCAGCCTCGCGCTCACAAGGACGAGAAATTCGACCTCTGAGACCTCCAGATGCGTACCTTAAATGCTATAAGCGAAGTTACTGCAGAAAAATCGGCTAATCTGGTATGTTGCAAGCTAAAATCCCCTTGCTCCTGTTTTGTTTCTGAACTCGAGTAAAATTTGTATGGCAAAATGAATGGAACTTTAGAGTGGACCAGGGGCCAGGCCGAAGGAATGCACAGGGCAATTTCATGAATATTAAGGAATTACTATGTGTACTTAATTGGGACCAGGAGACAAGCCGAAGGTGTGCTATGGAATCGCGTCGTTGCCACAACCGTTGAACCGGCACAGCACTCGAGCTGGCTGCATGGGAAATGACCAACGCAGAGACAGCTCCACGTAGTGAATACGTCTGCCCTGCACACATTCGTAATGCATGTTGACGCAGTCTATCCACGGCCATTCGCCACGCCGGTGCAAGATCGCACAATGGATTTCAGTTGTCGCTCGTTTCAATAAGTTCGACAACCACCAAAATGTCTTATCTGATATTGACTACTTTTTATATAAAAGTTTGTATACCAAGAAGCAAAATTGTCTTATTTTCAACGCTTGCGACCTTTTTTATATCGATGCACTGTACGTTGAACTTGACGACTCAGAGATTTGTTATACTCTTCCGATGGGTTTTCCCTAGGCCAAGCATTTCAGCCCATGATGCAGCAATTCATTTCCCCATACAACAGCCTGCAAGCTACTATACTGCTGCATGGAACACCGTGCAGAACGACTATTGCAATTTTGATCGAAAACTTGGATGTGCAGAGTCGCCTTTGGCGGGAGCCTCTCCGTGGAAACCCAAAGTCTCAATAGAAGCTTCAAATATCTGCCAACTGTCCACACAGCAGGCGAGTCGAGACGTGTATCCTCAAGAGATCGTATCTATAAATGTGATTTCATTTCAACCTGATGAAATGCCAGACATCCCACACATCCGCAACAATTCAGGGATAATCCTCGCTCATCGTCACGTACGCAGCGACCCTCTAATGTCTTCCTTTCAACACCTAACCTAGTCTGCTGCCTTTGTCTCCTTTTCATTTTCATTGTTGATGTGTACTACTCCGTTCCTAAATGATTGCGGCATGTGTCGTCTAACTGGTGGTATTTCGCCAAAACTCATCGTTATTAGAATCTGATTGGACAGATAAATAGAGCGTTTTTCGCTTGTTATTTTGGTACTTTTTGAGTGAAAAAACGCTTCATGGTTGAGGAGATAATCCAGGTGACAGGTCCTGGATAGTCTTGGACAACAACAAAACCCTCCGGTGAGACCATATGAAGACCCGCCATTCAAAAAATGGCTTATCGACCATTTGAAGTTTTCGAGAAAATCAACGTCAAAGATCAGTGGTCAATTCACAGCTTGAAATTCTTGTTTCGAGAAAATCGAAAAAAACACTTTGCATAAAAAACACTCATATAACACACACCATCACATTGCCTTGCGATGGAGGGAGATCAGTCTGACGAGTCTGTGACGGCAGTGGAGGGTAATTTGACTTGTCGTCTCGTTTGGGTAACTATCTTCATAGAGATTGAAAGTCATCCAGCGCTTGCACCAACAGAACAAGCGAAAGCGCTATATTGACGTTGTGTTTTATTCAGATGTTTCAAACACTCGGAAGATTGTTTTTACCTTTTCTATTGATCCATTCGATTCAGCGTGAAAAATACTTTTACACTGTTAGAATTATTTTATAAAGTTTTAATAATTTATAGAGGTACAGCTGGTGGATCTCAACTCAAAAGTAGCTCCGAAAACTCTCTAATATCTCAAAATCGAGATTTTGGCTCTGCCTCAACATCCCCGTATCGATAAATGAAAATATTATTTGAGGAGTATGAATTTATTAAGTCGTTATTTGTTAAGACTTGCAACAATGGCTTGGCATATTCCAGACATGAATTGTTCATCCCGGGCACGCATAGGGAAGAACCAAGATCGCCAGACGAACTCATCGAGGAGTTCAGGGATGCTGTCCTTAGGAACACCTCGCATTGCTTTCATGTGTCTCTTGACACGCATTTCCCAGACGCCTTCGATAGTTTGCCTATGGGCACCATTCGAGGGATTGACGAAGTTCCTCGAATGGTTGACCCATTGATGCGTATAGTTCATAACTAAGTAAGCAATTAACAGAAGTAAGAAATTCGATATCTACCTGCAAGGATTCTGTAGTGTGTCTTTCGTTCGATGAAACGTATGACGAGAACTTGTCTGACTTGATCAGAGTCACGGGCTTCACATGTTGCTTGATAATAGAAGAAAGTGTGTCCTTGGACCTATTATTATACACCAAGCGGCCAAACTACTTCATAGGAGAAACGCGCCGAGTTCGACATGTCGTAGCCACTCATGGCTAATGTCGAAAATTTGAACTGAATACGGGGAGGAATTGCGGCTGAGTGACTTCGATTAAAATCGCCCGCCTTAAGTTTCGCAGTTGTTTTCATTATCCGGACGATTTTTCTATTCATATCCGGATTGTTGATAGATATTTCTAATTTATTGCTATTAAATAATATACGGGGGGATGTTGCGGCAGAGCCGAGATTTTGGAGAAAAAAGGTCAGTCGCTCACTCCCAACCTCCATAACTTTGGCCTCGCTGCACTTCTAGAAGCGCTTGAGGTGTCAAAACGTAGCTAAAGGAGCCTAGTTTGACATGCAATATGTAACTCAAACGTTGCACGATGGTCGATAAGCCATTTTTTGAATTGAGGGATAATATTATTATCCCTGTTCACTCCTGACCAACGTACAGTGTACTATGATGGTAGTCCAAGTCAAGAGCACTCCTCCTGTGCGCTTTGTGGACCAAAAGACACCCAACTGTCCTCTAGGTGGCGTCGCCACTCGCGCGACAGCGAGAGCCGACGCTTTTTGAACGTCTGTTCGAGTATAGCTCGAATGGCATCCTCCCTTTCGGCTCAAGCACTGAGCCAGTACCCAGTACCGACATGACCGAGACGCAATCGCAAGAATAAGGCAGCGTGGCGTGCAATCGCGGCAACAAGCTACGGATCTGTTGGCAAGGATCAAAGAGTAAATAATATTCTATATAGAATTTTAGAGTACACATACAAAAAACAAGTCATTCTTCAAATCGGAATAGTATACAAAAATCCATATTAAAATCAGCATGCCGCAATCTTTTTGGAACGGAGTAGTATGCAATGTCGATGCTTGTTTATCCGGATAAATCTGTCGGACTTTAACGAAAATTAACCGGATGACTCCAAGTGGACTGGCTGGTGGGTTTGTCACAGACTAGCATCGAAACCTTTTGATTGGTTCACAGATAGCCAATCAAATAGCTGGAATTAAAAAAAACTTTTGGTTTATTTCGATTTTGGGGAGTCAAATCAGACGTTTTAATAAAAAACGTCCAGCATGACAGTGACTCATCGTGTCCGTTGCTTCTGTCTCAGTTATGCCACGTCATGGAAGTCGACAGCGTCGTCTATATTCAAAAAATTGTTTTTAAGTTACTCCATCGAAAACCCAGTCGTGTCTTGGGCGACGATTGCAGATAAATAAGTGTCCATGTCGGCATAACTGGCATAGACTGGCAGGTCGAGCCGATTGAAGCAAGTGTGCGCACGAGGATAGCGGTGGTCCAAGGCACAGAACAACAATTTGAAAGGTTGGACACGGCCATCGGTGCTAATGAGTGCCTACACATGCGTTTAGATGAGTTCCCCAAATTAATTTGTAACGTACTTTGAATCCCTGAGCGGGGACGCGAGAGCTTCCCGTGACAAATTGCAACAACTTGGCACGTTTTTCCATTGAAAAGGATTCCAACAATGTCCAAAACCAAGTTACATTTTGTGTCTCGGCTCGTGTCGGTGCGTCGTTATGTAAATATACGATCTGGGCATGCCGTTTCCAATCCTCAACGTCGATTGTTGGCACACCTACAATGCCCCCAATTATGATCGCAACAAAGACGGATGCATACCGCAAAGGAGAAGCTCCAGTTCTTTGTAATCAAACACTTTGAGCAAATCTTCAGGCACGATGGAATACATCGCCCCCAAGAGCATGAGCAATTGGAACGACACACTGTCTAAGATGTGGTATTGAAACAATAAATCCAAGTAAGCTGCTTTGTTGACCAACGTGACGGCAATCGTGTCACCTCCAGGGGCCAGAGGTACGATGTGAGTTTCATGATTGACGTTGCGCGTCTACAGTCACAATTAGCCCAGTCCAAACGACATTGACGACAACGTACCACTGAGAAATCCAACGCGAGGCTGGCAACTTCATCTGGATCGGTGCATTTACGCAGCCAGAGGAGATTTTGGTACAATTCGTCGTCGAGGAATTGTAAGTCTGAAAACGAAATTGGTACACCCAAGATATGTTTGAGCAATGGGAGCGCCAAATGTACTGGGAGCAGTTGTTCTTCGAGCAAGGCTTTGCCAAGCAATCGCCCAGCCAAAGTGTAATACTCCAAGTGGTTGGGGCCACGCATGGCCGCAGAATTTGGATTGATCCATGCACAGTGATCCGAACTTGCTGTGGAGACGAAGAGCCCAAACGCAGGATCAAATAGTTCAGTGACCAGAAGTGTCAACCATTCTCGAAAGACACCACCAGCATCCAAAGCGGGCTCGCCTTCAAATGTGACTCTCCATCGTTGGCGCAACTGGTCGTAGTTGAGCCGCATGATATGTGCAAATGAATCTTCGACAATATGATCACGTCGCACGACTATAAAGAGGATACGGCATGCTACGGCAATTGTATGCTCGTACCGAATTCGACGTGGCCGATTTCCCAAGGCACCCATAAGCGATGCATTGCCATGGAGAACCACTTGACTTTGCCAAGAAATGGCAGCCCACAGACTTCTCGCAAAGCATGGGGTGATGTGCCAGGCGTTGCTCGGCGCATCGTTTGCTGCAATCGCTCCACTGCCACTTGATCTATCCGCAGGTATGAGTTCAAGCACCAAAATGAAGTGTGACATACCGGATTCGTTCAATACCAAACGGCCTGTGGAATCACGGACACGGACGTATCCAACAGACGCCAACGACGACGCCAAGCTTGAACCACGAGAACCTCGAGAGCCCGTGTCGGGGGAATCCCCCAACATGGCTGTGTCCCCTTGATAATTCGACGATTGCTTGACTCGAACCTAGACCAAGGCTTGAATTAACTATGGCTCGTGGAAAAGATGTACCCATCGCTCTTGGCCATTTCCAATGGGTTCGCGTTTCCAGAGATGGCGTCGTGCTGCAGCCAGCTGGACTTTATTCAATTGCCGCAAGTCTTCCGACTTAGATCGATTGCGCGAGCTCAGTTCTTCCTTCTTTTGGAAGAATGGGGTCCAGATGGGAATCTTGGACTTTTTGATCTCTACATCAACCATGTTCAGCACTTTCTCGAGAGAAAGTTCCTTATAGTACCGCGAACAGTTTGGCATAGATCGCAGCACATTTTCTCGGGCGCGTTCGAGAAGAAACACACGGGACATTTCCATAGTTGTTGCTCCATAAAGCTATCCAAGACGTGAATTTGAGTTCAGAGTTGGAAGAACGCACCTGTCGGACAAATGCTCGCGAAAGACATCGGTCGGGACAAGCTCGGGGATGACAGTCAAAGCAGGGTCAGGTTGTGGTGGATTCCTTAGAGGCACGACAAAGGCGAGGTACAC
The DNA here is from genome assembly GCA_019828595.1 of Aphanomyces cochlioides. NCBI lineage: Eukaryota > Oomycota > Saprolegniomycetes > Saprolegniales > Verrucalvaceae > Aphanomyces > Aphanomyces cochlioides. Next base: position 2,506,710 of record JAHQRK010000007.1, on the reverse strand, counting down.
GATGAGGGCAATGAGGAGAAGGATAAGGATCGCAAGGATGGCATAGACCCACATGGGTTTCTCCGCATCCGATCAAGACAACGTGCCCCAAAGTGAGAGAGCGGGAGTTGTGTTGCGTAATGTATCAGCTGCAGTTTTTAAAACATATTAAATCTATTTCAAATAAAATACCAATGTTTAAAATACATTTAAAACTGTTTTTCAAACGTTCTCTATGTCATGCTCCTTGTCATAAATCTAAATACATTTTAAATTAGTGATTAAAATGAACAATTTTATTTAAAGAATGCTATTTTGGGTGCAATTCATTTCAGAAGCTTCTTTTATTCATAAAAGATGCTAAACTTGATTGCCAAAATATTCTTCATCATAATTTGTGATCTCGTCCTTTTTTTAAAATCAATTTCGAAAAGTCGTCGTATCCATCATGTAGAGCCGAGACAAAAGGATGCACCCACCGAGATCTTCCTTTGTTGTACTGGACTTCCATCACGCTTGCGGCCAATGATCCTTTCTACACGGACACCGCGTCGTTGACGAGTACACACATTTGTGAACGCATAGCTTCAGCGAGAAGAAGCTGAAATCTTCTTCAATTTCGGTGTTTATCGTTGCACATGGAACGAATTATCAGCTCCAACGCTGAAATGTTCATGCATGTCACCCTCGTCGACCCCTTTTGCCAGTTGGTCTCAGGGCCTCTTTAAGGGCCTCTTTCAAGTAGTTTTTAATAAATACAGTAATAAAACCGACAGGGGAAAGCCGACGTGATGAGAAACCAATCTGGGCCCCCTTGACAGCTCGTGTTACTATCTATCATGCTTCATGAAGCTGACTATATTTCATCCCAACGACGACCGCTGCAGCAGACCGAGCATCTTGTCCAGCGTTTCTCAAGTCCAATACGTTCTGAACTCTGTAGAACTGACTGGACGGCGGTAGACGACGCAATTCAATCTTGAACTATTCCTGCTGTGGTTGTTTCTCTCGTCGCGCTACATGCTTTCCACAGCATTGGTATCATCTTCTTGAGAAGATGTCGTTCTTGCGGACTGAAGTGATAGCAATAAATTTCACAAGTTTCACATGTCCATATATATTGATTACGCTTCTCAACAACTACGACGAGGACGACAGGTAGATCAAGGCAATGGGAGAGCAGTCATGCTTTCAGTCAGAGCATGAAATGGACGACGTCACGCTGCGTGAGATGTACGTGCGGCCCAAGTTGATGGCATGGTTCGTCCAAACGTCCTTCTTCGAGTAGATGCATTCGATCGCTGTCGACAACGCCAGCCACGCTCGTCGCTGGAAGCTCAGCTCGGGGTCTTGCATGTTGACATCCGTGAGCCAGTATTCGTAGCCAAAGTAGAAGCGTTTCGATGTGCAGTTTGCAAGACGATCGTCGTTCTGAATCGCTCGGTCCGTGAGTTGGCCCGTCGCCTTGTGCAATTCGTGATCGTTGCCAGAAGTCGCATATTCAGATGTGATCGCCGAGACGGCCGAGATGTTTTTGCTTTCCGTGCGAAGGATTTCTTGGACAACATTTTGGATGTCCGTGATGTTGGCGTAGCCACCGCTGGCCACTTGCTTGCCCAGTGGAAGAAATTTCGTCGCCACGGTTTGATTCTTCACCAGAGCAGACATGTTGCCTTCGGAGAGACGCAAAAAGTAATGCACGACGTTTGCCATCGTGACGCGTTGGACGGTGCGCCCCAAGACGATCGCCGACTCTTCTTTGTAGTCGGATGTGTAATAGCCAAAGTCTTGGACGAAAAACTTGGTCGCAGCGAGTGTGCCAACTTCTCGAGCTTGCCACCACCCGTCCGTGCGGCTGGCATCCCCCGCCGTGGTGTAGATAAAGACAATCTTGGTCGTTGGATCGCGAAATGAGGCGTAGATCGGCTTGGACATGAACAATTCATGGTCGTCTTGGTGTGCTGTGACGTAGAAATGGACAGCGGACGGCTTGCCATTGTATGGTCGAGGGGGTGACGGTGTAGCTCCACTTGACTTGGCCTGGTTGGGAGGAATAATCCATCCTGCGGAGATCGAATCTTGTACTTGCGATGGCTTGTAGAATGTGCATTCGCCGTCAACGAAGGTCATCCCGACGCATTTCAGCGTCCGATTGCACATGCGGACGCATTCTTCCTTGGTTTCATAGTTGACGCCAGTGTCGAGGACCATCTCATTTGTCGGATCGTTCAAGTAACACACTTGGCGTCTGCTTTCCCACGAGAAGAAGCTCTTGTTGTACGCACGAGCCATGATGGCGCATTCCTTCATGGACATCACGCGGCCTCGAAAGACAATCGCCGCGCGGGACACCGGCTCGACAAACGAATTGTTGGACGGGTCGTTGACATTTGCAATGCCAGGGTCGACATTTCTGTGCACGTAATCGAAATCATCTGTGGGCAGCCAGTGCGATCGATTAACGCATTTGTAGCTCACATTCGAGCTGCCATTGACAACGTTGACGCCAATGGCAGTCACCGTCTCGAGTTCATGGTCCTTGCTGCGAGGAAGGACAAGTACAACGAGTGAAATAATCGTGCCCAGTGCGATGAAGAATGGAACACAGAACCGTCGGCGCCACGTTGGGCGAGGTGGTTCCTTGAGCTCCTCCATATCGTCGCTGCTGTTGCAGCTGCTGTTTTCCAAACTATTGTCGCTTTCGTCCAGCAACGGCGTTGGGTTCATCGCGTCGGTTTGAAAATGCCATCGTTGACGGTCCTTCTGCGTTCAATACTGTGAAAATTAATATTCATTCCACACTGTCCTTGAAGACATGAGGATGTTGGTTGTAAACTACCTCTGTAATTGAATATCGTACTTTACGTAAAGTACAATGTGACTGTGGGCAGCACGACGCTTTATCCATCTCGACCAACGCAGTCGCCTGTCTCTGGCCAATCAAATCGCTCTATCCATGTCATCAGCCAATCAAATGTCGACTTTGAGAAAAAGTCCAGTCACCAGACACGTATAGTGGGAGGTACGACATCCAAAACCGATGGCCACAACGCAACCAGCGCCAAGTTTCGCCACTGCCGTCACCCATTCGCCGTCTGATTGTGTCGCCGTATACAAGCTATCACAGTGGCAGACTGTGACCAGGACAATAAGGTCCAGAGTTGGAGACTCTGGAGCACAGGATGTGCCATTGACGTCGTTGTACTCTGCCTTGTGAATGATATATCAAGGCAATGCGGTAGACGTCGGATGGAGCACGGGTAGCGTCCATTTGCGTACAGCGCGACATTGCGCCGTACGTCAACGATGACATATAGCCGCAGAAAGGCCACACTTGTGCGACGACGTTGCATGGAAAGCTGGAGCGCGATGATGGAACCACACAACGCAACAGCATGACGTATTCTTCTTGGCGGCGGCGGGCCATCGATCTCAAAAGAGTATAGCTGCCACGTGGTCGTCAGTTTTCACTAAGTCGTTCTCCCCAAGTGTCTGGCATGAAGACTGCGCGTCAACGACGTCGTCGGGCTTGACGCACTGTCCTCCATACGTGTCATGTCGGCGTTTCCTCATGTAACGTGATGGACGTCCATGGGATTGGTCCGTTCCATCTATTTTGAGTGTGGTGTCGCCGCCCACGACAACAAAATTTCTCGGCGGCGTCGACCGCGCGTACCTCTCTGTCTCTGAAGCATCCCAGCCGTCGAGATGTGGCCATTCTGTGTCAATCAGCCCATGGCGATCGATTTACATGAACATCTTGCAGTGGCTACAGCGAGCTCAGGCGCGCACGAATGACGCTCGCGTCTTGCTGCGCGATGGCAACGACGGCCAAGTTGTTGTGGCCGCGGATAACTTGGTCGTGCGATGCGTCATAGAGCGCGAGAAGGACCGCCAGCGATGCCCGGAGCGCTTGTTCCGCCATCTAGTTTCCCCATCGTGACGAGAAACATCCATGGCTTGTACCTTGAAGTCGCCCATGACAAAGTATGCGCGGCCAATGTAGTCGTGGCAATGCGCCACCGCGACGTCAAGTTGGCCATACTTCTTGGTTGTAATGTCAAGACACGTGGCGTACAGCGCAAGGCCTTCTTGGAATCGTTTCTGCAGCAGGCATGCCGTCGTGAGCGATCCACGTGGCGACAATCGACGTGTCTTACTTGCGCAATGTACTTGGACGCAAGGGAGAGCTGGAGGCCGAGCACTTTTTCATGCTGCATGCCAAACGTGTCGTGAAACTGCGCGAGCAATTCGAGCATGAAGCCGTCCGCGAGCGCGAGTTGCGACGAATACTTGAGGCAAATGCACAAGTTTTCAAGGCACATGGCGTAGTCGACGTGACTTGAACCGCTGCAGTGTTGAAGCGTGAGCTGCAATGCACTCGACTTGTCGACTTACGTGACGGCGGAGAACACGGCGAGCGACTGCTGCAACAGCGCGACGCTTTCTTCAACAGCGTTCGGCCATCGATCTCGATAAGCAAAGAGCAAGGCGGCCAAGTTGTTGCGCAGAATGGCCAGGTTCAAGTCGTTCGCGACAGCATGGAGAGTCTGGACGTCGACAGCGCGACGCATCGCGTCAAGTGCGTCGTCCGGACGACATTCTGCCCTGGAGAAGGTGTCAATCCACTATCGCATGGATGCTGCTCAAGCTCACTTGTACAACTTGGAGAGCTTGCTGAGATTCGCAACGATGCCTGGAAGCATCGTCAGTGTGAACGCAGTTGGCAGCTTTACCAGGATGCGTCGGGCCAAGCGCCGCCTCCTTGGCGCGAAGTGCTCGCAGTTGGAGGTAAATAGCCTCTGGCTCCTGCTGCAGCGCGCGGTCATCGTCCGTCACGAATGCTTGCACGCGCCGCTGCTTCTCCCGTCGCTCTACAGTAAGTCAGCGAGAAAAGTTGAGCAGAACGGCGTACGCGCTGCTGTCATTTCGACGGGAACCCACGACTGAAGCAGCTGGACAACGTCGCGGTGGTCCATCTTGACAGCGACGTCCAGCGCCGTCAACTTTGCCTAGAATCAACAGCATGTTTGCTCCATGCACTGCGGCTCCTCGTACGTGGTTGAGGCATTGCGTGTCGGCGCCCCCTTCCAGCAGCCGCACGCACGATTTGAACGAGCCGTAGCCAGCGCACAAATGCAGCGGCGTGTTGCCGTCCTACGCGGCAATCGAGTCGACGCTGCACAGCTGAAACGACGTACTTTGTCGACAAGGTCAACGTTGGCACGGAAGGCCAGGAGCACGCCAATGACATCGTCTTGGGCGTGTCGAGCTGCTAGATGGAGCGCCGTCCACTGCATGCGCTACGTAGAGTGATAAGTTCAAATGCGCCATGCAGAGAGGTCGTACTGGTTCCCGCGCGTTGACATGAATCATCTGTCGGTCGAGGAGTCCTCTCACTTGATCGGCGTGGCCATGTTCAGCGGCGTACCAGATCGTCCAGACATCTCGCTCGGCTTTCCCAACGATCGTTTTGCCGTCACGGACGCCGCGGTCGTCAACCTCAAGGAGCATGATGCCGTTTCGTTGGCGGTTTCGTTGAAAAGTAGTCGACACACCACTACCATCCTCTTGCGCAAGTGCGCGGGACGATCCATCCTTGACGGTCCTTCCTGCGCCTTCCGCTGCATCCCATCACCATGCGAGTGTTGCGCTGGACGGTTGATTCGGCTGACATATGCACGTCAAGCGTTTCTTCCCTTGGCCGTTGGCTCTCATCAAGCCTCAATACACCCGCAGAGGCCATCGACACTCGACCGGATTGGGACCTATCCAGGGAGCGTTTCACAAGAGGATGGTACGAAGCGGACGACTGTTTCACCTGTGTACCTTGTACATATGGGCCACACATGGAGCACGATGCGCTACATGCGCCTTGCCATCCATTTTCGCGGCACCTTAGCTTCCCTTGCTGCGTCTTCTCAAAGTTCAAGCTTGATGGAAGCGCCAGCGTTTCCTGGCCATTCATTTGGACCTATTTTCGTGAAACGGTTCTAAAAATAGAGTCAACCAGCCAATCATGACGTGAGGAAGCGGTACCAAAGTTTCGCGACGAAACGTCGGCGCTCCACGCTGTCGACACAACTCTTTGACGCTGCATACGCAGTCCAAAGACGCTCCGGTTGTCGTTGCAGCCAACGACAACCAGCAGCAGAAATGGCCGCTGCTTCCAAGACGCCATGACACGTCGAGAAGCTGTCGACGCGATCGCTGGCATGCTGTACCTCGTCGTGACGCTGACTGCGATCTACCTGTCGCTCCTCGGACCTGCCATGGCCAACGATCTCTGGTGGGCGGGATTCAACGCGTCCGGCGCGCAGTCGTTCGTGATTGATCTCTACAACATGAAGCTCAACTTGAACGCGTCGGAGCTGCATCTGACCAACGCGGCGGTGCCAAAGGACTACGCGCAGTTCTACACACTGATTGAGGTCTCGCCAGTCTACCCGCGGCTTGTCCTCGACGCGTACAGCGCCGACTTGGCGACGATCATCCGCGGTCTTGTCACTCAGCCTGGCCCAGAGCAAGTCGCGACGCAGTATTGCTGGATCGACTTCAATCGGACGTGGCAAGTCGCTCACACCGACCAGCGCCAACGACGATGCAGGATGTCCTGGGGAACACCCAACGACTACACGACCGCCACCGCCGCGGGCTACAGCTTTATCCGCAGCGACAGCAAGCACCAGCGCTTCAGCAACTACTCATCCTACGTGGCAAACCCTTCAGCAAACGCTTGCGTACCTTGCGACGCCGCGCCTCGAGTTGGAAGGCCTACTTTGAGAGGATGTTTGGATTGCCCAACACGACGGGCGTCGCGTTGATCCGCCACGCGCTTGGACCGCTCAAACTCGATCGACTTGTACTTTGTGCGGCCACCGACGTCGCTCACGGCGCTCTTCACGATTTTTCAAAACGCCGTGGCGGCGATTCCATGCTTGCCGGTCGATCCAGTACCTCGAACGTGGTAATATCCATCGTTGATGTACCTCGGCGGCGATCCAACGTGTCTTGAGCGCCAGCCCATGCCGTTTGTCCAGTCGTCGTTCGCCTTTGACGTCTCGTGCTCGACGCAACAGCGCCACAATTTGCAGCTCGACGCGTTCAACACGTTGTTCGCCTTGTCGGCAGCTTCGTCCGTCGCTCCTGCATCCTCTTTGAATTCTTCATGCGCGCTCTGCCCAATGCTCTCCACGTCGTGCTCTGCTGTCATCCAGTCTGCTGCGCCGGCCGTCGCGGTCCTAACGAGAGCGTTAGATACAAACATGGCGCTCGCTGCCGCCATGGACATCCAAGCGCTGGATGTGGGCATCATGCAGCTAGCCGTCAACGTCACCAACACGTCGGGTCTTCTCTTGCGGCAGAGCGTGCTCGGGACCGACTCGACTTGGAGCGTCTTTGGGTGGATCTACGTCTACGAGTGGGCGCAAGCCGCTCGTGAAGTTGTTTCCATTGAGGGCGACGTGTCGACGATCGCGCTCCTTTCCAACAAATATGCGCCGCTCGTAATGCAAGCACAAGCATTCGAGGTCACCAAGAACGCGTGCCAATACCTCTGGGCTGTCTCCGTCGTCGTCACATCCATGCTTGTCCTCGTCGGCGTTCTCGTCACCGTCCAGAGCGTCAACCTTCGTGGCCGCGTCGTCGGTCGCAACTTTTTCCAGTTCAACCGCATTGCCGGCGGTGTGTGGCTCGGCCGCTCGCTGCTCTTGGTCCGCGGCACGACGGCGGTCATTCTCCTCAGCACGTCGCGCGCCAGCCTGGAATCGCCGCGGGGCTATACGAGCTTCCGATTCGACTCTCGGTCGTGGTTTCAGTCGATGCTCGTCGCGGACGAAGCAACGTGGATCTCGTACGTGGTCCATGACGACGTTGTCGTCTTGTGCGACGCCCGCTGGCTTCACGTCGACCACCCGACCTTTGCTCTGTTGAGCTCATGGACATCGTGGCTGCTCACACTCGCTCTGGACATCCTGGCGCCGTACACCATGACTTCAACGCTGCAACGCCAGTGCGACTTCAACTTCAACGCGATGACGTTTGTCTGCACGGCGGGAGAACTCAAGATTGGATCCTTCTCGCGCGTTGTGACGCTGTTTGCGATCCAAGTTGGGAGGTCGCTCGTCTTTCTAGCTGGTCTCGCCATCGTCCAGAAATGGCGACAGCGTCCTTCCACCGCGACGTCTTCGAACGGCAATCTCCTCTTGTCCAACTTGGCCACGTCGTTCCTGCACCGCCAGAGGATGCCAAATGGCGCCGCAATTGAACCGCCGGATCGCCACTGTCAACTCCAAGGCGGCGTCTTCGTCTTCCCCGCCGTCCAAAGGTCGCTTGGCAAATGTCCATCCACAAGCTCGGACGTCCGTGCAGTCGATCGAAAGCATGGAGAGAGTCGCGTCACTGCTTGCTCATCCTTCGCTCAATCCTCGTGACCGTCGCGGGCTTCATCTACGTCTGCGCGACGATCTTTGGCAGCGTCGCCTACCTGAACTTGACCGCGTCCAACATGGCCAACGACTTTTGGTGGCCGTACTACAACGCGTCGCGGGAACATGTACATCCGTCCGCACGAAGGCGTGGTCGCGCTTGACAATCCCATCTTCATCGACACGTTCAACTACTCGATCTCGCTCCCGACCGTCGTGACGGTCAACATGAAGGCTCCATACGCTTCCATCGTCGCGTCGACGGACGGCACGGACTTGAAGATCGTCATTCCAGGGCTGCGCAACATGGACGCGTGCTTGACGCCGTGGATCGCAACGCAGTTTTGTTGGCTCGACTTTACCAAGCAATGGGAAATGGCCAACTCGGCCGCGCGACAAGCTCGCTGCGCCAAGACATACGCCGTGGAAATCTTTCAAGTACACCATGGGTGGTAATCTTCTCTGCAACGATGTCCCTGCAGCGCTCTTGACTGACGGCCCGCTGCTCTTCACGAGCGTCACTGCAGCGTGTGGTTCGAGCGTCAAGGAAACCATTGCGTTGTCCATCATGATGCGACTTTTCGCCGTCATTGGAGCCAACTTAGTGCGTTCCAACTTGACCACCAATGAGACCAGCGCAGTCTGCAGCACGTTGACAGGCGTGACGGCAGGCCAATGCACGATACGCTTTGTCCAAATGCCAGTCCAGTTGCTCTTGAACACGTCCATCCAGCCAGATCCCGCGGCGATTCCAGCTCTCGAGCCGCTAGCTCAAGCCGCGCGCGCGACGACTTGTACCGCCTCGGCGTCGAGATGGTCCAGTCCGGCAAAACCACAACCGGCAACGTGACGCTCCTGCGCCATAATCTCTTTGATCCAGCGTTTCCTACTTTCCACTACGCGGCATGGGCGCTCGTCTACGACTGGGGCAACGCGTACCGAGAAGTGATCGACTTCCAAGGCGACAGCGGCTCCGTCAAAGTGATCACGGCGACGCAGGCCGATCTGACGAGCTTGGTCAATCCGCTCGAGATCCCCGTCAACGTCGCTACGTACATCCGCTACATCTGCTACTATGTGACGTACGTCATCATCGTCGTGGCGCTCGCCACGGTCTACCTCGTCCTCAGCAAGGGCTACGTCGAGGGCCGCAACTTGCTCGAGATCAACCGTGTCGCGAGGCTCGTCTGGGTTGGTCGGACGTTCATCTTTGTGCGCAGTCTCGCCGCGATCTGCCTCCTCAGTACGGAATCTCTCGCTCTCGTGATGGTCAACCAAGCGTGGCGCCTCACGTCGGCCTCCGACGTCGTCACCGACCGCTCGAACGACCGCGTCGTGCGCAATTTCAAGATCTTCATCGCGGCGGGCGAACTCTCCTGGCTTGGCTTTGTCCTCAACGACATCCTCATGGTCGTCGCGGCGCAGTACACGCCCGCGTATGTGTTCAAGTGCAATTTCATGATCTGGGGCTTGGCGGCACTCCTGTCATGGGCATCTCCAGCAAAGCACACCGCAACGATGGAGCGCGAATGCTCAATACCTCAAGTGGACTTTCAGCTCGTCTGCTCGAGCGGTACGACGCCATCTCATGCCGTCGTCTTGATGCATTCTGCGTAGGAACGGTCGCGATCGGGAGCTTCTCTCGATTGGTGAGCCTCGTTGGCATTTGCATCGGTTCGATCGTCGTCTGCTATCTCTACGAACGTCTCCGCCATCCCGCGCTGCCGCCGACCCGACAGGACTCACTCTTCCTAGCGGCGTCGGCCAAGTTTGTCTTTGAACCGCGCAATTGGATCGACGACAATGTAAGCCACTGAGAGCGTTTCACAGGAGAGAGCTGATTGTTCGTCGTAGCTGTACTACATGGATCCCGCGTCCGCGGCGATGAATGGCCTCCTCTCGATGCACATCGACGACACGTTCTACCTCTTTGACATCAAGATTTGGCGCTGCTTTGCCGTCAATATTCCCGAGAAGACGCGAGCGCAGCTTGAGAAGCATGGCAAAGTCAACTTGCTGTCTGCGATTCCACTCACCGAGTGAAGCCACCACCACTACCACCATCGTCGACGACGTCACTTAACCCATCCGTACACCGAGCAATCCTGCCGCCGCCTCCAACCGCCATCGACTCATGAACAGTTGAAAGAAAATTCCCCCGGGGCTTGCATGTTGCCAAGTGGTTGTTGTGGATTCAAACGTTAGCCAATGAGATGTCGTTATTATGAGATTCAGCCAATCAAATTGTTTGAAAATACAGTACATGGAGCTTGGCTACTGATACCTCTCAGCCAATGAGATACTGTTATTCCGAGATTCAGCCAATCAAATTGCTTGAAATACAGTACGTTTTTATTCAGACCATGAATTCTGATGACTGAGGACTTGACAGCAAGCATCGCCCCAAGGATGAACCTTGCACTCGTCTAGCTCCAGAGTGAGAGCCATGAAGACAACATAGTCAGTTGGAGACTACTCGACTAAGTTCAGGACATGGAATGCGCTACAAAGTTGCTCACGAGGAGCATGTTGCGTGGTCAAGTTTGCGCGGGAGACGTACGTCCGTCCGAGATTGATGGCGTGGTTGGACCAGACGTCTTTCTTGGGGTAGACAGCGAGTGCAGCGGCCGACAACGCGAGCCACATGCGGCGCTGGAAGCTCAGCTCGGGATCCACCATGTTGACGGCCGAGAGCCAATATTGATACCCAAAGAAGAACGTCTTGGACGTGCATGGCGCCAGCCGCGGCTCGAGCTCGATGGCTCTGGCGGCGAGGAGTCCCGTGGCTTTGTGCAGCTCGTGGTCGTTGCCAGACGTGACAAACTCGGACATGTATGCCGCGACGGTCGTGATGTTCTTACTCTCCGAGCGAAGAATGTCTTGCACGACGTCCTGGACGTCGGTGAGGTTGCTGTAGCCGCCGTCAGCGATCGACGACGACACGTTGCCCAACGGCAGGAATGGCGTCGGGACGGGCTGGTTCTTCACAAGGGCCGTCATGTTGCATTCGGAGAGACGAAGCATGTAGTGGACAGCGTTGCCGATCGTCACGCGGTGGACAGCGCGGCCCAAGATGCGCGCCGTCTCTTCCTTGGACTCGACGGTGTAATAGCCAAAGTCCTGGACGGAAAACTTGGAAGCGGCGAGCGTACCGACTTCCCGCGCCTGCCACCATCCGTCCGTGCGGTTGGCATCGCCCGCCGTCAAGTAGATGAAGACAACTTTTGACGATGGATCGCGGAAGGAAGCATAGAGCGCCTTGGACATGAACAGTTCATGGTCGTCTTGATGCGCCGTGATGTAGAAATGGACGGCGGACGCTTTGCCATTGTACGGGCGCGGCGGCGCCACCGTCGCGTTGGCAGCCTTCTTGCTCGTCTTGGGAATGATCCATCCCGCGGCAATCGACGTATTCGCGAGCATCGTGGCCTTGTAGAATGTGCAGATGCCGTTGAGGAACGTCATGCCGCCGCACTTGAGCGTTCGATTGCACATGCGGACGCACTCTTCCTTGGTTTCGTAGTTGGCGCCCGTGTCGATGGCCATGTCGGGCGTCGGATCGTTCAAGTAACACACTTGGCGGTCGCTTTCCCACGAGAAGAAGCTCTTGTTGTACGCCCGCGCGATGATGGCGCACTCGCGCATGGACACGACGCGGCTTCGAAAGATGATCTGCGTGCGGGTTGTCGGCTCGACCAGTGTGTTGCTCGGCGGATCGTACACGTTGCTGATGCCGGACGCCGTCTTCTTGTGGAAGAAATTGAGATCGTCGATGGGCAACCAGTGCGAGCTGTTCATCGATGTAAAGCTCACGTTGGCGCTGCCATTCACGACATTGACGCCGACAGCCGAGTTGGTTTCCATGCTGCGGTGGCGTGGCAGTAACAGCACCACCGCCGAGGTCACGATGCCGAGTGTCACAAAAATCGCCACGCAGATCGACCGGCGGCTGCGGCGGCGAGGCTGCCTGTCCATCTTCTGGTACACGTCGTCTTTCAGCGGCTTGGGCGGCATCTCCATCTCCATCCTCGTCTTCGGCGCTGTAAACTTGATGATGGTGGTGCAGTTGCTCTGTGTGTTGCTTGATGCGTGCCACGGTAAAAAAGTATCAAAATATGTCACCGGTCAAAATAGATCGTCAAAACGTGTCAAAACTAATATCAAAAGAGTCTCAAAATCTCATAAAGAATGAATTTTCACAAAATTTTATCTCAATTTTCGTTGAAATTTCGATATTTTTTCACCTTTTTCGTCAAAAGTAGTCGATGTGTTCGGTGGGCATTTTCGGAAAACCGTGTCCCGATCAGACATTACAGTATGGATGGCGTCCAATCCGACGAGGCAGTCTGGTCCAAGCTCTCTGGCGCTCGCTGGAGAGGCGCTGATCGAATCTCGACGCGAGACAGCTCGTCTTGGTCGAGCACTTGGTCACGATCCACCGTCCGTCTCGTTGAAAACGCCGCAGAAACAAATGACGACCCAAATATAGCGTATTGTGATGGAGATGCTCAGGAATGTCAGCATGGAGCGAATCTTGACAGAGGGGACATGGCGAAAACGAATGGCTGGGAGAGGAAACCACCCCATGCGATCGAGTGTGGGACTCGACGACGTGACAGAAGAGATGAAATAGGTGCAGAAGGTTGGCATCTGACCCACAATCATCTCCATCTCACCCACAAGCAGATCCAGGTATCAACTCCATGATGTTATCGATCATAGTTGCTTGAAACACTGTGCAGATCTCGACAAACAGCACCAAAAGCAGGAGCTAGCCCGGAATGAACAGCTACACAAGCAGCGCCAGGAAAGATAAAATGTGAATCTTCCATTGTGTTGGATGTGCGATCGAGGTGGAGAGAAACTTTGGCTGGTCGTGGTCTGGATGTTGCCATTTTAGACTTGAAATTTGTATACTGTGACTGTCTTGGTGGTATCAGATACCGCCATGTGACGAAGATGCGATTATCCTCCTATAGTGAAATCAAGATATTCTGGAATCCGTGGCGATATATGCTGGCACTCTCGTTGGGAATCAAAATTTGGAATTGACTGCCTGCAACTTCAAAGATATCAGCATTGCACGCATCTCATGTGCTTGAACATGCGATGAGGAGGAGCTGGGGGAAGCTCAAGGAAAGATGAGACTGGATGGGTTGGCTGATGCGGTGGGGGGGCTTTTTATGGCATGGAGCAGGCAGTGAGAACCTTGGAAGGATGGCGCTGAAGCTAGCTGCAACTCTAATTGAACGAGAATGGAATGCTCTCACGAGCATTATTCCAAAGGGGGGGGCTAGATGGTTTCTACGCTCTGTCATGGAAGGTTTTCGTGGGATAAAAATGGCTCACTTGCGCACGCAAGCAGCATGTCAAGTTGATAAGTTAAAGTCTTGCTAATGAATCCTATCTCGGAAGAGCAATCTTGATTGAGCTCAGACAGAGCACGATGCCTTGGTCAAATTGGCCCGCGAGATATAATTGCGGCCCAAGTTGATGGCATGGTTGGACCAGACGTCTTTCTTGGGGTACACGCCTTCAATCGCGGCAGCCAGCGCTATCCACATGCGCCGTTGGGTGCTTAGTTCAGGCTCTTGCATGTTGACTGCAGTGAGCCAAGTTTCATAGCCAAACAAATACGTCTTGGAGGTGCACTTCTCTAAGCGCGATTCGGCGTTAATGGCATTGGTTGCAATGAGACCGGTGCCTTTGTGCAACTCGTGGTCATTGCCATTGGTGGCATATTCCAAAGTGTACGCCCCCACGGTAGCAATGCCGGTGCTTTCATTCCGAAGGATCTCTTGAATGACGCTCTGGACATCCAAGGTGCTGGAATAGCCGTCACTAGTTGCAGCAGTCGTGCCAAGCGGAAGCACCACACCATTGTTGGATTGATTCCGCAGCAAAATGGTCAGCCCAGCCTCAGACATGCGCAGGAAGTACGAGACGAAATTACCCATCGTGACGCGTTCGACAGAGCGGCCTTGAATCTTGATGGATTCGTCCCTACGATCTGACGCGTAATAGCCAAAGTCGTCGACGAAGAACTTGGACGATGCCAAAGTGCCGACTTCCCGGGCTTGCCACCATCCATCGGTACGGTTAGCATCGCCCGCGGTGGTGTAGATGAAGACAACTTTGGTGAATGGGTCGCGGAAGGATGCATACAATTGTTTGGCCATGAACAGTTCGTGGTCATCTTGATGGGCCGTCACGTAGAAATGGACCGAAAGCGCTTTGGAAAATGGCCGTGGAAGCGTAATCGTTGCAGATGCATTCGTCGAGTTGGGGGCTGGTGGGGGGAGGATCCAACCGGATTGGATGGCCGCTTTGTTCACTGTGGGGCGATAAAACGTACATCCGCCATCAATGAAAGTCATCGCGGCACATTGAAGCGTCCGGTTGCACATGCGAAAGCATTCGTCGCTCGAATCATAATTGGTGCCGATATCAAGCTCCATGGACGGAGTCGGATCATTCAAGTAGCATACTTGGCGCCCGCTTTCCCATGAGAAGAAACTTCTGTTATACGCCCGGGCCATAATCGCGCACTCTTGAAGCGAAAGCACACGACCGCGAAACATGACCGTGACATTCTCGTTGGGGTAGACCAACTTGTTGCTCGACGGGTTGTCGACATTCGCAAGACCTGACGATATCCGTGAGTGGATCTTGTTCAGATTGGATTCTGGCAGCCAATGTGAATGATTCACGCATTTGTACTTGAGTTTGGCGGTTCCGTTCACATCGTCGATTCCGATTGCCGAGCTGGTTTCAACTTCACTGTGGCCCGGGATCAAAAGGACTGCTAGGGACAAGATGACGACAACGACAAGACCAATCGCGAACGCCCAGAGTCGGCGGCGTTTTGACGGTGGCGGCGGTGGAGCTTCGTATTCTTCGAGGTACAGGTCCTTCATGAGTATGACGGGGCAGAACGATGTATGCGCCAAAAAGTTGAAGTCATGATTGTGTCATTCAGTGATAGTAGTAAGTCGGACTCTACAATGCACGGTTGTCATGTCGACGTAATCAACCAATCAGATCGCTTAAAGATATAGAATTGACCAATCACCATGGACAACACATGGTGCTACCGTTGTCATGACCACGGTCAGAAAACCAAACATCAACGTGGCCTGGGGTAGCGTTGAAATTTAACGCTGTCTCTCCAGCATTATTGATCGCATGGGCATGTTTTCACGTTTGAATCTTCGCGCCAGGGTCACACGAAAGCGTGAGAATAGATCAAGTGCAATATTGACAAGACTTGATTCAAGACGCAACTTGGATTCTATGCAATCGTGACGAGTGCGTCGCGCGGATCAGAGATACGAAGCTTATTGGCTCTGGAAGTCAACGTAATCTTTCCCATGTGCACAGACCGAGCACGGGTACATGCCACGCTTGGATATCATCTTCGTCCGACGGCATTTTTCAAGCCAAGACATTTCTTGACAAAGTTGCGCCGACTGCAGTGATCATATTGTATGGGATAGCTTGCTCTAACTGTGGCAATCCAAGATCTATCGATCGTGCTCTTGGTGTCCTTGTGAATATACAGCAATGGCCGGATTGCTTGATCTCTACTGGATTTATTCTGCGAAGCCCAACACTATCACCCTCCGTCGAGTCGATCTTTCGAGTGAACGCGACTTGGCCAGTTGTCCAGGCAATCACCAGTTGCATTGAATTTCGACGAGGCATGGAATTTTATGAAAAGAGGCTCGAGCGTGAATCAGCGTGTGCTTGCTTCGCTGGCCAGTTGAAAGGCCTCAATAGCAGTCTGTGAGTGCTTCCCCAGTACCCCCAGTCTTGTCTTTGTGTAAAGTTGACAGTAAAGTGAACGGTAAATATATTTCCAGTAAAGTTTACTGTAAACTCTACTGTTAAGAAGATATTGACAACGTTAGAAATGTTGAGGGCGGGTCTGGATGCCACCAAAAATGGCATAAAAATGCCAAAAATGCCATAATTCGAAATATGTCATAATTTTCAATTTTGACTGTCTGGATTCCACCTTCTCAAAGAATTTTTTGTCCCAATTTTCTGGAGTTTTGGCCAAATTATGCCATAAAAGAAATGGACCAAATTGGTCTATTTTTTTATGACATATTTTCGTCATGAACGCACTGATCGAGTCAAGCTTGAGATTCAGCTTGTCATCTCTACAAAAATACACGCACACACTATATATTATCACTGTTGCATGTTCTAACACTCTGAGAAGCGACTGTGATCGAGCCTTGCTCATCTCTGCCTCATTTCAAAGTTTCCGGTGACACAGCAGTATGACAACAATCGTCTGTATCGGTTATGTTGAAGTTTCTCAAGTTGTGGCATCCAGACAAATAACAAATTCTCCAACTATTCCATTTTAAATTGTGAATTTGGATCTTTGGAAAAATTTTGCAAAATGTCATTTCAGTTTTATGGAATAAAAAATTGATGGGCATCCAGACCAGCCCTGAAATTTTTTCTGAATTTTTTTCATGGTTGCGCTCTTTTGGCAAAATATTTATTCCTGAATTTAGAAAATTTTCACATTTTCAGAGCAAGCTAAAAATATTGGGAAATTATTTAAATTTTTGATTCCAGAACGCGTAGCATGGAATCGAGCAGCAGTCGAGCATTGAAGTGCTGCGCGCTGGTGAGCATCCATGAAGAGATGGTACGATGGGCGTCTATATAACTTAAAGCAGCCTTGGACCTATGCATAGAATCCGACAAAGCGCAGGTCTATGGAAGACGCTCTCCGGGTCGTCGATGAGTTTGGCGGCAAGTCAACCGACGGCTTCTTTGGACTCTACGATGGTCACGGTGGTACGTAGTTGCCTTGACAATGCACCTCGATGGCTACCGACATGGCTAGGCAGAGAAATATCGACATACTTGAAGGAAAACCTTCATGCATCCGTGCTAAATGAACTCTCGCAAGACGGGGCTGCCGCTGATGTCCCAACTTGCATTCAAAGGTAAGATGCTCGTTGAACCAGACAATCTTATGGCGATCATCAACCTATAGAGCTTTTGTCTTGACAGATGCAGACTGCTGCGAGCTGCAGGAAGCGAAAAATGCAGGCTCCACGGCTGCCATTGCGTTCATTCGACAAGAAGGCGACGTGCGAGCTTTATATGCAGCGAATGTCGGCGACAGGTCTCTTCTTCCATCGTCATACCTTTGCTGGATTAAATGTAGTCGCATAGTCTTGTGCAGAAATGGCAAAGCCGAGCGACTTACTGAGGTTCGTTCGTCTCATCACAGCCTCCTCATATTCCGGGTAGGATCATAAACCTGACGTTCCATCGGAAGCGATGCGAATTTGCGATGCTGGTGGCTTCATCATGCACAATCGTACTTCTGGCGTGCTGGCCATTTCCAGGTATTCCATGGCGCTCTACCAGAATGAAACTCGATGGCGTAGGAGTTTTGGCGATC
The DNA here is from genome assembly GCA_019828595.1 of Aphanomyces cochlioides. Taxonomy (NCBI): domain Eukaryota; phylum Oomycota; class Saprolegniomycetes; order Saprolegniales; family Verrucalvaceae; genus Aphanomyces; species Aphanomyces cochlioides. The sequence goes on along the minus strand of JAHQRK010000007.1, from coordinate 2,488,869 downwards.
GAGAGCTCAAGAAATGGGTCATCGCACAGCCATACCAGTCACGATCCATGTGCACCACGGTCGAACGTCCGCATGTTGACAAGTCTTTTGTAGATTGGACGCGTCATGCTCATTTTTCATTCTCGCTTGCGATGGCGTGTGGGACGAAATGGACGACCAAGACGCCGTGGATCTCATCTTGGCATTGCCAGCATCCCATCGAGCCTACGCAGCTCAAACGATTGTGAACACGGCACGCGATCGTGGCAGTTGCGACAACATTTCCGCGATCGTCGTCTTCCTCGGTTGATCTTCCATTTTTCTCTCCAGTCGCTAAAAACAAGTACACGCATTCAAAATATAGATTTGCTATAAAACCGCTCATGGAAATTCGCACAAGTCAGACCACAATAAAATTTATAAACTTATCCTCCAGTGCGGGGCTAACTTGCTTTCCATCAAGGCAAACTTGCTTGACAGCGACTTCTCCGTCGTGAGAACAAGCAGCTATGGACATACGCCATGCGTATGCTTCCCGTGGACTTATCGGCAGTTCATGTCGGCAGGTCAGAGAGCACGGGAGTTTGGAGCTGATCGACTGTCATCTGTCGGAAGAAGACATGAATATCTTGACGAGAGGACGAGCTCTTTGCGAAGCTGTGCTGTAGGCTCGTTGGGCATTGCAAAGTACAAATAGCTGGAGTTTAGCGAGAGCAGATCGATGACATTTCAGAAGTGTGAGCCATTCCAGCTCATGGAGAGAGCTGTGAGGGAAACAATGCTTGTCCTGACCGCACTTGCACTACAATCATGGTAGACTTCAAGTCGAAGAATGTCATTGCGATGTGCTACTGAGCAATCGACTTGAGAGACTGCGAAGCGATGGGAGGATTGAGCCACGCACATGACGACTTGCAATGAAACTTGGTCAAGGTACAAGCCACGTGTTGTCACTTTATCCATGTCTTGAACGTCGCGACCAGATGCCGCTTCGCATTGACATTGGAACAGATGATGTCATATCAGCTTGCATACCAGATGAAGTTCTTTTGGCACTCAAGATCCACCGTCGTCCTCGTCTGCTCTCACGTCTTCCTTGAGATGGATTCACTCACGCTGATGGCGAATCAAGGCTTTCGCCTTGATTCGTCTGCAGTAGCACTAGCTGGACATACTACAACGCTAGCGGCTATGGTAGGCACAAGCTGCAGCTGCAGTGGGGAATGCTGTCCATCGCCTCTAATCCTCGCTTGGACTCTAAAAGAGTGGTCGTTGGATTCAAAATAGTTGGTTGTGTTATGTTAGTCGGGTGTTACTCACTTTGTACTTGATTGTGCAAATTCAAGTTCGGAATGTTTTCACATTGGTGTGCAACGATGAGCCACACCAGATTTTCCCGCACATCGATGCGATCGCTCCTTATCTTTGCTGCAGCCAGTGCCGCTGCCATTGCTGCTGCCGCCGACGCCGCCACTGCTACACTCCCTCGCTGCACACTGGACGACGTGGCAACGCTCAAGCAAGCGATCCACGACCAGCCTCTTCGAGCTGCTTGTGAAGCGGATATTGGATCTTCCCTGGATGGCGTTGAACGTGGAGTTCTCTCGCTCGAACAAGCCGATGCCTTTGCCAACAGCTCGACCTGCAAGGAATTGTTCCAAACTGTCCAAACAAAAGTCGACGTGCCATGTCTTGAATTCCACAACTACTTGCCGCGTGTTTCATGGGACATGGTCTCGCAACTCGTCCACGTCGTTGGATATCCTCCAGCTGCGAACGACTGTGATCTTGGCGCTTTGCAATTTGCTGGCATGTCGTTGTCCATTAGCTCGAGCTTGTATCCCTGTCTTGCAGCCACGGGCCTCGCTTCCAACTACATGACCCACTCGACGCCAGTGGCAGCGCAATGGCAGGCGGCAGACAAGACACCAGCTTGCCACTCCTTGTTTAGCCAAGCTCAAGATGTCATCATGCAATTTCCAGCGTGCAATATCCAAGGTATCAATATCCACGCCGCTGAACGAGTCTCGTTTCCAACGGCGATCCAGTGGGTCGAGCTGGCCACGTACATGCAGCGCGAAGTCCCAGATCTCTTTGTATTGAAAGAAGGAAACTCCATCCTCTCGAAAGATCGAGGATCGATCCAAGCGAAAGACAAGACCGCGGCGACGAGAGATGGAACCTCAATTGTCACGACAACTAGCACGGGCGTGTGGTGGCTCGTTGCCACCGTGGTCGTGCTTTGCGCTGGCTTGATTGCCAGCCGTCTTTTCAAGTCACGTAGCGCAGCGTCTGCCGAGGAAACACGACTTCTCAGTCGCGTTTAGATAGAAGTAGAAGACAATAAGCTGGTCAAAGCATTTACTCATTTACTCCAAAGATATAAGATATGCGATAGTACAAAATGAGCCAATCAAAGTCCTCCATATTTCAAACAACCAATCAAATGTATTAGTATTTTTGTCGACCAATCAAAATCCAGTATCTTTCGTTCACACGACAGTTCTATTGTTCTCCAGTTGGAGATTTCCATGAGGTGTAAAACTTTTTTAACAATTTGACCTTTGAAAAGTTTACTCCAGGTTAAAAAGTGTTTAAGTTTACGTTGAGTTGTGTACTACGGTTTGGATCGCAATGGTCTTGGAGCGTACGACGGGATTTTTGTATTTCTTCACCGTGAAGTGTTGGTAGCAATGCAATAACGAACAGACGATCGGTAGGTTTTTATACATCGAACGGACGATCGATAAATTTGATAGACTTGTGTGTTTACTCCATGCCAAAGCCCGTGATTTCCATTTGAATCACCTAGAATGATGACCAAGTGAGTCAAGGCACGAGAGGACGAATTAGTACCAAGGTCAAGTAGTTTTCTAATTCATCCAAGTCGGCATACAGCGGCAGATCGATTCTAAAAGATGGAACTTAAGATCAAACAAGCCATGGGGACGTAGCGTACCGATTAAAGCACGTGTGTGCTTTGGGACACATGCCAGCTGGAGGATGTCCACGTTCGACCATTTGAATGGAGAATTTGTAAATTTGACCGCTTGAGCTCGTGAGACCTTTGAAGCCTTCGACTGGTAAACGCGACGACCCTGTCGAGAATTGCAGCAGTCGGCCACGCTCTTCATCGTTGAAACGGCCCACGACAGTCCAGAACCAGTCGACCACTTGCTTTTGCACCGCAACATCGCCATCGCGTATATACCGCACGGTCGTGTGTTTCCGCCAATCTTCCACAGAGATGTTGGGAATGCCACACATGAAGAATTCCAATTCTTGGTAATCAAATATGGACAACATTGATCGCGGGATGACTTCATACAGACCAAGCAGTAATTCTTTCAGCTGGGGCGCTATGCTGCCGAGCATTTTGTACTCCAAGACCAACGCCAAGTACTCGTTCTTGTTAGCATCCGTGACGTCAATGTTACGACCATTGGGCCTCAGATCCACTTCGTCGCCATGGCTGCCTTGCTACAACGCACACAAATGTCAAGTTTCACCAGTGGTGGACGGAATTCATACCACGCTGAAGGTCAAGCTGAGCTCGTCAGCTCCGTCATGGTCACGGACAAACACGCAGCTCTTGTACAAACCCTGATCCAAGTATTCCAGGTCTGAAAATGAAATTGGGACACCGAGAATGTGCTTGAGCAGTGGCAAGGCAAGATATGCGTCCAAGACCAATCCTTCTTGAATACCACGACCAAGCAGATGGCCCACGAAGCGGAAATAGTTTAAATGACGCGGACCCATGGTCATTTCAGATGCGGGATTAATCCAGTAACTCTTGTTTTCGGCATGGGTGATTGTGAAGAGGCCCAAAGTCGGGCCAAACACTTCATTGCAGACCAAAAGGTACCTAGAGCAAGCATCAACTGTTGGAAATTACAGGAAAGCGTACCATTCACGAAGAATGCCACCAGCATCCAAGCCTTCCTCACCCTCAAAAGAGATGTGTAAATATTCTCGCGTCCGACCCGCATCGACGGAGTGCATTAGAAGTTTGACGGAATCCTCAAAGATAAACTCGCGACGGACGCCTAGGATTGACCGGAGATGAGAGAGATTGGCTTCATATTGCATGTACGGATGGCAAAGAGTGCATCAACTCGTGGAATTGCAAATTGTTTGATCTTCTTGATGAACCACGTCTTCTTCTCTTTGAATGGCAGTGCCATCATCCCTTCCACATCGACAAAATCAGCAACTTCGACGTCGACGCATTGAAGCTCGTCAATGTCGCCTAAATGTGGCTGCCGTCCTACAATAAGGCATTCGGCGTAAGGCTCTCTGATTGCCTGTGTCTGTACCATGAAGCGACGCTCGACTCCATGTCAGTTCACCAGTTTCTTTGTCTTCTTTGGTCACAAACCCAAACGAGACGGCATTTTTCCGATGAAGCATTTCATCCAAGGATGCACTCTTCGGATCATGCTCCAGCGTTTGCAAAAATGTATCATCGCGGTTTCCATTGGAATTGACAAATGTGGCCGTCCGCACCCAGACGTATTCGCCCGTAGGTAGCAGCGCGCGCTGCCACAGTCGTCGGCGTTTGGCTTGGCGTTGTCGTTGTGTCAATTGCATGTTATTTCGGCGGTAAATCAACGCCCGTTGCCTTGCTTCGGCAAAGTGACGCGGACCGCCGGATCCATTCATGTCTTCGTCGCCAACAATTTCATCCACACGTGGTTGAAGCATAAACGACTTGTTCAGCGAGCTGCTCTTCAGCAACGTTGTCGAATTGCAGTGGGCCATGACTACAAGTTTTCAAGCTCATTTTTCGCGTTCAATCGACCACATACCTTCCGTCGCGCCACACAACGAGCACGTAGCTTTGTCTGGATGATTCAGATGCGCGCAGACGACACACTGCCATTCAATCTTGCCTTCTTTGAGAAAACTATCTTCGAGATTTTCCCGGAGCACGACATCGTTGCGAAAAGTCGGGCCAAAATCTAGATCACGATAGGCATTGCCTTGGCTACACACTAAAGAGCGACAAAAGCAGTATATTCCAGCCACAAGCACGAGCACAACGCCGACCAGGATCGCGGCAAAGACCTCAAACGGCAGAGCCATCTTGCGGCGCGCGACAAAACCTCAAATATAATGTGGAAAGGCGTAAGTAATTGATTTACTGAATTTGATTGGCTAAATATATTCCCATCCTGTATTTTGATTGACCAATTTCATTTTGCCAGAGATCTGCTCCAAAACATTTCAAACGCATTTTAAATCAAATATTTGTGTATTAAAAAACAAAAACTTAAATAATATTGAATGTTATTATTGAAACGAAAATTTATAATATTTTAAAATAAAGTGACCCCTTCGTAGACATGTCATCCTTTTGAAATGCAGCTGTCGCACAAAAATATTTTGAACTGATCGTGGTTCCAGGTACTTATTAAGGTAATTATAAATATTCTATTCATATTTAAGGAAATGACTATTTCCCCCTAAAATTCATTTTTGATACATATTTTGCCCAGCATTTCCGACACTTAGGGGCATGGCCGTGAGCTCCCACGATGACACCCATAACGTTAGCACATTTGAAGTGTTTGCAGTAGTTGAGGGCTCTAAAATGGCGGTTGATTTTTGGGAGCCAGGGCAAAAAATGGATCAAAAATGAATTTTAGGGGGGAAATTGCCAAAATGGGGGGGAATAGATATTCATCAACTTTTACAGTGCTCGACATATTGAAATTAAGGGGGTTACAGTGCAAAGATCACTGTTTTTTCCAATAAAGTGATATTTTTTCTCTGTATTTATACTTGCAATTTGTATTGTACGATTTGAATTTACCTCTCAATGGAAATCACAGAGCAGTTTGCACTGTGGATTCATTGTCCAATCAAATGCTAATAAGATAGAGAAACCCGCCCAATGATTTATCCCAGCGCTACACAAAGGAAAACGTAGTTGAAAGCTAATCTAAACTCCCTAACCAGGCACTCGTAATTAAGAAACAGTGTTCAGTGTGACAGAGGCAGGCTAGAATCGCAGTACACTTAAATTAGTTCTCACATCATTCGAAACTCACTTTCTGCTTTACAGGTTCACACATGTACACTCGTTGCATGTCGAGGGACGATATGTAGTCTACAACTGAACACGTTGATTGCTAGCCATATAGAAAGATGTCTACAATATCTTTGAGCATTTTAATTGACACAATACATGTAGAAGAGTTGGTGCTGGTCATGTAACTTGTTTTAGTTTAGCAACGCAATCTCGAATAAAGGACTGATACAAAGGAATCAACAATCATCTTGTCTCCTTAAATGTGTGATTTATGATCTCTACGGGATTTTAAACACTTCGGAGTATCACGTGGCCGTATGTGATGGCATAGCTTTATCGCCCTTCGTCCATCCCCTCATCGCTCTGTTGTTGGTTACAGTAAACTCAGAGAAATAGGAGTAAATTCATCGTAATTTATTTGGTCAGTTGTCATCATTATTGCTAGCACAGACGTGCAAGAATTCGTTGTAGCTCGACAAGTATGAGCGTGAGATGAGGGAGCTCTGACAACTCGCACAACATTGATGTATGCCTCCATATATATAGCCAATTGAAACTACTATAAATTTGGATTGGACAAAATAGAAATGCCAGTGCAATCCACACTGTAAATTCTGAAGACAATACATTTCCTATTTTAAATGAGTAGATATATTTTAAATGCTACGTACTTCCTCTGCTCCATATTCCTGTCAGCATTTGATGTCCGTGTGACCCCAAAAAGCCATAAGAGTATAATTCATATGCTGAAAGTAATGTGGAGCAGAGGAATACAAAGTCAATCATTTTATCATGTGAAGAGCAACTTGAATACCTCACTGAAGGAGATTATGTTGATGGAAAAGTATGCTGCCACGTCATTGAGCGATGTTGTAGCTAGAGCTTCAGAAGACTTGCCACTACTTTCAAGACATGGAGAATGCATGGCGTTTTGCCACCACTTTTGCCAAACTCTTCGAGTTGAAAGTCTCCATCGTCAGGATTTTGACATGCTCAAACCCCTCCAAACAGCACTGCCACGGAGCGACGACGATCTCAATCTTGCAGAGTACGCATCGACGCCACAAGCTTGTGGTCGAAGTCGATTCAGCTCAAGAAAGCCAAGGCAGGTGCTTGTCATCAATCGATGTCGTATTATTGGACTCGAGCGGTTACACGTAACGGGGAAGTAACTGGCCACGGCGATGGAAGCTGCACAGGAGGCGCCTCACAACCGTCCAACCAAGATAATGTCCGAGTCAGCACCCACGACATCGACACTAGAGACGCATGAATCACCCAACGAGCGCGATTTGCAGCCCAAGGCGTCGTGGACGATGCTAGCTGATCTTTGCTCGCCAATCCCGACGGACATCTACGTTCCATGCATGCAACTCCACGCCCAGCTCGTAGCGGCGATTTCGAAACCTACTGCGAGTCTGTTGAACGTCCATCAGAGAGATTGGATCGAAAGTATTATCAAAGACCTCTTCAATGCGACAGGCAATTGCGCCAGGACAGCTTCTTTGACTCTCGTGCCGTCGTTGCGTGCTCTCCTGCAGTTTTTCCTCAAGCAAGAGCAAGCTGTATGGCCACAACACTCGATCAAAGCCGACTTCATGGTTGCTTCTGCGGCTGTGATGATTCTTCTGTGGCACATTACGTCGCACGTCGAGCAATTTCTTCATGGAAATCCATCGACTCCAAGCGTGCAACCGTTGGAACAAGTTCATGCCAATATGAAGCTCCGCTTGGCTTTTGTGATCGACATTTGGCCCAACTTAGTGTCGTCGGTAGGTGCCTATAAGGCTCGAGATGGTTCAAACGTGAGTGGTCGTAGTTCGTGGGTGACATGCTCAAAGAACCCGCTTCGAGGAATGCCACGATTGCTGGCGTCGGCCGTGGTAAGACGGGCCATCTAAACTCTGCAGCCACCACATTTTCAAACCGACTGGTCCATGAACTGCTAGATCCTATCGCACATTTGGTGAAGAAGCAAACCCCACGGCCTCCTTTCCTTCTGAAGCTCGTCATTGACAAGACTATCGACGTCACGATCGAGTAAAACGCCCTCATCTAGCTTGTCTTATCTTGATGTAGGCACATAACGACAACAGCACCAGCGACGAGCTCCGACACCCTTGACCATATCGCATCGCACATCAAGGCTTGGGTTCATGAAACGAGCCACGAACTACGAGATCTCCCGTCACTGAAGCGGCTAGAGCGATTCACGCAGGATTGGAAACGCCAAGCTCCAGTCGTAGCTAAAGCATAACATGGCATGCAACATCAAGGTAGAATGCCAAGCTGTCTCGCTTGGGTGCACACATCTATATATTTTGCAACGAAGAGATAGGAATGCACTTAGAAACGTCCACTGCGCTGTGTCCACTCAAAGCCAACATAGCTTGGATCACCCATCGATTGGATGCCAAGGAATGTGCGAAGCGTGTGAGATGAACGAGCGTCTTTATTCTCAAGCGCCTCTTTGAGGTATCTACGCAAAGCTCATGAGGACGATTGCCACACAAGGATTACGTACGCGTCGAGGGCAGCCTGGCGGTGATGTACGATGGCATCACTTTGGTTGTTGAAAAGCACACGTTCGGGGAAGTTTAGAGTGCAGCCGAATTGTTGCGATAGCTAGAAAATCTCGATGGGAACGCAGTCTCAAACAACCACGTCGTACCTGCACATTGAGTTGGAAGAATTGACTATATCGCCGCAAGACGGTTGATTTCACGCCATCCACGCCGACGACAATGATATAGACCTACAAGACAAAAATAAATAAGCTCATCTTGTCCATACGGGCGGGAAATCCGACCGTAAACTTGTTGGATCCTTTCGTTGTGATGGTGGTCCCGACAACATCGACTTGGAGATTTTCAGTATAGACGGGGCCGAGTTGAATCCTGCGACTGGCTTCATGACCTTGCTTGTCCAGCTTATGCTAAGAAATTCCATGAGATCAATGGAGAGAATAGCTCAAGCACCGATGGAGGGCTCGCTGGTGCCCAACACCATGCCATGAGCAGGTCAAGCATTCGATCTTTGACACGAAAACAACAAAAATAAGCCTGTGTCCGAATGATATATACAGTAAATAGTGTAAGGTTAGTTTGTTTCTCCATATAAAAGCTGCAAGATCAATGTTTTTCACCAGAATTCAATAACATCCTAATTAGTGTTTTATTCATTTAAATGTACATGTTAAAATGCTAATTAGTATGAGTGTGATATCATTTACATGAATTTTAAATAGTGTAAGACAGCTGAAATCGTCGTTCCTTTGCAGCCGTTTCTACTGTACGAAGCCGACGACATGTCCAGCACCGATACAAAGCCGTGGCCTTATCAACAGCGCTAGAGATTGAAGAGAAAGTAACCAAAAGGACTAGGCGAAGGCTATAGAATAGGCTAGGCATATTTAGCACCGAGTAGATTCAATGCATTAGGACGATTTTCTTTACACACGCAACAAACCAACACGTTCTTCACGGCGGCTGGCAGGCTTGGCGTTCACAACTTGCTTCTTGTAGACGAAGAAAGCGGCGAAGGCAATGATAGCACAGGCAAAGAGACCGCCCGTGGCCAACACGATGATGCTGTGGCCTTCCAAGCGAGGCACGTAGTTCAAAGCAAAGACAACAGCGCCTTGGACAGCGGGGGCAGTTTGCGAGCTCGACAAGATTTCCAACCAGTCAAGCGTGACGTTCCACGACAACTTGCGGAAGGCATGAACGTCAGTGCCGTCACCGTGGACGGCGCAGTGTGGAAGACCATCAATGACGGCTTGGAAATCGTTGAACAAGTCGGAGCAAGCAGGGTTTGCGCGGAAGAGGGCCAATTGGTTAGCATCAGGGACTGTGAAGAGGTTTTTCGACGACGTGCCAACACATTTGTAGAACGACGACTTGGCGGCGAGGCCAGTGAACGCACCAGTGAGCTCAATCTTGCTGCAGTTGTTTTGCACCTTGGGCACAGCTTCCACGTCCATGAGTTCGACGACCATGTCCCACGTGATGTTGCTGCCGATCAAGTCGAGTTCATAGCAGTTGGCGCGGCGGGAGTACTTTTGAATATCGCCGTAGAACCACTTGCACACATCCGAGTCCTTCAACTTGGCTTCGTTCTCTTCCGTGGGGCTCTTGTGATTGTCAAAATCCGACAACGTCAAGCCCAAGACGTGGGCGCAAAGCGGACGGTAGATGCTCCACTTGGCGTCGGACTGGATCTTCTGGTAGTCTGCTTCCGTGCAGCGGGTGATGTTGGCAGGCGCAGAGGCGGCAGCAAACACGGCGCCAAAGACAGCAGCGAATGCGATCGACTTCATTTTTTTGACAATGATATTCCAGTCATTTCCTTCATTGACGAATTTAGTTAAAACCATATTTCAAAAATAAAAACCATATCTCTTTGTATCTTATGTTTTGTATTTTAGTACAAAATCCAATATTTAAAAGTGACTAATGAAATGAAAAAACCTATTTCTGAAATATGTTTTATAGGTTTTTTGTATAAAACCTGCACCATATACCTTGGACATATTTACAGTACGCGGGATATCACCCAAATCACCCCACCTAGTCGGGACAGTCAGAGCCAATGAGCTGGACCAAGCTTTTCGTGAGCCCACAGCATGGTGTAGCGATATAGAGCACAAGCTGGAAGCCACCAGGGAAGTAGGAAGCTGCCGGATTGATGCAGTAGTCGACAGCACAGGAGTAGGAGGCCTAGAACTGTCAATGGAAAGCTTGAGGGCATGAGACGAATCTTCGTCACGACAATCCTGTCACGCTTGGATGGCGATCTTCAAGTCGAGCGAGCACGACGAGATGAAGACATGCGAAGACAGCGTTAAGGCCGTTTCTCGGTCGTGAAATATCAAAAGCTAGAAGGCATTCTATGACGGAGTTATGGTGAATTGGAGCTCAAGGTTTAAGTTGGCGGCGGCGAATTGAAGGTTGTCTCTAGAGTGCGCCCTCAACACTTTACACTGCACAAACACTATTCAAAATTATACGTAATGTAATGTAAAGTATTTCTTACTTTACATTTCACCATATATTTTTGAGGATGAGCACAACAAATTTTTCCGCACTTCAGATATGTGGTTCAATTTGGTGCAATAGTTATGACTCTAAACCACCATAACCATGGTCCCGGGTTCGATCCGATCGATGGCAATGACGTTTCAGAGTCCATCAACTACTTCCTCTGAGCCCTGACAAGGTGACGAAACTTGTCCACCTCTACATGAACTCTCATTTCACTACATGTGATGGCGTCGTAGATGTCATGATGGGTAATGAAAGCGATGCTTGCGGGAGTGATGAATAAGAAGAGACAAAAGAATGACTTGTGTTAAGAAGTGTATATTAGTGGGTGTCAGACTTGAATTTTAGCTGAAATTTTAGATGACGCGAATAAAATTGATTGGCTAAAAAGTTTCTGAATTTAGATGGGCATCCTGAACTCTCAAGCTCTCAGAAACACATCTGAATTCAGAACCAGTTTGGACGATGGCAAGCGACAAGAAGAGGCGCTTCCGTTGGGACAACGATAGCGTGAACGGTGGGCCAACGTCGCTGCAAGTGTTGTTGGAATGGCTTACACATGAAGGCAATTACTCCAAATGGCGCAGTGGAGACCGCCGCGGTCTCACAAAGGAAGCCCTGTGTGGTCTCATTGTCGGCAGACTTGTTGATGCAGGTATTTCGCATCGCAAGCCTGCTGACATACGAGACAAAATACAAAATCTGGAGATGCAATACCGTAGTGGTGCAGATTGGTTAGCTGCAACAGGGCAAGGAGTTCAAGATGAGGCATCAATCAAAGCTGCAATTTACAAACGGTGTCCTTCTATGACGAATTGTGCCCCATCATGATTGATCGACCCTCGAGCCGCCCAGTGTTAACAAGCGATGAAATATCCGATCAAGATAGCACTAGAACTCTGTCACTTCGTCAACGTGATGACGATACTTCACACCAAAAATCAATCAAAAAGCGCTCAGCTGTGAACGATTTTATAGAAATACGGCCCAAAGCAATGCAATTACGAGAAAAACAACAGCAACGACAACTTGATATGCGAGAAGAGGAATTGGACCTAATGAGGAAACGCCACAAACTCCAAGAAGACCAAGCCACTGTCGATCTCGCGTTGGCAAATGAAAAGCTTAAAGAAGCCCAAATCAAGCCTAAAATGCAACTACTCTTAGCCCGGTAGCAAATGAGCGAAACAGGCGTGCCTCAAGACGAAATTGACATGATGTTTTCATTGAATTAGTCTAACTCAGATAAATACATTCTAAGACTAGTTCGGCGGTTTTCGCCTTCGTCGTATGATTCTTCGTCATTATTATCTTCTCCTTCGTCCTCGCTATCGGTTTCACCGTGTCGATTTGTTGATTCGTGCGGTGGCTCATCAATGGGCATCGGTTGTTCAATACTCAAATTGTGTTATATAGCGATACAATTGATAATTGATAGAATTCGATGCATGTCGCTTTGACATGTTAATCGATTTCGTATCGATCGCAAAAAGGGAAACCTTGCCTTCAGCAGTCCAACACAGTGCTCAGCTCGTATACGTATACTTGACAAAGCATGGTTGAATCGAGCGTACTCACTTGACAAGTTCGAGCCGGGAGTGCTTTTGTATGCTGGGACAAGATTTTTTGTTGGCGAAAAGGCAGAGTCGCCGAGAATGTATTCTTTATTGCCAAAATACGCGATTGGATCAAGAGCAGGTTTTGAGTTTTTCCATACACGATTGTCATGTGCTGAGCCTGGCCATCCAGCACTGATGTAGCGGATGAGGCATGCATCGTCGCAAATAAAGATAGCATTCAAGAGTACGACGATTTTCTTGAAAAGTAGTCCTCGCCACAGCACTTAGGATTTGATTCGAATGGAAACAATGTTCCATCAATAAAGCCAACACAATTTGGAAAACCAGACTCCATTTGAATTCGCGAAGCTATTTCGACTCTTTCACTGGGTCCAGGCCAAATCAATGTTCTGTCTTTCAATTTCAGTATCAAAGTGGCTGTTGCGTTTACAAGAGCGTCGACAGTGCCGGAGCCCATGGAGAATAGTGATGCCAACTTAATACACGAGCCACCACTTCCCATAGTTCCAACAAATTTTAAAAAAGCAAGCAAATGTTGCTCAAGAACGTATTCAAAGGAGGAAGAAATTTCGTTTGTTGCGTGATCACGGATAAGCTCTACGAGAGAGAAAAAGAATGGACGACTCACACGGAAGTGTGACAAGAATTCTGCGGCGGGCATTCGAAATAGATAGTATAGCAGGTTTGATGGTGGTCGTGGATGCTTTTGCCTTGTTGCAATGTATCGACTGGATTGTACCAAGGCATACAAGTCGAGGCAATCATTTACTTCTTCATCCAAGTAGGAGTCGTCACTTTCAAAATCTTCGTGTAGAGCACAAGTTTCAATCAACTTGTTTGTATTCTTCAACAAGAAGGAGCGTTCCGATTCCTTCGGCATGTGTGCAGCGTCAAGGTTGTGGGTGGCTTCGAGCAACCAGTCAATTTCAACTGTGAAATCATCTGAATTGGGCATCTGGGACAATATATTGTGATTGGTTGATTTGTCGCTTCTAAAAATTCAGCTGAAATCGAGTCTGACAACCACTATTCAAACCATTTGGTCAGCCTTGTACTTACAGCTGTTAACATACACACCTACTTGTACACTAACGTGAAGTGAACGTAAAGTAAAATTCTACTATACGTAAAGTAGCGAACTCTAGTTGTCTCGTCTTGTAGCTACAGTGGACCGTGAAGGTGAACTTGGCCAAGACAAGAAGAGCATGATGACTCTGACCTGTATGTAGGCGTGGACCTAAGATCAATGGATGTTGTTACAACTTAGTGACATGAACTTGGCAATATCAGTCTCCCTCCAAAATTGAGCATTTCAGGAGGGTCTGCTGTGATCAGCCCTGAGTGAATGTTGTCGATTTGGGCTCAGGAATGAACAAACACGCTTACGTCGCTCACCTTGTCCGGCAATCAATCCAACAGAGCTGCGGATTGAATGCTCTGATTCCATGGTCAAGTGTTGCCATCAATATGCTCTGCTTGGGGAAACAGAGCAATGAACTTTAGAGTTCGTCGATGAACATCATTTGCTGATGCATATCATTCTTGGTTGAAGTTTTTGACACTTGTCTAAGAGGTTGTTGCCATGAAGAGGCGTCGAACATTACCAATCGCCAAGGATTCACACTTCTCGAATGAATTATACCTATACATCATTGTCATTTTACATAAGATTAAGCAATCTGCCTCCTTCAGTGATCAATTCTCATATTTGGGATGGAGCGAGGAGCTTTCGATGCACTTCTACACAAAGTCAGGGGGGATATGTACACATGTACCTATTGTGACAAGCCCCTAAAACCACGTGACAAAAGTGGTTGGTCAAATTTATTGAACCATTTAGCACGAAAGCATCCTCAACACAAAGCAGACTTTGCTCAACACAAGGCATCGTTGCCACCAAGCAAACAACGAACTCTCGATCAAGTTGGTATGCAAATTGATCCGACGACATTCAACATATACAATTGGATGAAGTGGATTGTCCGACGAAACATGCCATTCTCTGAAGTCGAAAATGAAGACACTCGTGCAATCTCCAAGTATGAAGGAATATCAATAAAGACATTGAAGAAGTACATGTCAATTGCAACAATGAATGTTGAGCGCAAGATTGCCGACGAGCTCAAGCCTGGATTTGGAATTATTTTCGATGGATGGTCAGAAAACATGACGCACTATGTTGCAATAGTCGCCGTCTGTGTTGCAAATGGTGTCAAGAAACAGCCGTTGTTGGCGTTGTCTCCTCTCCTCGATGAAACGACGCGAGACGCCGATGAGCATATTTCCTTCATAGCGGCAACGTTGGCTATTTTCTCGACAACATTGTATGACAACAAGTTTATCTGCGGGGACAACTGCAGCACCAACAAATCGATCGCACGAAAATTAGGAATTCCTCTTGTGGGATCTGCTAGTCACAGATTGAATCTCGCTATCCAAAAGTATCTTCAACCATATGAAGTTTCACTATCAAGTGTCAACGACATTATGACCCAATTGAGGCGACAGAAAAGCATCGCACAGCTACGATCCCACACGGATCTCGTACCAATCAAACGAAATGCAACAAGGTGGCTGTCTACATTTGCTACGATCGAGAGATACTTTGAAATCAAGGAGCATGCTTCAAAAGTCAATGGAATTGACTTACCCAGAGCGAGCGACAACCAAGTATTGGTCGATCTGTTGGAACCATTGCGTGTAATGAAAAGTGTCACTTTGAAGCTCCAAAACGACGATTTGAATATGGCTCAAGCTCGACACTTGCTGGACTGGTTGGTTACTAAGTACCCTGAACTTGACGATCACATTGGTCCTTCTGCAAGCATTGTATATGACCCTATCTTTGAACGTGCCTTGGCAAAGGATGTCTCACCAACGCACATCCAACTTTCTACTGAAGAAGCGATATCTGTGATGCATATGGAAGTCCCCGCCACTGAGTCGCATACAGTTGAAAGCAGTAATGAAGATATTGCGACACAAGTTTTGAAGAGATACAAACTCGACAACGAAAGAGATGGTTTGAGCAAGAAATACATCGACTTGATCAAGTACGTTCCACCAACGAGCAACGTGTGTGAAATGCTCTTCTCAAAGTGTAAGTATGTATTGACAGACTACCGAAAATCGTTGCATCCTCACAACTTTAAGATGAGTATGTTCTTGAAGGAAAATCATTCGTACTGGGGTCCATTTGACTTGAAGAAAAATGAGTAGATCACTGAGAATGTCAACATCAATGCATGTGTAACTAATCAAAAATTATTTTACAGTAATATTTCATAACTCAAAAAATTGCAATTAAAATTGAGATATGGTTTATCATTGCAATATACTACTCTGTCCAAGAAGAAATGTTGGATTTCACCAAAATATTGAAATTAAGCTCATTTTTGCGTTTTATTGACATTTAATTGGCTTAAAAGAAAGCCAATAAAAGGGGCTTTGATTGGATATAATTTTCAAGGATTTTGGTGGTGTGGTTAGCGAGATACGTTGACTGGACTGCAGCCACCTTGTCTGATTGACTGGTTCTAAACACAATAGCGTATCGGACCTCCAGAACTAACACACAACTCACTTTTCATTCGACCATGAAAGCAACACACATTGAGATTGCATCCCAATCTCCCCCTGTAGCGTTCAAGTCCAAGGACGAGAAGAGAAACCTTACCGACGACGAGCGCCGCGCCGTTTTTGACATGCTTCTTGTGGAGTGCAACAATGGAACGCCAAGATATGGATCGAAACAACGCGTCGCTCACCATTTTGGCATTTCAGCAGAGACCGTCTCGCGTAAATGGAAGCGAGGAGTCAAGTCGCTTGCCGATGGACGTGTCGTTGCTGACGTAGCGAGCAGAATGCGAGGTAATATCAAATATGAGAGTTTATCTATTTGTAAACTTTGCTGAAGTATCGAAACTCACAGTTTGTACTGGATTAGGAAATTGTGGAAAATGGAGAAAACATGATCGCATCGCAATTGAAAAGGCAGTGAAAGACGCAGAAGTACACTTGCGTCAAACGCTTCGAGGTCTAGAAAAATGCACAGGGGTACCGAAGTCGACCCTGAGTGTATATTTGAAGCAACCCAACATGTTGAAGAGAGTCAGTAGTCGACTTAAACCTCTTCTTACAGAGGCAAACAAGGCAGAGCGGCTTAGCTTTGCCGCTTCGTTTGTGATTAACGATGGGATTCAAAGCCGTTATGCAGACATGATGGACACAGTCCATGTTGACGAAAAATGGTTTTTTCTAAAACGAACCAAGACGAAGTACTACCTTTGGCACGATGAAGAAGAGCCACTGCGTGAAACGAAGAGCAAGAACTTCATCACCAAGGTCATGTTTTTGGTGGCGGTCGCACGACCAAGAATTGACCAAGACAGTGGCAAAGCATTCGATGGGAAGATTGGTTGCTGGCCTTTTGTCGTGCACGAGTCAGCCTTGCGATCAAGTCGAAACAGACCCCGCGGAACTCTCGAGACGAAGCCAATCGCTGTGACTGGTGAAGTTTACCAACGCTACCTCACCGACTGCGTCTTGCCTGCTATTTTTGCAAAATTCCCAAAGAGCGCAGCATCCCGAAGGATCTACATTCAACACGACAATGCTGGTCCACATCAAGCCATTGACAAGTCGGTCATTGTTAGCCTCGCAAATGAGTTCGGGTGGGACGTGTCAATGCGATCTCAGCCTCCCAATAGTCCAGACTTTAATGTCTTGGATTTAGGTTTCTTTAACAGTATTCAAAGTCTCCAGTACCAATCAGTTGTCAAATCTATTGACGAGCTGATTGATGCTGTTGAAAGTGCTTTCTTAGCGCTTCCTTTTGATACACTAGCACGTACTTTCATTACGTTGCAGAAAGTGTTTGATTTATCAATTGGGCTCCAAGGATCTAACGCGTACAAGCTCCCACATCTCAAGAAGTCAAGTTCAAACATGGACTGCATGACGTACAATGTCGAGTGCAGCATAGAGTCGGCCAAGTTGGCACTACTCAGATTGAATTGTCGACTTGAAGAAGAGTCCAGTCTCGCTGATATATTTGAAGCTTTAGTATTATAATATAGAGGGTTTCTTCATTTTTACTCGTTTTCCACCATACTGAAAATAAGGATAACAAATCCAACAATTCTTCTTGGAAAAGCAAAATTCCAAAACCCGACAATTCTTCTTGGACAGAGTAGTAAATTGCACGAGTTGACTGTAGTCCAATTGATATTTATTTAATTTTTCAAATGCTATCAATTTTTAATTGCATTTTCCCGACCCCTGATTCAAATGGAAGCCACGTTTTTTTTTTTGACGCTAAGACTGTATATGAAATATCAAACGATTGGCTCAGAATGATTGTCATTTCTTAGATTTAAGCCAATCAAAATCGAGTTTAGAGGTTGTTATCGATATATTAAAATAAATCGAGCTACTCGGATTGCCATCTTTTTTTGACAAGTAGGCAAGGCAATGGCAAGTAGATTTTGACCAATCAAATCCATTTTCTATTTGCTGGATGTTGTACGATTGATGCGATGGCATGGGATGAATAGAGGGGCTCCAAGATGACACAGATCCTAAGCTTATCGCTTGCTTTAGGCTTCCGGCAGAGTACACATTCGAACTTTACTTTGAAGCAAACAGATCGGCTACAAAATGCCTAGATGCTAAGCTAACCAAGCTAAGCCAACCTAGTTGATGTTGTTTTTCCTCCCGTTGGAGACATTGACGTCCATATCCTTCGTTGAATGCAATAGCACACCAAGTTTAGACACTCATGTTTTGGTTATCCATAGCAGTGACAGCAGCGATTTTGCTGACAGAATGTATTTGCATTTGTATTACGCAGAAGTGGGGCCGATTGGCACGTAGCCAGCTGACGAGCGACGCCATTTTTGCATGGCAGCGACTGCGATGAGTGCACCGACAGCCATAAAGCCAATTGCAGCAGTCATCGATAGAGACTCACCCTCGTGGATCGCGTTGGACAATTGAGCAGCCATCAAGTTCAGCACGGATGGTGCAGCACCATGGGCAAAGGCTTGGAGTTTAATGCCAAATTCGATCCAGTCCACGAGAACGTCAAATGTGATCGCTTCAAACACGTGAATGTCCGTCCCGTTCGAGTCGATGGAGCAGTGGGGAAAGGCAGCAGTCGAAGCGCCTAGCTCGTCAGCAACAGCTCGGCATTCGTCAGACGAGCGTGCGAGCTCGAACTGATCCACGGATGGCAATTAGGACGAACTGCGGTACGAGAACACGAAGTCGTGGTTCAAGCCAATGTCGTCCAAGCAGGGGAAAAGGTGTGGATTGAACACGAGCCGCATGAGCGATTGCACGACCTTCTTCTTGTCGCAGGGAGTGCTTGCTTTGGGCAGCGTGCCCATGTCCACCAGTGCAGTTGCCATCGTCCACGTAATGTTTTGAAACGCGTCAAGCTCAATGCAGTCCTTTCCAGCCGAGGCCACTTGGACATCCGCGTACAAATGCTCACAGGCGTTAGAGGCTTTCACCTTTGCAAGCGCCTCGTTTTCGATCTTGCCATTGAGCAGGACATCAGGGGAGACGCCAATGTCTTCAGCACAAGGGGCCAAGTTGGCACTGGTTGACACGGTAACTTTGACCTCGTTGTACTGCGTCTTGTTGCAGTGCACGACGTCAGGCGAGTCGAAGTCAATTACGATCGTCTGGGCACTAGCTAGCACGAACAACAGCGCAAGTCCAAGCAACTTCATGGTACTCAAATGGAAAGCCACGACACTTTGATAGCCTTCATGGTATTAAGAATGTATGTAACATGTTAATCGGTTGGATAAGAATGTTTGTCCGCTAGCTTGTTTTAGCCAATCAGAATCCTTTTAGGTTTTAGAAGGTAACTATAGAGTACCTATGTAAACTAATAGTTTTGAAAATAAATATATCAGTTCTTGAATTTCATAGTAAATCTTGTAATTTTTACTTAACATTTCCTTTTTTGAATTAATATATTATATTTTATAATATGTTACTTGAAAATATAATAAGGTTAGATAGTTTAGGTTTACGATCGAGTTGAGGTCATCATCATTGCATGACATGCATTGGAGGAAGATTACTGTCGTTTTCTTGATGATTGCCAAGAAAGTTGTCCTCTGAAAGCATTAACTCTTCAACTTTAGTGTTGAAGCTAAATTACTTGCGATACAAGGTTAGTTTCTGCAGTGAGAGCACACTACTAGAGTTTGCTCGGATCGGAATTCGTTTCCTAGAAGGCATTGAGTTCATGATGTTTTGTTCCCCCTAACAGCCCGTTTTGATGGCGACACTTGGATGCTTTAGCCCTTAGAAGTCAATAAAAATATTCAATCTGTTGCTTAGTTGGACTGATTGCTAGAGCAGGGGAGCGAAGTGTTCATTCTCTACTTTAAAATGACAGTATTCACCAAGAGCTGGTCTTTAAAGAATCTACCGTAGCGATGTGCTCCACTTTGGCGAGAGACAGTAGCAGGGGAGATTGCCCCTCGCTCAATCCAATTCAGTGAGTCCAAACGACATCCATTGCTCTCAAGTACTTGGATTGCGTTGTCCATGCTTCTATCTGATAAATGACATGTCTTTGACGTTATTCGACGAAAATCAATGATACAAAAGTTTTGGTTGCAATTTCAAAAAATTTAAATTCCTACTTTCGCCGGAATCGAACCCAGTGCCAATTGAAAAATGACTGGAACGTTAAAAAAGACGTCAGCATTGCATAGAGGGCTACCCCTCTATGCATTGGCTAAATTTGGAGGAAAATAACAAATTTTTGGTGATCGGATGCAACGAAAATTGGAGAAAAATGCATTTCAAATTGCCATATCTCTTGACAGCACAATTCATACTGCAATTCGCCCATGACAACCAATTTAAATTGCAATGCCGCTGACGGGCACAATACTAGATTGCAATGTTTATATTGCAATTATTGCTGCAAAGATTGCACTTTCCCTAGGCCTGATTTGAATGCCATGAAGTGGCTTGGACTCGCACTATTGTTCGGGCTAACTTGCACCCAGCAGTTTATGATTGACTTCGACTCATCGGATGTCGTGCATTGCAACAAGACACAGTACGACGAGGTCAAAGTGGCCGTGTCGACGAGTGCCAACTTGGCCCTCTGTGCTGAAGCCATTGGCGTCACCCCTGATGTCCTGCTCAATGGCAAGATCGAAAATGAGGCTCTTGGAAAGGTGAAAGGCTCTGATGCGTGCGAGCATTTGTACGTGGATATCCAAGTGGCCTCGGCTGGAAAGGACTGCATTGAGCTTGACGCGTTTCAAAACATTACGTGGACGATGGCAACTGCACTGGTGGACATGGGAGCGCTGCCCAAAGCAAGCACCCCCTGCGATAAGAAGAAGATCTTGCAATTGTTCATGCTGCTCGTGTACAGCCCCCACCTTTTTTCTTGCTTGGATGACGCTAGCCTGAACCTGCATTTCTTGTTCTCGTTCCGCCGTTCCGCGGCTTGTCAGATTTACCATCCGTGGAGCAGCTCGAGGTCGTGCGCTCGTCTAACGAATGCCGAGCTATTGCTAACGAGCTGGACTCTTCGATTGCCGCCTTCCCTCACTGCTCCATCGACTCAAATGGGACGGACATTCACGTGTTTGAAGTGATTACATTTGACGTTCTCGTGGACTGGATGGAATTTTCCGTCAACCTCCAGACCCATGCCCGCGGTGTTGGACCATCCATGCTGAGCTCGATGACCTCACAATTGTCCAATGCGACACATGCGGGAGAGTTCCTATCCATGGCTGCAGCAATTGGTTGTATGGTTGTCGGTGCACTCGTCGCTGTCATGCGAAAATGGCGTAGCTCATCGGCTGGCTACGTTCCAATCGGCTCCACTTCTGCGTAATAAAAGTACATTGTGTCAGCAAAATCGTTGACGAAGTCGAAAGATCTGGAGCAAGCGTAGTGACTCCGTAGGATAAGCAAAGGAAATTGAACAGATTGGGGAAGTGAAGGATCTCCCAAGGAACGCAGCGATTGTCATTGTCCATGAGGTTGGCAACATCCCATGGCGTCAAAATCGTGCCAGTGCACCATATTGAAATACGTGCATCATCGCGGTATTAAGGGCATGACGCACCAGTATAAGACGCCCTCCAGCGACAATCATTCAACGTTAATTTCCCCCTCGCAGTCGCAAGTCCATCACATTCAACTACTAACGATCGTCGTTGGGTCGGGCGTGACGTGGAGGTGTTTGTTGACATTCACCAGAGAAATTAGAGCCATTATAGTGTTCTTTTTTAAACGGACGTCGTCTCGATCGTCTTCTGGACATTGAATGCTTCGCTGTAGCTCGACAAGGTGATGCTCTCCTTGGAAGACTTGTCCAGTGCGCAGCCAAGATAAGATAATGAGCAACTCAAATTTCACATGTATCAGCTGTCTCACCACACAAAAATACAAAATAAATCAGCTCACCAAACATAATTAATTCGATTTTCGTGCTTAAAAAATAGTTTATTCAAGATAAATTTATTTCAAATAAATTAGATATTAATTTTGGATATTTATATTTAGGTGAGATATTTCAACTGAGTTGAAAATATTGTCGACGACTTGAAAGAATTCCAAAATTGACGTTTGGAAGTACTGGTCTGTTGTTGAATTCTGCGGCAAGTCCAACTCGACATGGAAGCCGTTCATCACAAAGACGCCAAGACGGAAGGGCAGTCGAAATATTTCACGACCATCCGCGCGCAACACCAGCGAGCACACTTGCTCCAGCTGGCCAACCCCGCCGCCAGTCCAGGGCTTCAACTTCCGATCGTACATGCGATCGTCGTCTAAAAAAGCGAGGCATCGATTGTGCTTGTACTGCATATCGCTACATCTGAGTCGAATATGCTGCAAAGATTGATACAGACAGCGTGGAATTTCAATCTTGGTTTAAAGCCGTAAGACTTGTCGACGAACTAATCTGCGTCTCGATGGGAACGACGAGTCAATGCCAGCGGCTCTTTGAAAGTATTGATGGTGAATCATCAATGCCACCTTATCACTTATCAAAATTCGACATTCTGCTTATTGCATATCCATCTTGGGCTTTCCCTCGTCAAGTGCTCGAATCTTGGTGGTTCCATGGCGTGTCTCTCTCCCTGCAGACCTTTCGCCACGATCTAAAGATCTTGTCGTTAGGTCGATGCCGGGAAAACATTGTCCAAGTCACTAGCGCTTGGTGGGTTGACGTTGGGACGGGACCACGCTACGCTTTGATCGCAATCATATCTTTGAACGTTCCAAGTTGAACGTTTGTGCTAATCGTTTTGGGGCACCCATGGCCAACTCATTGGTACTCTCCCTTCAGTCTAAAGAACCTTTCTACGGCTGTCGAGTGGCACATCTAGCCAGTCTAGCATGTTAAACCCATTGGAGCTCGCGTTTGAATCGATGGTTGAAAATTTTCACCGCAATTCCATTGCAAATAGATGCAGAATATTTTATCTTGATTTAAGTATACTCGAAAGTTGACTTGAATTTTTTCGATGAATTTCCACAGTACAGTAGGTACTTTGGCCATAGACAGTACAATTCGGTACAAAATGTACTCATCGCCTGCCAAAGATTGTGACGAAAAAAGATTCAAGGCGATGGTACTTCTTTTGATCTCTCAGGCGCGAGAGACACCAAGACGAGCGCAAGATTGTTGCCTTTTTTTGTCTCCAAGTGACGTCCTGCCCGCGACGATGCCACAGCGTCACAACCGCGTCAAATGCGGCTAGTGTGGATTGTTCGTGACTATGTAGCTACTTCTCGGTTCCCATTCAGCATGTCATCAACCAGAGCGTCGCGTCATGTTTATCCTGTAGTTTGGTGTCGTGCGGATTGCCCATACTGCATAGAGACGACTGATTGCAATTTAATAAACATTCATGTACCATGCTGTATAAATAAACCCGCAGCGCTCTTTTCCAAGCACGTGTGTGATCGGTCACACTTGCAGTAGTCACACCAGCTATAGTCACACTTGCAATAGGCCCACAAAGAGAAACAACCAACGTATGTACACTGGTAAAGCAAACGCACAAAGAGCCGATTCCTCCTGGGTGAAGTTAGAAATCCCAAGGTTCTACTTACAGCCGTGACAATGTTATCCATGACCACACTGTTCCAGAGACAAGGAACGTCAACAGTGGTTGTTTAGCTCTCTGTCGATTGCAGCTGCCGCGACGGAAACCCTCAAGGTGTCTCTATCAAGCTTCTCGACTTGATTGACCTCACAACAACCAGGAAACACGCTTCCGGTATACTTTATGCAGCATGTCAAGTTATATCGTTGTCGCGCGATTGTTGCAAAACGTTGGTGACTTGCGTCAAACGCAACCATCTCTTCGCATGCGACGGGGTTTGTCGTTGCCTGCAGTTCCCGTTGAACTCATCATGGACGTCATGTGGATAAAGTTTGCTTGTTGACACGAAAAAATACCATAGACTACTATCATGTCGTCCATTGAAAAACCTTCCCAGGGCACACTTTCTCGCCTCTATAGCCACCGCAGAGGCTCTCTTACGGCAAATCTCTCAACTATCATGCTATCGTTAAACTCTGTGGCTACAAGTTTAGCCGTGATTTTCGCGTCCGATGAGGTTATCAGGGGCGAGCAATGTTAAGTGTCCATAATGTGCAAACCATATGCATATGATCGAGCGCTAGGCGTGTGTATATGTTGTCGTCGTTCCCTTCAGAGTGGATCATTCGTGCCGTACCTTGAAGTTGATATCTCATTCTCGAGGGACACTCAACGTCATGTGCGACTTGGGCCATGACGTGGCTTTTTTTCCAACCATGGAGCTTGCTCGACGACCCTGACAAGGGTACAATACCAGGAAATCATTGCGATCTTAACGCAGGCATATATACAGCCTGACTAGCCTCTCTAGATAAGATCAAATAGGCTAGCACGTGCGCCGTCAGGGCTTCTATTGTGTTTATCAACTCTTACGTCGAACAATCCTATTAAAATCTCTAGCTTTATAGCAACGTTGAAATCCCCAGCGCCGGGAGCTATACAACCTCGCACAAGTGGACGATCTAATGAGTCGTTTGGCGTCTCAAAAAGCAACGCGTGGACTCGACTCGAGCTGATGACCGCAGCGTCATGGCTGTCGACGCACTCGTTTTGGTGTGGGACTTCCGGATAATGTCCGGATAATGATATATGGCAGCGGAAATTTGGTTCAAAGTATGACTTGAGGCGCGTCACACTCCATGAGGCGGCGCGTTCGTGATGGCATTGTTCAACATGCCATCTCTCTGCTGCTTTAAAGGTTGTGTGAATCCGTGCTCGAACCCAGCGACGGGCAAATGCGAGCTCCACAAGCACAAAGGCCGCTGCTCGATGCCGCAGTGTGCCAACCAAGTATACGCCCGCGGCTTGTGTGTCCGCCACGGCGCGAAACGACGCTGCCAAGTACCAAATTGCATGGCCAATGCCCGCCGTGGCAATGTTTGCAGCAGCCACGGCGCGCCAACCATGCGAAAAGGATGCACGGAACCAGGATGTACGAAAATTGCACAAATGTTGCAGAAATGCGTCGCCCATGGCGGTGGCCGGAGGTGCAAAATGGAAGGATGCATGACGTATGCTCGAGCTGGTGGCTATTGCGTCCGCCACGGCCGTGAACTTGTCCTTCGATCCTCCGCGCTTGCCAACCTCGACACGGCTATGATGGAGCCTGTCACTCTCGATTTCGACTTGATCAATCTAAGCGATGACTCGGCTGGCGCCATGACTTCAGCACACCTTGGAGATGGCCCTGGCTTGCTCTCCGAAGGCGACGCCGTCCTCCTCGGGTACTTTTTGCATTGAGATGGCAAGTATTATGTCAAGCTACTTATATAAGACAATTTTTGTGTTTTGACAAGCATCCGGTTATTTATCCGTATTACAGTCCACTTTCAAGTTACACAAATCCATCGCAACAATGGTAGCATTGTCGTGATTGTGCCAATTAGTTAAGAGCTTGATACTGCTCCGGCAATTTGACATGGCTAGCTTGAACGAAGGAGGTGAAGAAGGTGATGTTAGAACTGATACCTTCTTGATGGTATACATGCCGCCCACTGAGCTATCATCAAGAATGGGTAACTTCCAAAACCTTCGCAAATGCTTTCGCATTTCATTTTTGCGAAGATATTTTTAATTCGACAAAGTGTGATTTGCGACACACGTTTGGCACACATTGATAAACATGCACGCAAGGGCAATCGTGTTGAACCAAATGGCCAAGCGGCGTCGAATGCACCGAGCAGCTATTGCGCTCAGACTGCGCTGTATGATTCGAACGAGAAACGCGATTCATCAGACATCTCTTGCTCGAAACCAAGAGGACACACCTTGGTACACTATGTATGCATCTCGCAACGAAGCGTCATTTATTGCGACTGTTTCTCTGCCCCCGAGGCATTTGATGAACTGCTTCTATACTTTGACGCAGAGTACGTTGTGAAGTCTGGATACGGTCGATCCGGACGACCTCCTCGTATTGTCCTTAAACATGCTGTACTTGCGATGATCTTGCACTTCTACACTGCAGCTGTAGAGCACAAGACTTTGCAGGAGCTTTTTGGTGTCACGCCAAGCACGTTTTGTCGTGTTCTGAGGCATGCAGAATCTGCCCTTGCCAAGGCTTTGATAAAGATGCGTGATGCTGCGATTTCATGGCCATCAAAGGCGACACAGTGCTACTGGGCTGAAAAAAGCAACGAACGAGAGCCACTTGTCCACGGAGTCTTTGGTTTTGTTGACGGCAAGAATTTCCGTGTTCAAAGTCCTTCAAATATTGACCTGCAAAACGCTCAATTCAATGGTAAGACATGCTATATTATTATACTTATTGCGACTTCTAGGATGGCTGCACTGTGTCTTTGTGACTGGCGTTCTTTGTTTTGGTCTGGACGGCACATTGATTTGGGGTAGACACAACTGCCCTGGATCATGGAATGACGGTGAAGTCAGTCGGAGACTTCAAGAAATACTGTCCGATAGTCGCAAAGTTGCGGTTGGTATGAAGCTCGCAGCAGACTCCGCGTTTCCTGTCAGCGGTCGATTCGCGGGAAAGATTGTGACTCATATGAAAGAAGGTGTTTTGGATCGTCACCCACCAAACTGTCGACACGGGATGCAAGTCATGAGCGATTGTATAACATCCTTGCGTCAAGCGGCTGAATGGGGCATGGGAGCGGTGTCAAAGGTCTATCGTCAGTTATTGCTACCCCTTCGTTATGATCCTGACTTACGCGCACTTTGCCTGAATAACATGTTCCGCTTGTACAATTTTCGAGTCCGCCGAACTGGGATAAGTCAGATTAAAAATGTGTTCATTATTTAAATAATCAATTTCAATTTTTGTATAAAAAATTCACTTTACATTTATCAAATATAACACAAATATTAAAATATATGAAAACAGTGAATTTATTTATCTTTGAACAATTTTGCAAAGATTATCATCTGAGTTTCGTCCCGGCGGCATTCACGCTCAATGCGGCGCTCTTCCAGGGCAAGTTGATATTGCATTTGTTCTTGCTTCCACTGCATGTCACGTTCTGCACGGCGTTCCTCCCGCTCTGCCGCTCTTTGCTCCATCATGATCATCATGGACATCATGTCTTTTGCCGCATTGTCATTGTTGGATGCAAGTTTCTCGATGTACTTGTCGAGTGTCAATCGCTTTCTTGCTAAATAGGACATTCCCCCTGTAACGATTGGAGGCTCTTTACACTTCAAGGCCATTCCAAGCTCCGCCAATTCGCTTGTTTCCAGGTGCGATTTGGTCTTTTGTTTGGTGCAGCTACAGCTTCTACCGTCTCATCGGACGTTTCCTCACACACACCGTCGTCTATTGTTGAGCATATATGAGTGGGAGATAGCGCTTTATCGGTCTTACCTTCACCCATTTGGCTTTCTGAGTTTCTTCGAAAGACAACACAGAAGCTCGACCATCAATTTCACGGTTTATGCGTTTGGCACACACAACTTCTGGGGGACAATCTGGGTCTCCTGTGGGCTTTGGGTTATGTTTTAGCAGGACAAACTTCCTCTTGAGTGCGTCGAGGTCACGTGAAACACAGTCTGACAAGTTGAAAGCCTGCTCGACCTTCTCCCATCCATTACGACCAATTGGCAAAAACTTCTCGACTTGGTCTAGTAAGAAGTCGACCGACGCAGGACACTACCCCTTTCAACGGCCTCTTGATGTCTTGGAAGCCATCAAAACGGAAAATGCCTCGCAGCCAGACGAATCCGATGAGTGTCATTGACCAATAAACGTTGACCATGAAAAAGAGCTAATTTGCGAAGACTGTTTTGTGGTCTTTGCAAATTTGCTCGAGTATTTTTATTTGAAAAATGGCGAATTTGCGATTCGCAAATTTTGACTTTGCGAAGGTTTTGGAAGTCACCCAATGAGGACACATTTTTCCTGAAGGGTCTCACTGTAATCTACAACAACGCGACACGTTGGATTCGTCCTTGGAATGTAGCGAACGATGGAACTCGCTTGTTGGGGGGGCAAAATCGAGTAAACGCTATTTCTGCCAGGCCTCCGTCGTTTTTTGGAAATGAACGGCCTGAAAATGTTTAGTCAGGCAGACAAGATGTGATAGCCGTGCAATGACCACGCGCATTGGTTTACTGGACTTGCATATCTCAGCCAACAGAATCCCTCTCGCGACTGACCAATGGGCTCAGGTTGACAAATTTCATCTTGTGAAGATTGATAGGAGTCTTCCATTCTACTACTCTGTCCAAGAAGAATTGTCGGGTTTTGGAATTTTGCTTTTCCAAGAAGAATTGTTGGATTTGTTATCCTTATTTTCAGTATGGTGGAAAACGAGTAAAAATGAAGAAACCCTCTATATTATAATACTAAAGCTTCAAATATATCAGCGAGACTGGACTCTTCTTCAAGTCGACAATTCAATCTGAGTAGTGCCAACTCGGCCGACTCTATGCTGCACTCGACATTGTACGTCGTGCAGTCCATGTTTGAACTTGACTTCTTGAGATGTGGGAGCTTGTACGCGTTAGATCCTTGGAGCCCAATTGATAAATCAAACACTTTCTGCAACGTAATGAAAGTACGTGCTAGTGTATCAAAAGGAAGCGCTAAGAAAGCACTTTTAACAGCATCAATCAGCTCGTCAATAGATTTGACAACTGATTGGTACTGGAGACTTTGAATACTGTTAAAGAAACCTAAATCCAAGACATTAAAGTCTGGACTATTGGGAGGCTGAGATCGCATTGACACGTCCCACCCGAACTCATTTGCGAGGCTAACAATGACCGACTTGTCAATGGCTTGATGTGGACCAGCATTGTCGTGTTGAATGTAGATCCTTCGGGATGCTGCGCTCTTTGGGAATTTTGCAAAAATAGCAGGCAAGACGCAGTCGGTGAGGTAGCGTTGGTAAACTTCACCAGTCACAGCGATTGGCTTCGTCTCGAGAGTTCCGCGGGGTCTGTTTCGACTTGATCGCAAGGCTGACTCGTGCACGACAAAAGGCCAGCAACCAATCTTCCCATCGAATGCTTTGCCACTGTCTTGGTCAATTCTTGGTCGTGCGACCGCCACCAAAAACATGACCTTGGTGATGAAGTTCTTGCTCTTCGTTTCACGCAGTGGCTCTTCTTCATCGTGCCAAAGGTAGTACTTCGTCTTGGTTCGTTTTAGAAAAAACCATTTTTCGTCAACATGGACTGTGTCCATCATGTCTGCATAACGGCTTTGAATCCCATCGTTATTCACAAACGAAGCGGCAAAGCTGAGCCGCTCTGCCTTGTTTGCCTCTGTAAGAAGAGGTTTAAGTCGACTACTGACTCTCTTCAACATGTTGGGTTGCTTCAAATATACACTCAGGGTCGACTTCGGTACCCCTGTGCATTTTTCTAGACCTCGAAGCGTTTGACGCAAGTGTACTTCTGCGTCTTTCACTGCCTTTTCAATTGCGATGCGATCATGTTTTCTCCATTTTTCACAATTTCCTAATCCAGTACAAACTGTGAGTTTCGATACTTCAGCAAAGTTTACAAATAGATAAACTCTCATATTTGATATTACCTCGCATTCTGCTCGCTACGTCAGCAACGACACGTCCATCGGCAAGCGACTTGACTCCTCGCTTCCATATACGCGAGACGGTCTCTGCTGAAATGCCAAAATGGTGAGCGACGCGTTGTTTCGATCCATATCTTGGCGTTCCATTGTTGCACTCCACAAGAAGCATGTCAAAAACGGCGCGGCGCTCGTCGTCGGTAAGGTTTCTCTTCTCGTCCTTGGACTTGAACGCTGCAGGGGGAGATTGGGATGCAATCTCAATGTGTGTTGCTTTCATGGTCGAATGAAAAGTGAGTTGTGTGTTAGTTCTGGAGGTCCGATACGCTATTGTGTTTAGAACCAGTCAATCAGACAAGGTGGCTGCAGTCCAGTCAACGTATCTCGCTAACCACACCACCAAAATCCTTGAAAATTATATCCAATCAAAGCCCCTTTTATTGGCTTTCTTTTAAGCCAATTAAATGTCAATAAAACGCAAAAATGAGCTTAATTTCAATATTTTGGTGAAATCCAACAATTCTTCTTGGACAGAGTAGTATGAGTTTGTCGAAGTCATGAAGTTTGTCAAGGTTAACCTCAGCCACTGGTGGAAATGCTACAATCCTTTCAGTTGAGCGTTGTAGTGACTCTTGAGATAGTCCACGATTTCAACGGCAGAGGGGCGATCATCTGGAGACAACTTCCAGCACATTGTAATCAAAGTCCACAAGGGCACAAGCTCTGCACGCAAGTCTTCAGGCTTTTCAGGTCGATCGTCTTCTCACTTGAAAATCTCTTCTTCGAATTCATACTGACTGCAGTTTCGAAAGTCATCCCAAACGACCACACGTCCGATTTCGTCGTCACCTTTCGTGGAGTGAAATACTCCTCGGGACTCATCCAACACAGTGCGTCAGCTCGTCCTGGCTTGATCATTGACTTTTCAAGGCTAGTGACTGTCCAACTGATGCAATAGCTGCGGTATGTTCGAACGTAATTAAGACATTGTAGGTCTTTAGATCTCGATGGATGATCTTGGACTTCTCAAGAGTCACTTGATGCGAGTTGATACACCATGGGATGATCTTCTCTGGCCAGTCACGGACATAGCGACGGATGTTAGTTTCACACAATTCGCTGACAAGAACTGTCTTGGAGATCTTTGTGCATACACCAAGGAGGCTAAAAATATATGGCTCGTGGGAATATCTTTCCACGCCTTGATTTCCTTGGTGATGCGCTTTTCCAAATCGGCTTTGTCAGCCTCTTCGATTTCATGGAAAACCTTGACAGCTACCTGTTGACCATAGTATACGCCTTTGAAGACTGATGCAAACCCAAGAAAGTTGTCTCGTTGCTCGGATCAAGTTGGACGTCCTGAGGAAGTACGAGCTGGTTAACATCTTGCTGCTGCCCGTGGGTCACATAGGCTACAGCTCTGGAAGATCAAGCCTATAATGAATGCCAATGTACATGTACAATACAAGCTGAAAGTGCTCGATAATCAACAATATGCGAATCAAAAAGAGTTTTCGTGCTCAATTTTCCTATATAAAATCTACTTGGTCTTTTTGTCGTCCTCGTCATCGTCGTCATCGCTATCACTGTCTTCGTGCTGAAGCGACATGACTTGTTCGAAGAGCGTCGGGTCGTTGTCAAGCTCGACATCTTCAGGATGCGGCTGGTAAGCAGGCAAGTCGTTGGCAGAAATGACAGTGAATCGCATAGCTTTGCGTTGATCCAAGCCCAAGTATGAGTCGGACTTGAGCCACACATCCAATTGGTACGTGCCAGCCTTCGGTGGTGCTTGGAGGCGCAACTTTTCTTCCACGACACGTTCTTGCGACGTAACCTTGGCAAACGCATGCAAATGGTTCATGCGGGCATCGCCAACCAAGACAAACCATCGCTCAGACTTGGGGAATGGGAAACCAGGCGCGTACACTAAGTCGATCGTTTCTCCTTCTGGCACATTCTTTCGTGTGAGCTTGACAGTGACCGTCATGATGTCGCCCTCTGCAATTTGATCTTCATCTTCGACTTCTACGGTCACTTCCATGTCCACGTTTGGCAAGATAGAGCAGACGCGGTTCACTTCAGCCTTTTCTTCTTCGCTCATCTTCGCCATACCTTTGCGTTCGTCTTCTGGGAGTTCAATAAATTGAGCAAGCGAGCGCACAGCATTCTTTCCAACAACAGCAGCTTTCACTTCGGCTTCAGTGAAATGTGGCAATTGCAACAACGATGAGTCCTTGATCCAAAGTGCTTGCGAAATGTGTTGTTCGAACTCGATAGCGTTGATAATAGTCTGGAGCCAGCCCTTCGAGACGCAAATTTCGACAATACCATCAATCAAGTGGATCGATTGCTTGAGCATCGCGTTCAAGTCGGCACGGAGCGTAGGGCTGAGAGTCTTGCGGGTCAAATGGGCATGCAAAAGCAAGTTCGCTTTGGCAATCACAGGGTGGTTGAATCGAGCTTTGACAATAGTTTGTTCTTGCTTCAAGTCGCGGTAGATCGCACCCAATTCTGCTTGATCAGTTTCTCGCAACGGGATGGCACGGAATTCCGCCGAACCGGCCAAGATTTCAGGCATCATCTTCAAATGCGCGTGTTCGCTCAAGGCGTAGTTGTAAAAGCCATACGAGTCGTACATGATCATGCTATCGCCATATTGCTTTGACTTGGAGTACCACAATGCGACGATCGAGGGCACAGCAACGACCAAGACGATCAAATAAATGGTCAAAATTGCCAAATGGTTCTCCTTGTCGAGCAAAAACGTTGGCAAACCAATACTCAATTGCAACGATTGACGGCCGTCAGGGTTACCAAACATTTCAAAGTTTTTCTTCGCGATGGGGTCGGTCAACGACTGGTAAGCTTTCGCGACGAGCACGAATTTCTGTTCAGCGACGGGATCGCCGATGTTTTTATCAGGGTGATACTTCAAACTCTGTCGACGGTAAGCGGATTTGATTTCCTTGTCCGTGGCACCGACTGCCAGTTCCAAGACAGCGTATGGGTCAAACGTTTTGATTTCTGAGTCGTCCTTGACCAACATAATCATGTGATAAAGTCCATACCACATCGCAACGAGGATAATCAAGTTGAGCACGAATGCAACGTTGAAAATGTTCTTGAGCGATGTCTTTTCCGCTTGCAATTGGCGCACTTTGGTCAATTCCTTATCGCAGCGCACGGTCGACACATCCAACACTTTGTCTTTGAGGAACACACCATAAATGATGCGCTTGAGACTGAAATACGTCATAGGGATCACGTAAATGACGCTCATGGAGATCCCAAAGTAATAGAACGCGGAATTGTCGTACTCGAGCATGATGCCTGCCTCTTCTCGACGAAAAACTGCAACTGGCAGCCACGTGGCTACGAACGTTTTCAATCTATATTTTATTAAATTTCCGAACATTCGGAACAATTTTCATACAAATGCCAAGATAAATAGATAAACAGAACCCGTATTTTTTTAAACTCCAAAATTGTCGATGAAAATATCCATCAAATTCCTTGGAGTATATTTTTTTATTGCTGGAATATAATCAAAAGTCTCCTGGCATCAACATTGAGAGCAACGATACTCTCTCTAAAAACCACAGACGTCAGATGTGGTGGTGACGATGGCTAAGACTGCGTCTTGTAGCAATGTACGTTCGAGAGGGGAAAAACAGAAGATACGCACCAAAAACTACTGGCTAGAAATTTTTATCTGAGTTTCCAATCAATTATCTCTCATATTTTAATACGAGAGAAATCAAATTATTTGACGGCGTGCGTAAATAATGGCGGGATTAATAAGCTCGAGTACAATAGCCAAGAGCGTGCACCATTCCAGTGACGATGCTGTCTCTAATCGCAATGGAATGGGTAAACTCGATGTTATTTGTCAAGCAAGCACCATGAGCTCGCATAAAATGGACGGGGTGTCAACAAATGTATTTGAAATATGACACAATGGTTTTGATATATTTTCGACAAATTTGTATACAAGGAAATTTTACTCCCATTCATTCCAGGACTGATATCGCAGGAGTATCGCTCGTCAGGGATGACGGGCAATCTATTTCAGTATGCATTGGAGTAAGCGCCATACAATTCTAAAGAAAAACACCTCGCGCATCAAACTTACCCTCATAACGTTATGAGGAAAATTTCAAATTCTCCAGATATTGTGTCATTTTCATGATCTCATTGCACTTTCTATGTAAAAATAGTATCACTTTAGCCGATTAAATGTGGACATGGAGACATTTGAGATGTGTTAAATATGAATCTCCACAGGTGGAGGAAGTGTCGTGGCAAACAAATGCTGCAACGTGGTGTTTTCGCTGCCGCTCGTGCATTCCAAAGGTGGCATGGCTGCAATTTCAGCCTGGATATGAGCTTTCCACTGCGTCGCAACAATTTTCCATTCGGATTTCGAACATATCATCTCGACTTGGTTCTCGTGAGCGTGGAGCCATCGGTCGGCGTTGGGATCCTTGGCGTGGATCTTCGCGGTTGATGAGGAGATTTTTGTCGTAAATCCAATATGCAGCAACGGCAAGACAGTGGTAGCGTCATGGGTTGTTCTAGCGTGTGATGCCACATACCCAATGCCTCGCAATACATGACGGACTGGGGCAGCAAAGATCGACATGGCGTACAATCGACAGCACAAGGCACACAATTCAGGGTACGAGTTGGCCACACCCGAATAAAACGAGCTAACGTCGTGGTAGTCACGCGTGCAATCGAACGGAAAAGCATTCGTTTCCACGGCCACAAGAATGTCTTGAATACGCGTGATTGGCGGTGTCGTGTGGAACCATCGCGTTGAATACGTCGCAAACGACGCAGGGACGGCAGACATCACAGTTGAGGCTAACCACGTTGGCTCCAAGTGAAAGTCAAAACGGAAAGCCAAGACCATCGCTGGCATTTCGTACAAGTTCCACATGCGATCGATCAACGCCACGACTGTCTTCGCAGTCGGCAATTGAACTAAATCAGCTCGCGTCGTATAAGCTTGATGGAGCCGCCCAAATGTGTATAAGACATGTGAAAGCATCTTGGAAGAAGATGTAGCCGCCATGGGATGCTGAAGGAGGGTAAATACATCAGCAATTGGATCCAGTAGGGCATTCAGATGGCGCAGGTTGTTCCAAAATGATGGCGACAAGCTTTCAACCAAGGAGGATGGCAAATGAGACTGGATACGATCGAGGCAATGTTCCAAGACGAGCGCATGGCGAATAGACTCAACGTATGAGGTGGCTTGCCGTCGATTTGGCAGCGCGGAGAAGACTGCCGAGGAAGAATCACCACCGAACAGCTCGGCGGAGGCCACTGCCACGACTTCGACAATCTTTGGATGACGACACCATGCCAAGAACTCGATCAAAATGCCAATGAGCTGCTCTTCAGAGGTCATGATTACACCAATCAATGTCGACAGTATCTCCGCAATGCATGGAAGCACCAGCAATTCTGGAAATGCCGTAGCTTGGACTCGAGACGCTGCCGTCCATGCCAACATGCTGTCGGCAACAATGCTCACGATGGAAACCTTCAAATCGTCATGGAGTGAGCGCAAAATGGCACGGACGTGAGTTTCTAATGCATCGCACGTCCAACCACTCTCCACAACAGACAGAGCGTGAGCATCACCGTCAGAATTCATAAGCGAAAAGGCGACAAGATGTTGGTGCCGACGTGTCTTCCATGAGTTGATGCTAAGAGTGAGCCCGCCTTTAATGGTCGAATTGAGCATGCCTTCCTTGACCTTGTCTAGCTGCGAGCGAGCCAATTCTCTTGCAGTAGTCAACATGTCGTCCGTGGTTAATGGGGGCAGCTTGAGCCACGCATGGAGGCGAGGATCTTGTGTCCAAGACATGTCGAGTTGGGCAGAAAGGGTTGCCTGCCATACTTGAACTCGCTTCAATCTCGACGAATTGGTTTCGTCTTCTTCTTCTGTCACTGGAACGACGTTGCTATGGAGAGAGGATGCACGACGCTTGGATTGAAGCGAAAGTTGCTTTTTCAGTAATTCATCGACAACGTAGGGTGGACACAGAGTGCATTGCTCGAGATGTTTGATCATGTCGGCAGACACACCTCGTGTGGCGCGGATTTTTGAGCTCTCGTCATCAACCCCAGCAGTCGTGGACTTGTTGTGGGCGTCCATACAAAAGCGACAGTATGCGCGGTAGTGGAACCTGTTCTGTTTTTCCCCGCGGACAAAGTAATTCCACACAGGATGGCACGGTCGGCCTGTTCGCGGCATATGCGATTTGAACGTCGGCATGTCAAACGCATCCAGCGCTGCTGCTGGCGACACCGTGTCGTCCTGAAGACTTGTCACGAGTGCTTCTTCAGATGAAGATTCAGGAAAGAGATGTAGCGTGTCGTTCATCGCGACATCGTCTTCCTCGTCGTCGTCGAGCGCCACGTTCGGCGACTCCATGTGTCGAGGGACCACTTTCTCAACAAATTAAATAATTGATTTTGAGCAAAATGAATTTATTGTAAATCAATATCATTATTGCAAATCAATAAAATAATTCTCTGCCGCTCAGTGTGTTGTTTCTGAACGCCATCTACCGCTTGTTTTTTGTCCAGCGTGGGGAGGTGATGTTTATTACGACCACCGCCGTCTTCTCTCTCCAGAGTACGTCTTGTTTTGATGTGAATGTTTTTCTTGTATCTCTCTCACAAGTCGAATTCGTCAAAGTGAAGAGAATAATAAATTCGACGTTGGCACAAGATTTGGCAGCTTAGCAGCCTTACGAGTTCATAGGAAGTTGTTGGAGACACAACGTGGAGAGTCAAAATGGGAAGATCTATTACTTGTACTAGTAGTAACATGAACGACTTCATCGGCCAAAAGTTGCAATTTGAAAGTCTGCAGCCCAACAACATGGCACTTTTATACCACATAATTAAATATTCTTCAATAATCAATTACTTGTAAGTAACTATAACCACCTCAGACAACACAAACTCAAAATTATTTTAATATATTATATACTGTGTCAATGAATGGATCGATATATGTCAATAGCATTTAGACAGATACTCTGCGATGATTAACTACTCAAAGGGGTTCAAATTCAAAATTCAGTCAATTGCTATTCTAACAACAGTACACTTATCACGGCCTTTCAAATGCACTTCTATTCACTGTTTTCACAACTCGCGAACAAGGTATTTCTTGGCATGTATGCATGAATGAAAGCCTCAGTATGTATCTCGTCTTTTAAACTTTATCGCTTTGCAATATTATTTGATAGAGTTGATAATATTAGAAAGAATTGTATCCAAAATTGAACTGAATTTTGCAAAAGATCACATTATTCAGCGCCCAGCGTATTCACATATGGAATTGATACGGTGGGTATCTCATCCATGATGGCGACACTCTTCCACTCCTTTCTGCGTGTTTCTTTGCTTCTTGGCTGTGACAAAATGTCCATGGAGTCCATGCTGCGTTTCTGTCACGATCTTCCTCGTGTCTTTGGATCTTTTCAACTGCCGTATCGTGTCGATTGGCCAGAATTGGATCAAAAGGCGCTTCCATGGCGGTTATAATCGATAAGACAGGCCCATGTTGATAGCCAAGACAATGAGGAAACAATGAAGAGTTGATTACACAAGACGGAGCGCAGCACAATTGCGCTTAAATACACTATAAATAACAGAGAGCGCAGCTTATTCGTTGGAGCTGCAAATGCTGTCGCTTCGGCCAAACAAACCGCGACCATGGGCAATGCAGAGCCCTTTCTTCTTGCGATATTTGGTGCATCCATCGATGCGGCAGTAATGAATACCACCATGAGCACTGCAGAGGCCTTTGGCTTTGGAATGCTTGGTGCATCCATCAACCTTGCAATACCATCCACCACCATGGGCAACACACAAACCGTTCTTGTGGCGGAGTTTGTGGCAATCGGTAATTTTGCAGTAGCGGCTGCGGACATACGTCTTCGAGTTGTTCGACGACACAGCGGCGGCGGCAGAAGCAAGAGATTTGCCGACAGGACTCGTCGCATGCATCGAAGGGAGGTAGACTGGCTTCAAGCGAGGGGTCGTGAGCGCATCGCCACCGTTGGAATCGTCGCCCGAGCTGTGGAATTGGCACATGTCGTTCATGATGGAAAAGTTGCGGCAGCCTTGCACCTTGCACGTATGTTCAACGCATAGTCCGCCGATTGTCGCTTCACGGGTGCAGCTCGAGAGAAAACACTGCGTGTCGCGGCGGAGGTCGAGCAAGCCGTATGCGCCGGTCAAATCTTTGGCAAACGTGGCTCGGTCCTTCTTGAACGCGACCGGGTTGAGCAACGACGAGATGGAAAAGTTGGGCAAGGCATCGTCCCCGACAACTGCTACTTGACTCGGAATC
This sequence comes from Aphanomyces cochlioides, assembly GCA_019828595.1. NCBI lineage: Eukaryota > Oomycota > Saprolegniomycetes > Saprolegniales > Verrucalvaceae > Aphanomyces > Aphanomyces cochlioides. The sequence continues at coordinate 2,450,748 of JAHQRK010000007.1, read as the reverse complement.
GTGATGGACATCATCGTGGTCGTCGATGTACTCGCGCGGTGGACAGATTGAAAATGACGTGCGCAAGGCAAGACTGATTCGTTCGATTTTAACACCAACGTGGTGTAGGCACCTCAACTTTTGGACAAAAATATCGAAGGTTGGGTCACGCGGCTCGAAGAATATCGAAGCTACGACGGGCGCCCCGCTCTGACTCTCTATTCCATCTCTGTATCCCACTCCAGCTTAAAAGTTTCACTTGATTTTTGTATATATGATTAAAACCTAATTATAAAACCTGCATAGATTTTAGATTTTTAGGTTCTTAGCATAGACGTGGAACAACTCAGTTTCTTCGTCATGTGGGTCGTCGAACCGTTTGCTGCGAGTGCGCACATCGGCGCGAGGAGGCGCAGAAGCGATGTGTGGTGGCTGGTCTCGTTTTGAAACCGCAAAGACCGTCGTGGAATCCATGCAACCAACAACCATGCAAGTGAGTGTACTCCATGGACCATGACCAGGCTGGCGAGACTTGGAGAAGGGCGACAGACATTCTCAGCCAGTCCAACGGGGCGCAAGAGGCGACAACGCGTGAAGCTCGGACGACGGCAGAACGAGCCGGGCTCGACTGTCTTGAAACTTCAAGGCAAGAGACTTTGGTCTCTGCGTGTATGGCTATCGTCGAGGCGTGACGAAAGATACAATCGAGATTGAGTTGAAGAGAGAGAGAGAGGTCGTCGCGCGCGGTGTCGAGTCTGTCTCTGGTTGAAGCCGAGGCCACGGTTTTCGTATGGTGGGTGTGACCATAAGTACGCACGACGAAGACGGACAAGCAAGTTCAACGTAATTGCTGCTCGCGCTTGTTCTTTGTCTGGCGTGATCCACCTCTTGGGCTACGTCGAGTGCTAAGGATCTTCGATCTTCGAAGCTTGGGAAGTTCTCTGCTCTCTGCAGTCGACAGAGTCGTCGTTCTCTCTCCTTACTTATTCGTGCGATCTTTGGCCGCTCTCGACAGGCAGGCAGCTGCGTCGACCAACAAGATGGTGTTGACTGCTAGGTCCTCTCTTCTCTCGTCAACACCTCGTCGTCGTTGTGTCGATCCTTTCTCGTCTCGTCCCGAGCGTACGTACGTGCGCCATCAAACACATGCAAATATGCCTCATGTTGTGTTGGTTTGCGACCAGCTTGACCATCGACATGGATAGACGGCCGCGCGGCAGAGATTGCGACAGACGATCCACGCGGATTCAACTTGCTCTGGCCATAGTGGTCGCCTCGTGTGGAATTTCAACTTCACATTCCAGGGAGGATCGACTCAGGATATGATGGTTGTCGTCGCCGTCGATTGTTGCAGTCTCTCTACACCTTCATACCGCGTATGCGTGATGAGAGATTCATCTCTCTTACGCGCGACAGCCTCTTGATCGACACGACGAGATGGAACACCCACAAGGCAGGCACGCCAGACGAGACGATATACAGCCTCGTTGAAGTCCTGAGGCCAAAAAAATATCGAAGCCACGACGAGATCTTGATGGAGATTTGCCGCATGTTTTTCGAACATTCCCAGCTTGAAGTTGATCCAAGTGCCATCTGAGTGGATGACTGAGCGATATATCTGGCGCAGGTGACCATTCCTCGACACCTCATGCATACGAGGATGTGATTTACACTGCTTTGCCGCTTGTCTCGCGACCGTTTCGAGAGATCAGACCGCCGGGCAAGACGACGCACTCGCCGGATCCACGAGCTCTTGCGTCGCTTTATATCATGCCCACCACCATCACGAGGAAGCAGAGCCGGGTTGTGGGTTCCCGTACTAGTAGATGCTCGAGCTGTTCAATGACGAAGTGCTGAGAGGAGGCGACAGGTTTCTCTCCCTGCTGCTCTCGTGCGTGTCAAGAAATATATGTACCGTGAAGATGTGGAAGAGAGTGCATCGATACCTATCTGGTCCCGGAATGTTTGAGAGAGAGCAAGTCGAGAACATGAATGCGAAGGAAAGGATGTTTTGGATCAGGTTGAAGAGCATCCTGTGTCGTGGCCAACTACAAGTACTACATGATCACAGAAACAGAGTCTCAACGTACCGCCATGGCGTCATCGAATCAGCAGCGACAACGCAGACAACCAACAAAAGGACGACGGCGCACGCCAAGACGACCCCCATATCCTCTCTCACGGACGTTTTCCAACATGTCATCGAGTGATAGATGGCTTGATGGATGTAGATTGATGTTGCGGGGTGTCCATCGCCGGACAGGGAGCATTGTGGAAAACACCACCGAGATGGCTTGTCTGGTGCATCGTACCAAGGTTAAAGATGCGTGAGGCTTTCCACTGAATTTCAATTGCAATATTCATTGAGGTGGATCACACCATGGATGCTTGGAAACAGTGATTCATGGGCAAGAGTTGCGATTCACCATGGAGGAAGCAATCAAGGACTAGAGGAAGGCGCAACGACTCTGCGCTAGGATTCGAGGAAGGAAGAATGCAATTGTCCGCTGGGAAGCGCATGAGTTTATGGGGTTGCTTCAATGACGAGGCGCCAGTGGGGATTGAAGTGCACTCTCGTATTCCACAGAGTTCGCGATTCTCCACCATCGAGCAAGAGCTTCGTAGATCGCGAAGCATACTCGACTTTCTACATCGTAGACGCTATTCCGTGACAATAGATCGAGAGGTTCGCGAGATCCTGCCACGTTTTCTTTCGAAGCGGCGAGGCATCCACAAAAGAGAATGCCGTGGCAGTAATCCATCAGTCCCGTCAAGTCGCTGCGTCATACTTGCGTACATCTCGCCTCGTTTGCATGGTCTGACAACATACCAGCGATCGGAGATCCACGCGCGAGCGGAACGACTTTCAACAAAACGTTTCTCTGCAAGAAATCTCGTCGGCTTGCGCACTTTCTAGCCAGATTTTGCTGCACCGAGCTTTCAAGACCATCTCACCACTGACACACTTCTACATGAACGCGCGTTCTTCTCTTCCCATCATCTCGGTTGCGTCCTGACCTGTCTTTCTCGGTCTGGCCTTTCTTCGCCGGCGCCATGAGCTTGGTGTGTTGTCGTTGACGAATATCATTACCTATCCGGATAAAGACAGATTCGACTTCCGGATAATGATTCAGTTGATCTGCTTTATCCGGACGTTCGGATAGTGGGCGGTGCATCGATCTGGGAAGATCTTTGACCTCCCCAACTCGACTGCCTTGGAGACCTTCTCGGTATCATACACAAAGCAAATGAAGGCATTCCGGCTTTGCGGTGAGGAGACCCTTTGCTTGTTCTTTATCGCACGCAATCAAGGTGTCGATTGGGATTGACGCCAGAGATTTGTCCAACCATTGTCATACCATCGAATCGAGCAAGGAAGTGGGGGAAGTTGCTTCTGCGGGAGCAGTTTGGTGTCGTATCCCTCATATGGTTCCGTGGACGATAGCGATATTCTCGCAAACAACAACACCGCAACGTTTGTGTGCTCGTCATCCTGTTGCTCGTCCTCAATACTCTGTCCTATCAATGAGCTAACGTCCTATCCACCTCCCAGTCGAAGATTCACGAGGATGAAAAAACATATCATGGCGTGTTGCTGTCCCAGGTTGTCCTGCGCTGCATCTGCAGCTTCCAATGTGGCATGGATGGAGCCTTGAAGATTTTGTATGAAGACACGAAACCTCTTTTGACTCGATATAATCACGAGCTGCAGCGTACAGATACTATTTCTCGCCTACCACGATCTCTACCGCCAAGAGCGGCTTGATACCATGTGGAAGCTGCACAACTTTTCTTGGAACCGTGGTTGAACTCCAACAATGCAAAATCTTACTCCCCGCAGCGTATCTTTCAAGCCCATGTTCTCCCGCGAACCTCTTGATGTCCAGATCCAAAGTGCAATGAAGAATTTGGTTTATCTTGAATGCTTGGAAGGAGTCCAAAGCTTGCGCGAGACGTCACCGGTCCTGTCCAGTCGACATTGCAGCGGCAAATGGACATTTGGGCATTCTGCAGTTCTTCCTGACCAACCCCGAGGACCACGGAAGTACATACGCAATGGATTATGCAGCGGAGAATGGTCACATGAATGTTGTCTAATATCTCCACGAGAAGTCCATCGTGGGGGCCACAAAGAAAGCCATGGATGAAGCTGTAGCCAACGGACACTTGGAAATCGTTCGCTTTTTGCACGAGCATCAGCGTGAAGGATGCAGTACCAATGCCGTTGTTCGTGCTGCGACGAATGGACATTTGGACGTTGTGAAGTTTCTTATTGACCATCGAAAAGGATACACGACAGACGCAATGGATGGCGCCGCCTCTCATGGTCATTTGGATATTGTACGTTTCTTTCACGCTCGAAATACGACGTCGTCATGGGTAGCCGGCCTCGAGCGCTCCTAGAGACTACTCTTTTGTTCCCAGTCACTTCCAGCTGGTCCTACAACAAGCGCTATGGACCGTGCTGCTGGTAATGAACACCTCGACGTCGTCCTTTTTCTCCATGAGCATCGTCGAGAAGGATGCTCTGCTGATGCGATGGTCCATGCTGCAAAGAATGGACATCTCGATGTGGTCCGCTTCTTGTCTGAACATCGCCCAGAATCCATGGAAAGGATACAGTTCATTATGGACGTAGCTGCAAGAAAGGAAGTTATCGAATTCTAATTGAGCAGCACCTCAGCATGTGCCAACATTGATTTGAACAGTCCGATGAGTGGAGCGTGTTTTCATGGCCAAGTCGTGCGAGCTCTTTGGAAGCATGGCGGTGGTAGTAATGGAAAAGCAATTCGCTGACTCGCGTCTTGTCAATGGTGCTGGATATGGCCATCTGCAAATCGTGCGCTTTTTCGTCGAGCAAGACCATGTCAAGCGTGTCGAACAAACTCTAGATGCGCGCAGCATCCAAACGACATTTCGATATTGCGAACTTTCACGTCGACCACGATAATATCAAGGTCAGCATACTGTCAACGAAGCACTAGAGGAAGGACATTTCGATATCGTGAAATTTCTCGTCGAGCTGGACTTGATATCAATGTCCTGCCACTGCTTGTGGCTGGAGCCAACGTGGACACTGCAATTGCAACGAAGCAACTTGCCGTGTAATCTACGAGCTGTCCGATTCTAGTGCGCCGTCATCCGTCGTATCCCATGCCTGATCGCACAAGTTTTTTGGCTGGTTTCATCTCCAGTCTCTGTCGCCTTGGCTTGCAGCTTGGATCAAGAATTCTCTTGACTCGAGCTGGCTTTCGTCGATGCACCACGCGCATGTGAATACTTCGCTGCGTTGTGCATCACTTGGAAAAGTCACAGCTGCAATATTACACAATGCCCAAATGTTCATGCTTGGCGCCAACAACGAAAATTGGATGGATTTCGATATCAGACGACGAGAAATTTCACAAGTTCGAAGTGTCTACTGCTCCTTCGGCTGTAAGTTTGGTATGCTCGACATGGTTCAACTCGACGAATAGCTGGATAGTTGCCAAGTGTTCATCGGAAGCTACCATGCGAATTGCTTGCTGAATATGCTTGACATGGTTGTGCTTTTGAAAAAGCGCACGACTTGTGGATGGCCACCGACTGCACTTGTTCAACATGCGAGCCACAGAGTTTCACCCCTGCAGCAGCACCACCATCATTTCAAATAGCTCGGGCGGTTGTATGTGGTCTCCACGACATGCTTGACTCATCTGAGTGTGCAAGTAAGCATTCCTTGATATGGCACAAGTACCCAACGACAACTTTTGTAGGATTGTAGCGCGTGGAAGTGGGGAGGGGGGGCTTTGCGGCTTCACACGGACTCACTCTTGGATAGTTGCACGCAGGGCTCCCGAATATCGGATATTTTACCTATATTTATTTCAAAACCCAAAAAATATATCCGATATTTATTGTATTGCTTAAAGTATTTCAATTGGCGATGCTTGACGTCTAAGTCGAATACTCTGTATGGTCGCTGCACTCCAGAGATCAACATTGTACCTCAACATCATGATGTCCTCAAGCGTTTCAGTGTCCATACTTGAGCGAAGCTTGGAGTACGTCAACTTGGCTTGTGAGAAAAAGCGCTCACATTCATTTGACGTCGGCGGGACAAAACGTGTGTCGATGTACTTATTTGTCCGAACCTTCTGGCGTTTGTAGCATTTTTCGATGTACGACTTCTCTTCAGTTGTCGTTGTGAGTTCCTTGTCTTCAAACCTAGCAACGGCGCTTCGCTCAGTCAAGGACAGAGCCTCATTGTCGCGCTGTATTTTCACAAGAGCATTCTCGAGTGGAGGATTATTGATGATATCAGCTGACTTTGCCAAGTGATACTTCATTGTTGGAAAGTCCACCAAGGCTTGGTCGAAAATTCTGCGTACAGCTGACAACGTAATGGTGTGTTTCTGCAGTTCCAGCGTGACTTAGCTGAGCTTTTCGAGATCTTCGTAGAGCAAACTTGCACGTTCAAGTTGAACTGATCTTAGCATAGGATCACCATCTATTCCAATTCTTGACAGTTGATCCATCGATAAATTTTGGAGGCTAGGATGGAATTCTACATATCGCTTCACCATGTCGAACGTGCTGGACCAGCGCGTCGCATTGGGTGATTTGGGTGAGAGTTTCGTCACAGTCCTCAATACCCCTCTTTCCTTTATGGTGGACAACTTCTTCATGAACAAATGAATTTCATTGATCAAATTGAGATGGTCGTCGAGAAATCGTTCACAAGCCAGATTGAATCGATGGGAGGCGCAGCCAATAAGGGGTGGAGCTCCATCACGACGGCCAATAGCTTGATTCACTGAACAATTGTGCCCATCAAGGAACTGCACAGATGTCCGTGGTCTGTCGTAAACAGAGAGAGTGTCAGCAATCAAGTCGTAGTATGATTGAGCGCTCAAGTCGTCCTCTCTACCAAGGGGACAGAAGGCCAGGAGCAGGTATCTTTGGTTGTAGCACCGTAAATCGTTGTTGTCACTTGAGTTGGTATTGTTTTTGTTTTCAGAGTCGTCGAAAACACCAAAGACGGCAACATAGTGACGATTTGAGTGAGACCATCCATCGAAGACAAGGCCAAAGTGCTTTGGGAGTTATACTCATGCGTACTGCTTCAGCAACATCAGTGATATAGGATCGCACAGTGTCGGAACAAAAGGGTGACATTTTCACATTTTTGCGAGTTTCGTCATCATTAACAAAGCTCAAAGGCAGGTGGCGCCTGACAATCCACTTGATCCAATCGCGGATGTCATTGTCTCGTTCGTTTGGGAGCTTCAACTTGAAATAGTTTCCTGCTTTTAATTCTTGACCAAGGATTACAAGGTAGTTGGAATGTTTGGTAACTACATGTTTCATGAGATTGCTGGATCCAGTCGCATTTTGTTGGTAAACTTTGGCAGGGGAGCAGTGGTTGCGCTGGTATCGTCCGTCGGCAAGTTGGGTGAACATTGTTGCTACAACGTCCTTGTTCGAATAGACTTTCATCGCTGAACGATATTTCCACTCGAGCCAAGATTTAAGAATGACGAAGAATGGTACAAAAGTTACTCTATCCCAAGCTCAAGACTGCTGCTATCCCATTATTGGCATAGACATTTCGTGGTTCATTTATATAGGTGTTGATAACTGTCGTCGGTTTCTTACTGTGGTAGAGTAGACGCTGCATAGATTAGCTGAGCTGAAAATACATATACAGAATTGAGTATAATGATGGCTCAGGAACGAGCCATCAAAGATGATGGAAATGGGAGAGACACACAAAAATTTTACGGTGATGGATTCGATTTCATCATTGCCATCGTGGGACTCGAACCCGGGTCATGGTCATGGTGGTTCGATATCATAACCATTACGCCAAATTGAACCACATATTTGGCTGTCTGGCAAGAGGACTAGTTGTGAAGAAAACGTTTTCCACCACACATCAGTATCGGGAAAATATCGGTCTTTCAAACGATAAATAAATACGATCCAAATATTGGATTGTATTTGGTATTGTAAGGGCCTGGTCGGGGAAGAAAACGTTATCCGGAATTTTTTGGAAGTTTTTTTGAAAAATATCAAAAAGTATTTTTTCGATTTTCTTGAAAATGTGTCTGAAGCAGGAACGGACTTGTTGAGGCAGAGATGGATCATCTCAAGGCGTTCCTGCCTGAGTTTATCCGAAAAGCAAGAACGACCCCATTATCCGGAAATTATTGGAATTGACCAATCAGAAGCCTGAATCCGTCCCTGAAGCATGGATGGAATGTTCGGCGACCAGGCCCTAATACTTGTTCGGGAGCCCTGGTAGCACGCCATAATACGTTCCTTACTTCATCGAGCCTTCCACCGGGACGTTGATGGGACATCCCAGTGCTCCAGAGGAAGCATTCCTTGGCGAATTGGTCGTCTGTGTCGACATTGCGTGAAACTCGATTCCAAATGACTCCTCCTATGTCATGTTTTCTTCATGTGTCCGTGCAAGATGGCGTATCCCCTTTGGCGACTGCTGGTTCGCCATTCTTCCATTATAATCTTCCAATGAATGATCAGGTGACAACATGATCTGCCCATTGAAAGATCGGCATGAATGACGACGACGCATATCATCGAGTGTTGCTGTACCAAGACAGTATGCGCTGCATATGCAGCTTCCAATGCGGCATGGATGGAGTCGTCAAGTACTTGCACGAAGCTACAAAATCCCTCTTGGATCGATTAAACGATGGGATACCATGGTCGGTGCATCATGAGACGTATGAAAGTTATCAACAGGAGCGACTTGATGTTATTTGCGAGCTCTACGACGACTTTTTCAAGCCATGGTACTCTGCCTACAAAGCTGTTCGGTTGCTCTCTGCGGCGCATCTTTTCAAACCCATGCCCGAGTTCATGGCCATCTTGACTTGCGACGTCAGTGGCCTCGACAGCTTGCACATCCAACGTCAGTTGAGTGATCGAACGGGTGAAATGCTAGCCTTTGTGTTATCCAAGTGGCCATGGAACGAGCCTTCAAAACGTTCTCGTGTTGAAGAAATGCTAAGGATACGTGCGGAAATGTCGCCCGAGCCACTGGCCTGGAGAGTTGCCATGGAAGGTCTGGCCTATTTTGGAAGCTTGGAAGAGTCCAATGCTTGTACGCCTTGTCGCCGATCAAATATGGATCGAAACCTGCCGACATTGCAGCGGCAAATGGAAAATTAAGCATTTTGAAATTGTTGCTGACTACTACTCGCGACTTTGCAAGCTCAGACGCCATGGATCAAGCAGCTACGAATGGTCACATGGATGTTGTCGAATATCTCCACGAGAAGTCCGCCGTGGGGGCCACAAACCAAGCCATGGATGGAGCTGCAGCAAACGGACACTTGGAGATCGTTCGCTTTTTGCACGAGCATCGCCAGGAAGGATGCAGCACGGATGCGGCGGATCTTGCTGCGACCAATGGACATTTGGAAGTTGTGAAGTTTCTTATCGACCATCGAAAGGAAGGATATACAACAAAACCGATGGACGGCGCCGCAAGTCAAGGTCATTTGGATATCGTACGCGTCTTGCACGCTCGAAATACGTCGTCGCCGCGGAATGCCAGCATCAAACAGTCATTGAAGCGACTTTTTATTTCTCTATCGATTCCTGCTGGCTGTACAAAGTATGCATTGGACAATGCTGCTGCTGCCAATGGACATCTCAACGTTGTGCGCTTCCTCCATGAGCACCGTCAAGAAGGATGCATCGAGGATGCGCTTGAGCATGCTACAGCCAATGGACATCTGAATGTCGTCCGCTTCTTGGTCACTCATCACCCTGAATGCATCAGCAAAATATGTTTGGGTCTGCATAATGCAGGGAAACGTGGACATTTGGACGTTGTGAAGTTTTTCTTGGATTCGACAGTCCAACCTGCGCCATTCAATTGGTTCGAAATGATGCAAGATGCGTGCACTGAAGGCCACATCGACATGGTTCGTTCTCTGTGGGACCACCGACGCGATTGTAGATGTTATGGTGATCTGAATCTTCTCAGAGCTGCTGAACGTGGTCATGTCTTCGTCGAGCGAAACAAGATCAAGCACGTCCAGGACGCGGTTCGCAAGGCAGCACTGAATGGACATTTGGAAAATGTGAAATATCTCGTCGAGCTCAATTATGTCAAGCAAGTTCAGCAAGCTGTCGAAGGAGCAGCGTACTATGGACATTTGGAAGTTGTGAAATATCTCGTCCACCGTCAACTCGAGGTTCATCTCGAGCCAGCATTCGTTGCCGCGGCCAAGCGTGGACACTTCGACATTGTGAGATATTGCGACTGCAAACCTTCAACCAAAGCTATGTACGAGGCAGCAAGACATTCACACGTGCATGTCGTGCGCATTTTCGTCCAGCAATGCAAGCTCAAGTCAAGAGAAGCGTTGATCCAAGCTGCAAAGAATGGCCACTGGGCCTCCTTCCTTGCTCGTAGCAACCATCGTAATGCCCTTCATGGAGTTCCAACTCATGAAACACCTCGCAACTCGTCACTTCGATTTGCCAAACATTCCATCGCATGCTTGGAGTCGAGTCGGTCGGAACAAAAGTACACCCGCAACATCAACATTTCTTCCAGTTGGAGGCGCTTTGCCTGCTTATTCGATGGCCACTTGGACAACGCAAACGCGAGCATTTCACCAGTATGTCCACTCAACTGGCGTTAGGTATACATACTTGTGAGAAGTGTGCCGTCACAAGCTATCATAGCCATGAGTTCCAGCATGGGTTTGAAAAGTTGCGCATAGGGGAGCAATTGAGCCGCTTTCTTTGAGGTGAAGCTCGACTCGATGAAGAGATCATATAGCTTGAACATGACATTGAACCGCTCTCGTTTGTAGTGATCATACGTCATGCTTTGCCTTCTGAAGGAGTGGAGTTCATCGTTCAATCGCTCCAAGTGGGGTTTGGATGCTTCATAGAGACTCTTCACAGCTCCACCTATGCCATATTGGAAGCTGCATATGCACTGCAAGACATCCTGGGACAGCAACACGCCTTGATATGTTCCTTCGCCCATGCCAACCTTCAAATGAGAGGTGGATGAGCCATGTGATGATTGATTGGTGCGTTGCTTGAAGAAATGACTCCAGCACAGGAAACATCTCGGAATGGTTGTGCCCTGTGCTCTCATCTGTTGCGCTTCCAAGGACGCCAGCCAGCCACGGAAACACTTGCTTGTGCTGGTTTAACACCCTCAGGAAAACAACATTGGCGTAGGATATCAAAGCGCACGGCACGGGTGAAAAATTCTGCTTCAAAGTCGTTAAGGGACGTCAGTGTCTGCGGTCACATCATTGCTTCAGACGCGATTTTATCGTTTCCTTGGACACACGCGGCTCATGCAAACGATGACGTCAGAGTCAAAATACACGATTGATGAGGCGTACAAGTGCACAGTAAGTAGTCGTCGAATATGAGAGTTCAACACAGGCAAGGCACGAGTGATCATCAACGAAGATCGCAATCTATCAAGATCGACGTACAAGACTAAACTACTCTTCGTTCTAGCTCGTGATCTGCCTCCCACCGCTAAGGAGACGCCAAGTGAGACAACCAAACACACGCGCGCCACGGCGTTGTGTGCTCGAACTTTCGTACGCAATTCCACCTATCACAGAATCCTCCTCCAATTCAAGAATAGCCATGAAGGCTGAACCATATCATGGTGTGCTGCTGTCCCAAGACGTCCTGCGCTGCATTTGTAGCTTCCAAGACGGCATAGATGCAGCCGTGAAGAGCTTGTATGAAGCAGGAAAACCTCTCTTAGATCGATTGAACCCACGAGATGCGTCGAAGATGCGTGACAAGAAGGAAAGATGTCGAAAGTGACGATTGGATGCCATCTCTCAGCTATACGACGACGTTGTCAAGCCATGGTCTATTTCATTCAGCGCATTTCGATTGCTCTCTATGGCGCATCACTTCCAACCCATGGTCGAACTCACGGCCATGTTGACTTGTGGCACCAGTCTCCTCGACAGCTTGCGCGACCAACGTCAGTTGAGTGACCGTACTGGTGAAATGCTCGCACTCGTGCTGTCCAAGTGGCCGTGAAATGGGCCGATAAAGCGGTCCCGACTCGAAGAAATGCTAAGGATACGTGCTCTATTGTCCCCCGAGAGACTTGCCTGGAAGGTTGCGATGGAAGGTGTGGCCTACCTTGGATGCTTGGAAGGAGTCAAATACTTGTACGTGATGTCCCCCATCAAATGTGGGTCAAAACCGGTCGATGTTGCATCAGCTCATGGACATTTAGACATTGTGAAGTTTTTCGTGACGACAATCAGAGACTGCGGGAGCAAACACGCCATGGATCAAGCTGCTATGAATGGCCACCTGGATGTTGTCAAACATCTCCACGAAAAGTCCACCGTTGGCACCACATATCAAGCCATGAATGCAGCTGCAGCCAACGGACACTTGGAGATTGTCCGCTTTTTGCACGAGCATCGACGTGAAGGATGCACCACCTCGGCTGTGGATCGTGCATCGACGAATGGACATTTGGAAGTTGTGAAGTTTCTTATCGACCATCGCAACGTAGACTACTCGACCGACGCGATGGATGGTGCTGCAAGTCAAGGGCATATGGATGTTGTAGAGTTCTTGCACTCAAGAAATACGTCGTCGTCATGGACCGGTGGAATCGAACGCTCGTGGAGAAAATTTTTCATCCTCAAACAATTCCACCTGGATGCACAGAGGATGCCATGGACAATGCGGCTGCCAATGGACACCTCGACGTCGTGCGTTTTCTCCATGAACATCGCCGAGAAGGCTGTACCAAAGATGCAGTTGAGAAAGCTGCAGCGAATGGACATTTGGACGTTGTCCGTTTCTTGCTCAATCATCGCCGTGAATGTTTCGAGAAACTGCGTGGAAGTATGGGAGAAGCTGTGCGCAATGGACACGTGGACGTTGTGAAATACATTTTGGCCCTCTCACTTGGATTTCAAGCATCTTCTTGGTTGATTTTCATGGATGAAGCATGCAGCAGAGGCCATGTTGACGTCGTACAAGCGCTCTGCAAGCATCGAGGTCCGAGTGGATATGACGGCAATGTATATCTTCTGAAAGCTGCTGAGTGCGGTCATGTGAACGTTGTGCGCTTTTTCGTCCAACGAAACGATATCAAGCACGCCGACCAAGCTGCTCGCATGGCCGCATCGAATGGACATTTGACAGTTGTGAAATTTCTCGTCGACCAAAACATCATCCAGCAACTCCAGCAAATTGCTGATGCAGCCGTGAGGAATGGACATTTGGATATTGTGAAATTTCTCCTCCATTTCAACATCAATCTCAGATGGGTGGTCGTCAATGCCGCGTCAAATGGACACTTGAAGATTGTGAAATACTAGTATTGCAGGAATGAATTTTCGGAAGATGCGATCTACGAAGCAGCGAGAAATGCACATGCACATATCGTGCGCTTCCTCATCGAAGAAAATGCAGGACTCCAGTCAAGACACGCATTGATCAATGCCGCAAGGGAAGGGCACCGTCATTGCATGGAGGATCTCAGACAAAGTTACAAGAAAATGCACATGAAGCAACAGTGGCGACTTAGTGACATTCAAGTGCAGCAGTGCCCAGTGAATTGTTGGCTCGACCGCAAGCTGTCTGCCAGTACTTGGAAAGCCTCTCAACATTGTAGGCAGCATTCATAGACTCGAATTGCGTCTGAGCCATCCCCAGCAAGACGATATGCCTGAAGTTTATGGAGCTTGGTCTTATCCACGCTACTTCGTCTCTCCGTCCATGCCACATGGAGAACAACAGCCTATGCATTGTAAGGCGCTAACGATCATCTCTCTTGAGGATCGACGCGTCTGAGCCCTCACGTGATGGAACGCCAAACATAATCGATTCTTTTGAGCTCCCCGTGCGCATCTATCTCATCACGCCCACCCGTGAATCCACAATGCTGTTGACGTCAATCATGGGAGCCTCATCGATCCAGCCACTCAGGAGTGATTCTTTCATTCTCACGATGGCTATTTATGCTGCAATATGCAGCGCATGGCATCTAGGGACATCAACACGTCTTGCTATGGTTCCTCGCTCAGTTCGCTCAGTTGAAGATTGAGGATTGACATGAGAGAAGGAACATATCAACGCGTGCTGCTGTCCCAGGACGCCATGCGCTGCATCTGCAGCAAACTGGCATGGATGGAGACCTGAAGTATTTGTGTGAAGCCACAAAGCCTCTCTCTCGCATCGATTGCATCATGCATTGCAATTAAACAGACGGCAAACAGACACTTATGCATCAACTGAGTGATACTCAAACTGACGAAAATGCTCGCGTTTGTCTTCTCGATGTGGCCAAGGAATGAGCCGACGAAGATATCCCAACGAGAAGACACTTTGGGGATCCGCGCGCAGTTTACCAGCAAGCCTCTCAACTACAAGGATGCCATGATGACTTTGGTTCGTCTTGGAAGATTGGAGAGAGTGCAGTGCTTGTACGAGAGGTCGCCAATGAAATTTGGATCATGGCCGCTGGATAAGGCCGTGGCAAACGGACATTTAGACATTGTGAAATTCGTCCTCACCACCACCGACGACAGCGAAACCACAGATGCGATGGATCAAGCGGCTATGAATGGCCACTGGGATGTTGTGCGATATCTCCACGAGAATTCCACCGTGGGGGCCACGAAGAAAGCCATGCATAACGCTGCGATCTACGCACACTTTGATATCGTTCGCTTCGTGCACGAGCATCGCCAAGAAGGATGCAGCACAGACGCAGTGGACGGGGCTGCATACTATGGACGCTTTGAAATTGTGAAATTCCATGTCACCCATCGAATGGAAGGGTGGGTATACGACAAAAGCAATGGATGGTGCCGCGAGCCGGGGGTTACTTGGATATCATGCGTTTCCTCCAGCTGGGTGGACAAAGAAAACCATGAACGCTGCTGCTGGGAATGGCTGTCTCGATGTCGTCCGTTTTCTCCACTAGCATCGACGAGAAGGATGTTCTCCTTACGCGATGGTCCATGCTACAAAGAATGAACATCTTGATGTGGTCCGCTTCTTGTTGGAGCATCGCCGTGAATGCCAGGAGAAGACATAGGTAAGTACAAACGAAGCTACACACAAGGGACATGCCGAAGTCATCAAGTTCTTGTTGTCGTCGTTGGAGAAATCTACAAGAGTTGCTTTGGCGATTCCGATGAGTCAAAGCATGCTGGAAAGGTCATGTCGACGTCGTGCGAGCTCTTTGGGGGCATCTTGGTGCCATGGAAGTGATGAAAAGAGTGCCTCGCATCTAGCCGCTGAAGATGGATATCAGGACGTCGTGCACGTCGAGCAAGTTGTCTGCAAGGCAGCATCCAATGGACATTTCGATGTTGTGAAATATCTCGTCGAACTTAACGTTATCAAGAAAGTCCAGCTTGTCATTGAAGCAGCAGCGTCGAATGGACATTTGGAAATTGTGAAATTCCTCGTCGAACGGCGATTCAAGATCAATATCCAGCGAGTTTTCGTAGCCGGCGCCAAGGATGGCCACTTGGACATTGTGAAAGAATGCGACTGCGCCGCGTCCAACGAACACGATATACGAGGTAGCGAAATATTCACGCGTGCATGTCGTGCGCTATTTCATGGCGCAAAGCGACCTGAGGTGAAGAGAAGATTTGATCCAAGCTGCAAGGAGTGGCCATCGGGATTGCATTCAGTACCTCAGCTGAATTCGGCCTTACTACCGCGACGATCCATGGCCAGGTATTCCGAAAAGAATGGTTGGTTCGACCAGAAGCTCTGTGTCGTTCCTTGGACAGCCTTTCAACGTCGTCAACATGAAAGACTTGATTCTTACGCGACACAAACCATCCATAAGTGGACCATTTAGATGATAGACATGTCCAACCAAGCTGCTCACTGATACAAGTGCACTGGGGACTGCTGTCGGCTGAGTTTGAATCGTCCATTCCCACAATGCCACAGTGCACCACCACCGATGTTCCAAAGATGTAGATCGAGTGAAAGCAGGCATGAAGATATGTCTTGACCTTGGCACTCGCTTGATTCAACACGATGCAATACATGTCAATTTCGCCAGGGACAATACATGAACAATGACGCTTGTCAAGAGATGGTTTCCTTGACGAAGGCTCCAATTTTCAAGTGGCTACGAGCCACTGCGCCATCTATCTTGGCCTTCTGCTCCAAAAATCATTCCATGAGATCCAAGTCCCGCAGTATCAACTGCTCTGGTGAACATTGATTCAAAACAAAGGCACCATGAGTTATTTCCACGCAAGTTCAAGGGCATCTGTCGATGTCTGCTGAATTTAGCCCAGTGGATTGGGCTCGTCCTCAATTCTTCCAATCGCACGAATCCACGTCGTATGTACCTCTGACTTGACGATTACCATGGGCGAAGAAACATATCGTCGCGTGCTGCTGTCCCGAGACGTCCTGCAATGCATATGCAGCTTCCAATGCGGCATGGATGGAGTCGTGAAATACACGTATGCATCTGCAAAGCCTCTCTGGGATCGATTGAAACATGAAATGCAGTCCATTGGGTATTATCGCTTCGCACAAGAACCATTCGATACCATGACTAAGCTGTGCGACCGCTTCATGGAGTCGATGCTGATTCCCAACCAGGCCGTTCGATTGCTCCCCAGGGCCCACCTCTTTCGACCTATGCTCGAGCTCACTGCGATCTTGAATTGTGACGCCAGTCTCCTTCAAAGTGTGCACGACCATGGCCAATTGAATTACATGGAGACTGGTAAAATGCTTGCGTTTGTCATTTCCAAGTGGTCGACGCAGGAGCCGACAGAGAGACGCCAACGAGACGACATTTTAAGATTACGCGCGCAGTTATCCACGAGACCTCTCGACTTTAGGCAGGCAATGTGCATATTGGTCGATCGTGCAAACTTGCATGGAGTTGAGTGCTTGTACGCGATGGCACCAGTCTCGTATGGATCATGGCCAGTTAACATTGCAGCAGCCCATGGACAATTGGACATTGTGAAGTTTTTATTGACTACCACGAGAGACCACGGAAGCACAAACGCCTTGGATCAAGCAGCGACGAATGGTCACTTGGACGTTGTCCGATATCTCCACGAGAATTCTATCGTGGGGGCCACAAAGAAAGCCATGGATGGAGCTGCAGCCAACGGACATTTGGAAATCGTCCGCTTCCTGCACGAGCATCGATGTGAAGGATGCAGCGCTGATGCTGTGGATCTCGCAGCGACCAATGGACATTTGGAAGTTGTGAAGTTTCTACTTGACAATCGAAGGGAAGGGCATACGACACAAGCGATAGACGGCGCCGCCCGTCAAGGTCATTTGGACATCGTAAGTTTCTTCCACAATCGAAATGTGTTGGGAAGATGGGGCCATGCAATCGAGCGCTCTTTGAAACGATTGTTTCGCTCTTGATCGATTCGAGCTGAGTGTACCACGAGAACAATGGACACCTCGGCGTCGTGCGTAGTACTCCAGAAGCAAGGAAGCACATGACCCCAACCTACTTAACAATGTCACGGGCCGTCTTGATCGCAATCGAATGCAACTCCAAACCAGACTCCCCCCAGAGAAGCCGTGACGTGAACGTGAAGTACGACGTCAGGGACATCCACGAAGCAAATTTTGTCAGAATAAGCCAGGAGCCCACGAAACATTTTTCACGGACTAAGCCAGGAGGAACGAAGCTTGCAGTCAAATCAGCTTGTCGTCAAAGACGATGTTCAGCGCATGTTCATCCCATTGCTATGCGCCTGAATTGCTTCCAAAGTCATCCATGAAAAGTCTAGGACCTCCATGTCGATAGGGATAGACCTATACGTCGTCCTCGCTGGCATTCCATCAAAGATCATGAGTGCGACACAGTGTTCTCTCTGGAACAACAACTGCGCCATTGTCTTCATCGTGCGTTTCACCAATGACAAATTTTCCGTCAGTTGAGGATTGCCATGGGCAAAGACACTTGTCGTCGCGTCTTGTTGGCTCAAGACGCATATGCAGCATCGAATGTGGCGTAGCGTTAGATGGAGACGTCAAGTTCTTTTATGAAGCGATAAAGCCTCTCTTGGATCGATTGAACGATGAACTGCAAACTGGGTATTACCGAAAACATCCACCGCTCGTTGAGAAGACTCGTTCATCCCAAATCATTTCCCGCTGAATGTACACAGAAAGCCATGGACGGTGCTGCTGCAAATGGACATCTCGATGTTGTGCGCTTCCTCCACAAGCGTCATCAAGAAAGATGCTCTGCTCACGCGAGAGTTGATGCTGCGAGCAATGGACATCTGGATATCGTCCGCTCCTTGTTTCAGCATCAACGCAAATGCAGGAAGCAGATGCAGTTGGCTATGAGTGAAGTTGGACGCTATAGACGTGTGGAGGTTCTCACGTTCTTGCTAAAGTCGTTTAGCAAACATGATGCAGTTGATATGACATGTCTGATGAGTCAAGCGTGCTATTATGGCCATGCCGAAGTCGCACAAACACTTTGGAAGCATGGTCGTGGTGCTCAAAAAAGGCATTTCCAAGACTCGCATCTTGTTGATGCTGCGGAGCATGGTCATTTAGATGTCGTGCGCTTTTTCATCGAGCAGAACCATGTCAAGCAAGTCGATCAAGCTCTCGAACGCGCTGTATCCAATGGACATTTGGATGTTGTGAGGTCACTTTTTGAGCATCGGGTCGCTGTTGCCGCCGCCAAAAATGGACACTTGGACATTGTGAAATATTGCAACTACCAATGCTCAAACGAAGCGATCTACGAGGCAGCGAGGCACGCGCAAGTACATGTCGTTCGCTTTCTCATCGACCAAAATGACGGACTTGCGTCAAGACAATTGTTGATCCAAGCTGCATGGAAAGGTCATGAAGAGTGCATGAACCTTGTGAGGAGCCGGAGACCTTTCGAACATGCCCCCCCCCCCTGTCGAGATTCATGCGAATGCCATGAACTAACATACTTGAAAGTGAAATTGGTGGTTGCCATGATTCTGCTAGTCCATGATGGTGAATCTTTGTGTATCAATTGAGATCGAGAAAGCAGAGTTCCACTTGGTCAATTTGCGAAGCGTTCGCTTGATGAAACACATGGAGATAAGAGCAAAAGTACCACCGCCTTGGTTCCATCGATCTCAACGCCATTCCACTTTGTGCGCAGGAGGTGCAAGAGGTACAATTGGAGAAGATGAAGTGCACAGTTGACTGGATTGGAGCAATCACCACAATCAAATATCCATGGTCGAGCTTCAGCTTCTCCCCTTGACTTCCGTGTGAACTCTTTGAGGTTATTCTGCCGCATGACGAGTCATAGTATGAGAGCATACATGTAAAACATGACCCCAACCGATCGGCCAGGAACGCCTTGATCGCAATCGAATGCAACAGCAAGCAGACTTTCCCCAGAGAAGCCGCGACATTCAGTGAAGTCGAACGTCTGGGTCGTCCTCGAAACATTTTCGTCGGAATAAGCCAGGACGAACGAGGCTTGCGGTCAACAATGGTTGTCGCGGTGCTCATTAGCATCCTCCTCGCATTGCTATGCGAATAGATTGCTTCCAAATACATCCACAGAGTCCATGCAGCGCCTTGGATCTCTATTTCCACATGGACAGTCGTCCGCTCTGGGTATTCCACCGACGATCTTGTGCAGTGTCTTCTTCCTGAATCCCACCAATCACAAAGTCAAATTTCCCATCCACCTCTCAGATTGCCATGGGCGAAGGAACACATCGTCGCGTGCTGCTGTCCCGAGACGTCCTGCAATACATATGCAGCTTCCAATGGGGCATGGATGGAGACGTGAAGAGTCTGCATGAAGCCGCAAAACCTCTTTTGGATCGATTGAACGCTGAGCTGAAAACCGGGTATTATCGCTTCAAGCAAGAACAATTCGATCTCATGAGCAAGGTATATGACCTCTTCATGGCGTCGACACTTCTTCCTAACGAGGGTGTTCGATTGCTCCCCAAGGCACTCCTCTTCAAACCCATGGTCGAGTTCACCGCAATGTTGAATTGCGACGCCACCCTCCTCCAAAGTTTGAGCGACCATGGCCAATTGAGTGACATGCTCACTGGTAGAATGCTCGCGTTTGTCATTTCCAAGTGGTCGACGCAGGAGCCGACAGAGAGACGCCAACGACAAGACATTTTAAGATTACGCCAAGCGTTATGCCCTGTGCCACTCGACTACAGACAGGCAATGTATTATTTGGCCTATCTTGGAAGCTTGGAAGGAGCTCAGTTCTTGTACGCGATGGCGCCAGTCCAGTATGGATCAACTCCAGTCGACGCTGCGGCAGCAATTGGATGTCTGGACATTGTGGAGTTTTTCGTGGCCACCACCAGAGACTACGGAAGCACAAACGCCATGGACCAAGCAGCCACGAATGGACACATGGACGTTGTCCGATATCTCCACGAGAACTCCACCGTGGGGGCGAGAAAGAAAGCTATGGATGGAGCTGCTGCCAACGGACACTTGAAGATCGTTCGCTTCTTGCACGAGCATCGACAGGAAGGATGCAGTACGGACGCTGTGGATCATGCAGCCACGAATGGACATTTGGAGATTGTGAAGTTTCTTCTTGACAATCGCATGGAAGGCCATACGGCAAAAGCGATGGATGGCGCCGCCAATCGAGGTCATTTGGATATCGTACGTTTCTTCCATAATCGCAATGTGTCGTCCACATGGGGCCAAAACATTGAGCGCTCCCTAAGAAGACTCGTTCAACCCAAATCCATTCGCGTTGAATGTACACAGAAAGCGGCATGGACGGTGCTGCTGCAAATGGACATCTCGATGTTGTGCGTTTTCTACACAAGCATCGTCGAGAAGGATGCTCTGCTTACTCGATGGTCGGTGCTGCAAAGAATGGACATCTGGAAGTGGTCCGATTCTTGTATCATCATCAACGCAAATGCAGGAAGCAGATGCAGTTGGCTATGAGTGAAGCTGCGCGCTTTGGATATGTGGTGGTTCTCACGTTCTTGCTGACGTCGCCAGGCATGCCTGATATGCCAAGTCTGATGAGTCAAGCGTGTTATCATGGCCATGTCGAAGTCGCACGAGCACTTTGGAAGCATGGTGGCGGTGTTCAAAGTGGTCAATTCCACGACTTCCATCTTGTAAATGCCGCTGAGAATGGTCATCTAGAAGTTGTGCGATATTTCGTCGAGTAGAACCATGTCAAGCAAGTCGACCAAGCAGTCGAACGCGCAGCATCCAAAGGACATTTCGATATCGTGAAATTTCTCGTCAAGCACTGCGATGTCAAAGATGCCGAGCCAGGTGTGAAAGGAGCGGCAACTTATGGACATTTGGATATTGTGAAATTTCTTGTTGCGCACTGTGATGTCAAGCAAGTCCAGCAAGCAGTCGAAGGAGCCGCATTGCATGGACAATTGAACACATTGAGATTTCTCCTCGAGCTTCCACTCGATATCGACATCCAGCCTGTGCTCGTCGCCGCGGCCGGACGTGGACACTTGAGCGTTGTGAAATGCTTTAACCGTCGAGTTTCAAAAGTCGATGCCATGGACAAAGCAGCAAGAAATGCACGCTTGGATGTCATTCGCTTTTTCATCGAAGAAAGCGAGCTCGAGTCGAAAGAAGAGTTGATCCAAGCGGCGAGGATGGGTTTCGAATGGCGCGTGACATTTGCCAACGAAAATATTCCTTGGCGTCGCGGTGATCCATGGCCAGATACCTCAAGCGCCTACGTTGACGATGTAACCTAAAGCTTCAATTTATGACAAATCTGGCCGATGCGCCACCGAAGATTTCCCATACCTCATCGCAGACCTGTCTGTTTTGGATTCTGAAAACGTCGTTGTAACGACAGGAAACGGCTCTATAAATTATTGAAAGAATTATTCGTTTTCATTGTATATTGCTTTACACAGAAAGGTGGATGTATCGGACGATCAAGGTTTCAGTTTAAGACAAAGGGATTACACTTTCTTTAACTATGAAAAGGTGCTTATATTTTTTACAATGGAAATATTAATTGTCAAATGAATTAATATAAGATACAGAAAGATATAAAATATAAGAATATATTGTATCAAAATATTTCCAGATCTTGCCACTATCCAATTTGCAAGCAAGTCGCGACAAGTCCATGCCTCGAGATCTCAAGCAGAGATCTCAAGCCAGGTAAGAAATCTAACGACGACTGAATTCATGAACTCAAACGTTATTTAGATGACGAAGACACGCACGTTCGCTTCAGTTTCCGTCGTGGTGTTGTTTTCTGGTGGCGTCGAGAGCGGTGGTTGGACCAGCGACTTTCTCTTCCTCTTTTTTTCGCGTGTTTGGCGCATCTTGGTGGCTTGCTCACGAGCAAGTCTTCGCTGTTCTTTCGTCGCATCAATTTCTTGGAGCAAAGACATGGTCAGCACGCGCCCTGCGACGTCAATTGTTTTGGATGTTGCGGGACCACGTTTTTTCGTTGAAGGTGGTAGGCATAGGATGTCATGACGAATCTCATCGCGTCTCTTCATCCATTCGGCTTCCAAGTAGGATGATGGTACACCACCATCTTGGAATAGCTTGAACCTTTCCATCATTCGATCATAGCTTGGAGGCCATATACCAGCCGTCTTAAAGCCAGAAATCATATTTGACGACTGTACTTTCTCAATCCAGGCACTTGATGCTATTTTCAGAGCAACTTCTTTAGATATGCTGTACATATTGCCACTCTCTACATGATAAGTTAGATGACCAACTAGACTAATACAAAGATCATAAACGCTACCATCATTGATTGTTTCTTCATAAACGCCTTGTCGAATGGCATTTTTGAAGGAGCTGAAGACATAAATATCCAAGGGTTGGAACAAGTGAGTGGCGTTGGCTGAGAGACACATCAAAATAATGTCAAGATCATTGCAAAGAGAGACAATATCTTCCGAGTAGTGCGAGGATAAGCCGTCGAAGACAAGGAGAATGGGACGCAGGATCTCTTGGCCAACAGACTCTGAGAAGAATCTAAGCCAATTTTCGAATAAAGGTTCGTTCATAAACCCTTTCGGAGATGTTGAAATCGCAGCACCAGGAATAGAACTGCAAACGCCCAAAGAACGATCAATACGTTCTCCAGGAAATAAAAAGAGAGGGGGGACCATAGTGCCGTCGGCACTACCATGCAACGACGGCGAGATGAAAGTTGGTCGCCAAAATCTTTGTCCAAACGTTGCGAGAGCCTTTCAAGGCCACAACTTTTTTTGATTTTTGTCGAGATGATAACGACGTTTCATCCATATTGAAGACTCGGTCTGCAGTTAAACCGTGGTCTTCAATTGTTTTGGCTAAAGTGTCATGCATTAAAGACACAGCACTCTCACTCACACAATTTCGAGTGCGAGATATCACTTGTGCGGTACGGGAGGTAAGTTGAGGATGGCGAGACATGAACCGGTGATACCAACCGCCTTGCAATGTCACACTAGAGTCCAAGCGGCGGGCTATTTTGTTGGCCACTTTCAAAATACAAGCTCGGTCTGTTGGATGCCCATCCATCTGCATTGAGCATATCCATGCAACAAGGTCTGCCTCACAGCTCGGTGGCAAAAGGTTTTGGGCCCTCGTCGAGCAGGTTCTTTTAAGGTGCCATCGCGAGCTTCGCGGACTTTACGCATGAGTGTGTCGTACGGTATTTTTGAGGCGTCTGCGACTTCAACACCAGGTGTCCCTGCAAGCACATGCTCGACAGCTCGGAGTAGCTCGTCTCTAGTGTAGCGACTGCGAGGTTTGGGAAGAGGCTGCATTGGTGGAATGGATGGCAACCAGAAATGTCCTTGAAAATCTATTTATGGAATATGACAGGTATATGGAGATGGAGGTATTCGCTGTAAGAAATCACGATACATGATTGGCTATAATCAATACGTCATAAATTGAAGCATTTGTCATAAATTGAAGCTTTAGGTTAAACAGATTTTCGACACCAAGGCTTGATAGGACTCGTGACTACACACGTCAGGACAAAAACAGCCTGCTGTGTGATCTTTTAGCTGTCTCGATGCAAGAGTACTCCCGTTCGTCATGTCAAACTGCCGCATCGCACAAATTTGTGGACTGCTTTTGTCGTCAAACCCATGAAACCGGCAAATACGAGAAACCAGCAGGAGGTAGCGTTGCTCCACGATCGACATTGCGCAAAGCATAACCAGGTGCTCTTTATCAAAGCAATCTTGATTCAAGGGAAGACCTAATCCAAGGGCTAGGCTGCTCATTGTCGTCCACAATTCCACCTCTCACTGAATTCTCCTCCAAGACCATGATTTTCATGGACAAAGGAACACGTCGTGGTGTGTTGATGCGCTCCACTTGGAGTTTCCAATGTGGCGTCGATGGAGCCGTCAAATGTTTTTATGAAGCAACCAAACCCCTCTTGGATCGTTTACTTGATGGCGTACCATCGTATGTGCTTCACTAGACTCTTGGAAGATACAAACAGAAGCAGCTCGAAACCAGGTGCGAGCTCTATGACGACTTTTTCACGCCATGGTGTACTTGCTACAAAATAGTCGACTTGCTCCCCAAGGCGCATCTGTTCTCCCCCACGCTTGAGTACACAGCCATGTTGACTTGTGATGACAGCCTCCTCCGCAGATTGAACGACCAACGGCAGTTAAGTGGACGTATTGGTGAAATGCTTGCGTTTGTGCTGTCCAATTGGCCATGGAACGAACAGGCAAAGCGTCCCCGACTGGATGAAATGTTGAGACTACGCGCGCAACTTTCTCCCGAGACTTTTGCCTACAAGGATGCCATGGAACGCTTGGCCTTCCATGGAAGCTTAGAAGGCGTTGAGTACTTGTACGAGATGTCACCGATCAAATATGGATGCAACGCCAGTCGACATTGCCGCAGCCCATGGCCATTTAGACATTGTGAGCTTTTTCTTGACCAACACTGAAGACTTTGGAAGCACAATCGCCATGGATGAAGCTGCAACGAATGGCCACATGGACGTTGTCCAATATCTCCACGAGAAGTCCATCGTGGGGGCTACAAAGAAAGCCATGGATGGGGTTGCAGCCAGCGGACACTTGGAGATCGTAAGCTTTTTGCACGTGCATCGACAGGAAGGATGCAGCACTGATGCTGTGGATCTCGCAGCAACGAACGGACATTTGGAGGTTGTGAAGTATCTCATTGACAATCGCAACGAAGGCTGTACGACAAAAGCGATGGATGACGCCGCCAGTCAAGGCCATGTGGGCGTTGTACGTTTCCTTCACGCTCATTCAACGTCATGGACTACTGGCATAAAAAGCTCATTGACACGATTCTTTGATCCTCAATCGATTCGAGCTGTGTGTACAAAGGACGCTATGGACGATGCTGCTGGCAATGCACATCTCGAAGTCGTCCGCTAAGAGCATCGTCGTGAAGGATGTTCCAGCAATGCGATCGTGAAGGCTGCAGCGAGTGGACATCTCAATGTACGTCGTTTTTGGTTGAGCATCGCCCTGAATGCTCCAACAATATGTCGGGCTGTATGGTTGAAGCTGCGGCCAATGGACATTTGAACGTTGTGAAATACTTTTTGGACGCGTCCGACCATTCGATAACCCTTGAGCAGTCCGTTCAGCTGAAACAAATTGAGCATATCAAGCAAGCTGTACAACATGCTGCATCCAATGGACATTTGGATGTTGTGAATTTATTCTTTGACCACGGACTCGATGTTGACATCAAGTGGGTCGCCGCCGCCGCCAAAAATGGACACTTGGACATTGTGAAATATTGCAACAACCAATGGCCAAACCAAGCGATCGTCGAGGCAGCAAGGTATGCGCAAGTGCATGTCGTCCGCTTTCTCATCGAGCAGAATGACAGATTTGAGTCAAGAGAACTGTTGATCCAAGCTGCATGGAAAGGTCATGGAGAGTGCATGAAACTTGTCAGCAGCAACAGTCCTTCGTTTCATGACACCCCAGACCCTGATTACCCCACCGAATGGCTGACTCAGTGCCGCTACTTGAAAAGCATATCAACCATGTCGAACTAAACCACAGATTTGACATGTCTTGGGACTAAGACGAAAAATTCAAACATTTTCCATCTAATTTCACTCAAAATCGACATCTTTTTCTCAAATTTTCACAGAATTCTTTTGAACTTTCCCCAACATCTTTCCACTTCTCATTGACAAGCCTGGGCTTCTCCTGTAGCCTAAGACGACTCACCATGTATTGACGAGACACATTTTTCTAAAGCATAGCTTCAGCACACGCGCAAAAAGCCTGGAAAGTCCAACTCGAGCGCTGTCAATC
This sequence comes from Aphanomyces cochlioides, assembly GCA_019828595.1. Lineage (NCBI taxonomy): Eukaryota > Oomycota > Saprolegniomycetes > Saprolegniales > Verrucalvaceae > Aphanomyces > Aphanomyces cochlioides. The sequence goes on along the minus strand of JAHQRK010000007.1, from coordinate 2,424,466 downwards.
CAACCAACCATTGAATATTAACCCCTACACCCCAAATCTGAGTAAAACCCTAACCTCCTCAATTTAGAACCCGTCTGGTATCCGGATGACTGACTCTCTTTCGAAATCAAAACTTTCAATACTTTAATACAGTATAAATATGCAGAATTTGAAGTAAGCAACTTGAATTATCTATCTATTTTTCTCTAAAATTAAATTAAACATTGAATTTGTATTAATATTGATTAAAAATGTGCATGATGTCATAATATTTATCGTTGTGATGTCGTTGATCGAGTATCCGGATAGCTGAAAGATCCGACCAAGTCCACTCAGGAACCTGCCACGAAGATGGAGAACCGGTCAAACGATGTCTCGTGCAGCGTGTCTGCGTCGTCAGCTCCACAGCGCGGAGCGTCTCGTGAGAACGTCGTGGCAAACAACCGCGAACAAACCCATGAAGTCTTTGGAGGTACAAAAATCACGCGCGATAATGATCCGACATGATCTTATTGTAGATGCCAATTTGAATGTCGTCATGCTGGTCCTTGTGCTCTTCCACGTGATGCAATACATGATGCAAGGGCCATGCACGTGTTAACTTTAAAAACATTTGCGTTCGAGAATACTCTCTTGGTTTTCTTCCCACTCTTGGCGTGTGATTTGCATGTCTTGGAATGTCGGCAGCGACGCAAACATGCTACCACCGATCCACGCGGCGATTTTTCGATGTGTGTTGTAGCCTCGCTCGCGCGTCGTATAGTCTGGCACGATGCGCAGGGGCTCATCCAATTGCTTGGTCAATTCTTCATGCAGTCGTTGGGATAATCCTACGTGCAATCTCTGGGTTAACCGCCCGACACTTCACAGGTGACCTACCTGGGATCATAGTTGTGCCACCTGCCAAGACGACGGCAGCGCGCAGGTCTTTCTGGAGCTCCTTATCGCACATGGAGACAGCTTGGCAGGCTAAATCAGGCAAACTCTTGGCCTGTTTCGCAGGGTGGTCGTCAGGCAGGAGATTTGGATCAAAGAGGACATCTGTCGCCTTGGTGCGGCAGTCACCATGAATCGAAACGACCGTGCCGTCTGGGAGCTCAAATGCTTTAGCATCGACGTGCCGCTGTTGCTGTTGCTTGTCTCCATGGAGCGATAGAGTTGAGCAGACGCTTTCCTTCATGTCGGCGAATAAATTTTGTGAAAATGTCTTCAACGCATGGCCGTGTTTGGTCAGCAAGAGCTCCAAGTGCTTGGTAATGTCCATCCCGCCGACGTCAAGGTGCAGCGTAGCATGAGGCAAGGCATAGCTACGAGGCAAGTTGTGGTAATCCAAGCCATCTCACTGGGCGTCTTACCCTTCAAAGATTGGCACGGCGTGGCTGGATCCATGGCCCGATTCGAGGACAAGTCCACGCGTTCGTCCCGACGCAAAGAGCGACAACACGCTCGGCTGCATCGTGTAGAACGCCGTCGCTTTGTATGTTTCAAACATGAGCTGTGCTGTCCTCTGGAGCTGCTGCTTGTTGATTGCCGCCGACGACGTTGACGTCGAAGATGTGTACAAAATAGGCATGTTGAGTGTGTCCGGGTTCATGCGCATCTCGTGCTCCAAAGTGTAGTCCCAGACTTTCTCCATGGCATCCCAATCGACGATCGCGCCGCGCTGGTTGGGCTCGACAATATCCAGTGCATCTCGAGACAAGGCAGCGGCGTGGCATGCCTTACCAACATACGAGTCGCGCTTCGAGCCATCAGGTTGCCGGTTCACGCCATACATTGAGCTCACAATACCCCGTGGCGTGTCTTCACCCGAAAAACCCACTTTGATCGACCCAGAGCCATTGTCCAAGACGATGGCGCCGAGGTCGTCCATCGTTCCAGCAAGAAGATTCGCTGTGGTGAACCGTCGCGAGTGACAACGTCGGACGTTTCAACTTGGCTAGCCACGACAGCCTAGCCGACGACGACACCAAAAAGCTCGTTTTTGCATCGAGAGCTTCGTGGGGTGACTGCCCTGCAGGTCACTACAATCATGGCGGTTTGTTGAGAAGCCAAGCCTCAAGGAGAGGTGGCAAGATTGACATTAAATGTCAATCTGTCAAGCATCAGCTTGCCTTCCAAGCTCAGCTGCTTCATGCGAGGACGTCGTGCGATTCAGTGAGACCAGTCGGAGGGTTTTCTTTGTTGTGGCCCTCGTGGAATGCTTGGCCATAGCTGTAGCCTTGGAAGGAGCCAACTCTGACAATCTGACATCCATGCATTATTTGCCGTAGCCGAGCAGAAAGAAGTGATTTGAATATCTCACTTGGACTGCAAGAGGGAGCTAGAATGAGCCGGCTCAAGGGCATTGCAGGGGTTTGTGTCCTGTGTAGCCACAACGTTTCGACTCGAGTCGGGTAATGCAAGTACACCCTTGCGAACGAACGAGGGCTGGTCATCACCTCATTTTCACCACATCATGCTTGTCTTGAGCGCTGCTTTCAGCTCGTACGCCTTGGAGTTAATAGCATGCAGTTACTGCTGTGGCAGAAAATTTCTATTGCCACCGTGGTTGTCGTCGATGTCGCTGACAGCCACGGCGGTGTGCAGCAGGATGTTGTCCGACTTTTGGTGTAGGCATGAGTGTTTCATTGTGGACAACTTGCGGTGCGCACGATGTCAAGGATTGAAATGAGCGCATCCATGGATTGGATTCTCGTGTAACTGGTTGAAGACCGTGATGACGAAAACGACGCATATACGAAATCCAATGCCGAGATCAAGATGGCGAGAGATTACGATTGAATGGATGAGGCGAGTATATATACAATCCGAGACGAGTGTACTTTCAGCGCACAATCTCTTTCAAGGCGCTACGGTGTAATGTTTACACAACAATCCCTGGACATCTACCAGAGAAGGAAAGGGATCGACGTCCTGCCATCTCGTGAGCGGCCATGAACGTTACAACCTCTACATGAATAGTCGGAATAGTCGGCATCAATTTGACCCATTTTGTCAACTATTTTGACTCGAAATTTGTATCAAATTGTGATTTTCTGTCAATTTTGATACTTTTTGTAATGAATTTCGATATATCATTTTACAAATACGTTGAGAATATACCGTGCTGGGTTGTCAGGCATGCCAGCTTTCTATGTTGAGCCTCCAAGACAACGACGACAGTCAGCCATGCTGCTGTTAGCCTTCATAAGTGTGGAATGATAGACTCCACATGGTGTCTGTAGTCTCAGCTTGGTCGACTGGTTGTCCAAGTATACTATTGATTGTTATCAGGAAAGCTGGAACGCTGTGGACTTGTCGAGCATTAGGGTCGCCATATCCAGCATTATGGTGGACGTAGCACTTTGAACGCCGAAATGATAACAGTATAATTAAGGCCGAAAGCTGGGTCGACTGTGGGTACCGTGCCCGGTTTGTGAAGACGGTCTAAGTCAAATTTCCTGATTTCTCGTACATCAGAGCTGCACCAGCTCCCGCATACGCGGTTCGAATTCCGGCTCCAACAATCCATAGCCACGATGCATGTCTGCAGTCGATCAACGGTCTTTTCGAGCTTGGAAAGCTTTGTCGTTGCAAGTTGAAGGTCACCCATCCCAAAACTCACATTGATAAAATGATATTTTCCAAATTTTGATGCAATTTCCGAGACTTTACAATCATTAATTTGCATTTTCTGCTCAATTTAATTTTCTCCGAGCAACTTCAACGTTGACGAAACCTTGACGGTTATTTTTTATTCTTAACTTCTCTTCATACAAACATCAAGTGATTGGGACTTATTTTTAAACAGAGTGGCGCTCTTTTCAGCTTCCTTATCATTTTCCAATTTGCAATGTTGGCCTCGTCGTCCAAAGTTGCCGCGCGATCTCTCGCTCGTCTCCCTGCGCACCACCATGTCCAAGCGCGTACAATCTACGGTGGATTGTACAAGATGGCCAAGAAAATGATGCCCCGCATGTCCAACACTGAAAAGGCCGCACTGGAAAGCGGCACGATTGGATTTGACCGCGATATCTTTTCTGGCTCGCCGCAACTGTCGACATTGGACAAGTACTCGGCCAAGTTGACGCCTGAAGAACAAGCGTTTATGGACAATGAAGTGCAACAATTGTGTGAAATGATTGACGACTACGAAGTGTCCCGCAACCAAGATCTTCCTCTCGAAGCCTGGAAGTTCATCAAAGAAAAGGGTTTTCTCTCGATGATTATCCCAAAGGAATATGGTGGTAAGCAATTCACTGCCCATGGCCATTCGCAAATTGTGACGAAAATCAACTCTCGCAGTGGAGCCGCTGGTATTGTCGTCTGTGTCCCCAACTCGCTCGGACCTGCTGAACTCTTGCTCCGTTATGGTACGGAAGAACAGAAGAACTACTTCTTGCCCGCCTTGGCCACTGGTGAACACTTGCCTTGCTTTGGGTTGACTGGTCCTTCGTCCGGATCGGATGCTGCCAACATGCGAGACACTGGTGTTGTGTGCGTGCAAAACGGTGTCTTGGGTATCCGCGCAACATTTTCAAAGCGATGTACTGTCTCTCATTGAGCTCCGAATACTGATCATTCTCTGTAGACATTACTTTGGCTCCTGTGGCTACGTGTGTCGGCTTGGCTATTGACGTGAAGGATCCTGATAACTTGCTCAAGGGTGTAGGCCACGAAGGCATTACAGTCGCCTTATTGGAACGCAACCACCCTGGCCTTGAAATGGGTCGCCGTCATGATACGCTCTCGATCCCATTCATGGTATTCCCTCTTGTACAGAGTGATGTACTAATACTTATGCTTGTAGAACGGTCCAGTTACTGGTACTGACGTCTTTATCCCTGTTGAAAAGGTTATCGGTGGCCAAACTCGTATCGGCTACGGCTGGAACATGCTCATGGATTGTTTGGCTGAAGGTCGTGCGATTTCGCTCCCGGCTGGAGGTGTTGCTGCTGCTAAAGTAGCTGCCGTCGCTGGTGGTGCTTACGCTCGCATCCGCAAACAATTCAAAGTGCCTGTGGCTACAATGGAAGGTGTCCAAGAACATTTGGCCAAGATTGGTGGCCAAACTTTTACCGTCATGTCCGCAGCCAATTTGGTGAACGGCATGATCAATCAACATGAACAACCTGCTGTCATTAGCGGTGTTTGCAAGCAACAAATTACTGAACGTGGTCGCGATGCTGTCATTCAAGCCATGGATGTCTTGGGTGGCGCTGGTATTTGTCGCGGCCCCAACAACTTCATGGCCAACATGTACGTTAGTCTCCCAATTGCCATCACCGTCGAAGGCGCCAATACTTTGACCCGTTCATTGATTATTTATGGCCAAGGTTTGACACGCGCGCATCCGCACTTGTATCCTTTGATCCAATCGCTCCAACATGGTGATGACTTGGCCTCGTTCAAGACGCACGTGAACGCGCTGGTTGCCCATGGTGTCACGAACGCTTTCAATTCGTTTGGTCGCGCTATCGGACGCTCTCGCTCAAAGTCAAACTTGTTGAGCCATTACGAATCGCAAATGAGCCGTTTGGCGGCAAGCTTTGCCATCACGTCTGACTTGGCATTGGTTTTGGGTGGTAAATTGAAGCAAAAGGAAATGATTTCTGGCCGCTTTGCCGACGTTTTCTCGAACATTTACTTGGGCTATGCATGCATGTGGTTCTACAAGCAAAACCAACACGTCCAAGGCATTGACACAATCTTTGACTACTCAATGACCAAGATCTGTTACGATGCGCAAGAAGCCATCTACGGCATTGGCGCCAACTTCCCTGTGCCTGGCATCGGTCCACTCATGACTTCTTTGTCTTTCCCTCTCGGACGCAATTACAAGTTGCCTACCGATTCCCAAATCGCTGCTGTCGCTGAACTCGTGAGTACTGACAGCGGTGTGCGTGACTTGTTTGCCACCAACATGTTTATCTCTGACAAGCCAGACGACCGAGTTGCCCTCATCCACAAGACCCTCCCTAAGGCCATTAAAGCCGATGCGATTTTGTCGAAACTCCGCAAGGAAAAGCGTTTGGCTACGCCTGAAGAACAAGCTCTGATTGATGAAGTGGAAGCCGCGCGTGAAATCATCATTCAAGTCGATGCCTTCCAAGCTTTGGGTCAAGAAATTAACGCCAAGCCTGGCTTCGTCCGTCCAGGTCTCGTCGGCAACATCTTGGACAAGCAAGCGGCCAAAAAACCCTTGGCGGCGTAAACTACATGGAGCGTATCATAGACAAAGTGAGGTCGTCGGTTCGTCTCGAACGGACGATCTGCAATTTATCATTGGATTTAATTTTACCGAATTTCTCAAAAGTTTACAATATATTGGAAACAATAAATAATTGTGATTGTAAATATTGCTAACGAGGAAATGTAAATTATTGCATTGCCCTATATCTTGCTTGGGAGAGATTGGCAGGATTGACCACCATGTTGCGAGCCGTCGCTGCTTCACTCCTGGCGTCATGGGCCTTCTCTACTGAATGGAAAGCTCTACCAAACGATACAGACTATATCGGTGGAGACCTGAACTCAACCTTGAGAGGAAGCATCAGCGACTGCGCTGAGGATTGTGCTGCAACACGTCATTGTTGGCTGTTCGTCTGGTCTCATCGCAATGGCGGGACGTGCTTTCTAAAAGAACGGACCGCTGCTACTTCACACGTCTCGCTTCCTGGAATTCGCGCTGGGGAGCTTGTTCAAACAGAGCCACCGCCATCCTTGTTTAAGAGAAACGATGTGCAAGGCAATGTCTTTGCCACGACGGATGTCCAAGTCCACGAAGCCGGTACATTTCCAGTCCCGACGCTCGTCTTCCACTCGATGGCTCAAGCTATGTGGGTCGACGAGCTCCCTGAAGCTCTCATCACAGCCAAGATCTCAAATGGCGAAGATCTTTTCAACGAGTCCCTCTTGGTTCACCACGACCTTGCCACGCCGTTCCATCACGTTGAATCGATCAGTGAATGCGCGCGCATTGCCTTCGCCTATACGCGCGTCTTCTTTACTTATCTTCGCCAGTCTCAGCTCTGTATTCTCGTCAATTCAAGGCGTGAAAAGACCAGCAGTTTACTAAATCTAGCCACAAGGGAAGGCCATCCAATGCCAGCGTGGGATAATTCGCTGTCGTCCACCTTTGACCGCGCTTCAGGCATTGCCACGTCATCTCTAGCCTGCAGCTCAGCTTGCACGGCTGATGCGTCATGTGCAGCTAGCCTTTGGAACGCTTCCACCAACAATTGCACGTTGTTTGCACCAAGGAAGGCTTTGTTTGACGACATTTACGCCGGTTGGATTGCGCCACCGGCCGTCATACGCTCCCCTGACTCCGTGGAACCCTATGCTTTCGTTAGGATTGCTCTCTCCTCGTCAGATTCTCTCTTTGAGAAACAACAAGATGCTGCAGGCATATCTGCAACAGAGTGCGCAGTCAGAAGTGCTCAACAGGGCCAGCTTTTCTTTGCCTTTGACGAACAAACTCAAACTTGCCGCATTGCCAAAACGCAGTCAATCCTAGCTCAAGACGATGCATCTGCTACGAGTTTTCTCTACTGGACACCAACAGGTATGCCTCTCATGCTGCCATGTCATTAAACAATTTTGAAGCGCCGATTAAGCTCCATGGCGCACTGGCTGAAGGCGTGATTCCCCGCCGACAGAGCCGTCATGAAGACGCTGCAGGTTGTGCCTCTGCTTGTATTCCCTCGTTCGAGCTTTGCTTTGGCTCAGTGTGGCTCGCTGACAAGAAAACGTGCTACATTTATCTCCCCAACGTAGCCGCCGCCAATGCGTCGAACCATAGTTTCCTTGGCTGGATTGCAAAAACTCCAGAGTCGCTCCAAGTGAAAGACGAAGGAGAAGAAGCTCCAGCGCCATCTCTCGATCAAGTGCATGTCTTTATCTCTGCCCATCAAGACGACCATGAGCTGTTCATGTCGGCGGATGTCATGCACGCGCTAGCAAATCCACATGCCAAGCTGGTCTTCATCTACACGACGGCAGGTGACGCCGACGCTCGAGATGGATGGTGGGAAGCACGTGAAAGCGGCACACTGGCCGCGTCGACAACTTTGGTGGAACTCCTCGCCGAGCCATCGTTCAACTCACGACGAGAGACGAGTCTAGCCCGTGTCGGTCGATTCCACGTCCGTCGCACTGATGTCGGTGACCGTTTGAGGCATTATTTTGTACGACTGGGGGAAGAAAGTATGTTCAAATTTGCCCTCGACAATGCAACAAATCGAGTTGAGAAGCCACTCGGCAACGGCAGCCATGAAGAAGAGGATGTCTACGCAAGTCTTGACGATGTCAAAGCTGTCGTGCGAGCCATCCTACGTGATGAAACCTACGGGTTCCCCAGCGTCGTTGTCGGTGCCAACGAATACCAAGGCCTTGACGCTGCCGACCAAGGCGTGGACCACCAATTGCATGAAGCCACTGGCGCCATCACAGCGTCGGTGCTGGAGACGTATCCCCTCTGGGCTCAATGCGTTCATCAGAAATATTACTTTGGCTATCAACGGTGGCAAGCTCAAGCCAACATCCCCGAACCATATCGATCCTTCCAACGCTACATGTGGCTCCAATTGAGCACTGCGATCGATGCGCGCTACTCCAAAGGCTATCCCGTCTGGATGGACCATATCCACGTCCTTGGACGCCAATATATCGCGAGAGAAGTCCTCAACACCACGTTTCCATGTCATTAAGTCGAAAGCGTGTCTAGTAATTAACAGCTTAACCTATTCAGTGGGAGATTTGGAGTCGAAAACAATTGCACAACGTTGAAATGTCCATGTTGGAGACAGTATAATCGTCATACATTTGAAATGTCCATATGATATTGGATGAGCTCAGTTCTATTTTCACATGTTTCAAGTGTCCTCACACTTATGAAATGTCATCAACGAACGAAAACTTCACACGCTCAAATGTCACTAAGCTGTCACCGCACTATAAATAATTTCACACACTTGAAGTGTCTCCACACATCTTCACACATTTGAAATGTCTTCGTGCCGATGCAACATCTCCAGTACTTTGGAGAATCTCAAACTTCACGCTTTTGAAATGTCTGCTGCTGGAGCTCATGAAATGAGATCTTTCATCGGCTGTCTAGGTCGTCACTAGTTGATCGAGTCGACGACTTTTCAGTGTGAAAGAGGCCACGATAGCTGGCCACCATTCGTTCATGGTCTGTCGGGAAGACAAGATCGTTGACGCGTGACAGTTCGAGCGATGTACTGTCGCCCCAAGTGCTGAGCGTGGTCAAGCCAGACGGGGTAGCACTTTTTGTACACGCCAGCGATGGCCGTGCTAAGCCCAAGCCAGAGTCGTCGCTGGAGCATGCGTTCAAACGATGCCATATTGACCGCATGAAGCCACCGCTGGTAGCCAAAGTAATACGTTTGATCGACGCATACTCGCCACAATGGATGGTTCTCCACGACTTGCGACATGAGCTGTCCAGTCCACATGTGTAGTTCATGGTGACGCTTTCATCCTCTGGCAAAAAGTCTTTGAATTCGTTGGCGCTCACTCGAACATTGAGCGCAGTTTGCGTTTCCTTCTCGAGGAACGCATGGACGACGGCTTTGACGTCGGCTACATCCTTGTACACCTCTGCAAACGTCGTGGTCGATGGCTCGGTTGTATTTGGTCCATTGCCCAAGAATAAATCCGACAGAGCTGCTTCAGTGAGCCGCATAAAGTAGTGCACGGCATTGCCCACGACAAGTCTAGCCACCGTGTGGTTTGCGATCGCCGTTGGTTGCAATCAATTGCGTTGCGTCGTAATGCCCTGCTGCTTCAACAAGGACGCGCGTCGCTGCCAACGTTCCAAGTTCTCGCGATTGCCACCAGCCATCTTTTGTGCCGGCGTCCCCGGCCGTCATGTAGATGAACACCACTTTGGTCTTGGCGTCGGAAATCGCGTGGACGACGTCGCTCGCCATGAAAAGCTCGTGGTCGTCTTGATGAGCAGTGCCAAAGACGTGCACAGTGTCAAACTCATGGCTTGATTTCATCTGCATGGACTTCTGTCCTGACGAAAGTGTCCACCCAAACTTTCGACTGGGGATTGCCAAACTTGCTGAACTTGCTCGATGACGTGGCGCGACGTAGAGCGCACAGGATTGATTGCCAGCGTGGAAGATCGAACCAAAGCATTGCGTCGCCGTTGGAATACAAGCGCGTCGGCAGGTCAATTCAGTCGACTTGTGCGGCAGCTGGACCGTCGGAGCTGGAAAAATGTTGCCACGGTGCGCTGCAGGAGCTACTGGCCAAGGTTGTCGTCAGTGCAAGCTCTGTGTAGAGAAGCAAGTACCTGTCGTTCCAGCCCAGAGAAAGCTCGTCGAGGTCGTTGGAACCTTCTTGTTGCGGTAGATTGTACAAGTTTGATCTTTCGAGTCGTGCTGGAAGAAAAGGGGACGCTCCGAGCTGAACGCAGCGCATTCAGCTTGTGACAAGCTGCCTGCTAGCTCTTCACTTGCGCTGTCGTCGATTTCACCATCGTCTTGACCATCGGTTGATGGGTTGATGGTCATCGTAGCGAAGACTACGCCTTGGTTTTCGTGTTGCATGATAGGATCGATGATCCAGCCGGCTACAACGCCGCCAGCAGAAGGAACTGGCAGTGGAGACCACAGCAAGCAAGTTCGATCGCTCAGTAAGCTGCTGGCGGTGCACTCTGGTGCTGTTGAGTATTTCTCCTAGCACACTTGAGCCGACTCGACCTTGAGCAATCGAGCTACGAGTGCTGCCAGTGGCGGTGTCGCTAAAACTGCTGCCGTCATCGTAGACGACGGTAGACGGACGTCGAGCTGATTGCGGCCTGGAAACCCATGCAGGATGCACGCTTGGGAAACATTGATGTAGGTGAAGAAGACGCGGCTGTTGGTACGGGCAATCTCAGCGCACTCGGTGACAGATTCGACGGCCACGTACGGCGTCAGGATATTGCCCCCCTGGATTTGTTTGGAAGCAAGTAGGCTTTTGTGTAGACGTCCGCGGAAGAATTGAGCGCATGTGTGTAGTACCGCGGCGGGACTGTGTCGATCCATTGCGCCGCGTCCATGAAATGAAACACCGCGCGAGTCGGTGCATACGTTCCCGTTTGAATTCTTCTAGCCGATTCAAGCGCAATGTGGCCGTGGTGTGATGGTAGTGGTCATGATCGGGAAGTGTCCAGCTCGTGGGAATGGTTTTGGCAGTGCTAGAGGCGGTGATTGCGCTGATAGTTGCTTGGATCGCCAAGATGGCATCTTGGATATCGCCTGCGATCCTGCCTTGGCGACAGCGACACCAGGGCGGCTCTTGAGAAGACACGTGCCAGACGAAAACACAACCATCGAGCAGCCAAACGTCGCTACGCAGTCGAGTTTACATGACGTGAGCTGCGTCCGCTGCGTGACGCCAATGTCATTGCCAATGTAGTAGACATCCTCTTCGATAGAATGCCAAGCTGGCACCGCCGTCGCTGCAGCCACAACGACGAGGATTATGGATGCCATGACCTCCAAGCCATGCCATCTTTGGCTCGTCATTGCAAATGATCTCACAGATGCTTTCGACTGTCCATAAGGTTGCCAGGAGGGCTGGCGACCGACGATGTCGTGTGTTCGTTTTCTTTTTTCATCAAAAAATTCTTTTTTCAGTACAAGTCTCCACCTTAAAAAGTTTTTTTCGTGACGTTGTCGAGCTACGCCGGTGAATTAGGCTGGCAATTCTTTTTTTCACCGTTTTTTTTCAACGCTTGAGTCGAGTCAATAAGTCGCGTTTAAGTGTTGGGAGTTAGTTAGGAAAGAAGCTACAAGATGGATGATGACGTGGCGGACTGTCTAGCCCGTGATGTCCCCCGTCCTTTTGTCACGCATCGTGAGAGGAACGATCAACTCAGACGTTTAAAAGACGGCGTCGCATATTCCAAGCCCTTTTTCGAGCCACGTCTACAAGGGCTGCAAGCTAGCGGTGGGATATCTCGATGTGTAGGTCACCTCTCCGTCTGGTTCGCGGGGCGATTTAGAGCTCTAACCGGGGGGAAATGACGGGGGGAGCTTGTTGCTCACTTACATAAATAGGGGATCGTAAAACGCGACCCTGTGGAGGTGCTGTAGACCAGGCGTGTATTAGTTTAGACATTGCGCAGCCTCGACAATGCCATAGAAGGTTCTGAATCCTCCAAGCTGCCATTTGGATGACAGTACCGTCGCAATCGTCCAACTCCATCTTGGTGATTATACACCGGTATAAATTTGACCAATGATAATATGTATCAAAGTGTATCATTTATTACAGGGTATCCGACAACCAATCGGCTGAAGATTCAAAATTATGCTGTCATGATGATTGCCCAAGTGTAAGCTTTGGGGGAACTCGACAGTAGATCGACCATGGTCTACAAGACTACCGGTAGAGCAGTTTACGTCTGTACTTTTGAGCATGGCATCGTGTTTCGTCTTGGCCTCAATATTCCGGCTTTTCATACATCTTTGTGGTTTGACGGTAACGATTCAATCTTCCGACCAAGGAAGCCTTTTCTGTTGTCTTTTATGGCTCCTGTAGATAGATTCCACTGCGAACTTACGGTTTGCATCAACAAAGCATGGAGGCTATTGACTCAATGCAACTCCTTAATTTTATATATTAACATAAATTCATTATTAAAGGGTATAAAATAATAAAGACTTGCATACTCTGCTTGGGTGTTTAAGCAATTTGCGCAACTTGAGTGACCCTCACATGCAGGAGGTGAGTTATATTTGGTACATGTTAGTCGTAAGGAAGATTTTAGAGAAGATCCAAACCAAGCCAGCGTCGTTGCCCCATCGACAAACTGACTTTGGTGCATAGAATGATATCGTGTTAATTCACGGAAACCAGACGAAAATTTCAGATCATTAAAAGCCAGGATAAAGATATTCTCCCTCCGAGGGTTCATTTTGGTTATATTTTCTATCTGGGCCGTTTTAATAAGCGCCGATATTTAAGAGAAATGATGGATTTGTTTCCCACCCCGAGGTGTGAGTTGGAGGTTGCAAGTTCTACAAAGTGTTGTTGACTTTTTTTGAAGTGATGTTGTCTTTTACATCAATGGCGTGAACTTTCTTTAAATGGCATTGACTTTTTATAAATGCAGTTGATGGAAGTGAGATTTAATTGAAGTGCAGTTGTGTTATTGAAATGTCATTGACCTTAAATTCTTTTGAATAGATTAAATCAATCGAAACATGATCTAACTTAAACGCAAAAAGGTGTAGAGCTCCTCATCTGAGTTCCCAGCGATGCCATCACTGCACCCTGCAAGTCGACAACGTCACCAAGCTCTGGTTTGCATTTCATCGCCCGGGGTGATTTCAGCGTCCGTCCAGAGGACAATGGAAGTTTATCCTCTCAGTTGCACTCAGCATCTCCTCTGCTCTTGTCGGAAGAGGAAGCCAGCGTAGCTTGCTTGGAGTACCCTTGGCAAGGATATTGAGCTGTCAAGTTAGGCGCGAAAGCCATGAGGATTTTCATGTCTTCTCCACGATCAACTCTCCATTCTTCCAACCATGCATCTGTTTACGTACAGCCTGGTGCTTGGTCGTACAGTCAGACGGAGGCCAAGTCCTATTGCACAGGTGCCGGTGTATTTTTGCAATGTCTTCTGCCCAGCCCAAGGTTTTCAAGCAGCTTGGTGCAGGCAAACTTGTTTCCAAGCAATGAATACTTCTGTACGCCTCGTTGCTGCCTCTTAATTGCGGCTATTCCTCCACAATGTTCACGTTAACTAGCTGAATTCCAAGCCGCATGGATCCTGTCATCGGTGCGACGGATGCAATCTTTCCATTGGAAGCTGCTGGGTTGGCTCACAACAATCATCGACTCTTAACTTTTGAACTGCTGGGTGCATTCCAGTCCCGCTTGCAGGTTTGAATAGCTCATTGAATACTCTACCAGTAGCTCTAGAGCCATGGGTTGAAAGAAACTGGCGTCGACGAGTAAATGCTTCCTAGATCGCATGGTGGGCTTCCTCCAGTCGACCCTGACGATGTTGGGCCACCTTTTGGTCAATTTACGGTAAATTTGTCATATCCGGAAGACTTTGAATCCAAAATGGAACTCAATGGCGAGGTAGACTCGAGGTCGAGGAAAGATGGACTGAATCGACGATTTAGTACGCGCTGCATCATGCTGCAGACACCAGTCGGCTCAAGTGGGCTGCGACGATCAAATTGACACCGGAAGTGCTGCTGAAACTGCAGCAAGCGCCGACTTCTGTGTCGATTCGCTTGGACAAGACCGAGAGCAATGTACTCGAAGTCGACGGACAACGCTTTGAACTGCACTCGTTTGACGAAGATGGCGGCGTGAATCATCTATGTACATTAACGCCTGATGAGTCAGGGGGCTATTCCTTCCATGAGGTGCGTATTTAGAGTTGTTTCGTTGGTTCAATCCAAGTAGACTGGTCGCATTGCCAAGAAATTACACGTTATGCGCATGCTGGACGGCCAAGAAAAGGATCGACTGAAGGATCGCCATGCGAAATCGGTCCAGGACTCGAAAGCGAGAAGCTCGATCGTTCTGGAATCGAAGCCCACGACGGCGAAAGGAAGACGCGAAATTGTCCTCCTAGATACACCAGTCCCACCAACAGCACCGCCAGCAAAGAAGAGGTTCGAGCGCTTGTTTGGCAGCATCTCACTTCATTCACAGGCGCCTGGAGTCAGCATTGAATCCCGGATCTCTGGAGTCTATTCAAAAAGCCATCGAGAAGGAAGAATTGCGTCAAATCAAGCCAAAGGAACCACCCAAGCCACCGCCGCCGTCCATACCGCCGACAGCGACACCAGCGAAAAAGACAGCCAAGAAAAAGACGACAACAAAGGAGAAAGAGCCATCGCCGTTAGAAGACAAAGCAGCTCCACAGACTGAGCCTACTCTCGACCCCGTCGAGGGAAGCAAGCCAGAGGTCGCCGCTGTGGAAAAACCCGACGCGCCAAAACTCATTCGGGCCAAACGCCGCGTACTGTCGCCGGCTCTCAACTCGCTCTCTACGTTCACGGCAGACATTGAAGCCATTTTCAAGAAGCACGTAGCTGCACGTATGCTGCAATTCTGAGAGCTCCAGTGGGCTTAGATTGTCGTCGTAGGGATGGTCGCACCGCCGCCAATTACATCTGACGAGGAATTAGCATCGTGCACGCAGCTCCATGCAGCGCACATGGCCGACTGGACGCTACTAGACAAGGCATATTCCGTCGAGAACGTTCTCCATCGAGCCAAAGCAATCACGGGACAATATGCCAACGAGAAATACAACACAAACGAGTCGCGGCGGCTGGAGGTACTTGTGGAATGCATCATACTTTTGACTTGGATGGGATTCTAGGGCATGGCGCTGTTGAAAAACATGCTCGATCAGCTTAATGTCTACTTGAATCAACTCCACGCTGCCATCCTCGTCTACCGCGGAGAGCAACGCAGCAGTCTTGACAAAGAATCTGAGAGTGGTTGACATAATAACTAAATCCAAGACGACTTGCTGCCTCATGGCTCGGTAGAGCTGCAAGAAGGTGCTCCATGACTATAGCAAGGAGCGCAGTCGAGTAGAAGAAGACAAGCCACACACACTGGGCTGGGGTAAACCCTTGATCACGTTGGCACAGTGGATGCATAGTGGAGTCCAAACACAATTGCTTAAAGTTGATGTAGTTTTTGTACAGGGGTCATCAGGCTCTGAAGGGGAATGAACAATGAACGATGCATGAAAAGGAGCAGAATCCAAGTAGTGCAAGTCCACAACGGGGAAATGACAGCCAAAGGCTCATGCTACTGAAACGAGCACGCCACGTCAAGAAAGTGCTCGACGGGAGTTCTTGAGACTCTGTCAAGTCTGTCTGAGGACACATTTCAAAAAACGGGGGAAAGAACCGAGGTGACGGGGGACACTGCCGAGAAGCGCGTGTTTGATCTACTTCGTGGACACCAACTGAGCGAAGAGGCGCTTGAAAATCTTGAGATCACTGAAACAAAGAGTTTCTGCATAAAACACATATAAGAATGTTAAAACGAACGATCCTCGTCATTGAGCTGTGCTTCCCAACCATCTAGGTGTACATTGCACTATGAATCGGCATTCGCCGAATCAGCTCGAAAGCATGCTCAATCCTTTGTTGCTGCAAGAACTTCGGATCAAGATGGTCTGACATCAACTCGTATCTCTCGAGCATTTCTGCTGCAGCATCGTCGCCACCAGTGGCACTTCGAAGCAACTTTTGACGCTTCAGTGGCAGAGGCGAATCCAAGAAAGCAACATGCATCGGAAATTGTCCATCACGCGTGGGTCCGCTTCTCTCCTTCAATACTTCTTTCATGATCTTGAATCCATTCGCTGGGCACGTGAGCACCATTCTGGCGATTTTGTTGTCTGGCGTGAACCACAAGAAATACCAATAGTCGTTCAGGTTGGTGAGCAAACCCACAGGAGCACAACGCCCCTCACTTTTCAGATCCGCGACAACCAACTCCAGGAGCAGTTGCCATTGTTCATTGTAGCTTGGACGACCCTTCTTTACTTCGATCACGAACCGAAGACCAGCGAAAACGTTTTCCATCTTGTTCGCATGTTCGTCGATAATCATCATATCGGCTGTTCCCATCACTTTGAAGGGAAGCCGGTTTCGATCATCACAATCGAGTAAGCCCCGCTTTCCAGCTACGTCCTTCAGAAAATCCTTCTGCTCTGATATCAAAGCATCGCGCAAGTGTTCCTCAACGTACTTCATGTACGCCTTTCGTTGGTCTGGGTGCTTCTCAGTTAGTGCTGGCCATTGATAACCATGAATAGAGTCGTCGACCACTTCGCGGAGGACAACAGAGGAGTATACAAGACCCAACTGATTCTTGAGAAGGGTTTCTTTTGAACACGGGCACGTTGATATCGAGTACTCCGAGCGTTTTCGATCACGTTCTTCAAGGACCTTATTCAATTCCATCCCCACTTGCTCTGCCGTCAGCGGCGTTGTCGCTGCAGTAATGCCACGCTCTGTACCTTTTGGCAACTCCACCAGCACGTGAATGTCACCATCGACTCGCTCGAATGTCGTGCCAAAGTATGCATTGTTGTTGAGCTTCCGAGCCCCCAACATCCATTGCTCTTCGCGCATGAGATTCTTGATTCGATCAGGGATCTCTCCCTTCTCGAGCGCCATTATTTCTTCGTCTTCCGAGTTCAGCCATCTCTTGCCTTCCCGCGCGAGGTACAGCTTCAGCAGCGCGGCATCACATCCAATTGAGTTAGGATTCCCCTCCTTGATCTTCGTTTTCAGATTAATGACCTTTTCGCTCAGCTCAATGTTCACAGAGAAGACGATCCCGACTCCAACCACGACGTAGATCAGCTCTACCATCGTGTTTTCCTTTTGTGAACAGGGGTTTCAAAAAACAGAAAAGAAAGGTTCCTTTTCGTCCAATCATGTTTTCGAAACGGCCGACACTCATTCAAGAGCTCAAACGAGTGATCACCGCCTTTGCAGCACCATCTTCTTTCACTATGCTCAGCGAGACAAAACTCGATCTCCATGGGCTTCATTCAATTGAACTAGAGCGTCGCCAGTTTGCTCACTATATAACACTGCAGGTTTCTTGAGTGGAGGAAAACCATAGGAACGCATCTTATACTACTCTGGTCCGAAATGATTGTCACATTTGACTTTTCAGTGGAGTTTCGTTGGTCCTCTTTGAGGAATTCTACATTTGATTGGTGCAAATGAAAGTGCTTTATCTCCTCTTTGATTGGATATATTTATTCAGGCGAAATTCATTGCCATGCAGGAGAAACAATGCCTCAAACTTTGTCCTCTGATTCAAGTTACAGAAAATCTTCCGCCAGGGAATCAAATCGCAATGAAACGCGGTCCCACCACACACACAAATAGATCACTTAGTCTCCGATATATTAACGGTATTTTTGAGAGACTATCGATCAAGACGCTCAAATTCGATGCTCACAACTCAAAACCGAATGATCTGGCTCTAAGGCCCTTTTCCGGCGACCCTGTGAGCTCCTGCGTCCGTCCACGCATCACTGGAACATATTGAATAAGTTTGTATGCATTTGCAGTGCCAAATATGGCGCCTGGAGACGTGAGCAAAGCTAAATGTGATGAGGTCTCCAATATCGTTAGGTCATATGTATATTTACTATTTTGTATGCCTATTTTATCTTTTATGAATAATACTTTAGGGCGGGTCTGGATGCCCATCAATTTTTTTATTCCATAAAACTGAAATGACATTTTGCAAAATTTTTCCAAAGATCCAAAGTTCACAATTTAAAATGGAATAGTTGGAGAATTTGTTATTTGTCTGGATGCCACAACTTGAGGCCCACAAGAAACTCAACATCTGCTGCATCTATGATAAAAACATGATCTTTTTGTATTAAAGTGTGATAGGAAATCTATCACAGTTGCCTGAAAAACATTTTCAAAACAAGTTTTTGACTTGATTTCAGTATACAGATCTGAAATGTGCAAAATTCTGAGCAACTGTGATAGAGATTCTATCACGGTTTCTCAACAAACAAATATTGGCAGATATGAAGCTTCATTTAGTCGCCAGCATGAAGTCTAACCGAGAAACAAAGATGCTCTGAATAAATTTAACGTCTAGCACGGATATAAGCTAGGCTAGCTGCAGCAGAACACGACATTTGTTGACGTTTTATGCGCTCACTCGCCTGATTGTACTGTTAGCATATGTAAATGTCGAGCACAAAACACAAAGCATTGTGGATATCTTGAAAACTATACGAATAGTCAATTAAGGCATAAACAAAACTGTAGGAGTCATAAATAATGATGACGGATGTGATCTCCACACCTTCGCCACTACCTCATAACCCTATAAACTTTTGACGTTGCCAAAGTCTAAAAGAAATCTCGCATCCCCTCTACAAGTTGAACAGTAGGTAGTAGGGCAATAATCTATTGAATCAGCGCACGCACAATAAACACCCTCTACAAGGTACATGACTCATTCACTTAGATTGCAGCGCATGAGTTCGATGTGTCAATATTACATGTACTCTTGTATAGCCGGAGTGAGAAACGGCACAGAACAACGTGAGACAAAAAAGGAAAACTTCGATTACAATTAGCATGAAGGAGGACTAGGCATGATAGTACTGCTGGTATGTGCTTCTGGAATATCTTCAAGGGGTTCATGTTGTGTTTTCGTCAAGTCAATCTATTATATTAACTTCCAATCATATTGCGTCATTCGGTGTGATAGGAATCATATCACAGTTGCAGTCATTATATACATTATCGGTACAGGCGATTGTTGTCATACTGCTGTATCAGTCGCTTCCGACCGGAAACTTTGAAATGAGCCAGAGATGAGCAAGGCTCGATCACTGTCGCTTCTCAGAGCGTTAGAACATGCAACAGTGATAATATATTGTGTGTGCGTGTATTTTTGTAGAGATGACAAGCTGAGTCTCAAGCTTGACTCGATCAGTGCGTTCATGACGAAAATATGTCATAAAAAAATAGACCAATTTGGTCCATTTTTATGGAATAATTTGGCCAAAACTCCAGAAAATTGTGACAAAAAATTCTTTGAGAAGGTGGCATCCAGACAGTCAAAATTGAAAATTATGGCATATTTCGAATTATGGCATTTTTTGGCATTTTTATGCCATTTTTGGTGGCATCCAGACCCGCCCTTAATTTAAATATGCTAAAATTTGATAAATTCTTCAAACTGTTTCATACTAAAACCAAGTTAACAAGAATTGAACTCCAAAAAATATGCAATGTGACAATCATTTCGGACCAGAGTAGTAGAAATTTATGAATACAGTAAGGGCCCGTCTGGATGCCACCTATTATTGAGATAATTCGCAATATTTTGATCAATTATTGCATAATTTTGATTATCGCAAAATGCACTGTCTGGATGCCAAATATTGCATAAATTTTATTGCAATAATTTATTTCAAAACAGGCCAAATATGCAATAAATAATATTCTAGGGTGCGTCTGGCAAAATTTCAAAATAAATATGCCATTTTCAGCTAAATTGGGATCAACTATTTATGGCATATTCAAAATAGAGGTAAAACCTCCATTTCGTAAAATGGCATTTTGGGAGCCTCCAGTGAGTATATCCCAACCAAAAATATTGGATTTGGAGCAAAACTCTTTGAGATAAACAAGTTCATATTTTGACCTAAATTATTGAATTTGGCCTCAAAATGGCATTTTGGGCCTATTTATTGTAATATTTTCGGTTGCCAGACGGGCCCTAAGAAATAATAACCGGGCATTTCTTAAGTTGTCCACTCGAGTCGGACCCGCGCGACGACGCCATCTCTGTCGACATCTCGCGCTTCTGACTGCTTCTAGACGCTTCTCCTTGCCTTCTCGTCATGCAAAATCCCCGACAAAACCAAGAAGACCCGCATGGCGGAAATGCTGATCGTCCATCTCGTCGCGTGACTGCACGCCAGCAAGAGTGGGCCGAGTTCTTTGACATGAATC
Source organism: Aphanomyces cochlioides (assembly GCA_019828595.1). Taxonomy (NCBI): domain Eukaryota; phylum Oomycota; class Saprolegniomycetes; order Saprolegniales; family Verrucalvaceae; genus Aphanomyces; species Aphanomyces cochlioides. The sequence goes on along the minus strand of JAHQRK010000007.1, from coordinate 2,403,974 downwards.
CGCTCCAGCGATTTATCCAAAATACGCTCCATGGCGTCGCACCAGCGCCTCCCCATGATGAAAATTCAAACCAAGAAGATGAGCACGGCGAAATATTGACCATGGAGGTCGATATGCCTCCGCTTGCAACCCCTGCAGCTGCTCCATCGACCCCAACAGATCATAGCGCCATGGATGTGTGCTTGGAATCGATCGAAATCAAAGGTCTACCACCATCGATCTATCAACCACCACCGACAGCGTATATGCCCCATCACTGTGGCGAAGAACCACTACAGATGCAGCGACGCTTTGTCCGAGATAAGCTCTGGACGCTACGAACGATGAAACAACGGTTGCGTGTTGTACCATCAGATTTCTTCTCGACCCAACTCGTGCTCCACCGCGATGCGATTGACCGCGTGCCATGGCCATATGGGGGCCTTGTCCATCTAGGCGGTGTTGAAAGTCTCGTGATGGATTTCCTCACGGCGTCTGAACTCGTGACAGGATCTTTAGTATGTCGTCGCTGGAGTGGTCTCTGTCGCCACGATGGTCTCTGGGAGAAATTTCTCGTCTCACCGGTGGAACACTACCCCCTCCGACGTTTGTTATCCTGCCCACCGTCGATTCCAGCAATTCAGGTCTACATGCTTTTCAGCACGAGCGCATTAGCCACGGGGCCGATTTTCGGGCAGGCCTTTGACGCTCTTGAGGATGAATCGACCGCCACAGCTTCGACGGTGCCGCTGACTGCTGCGTCCAAGGACCATTTGCGAAACTTGGAGACGATGCGCGTCGAGAGTGTGCACATTCGCCGCGTGGAGCTACCCAGGGCAAAGCGGATTGACAAGATGTTCAATCCCACGACTTTCTCGTTTCGCGGTGGCGAGTCGCTCAAGTCCTACTTGGTCAAGCATGCGCCGCTGCCTCCGCTTGTGCTGAAGTCGTTTGCTCATCAGCTTTTGCATGCTTGTGTTGCGCTCGAGAAGGCTGGCCTAAAGCACACGGACATTTCCACCAAGAATATTGTCGTCCATGCCATTCCTCCGACGTCTCTCAACGAAAGCACCTCTGGAACTAGCGGAATTGGCGCTGGCGCCGCGTCGGTGCCGCTTTTACAACTCGATGGCCATTATTGCTTGGAAAAAATATCAAGTTCGACAACGACAACGACAGAAGATCAAGACGAAGCGCTATTCTGGACAATTATGTACGATCCCCGCAATCGCGACGGCGGTGGCGGTGGTGGCAATCAGTTGGTCAAGCATATGCTGTGCGGTTACATGTACTGCGTCCTCGACATGGCGCTGGAAGGCCGTTCCGCCAACTTGCGACAGCATTCCCTCATGTATTGCATGAATGTCGACCGACAATATCTTGCACGAGGTACGTCGTAGTGCCAGCTCCTTGTTGATGTCATCTTTGCCTGTAGAACTGCGTAGTTTATTGGAGTGCGCTGCATATCTACTGTACACCAAGGCACCACTGGCCTCGCTCCTCCATCATCCATACTTTCAACCAGTTTTTCCGCCGCCCCATGTCCCTGCGCTGATGGCGAGGGGCGGCATGACCGAGGCGTTCCATCCTTACACGATGGATTTGACACCCCTTGGAAACGGAAGCGACAACGTCAGCTACATGACACAAGTCAATGCTTGGTACACGGAAGCTCTGCCGAAAATTGTGGAATTGTATCCGATCCATGCCTTTGCGTCGGTGCCGACATCGATGCTTGGCATGGACATGCTCCACGGCGACGTCGGCGAGCTCCAACTTGTCCGAACGCGGTATAATTGCATTGCAGCGCCCATGACAGCCACTTCCAACTGGATGAAGATCTTGGCGTCGTCGCAGGTAACACTGAAGCTGCTGGTTGTGCTTGACGCTCGTGTGGTTGTAGAGATTGTCGCTGAAACGACTCGACTTGAGCCGCTTGGAGCTGTCGAGCAGCACGATTCTCCAAGGATTGAGCCTCTTGCCATACGTCATGGAGCTGAAATTGCCCAAGGCGATGCTCCGCGAAGCCAACTTGGAACATGTCATCTCTGCCTTTGCGAATGGATTACTGCCGTCGTTGACGACCGTCGAAGAAGCGTTCTGTGTCGCGTTGACCAAGATGGAAGCGTCATATACAAGTCAATTGGACATGGTGGATTTCCTTCTCCAAGGAAGCAGCAGTAGTGCAACCGGCAGTGGCAGGGTATAGAGAGCAGTTGTAGGGTGTGGATTTATATTTATGAATGCTTTTCTTGCGTCGAGACTGGAAGATACGTCGAGGATGACCCTGAAGATGACGACGCTTTCGGCCGGAATAAGTCGAGCATTGGGATTTCTTCGAGTTCGCGCAACGAGCACAAGTATTCGCCTAACGAAGCAGAATTTAGCGGCAGAGATTGACCAATTCGATTACCAAGAACGATCGTAATGGCCATTGATAAAAGATGGACGATCCACCAACTCCACGTGGACGGAAAGCCCTACAAGTCGACGCTGTTAATATTGATAGCTCGATGAGGTCATGGTACGCCGTAGCAGCAGCACGCGACGAAGTCGATGAAGAAAAGCGTGACGCCAAAGTCAAGACACTTTTTCGCGCGCTCGACAATCAAGCAGAGAAAGAGAGCGCTACAAAGCCCGCCGAGCGCATGCGCAGAAGATGTCTGAAGGCCATGTACGCTTTCAAACGCGGGCACTTTGTACGAGAAGAACTGCTCGAGTGAAATGTCACGTCCATGAAATAGCGCGAGCAGCAGCCCCAGCGCCAAGTAATGCGAGCACTAGTCAGGAGATTATTGTGAGCAAATTTCATTGCGCTCAGTCGGACATACCTGCAAGCAGACAATCTGTAGAAAGATGAGCTTAGGCGCCCAGTCGCTGCGGCCGTAGAACTTGGGCATGCTTGAAATGGAAACCTCGACGAGAATGATGGGTCATCCGGATAACAATATAATATCCGGATAGGACAATGGACTCCGGTTGATTATCCGGACTAACGTGGGACGGTTTTCATCGAACAGAAGGTTGTAAATTGAGATTCACTGGAGGAGGGGTGTCACTTTTGAATCTATGATATTGTGATTTCCGTCCAAATTTGCCAATTTCAGGCGATATTTCCAATCGCCTGGAATTCGTCCGGACAATATGATTGGCTAAAAATAATTTTACTTCAATTGATTGGCTGAAAACTGACCTAAGCTTGTGTGAAAAAATGCTGGGGGGGGGGGCAAATAATCTCTATGACTCTGAATGACTTCGCATGGCGACCTCATCTCGTAGAGCATTCCACATTACTCAGCGCTCTTCACGTTGAGCGGAGAGGTCACTGGCCTCGCCAGCGCAGCGACAATGCTTCATCGATTTCGTGTAGCGTCCCGATCACGACTTCAACAAAGAGTCAAAATAACCTTCTAAAATTGATATTTGCATTATATTTTAGAGGTCTGACGATTTGATTCAACCAATCGCCGGAGGAAAATTTGAGTAGACCACACAATATCACATTTAAAAAATTTCCCCGTCGTCAAACAATCATGATTAACTATACTTCGGTGTGGGATCATCGAGATGGTCGGATATTATTTTAACTTGATTAAAGTATATCATATTTTAGTCAAGCTTAATTTATTTTTATCCAATCAAGTTCTATATGCCATGTGCCAATCAGTTAACCTTATAACAATCTGAGCGACTGTGAACCACATTAACCGCTATACTGATTTCCCCCGACTTTGAAACGGCCAAAAATAATAAATTTTAGAAGTTTACAAAGTTTTGTAGGTATAAAGATTGAGAATGAAGTGCAAGCCAGTTATTCTAGCATTCTACTCTCCAAAACTCTATAACTAATATTATAAAGTTTCAAAAATTATTCGATTTTGGCTGTTTCAAAGTCGGGGGGAAATCAGTACTAGTAGTGCATTGGAGATGATTTTTGCTCACGTTCGTTTGGCGAATTTCATGGCGCGAAGGGATTTCTACGAGAGAAAGACGAG